>OX101825.2:26157870-27357870 GCA_944452925.2 Chrysolina oricalcia | reverse complement strand
CCTCTACAACTGAAGTCGATTTCCATCCACCTAGGCGTTTTATATTAGTTATACCAATACCACCTAAACAATGGTATTGGTTATACCCACACCACAGTCAGCAAGTAAAGTGGCTGAGGAACGCCTGAAGCTGTGACCAGTGTAAAGCTCTGGATTTTGAAGGCGCAGATATACTGCTATTTCGGAGGGTATCTTTCCTATGGTATTGATTCCTACACATTGCACAACTGAATTGCGTGCGGGTAGAGGGTGAATCACGCACGCTTGTAGGAAAAGTACTTTTTCTGAATTCGTTCAAGAATGCCCACTTTTTCGGAGCAACTTCAGGCCTCAAAATACGCTAATCTAGTATTTTAGTCCGTTGCTAAGCAACGAACTTTCCTGGACCGTTTTCGGACCTAAACGGTACGGGAAAGTACCTTTTCGGCAACCATCCGGGAAGTATTCACTTCCCGGACACTTTTTTTGGGTAAGTAGCACTTACCGGCCTAGTCCAGGAAGTACGTACTTCCCGGACTAGGCCGGAAAGTGCTCGAATTTTAATACAAATATTAATATAAATAAGAATTAGACTAAATGCGTCTCATTGATTTGTTATTCTACATGGTCGCCGAAAAAATAGTGTACGCAACACGTCCGAAAACAGTTTTTTTGGACTCGAAGACTTCCAGGACTCGCTAACTTCCAGGACTCGCTAACGCTCGTCCTAGAATTTGGTCTACTCGTCCAAAAAAACAGTATTTTCCGGACTTGTTACGTAAATTACTATTCCCGTACAGAAAACGATCCGAGAAAATTATTGCCGGCTTGTTTACATTAAGGTTTCCCCAAACCAACGCTTGAACGCTGGACGGGAGCGGGAACGGGATGAACGCGAGACTAAATTCTTTAGCAGGATATGTAAGTATGCATACCGGTGGGATTATCAGCATTCCGAAATGCAGGCTAACAGCGAAATTTATTTGGTTTGTTCCGTGCACTGTTTTTCTAGCAATTCGCTCCGGCACCGGTTCCTGCGTGACGCTTTGGTTTGAGGAAAACCATTGTCCTCGAACGTAAATCTGGAACGTTTTCTATCTTTTCCCTCATGAAAACCTACTTTGAACTCACGATTTTCTCACATAAAAGCTACTACTAAGTTGTGATGTTCACTGCAAATTTATAGGTTACGAATTAAGATGCACTTATGTCAACTAAAGACTACTTAAATAAAAGTTTCTCTTCCCTTATTTAAATTAAATACGGGATGCCTATATTTTAATAAAAGAAAATTGTAAATGACATTTTGAGTATATTTCAAATAAAGGAAAACTTTATCAAAGGATCACCACATTAGAGGTTGCAATAACTCTCTATTAATTGTCATCATTGTCAAAAATCCACCAATTTGTTTTTAGTATATTCCCATCGGGTCGCATGATATAACATTCATTTGTTTCATTTTCATCTCTACAGTGAAAAACTATCCCCTTCTCGTAGGGTATCCAGTTGAAAAATTATCATTTTCATATACATGAGTAGAAAAAATTAATTGAACTTTTTGTAAGAAAAACAATCTGTAGCAAAAATCTTGTATGCCTATCTATAATACGATCCAAAACACTAGACATGTAGGTACAATTTTTTCGTGTCGCGTGCTTAAAAGATTTTTATTTTGTAACTTATTGAATATCTATTTTACTTTTCAATGGTAAGCTGGATTATCTTTCATTTGGGTTCATTTTTCAAGAACTCCGATCTGCTTTATCAGCGCCCAAAACGAATCTAGAAGAATAAGAGCGGGCGAATCTTTTTTATGAACCCACACACTCCGCGTGAAACGGAACATTTTGACTTATAAAAAATAAAACCGTGTTTGTATTATTGGCAGTACAAAAGTAACCCTATTAGAATCCAAATCATTCGTTGGGCAGAGTTGGCCACACCCACTCATCGCAAAGACCGCCTTTTGACACGCGCCCTTATTGCGGTTTGGTGATTAGGGCACATTTTAAAATTTGCGGTCGGACTACTGAGAGTGCTTCCGGCATTAATTGTTTTTAGTGAATTGTGTTAAGGCAAAAGTGATTTCCAGTTAGGATTAAGGTAAATTTCCACCAACAATCAGAACTTCTTATTTGTTTCCATGTTTTTATTCCTGTACGTATTATTTGAAAAGTTTAGTGTTTTTAAAAAATGTGAAATTGAACAGCCACATTCAACATTCATGGATTTTATAAAAGTAGAACAAAAACTTGTTGAAATACAAATAAATAATTCATAACATAAATAAACATGCGATATCTTATAGAGTGTGAAAGTGATATTTACGCATTTCTCGAGTTTGTGGCGTAGAAGTAATTCTTGCAATTAAGAATAAATATTCCGTGTAGGTATAATAGTTGATATCTGATATCTTATCTTCCTTGAAAGGGTTTATTTCAAGCAATTGTTATTCAATTTTAGACTGCATGCTGCCTATAATTTTTGTAAAAAATAAAAATACAACATGCAAGGACCAGGTGAAAAATGTTGTTGAGTTTCCAACTGTAAGGAAAAAATATTTGAACACGAAAACAATCATAATGGTGAAATAAGGATGCAGTTTAGGGGTTGAAAACGGTTTTTCTCTATTTGCGGCGAATCGCCACCTCTTAGCGGAAAACGTTCAATGAAAAAGTTGTAGAAAATGAAGTAATCGAAAAAATGTATATTCAGCACTTTTCGACATAACCTAAAATTAATCGTCAAAATGACGAAAACCCGATTTTTCAGTATTTTATTTTTTCTCGCGGATAAATAATTTAATTCACATTCAAATCTGTAAGAACATGTCTTTTTTGCTGTCAAATGAGCATGATTTTTCCGCAATTCAGAAGACGACTGGTTTTCGATTATGTTCATTTTTCGAAAAAAATACGCGAACTCCACGAACAATTATCTTGTTTTTTTTTTTGTATTTCGAACGTTTGTAAGTAATCATTTTAATTGTTGAAATATCTACTTTCAGATGGTCTATATAACTTGGTGGTGTATTTATCGTTAAACCGCTTAAAATTGAGAAACAGTCTCTCTGAATCATAATTTTCTCAATATTTTCAATGATTTTCAATATTTGAAAAAAGAATAATAAAGATATTAATAAATCAATTTTTTAGCGTAATGGACCTTTACATTTACGGAAAATAAATTACAAAACTCTCTTAAATCGATAGTTGTTAGTCTGAAAAGTCCATTTAACAAAAAGTTCCATTATTTTTCTTTCATTTAAAAAAAATATCACACTTGAAAGTGTGCCGCACACGTTCATCGGAAATATCTCCCACCATAATCCACGTTCCGAAACAGGCAATACCGTTTTCCTCAAAAATATAACTTCTAGCATGATATAAGCCGTTGAGAAATAATCAATACATTGTCACTTGATCAACTCATAGATAAAAATCCACATATTAGCTATTTTTTATTGTATTTGTAACTTTCAAATTTTCTGAACAGACCATCCTTTTGATGAAGAACGAGCATTGACAACACAGCAAATCGTAATGACAGTTCTCAACTGTCAAAAGTTATATGGAGATGTGAGGTTAATGTTTATTTTATTTACATTCAACAATCAACATTCAACTGATAAATTCGATAATAGTGTAGTGACGTGTTATCATAAACGATTTGATGTGAATTTATTTGTGTAATTGTGTATTAAAAATATGGAACAAGGCTTCGTGACGGGAAGTTCGGATAATTTACCGAGGTACAAAGCACCTTTTCGACATCTTCAGTTATTGCAGGGATACAGGTACTGGAGATACAGGAATTAATAACAAATTTTAGAACACAAACAACAAAAGCTCTCAAATTTTAGAAAACCGCATTAACCTCAAAAAATAAATCAAGGTAGTGTTCGTTGAAGTTTAGATCTGATGGAACTGCTTCACTTGTATCAAATGGGTAGGCAAATGAGTTAGACAGAGACAAACTATTCTTATTGATCGCACCGTGAAACAGACGAAAGAACCCATCTGGTATCAAATGACAACTGTCATAGGACACATTATATATGAATGAGAATTTGGTGCACAACTTTAACAAAGTTGCCAAGTTTAGTTTTGATGAACGTGACGTCACGAAACCACTTTTCTTCTGATTGTAGATAAACTATAGCGGTCAGAAAAAAAGAATAAAAAATCCCGAGTGATATTAGCGTATTTACTTTCTAATTTCAGTGTTACCTCATATCTCTTGGAAAGGTCCATTATGTATTCAAATATTTTATTATAAATATTTTGAAACTACTTTTTGTTGTGAAGAAAGTCGAAAATCATTGAAAATGTTGAGACAATCATGTTTCAGACAGAGTTTTTTTCTCAATTTTAAGCGGTTTAACGATCAATGGTTCTTGATCGTTACATAGACCATTTGAAAGTAGACATTTCAACAATTGAAATGATCACTTAAAGATCTTCGAAACACAAAAAACCACCAAGACAGCATTTATTTTTATTACTTTTATTATTATTATACTTTTTTCACATTTAGATATTTTATGAATACGAAGCGCGAACTTGAATATAAATAATATTATTATTTTTATGTAACAAGTATTTGCAATTTAATAAAACAAATTGAACATTATTTAACAAAATTATTTGTGTTCTTGAAATTTAAGAAATAGTCTAGTCTACAAGAACTAATTTGGTGAATTTATCTTCAAGGGCTCCGAAAATTATGATCTAGGGCTCATTCGATTCGGAAGACCTCTAGAAATTTTTTGAAATATTTGAAGGTGCGCACGTAAAAATTGCAATCAAGGGTACGTATCAGTCAGCGCTCGTGGGACTCTCATCACCCGCTTTTAGCGCTATTTTCGCCTCCAAATTAAAATTCCAAATATTGTTGGTAGAGTTTCGGGAGGAAGGACCTTTTTTAGGAAATTTCCTCCTCTTTCAAAATTTCGATTAAAAAAATGTGTATATACGAATGAATACACACTAATGATCCTCAAAAGATCTTGCCAATACACACTTTCTGAACTATTGTAGGCAACTCTGAACCATACGGATCAGCAACAAATTCTGAAATCAAGTCATTTTAGGCCATAACTTGTTTATTTTTAATTTAATAGAGGAATTTCGGATAATGATGCAGTCATGCCACCACACAACTTTTGGCTTTAAAACTACTGGCACGTTTTTCGACATTTTTTCTTCATGTCAGGGTTCCTGGCAGCCTCAGGAACCCCGTAATATGATTGAAATTGTTCATAACTACGGGAATATTGAGATTTTCCATAAAATACAAAACACTAGGGGCTTTAATTCTGTTTAGGGATTTTTCTTTCAAAATGGCGCTAAATTCAAAACTAGAGCTAGAGTTTTGTTATTCAAAGAGGTATTGTGTAGTCTAGGCAGTGCTAGATAAAGCCACAGTGGTGCCCGTAGCAAATGTGAACAAGAGGTACTTGATTTGCCTTAAGTATTAAAGTATAGAATATTGAATAAAACAGCACATTTACAAAAATACTTTCCGTGATTTAATCTGGGCAAACTCGTCAAATCAATATTTTTAAGTTAATCACTTTTTATGTTCATTATAGTGAGGTCGTTTGACGTTCTTGTCCCATTGTGCTCCTTAACACATTTTCAAAACGCTTTAACGTTGAAAAAGAAAGTTCTCTTCTGTAGTTGGTGATTACCAAAATCCAGTACCTAAATGCGAAACACTATTCCAACATTTGGGAAACACGATTCCAATGAATTTTCCGATACTAGTTTAGAAACTTGAAGTTCCTCAGCCTAGTGCTTTTTCTTTTTGCTGTCAATATCATCTGTTTTCAGCAACTTCGCAAACTGCACCATTTCATTGCACAGACTGTCTTCCTAGGAAATAATTGACGATAAATGCTACGGGCCACGCGCCTGGGGGGGCCTCACGCCTGTTCGCAAAGTAAAATAAACTATCAAGTAAGATATGTTTTTTATACCACCCACTGAAAATGAATGAAGTTAGAAATGGGAATAGTGACTATAGCATGGAATGAGATTCTAGAACACTAAGCGACTAACGCTTCGTTGCAGTTGTCCGATCAATATCTCAACATTACATGATTAATTATTACGAGGCTATTTCCAAGCAATACGATCCAAATTTTCAGATATAGAGGCAATAGCCAAAGCCATAATTGGCTGTAAAGAATATCAGCAATCGACTTTAAGAAAACGCAAGTGAAATACAAAGTACGACTATTTTAGCAGCAATTCTACTACACTCGAAGAAGTTGTAGAACATCAAACACCTGGACAACGTGTTGTAATTCATGTTTTTATTGTCGTAATTGGATGCATTAGCTAAACGCATGGAAGCTTACCATCAAGTGACTAGTGTATTTCGAATAGTTCAGCAGAAAAGATCTTAAAAGACTTCAATTATCGTCAATTCTTTCCTAGATGATGTGGATGACCGTCTGAGCAATGAACTGGTGCAGTTTGCTAAGCTGCTCAAAACAGATATTGCTGATATTGCTATATTGTTATTGCTGATATTGCCAGCAAAAGAAAAAGCACGAGGCTGAGAAACTTCAAGTTTATAAACTGTTAACGGAAAATTCATTGGAATTGTGTTTCCCAAATTTTGAAATAGTGTTTCGCATTAACTTGATTTTGATAATCACCAACTAAAGCGGAGAACGTTATTTTTCAACGTTAAAGCGTATTAACGATGGGACAAGATCGTCTACACGACTTCACATATAATGAACATAGAAAGTGGTAAACTTAGAAATATTGATTTGAGTGTTATCTCCAAATTTGCCCAGATTAAATCACGAAATGTCTTTTTGAAAATGTGCTTTATTTTATATTCTATACTTTAATGCTTAATGCAAATCAAAGGCGTCTTGTTCACATTTGCTTCGGGCCCCACGGTGATTTTATCCGGCACTGCCTCTTTCAAAAACAATGCTCTAGCGAGCTCTAGTTTTGAATTTAGCGCCAATTTGAAAGAAAAATTCCTAAACAAAATTAAAAGTCCCTAGTGTTTTGTATTTTATGGAAAATCTCAATATTTCCGTCGTTATGAACAATTTCCATCATATTACGGGGTTCCTGAGGCTGCCAGGAACCCTGACGTGAAGAAAAGTTGCCGAAAACGTGCCAGTAGTTTTAAAGCCAAAAGTTGTGTGGTGGCATGACTGCATCCTTATCCGAAGTCCTCTATTGAAATTGGATTGGAATCATTTCGAAGATAATTCGTTAGCCTTTCAACTTTTCTATAGTTCTATGCAAAACAAATTCATAATATTCGAAAAATACAGGGGGAATTCGCTAGAAGTTCAGGAAAATACATTTGGAAAAAATACAAAAACACTTCTATCTAGATTTTTTAAAGCTTCATGTTCATAACCAAAAAATATATACAACTTGTTTTTTTCTAAAAATGGGATATGTTACCACTTTTGGTATCTTTCTGGAGACCTTGTAAGAAACAATGACATATCACGGATAGACTTCGTTATTTACATTTCGAGCTGCGGTCACATTCTAAACACAATTTTTATTGCCGCTCGTTAGTCAACCCAAAAGTCGGCAAAGCTAAGTTATCTGCTTATATACATTGTATATAAGCAGATAATTGCCGCGAAATAAGCGGTAGAATGTGACTTTGTGTTGACCGCAGCTAGAAATGTAAATAACGGAGTCTGACGGTAATATGTCATTGGTGACAAGGTTTTCCCCTATAAATAGTTCAGTATGCCGAAAATATGTTTTGGTTTTTGAAATAAAATATGCAATTTATTTTTGGCTAGATTTGAAAGACTATCGTTTGTTTTCTCAATTCAATATTTCCTATATTTTTATTATTTTATTATTAAATATTTTTAAAATTAAAACTCACCTTTTGAATGAAAATTAAAGACAAAAATCATGATCAATTTTATTTTTACCAGAGCATTCCAAAAAGGTGCCACAAAAGGTATAATCCTATTTGAAAAAATCGAGTAAGGTGATCTTTCACCCCTTCTAGGATATTAAAAAAATATATTTTTTTTATGAATAGGCATGAAAAAATCTCAACCGACCCGTTTTTGAAATTTTTTTCAAATATGTTGTCCTGAACTTCTAGCGGATCTGTTCCAGTTATTCTAAAATTTCACTGGCGCCATCTTTAAGTATATTTAAAACTCGAGAAATATCTACCGAAAACAGATAAAACAAGAGAAATTCTGTTAGAGTTCTCGAATATTTGCCCAAATTTGTATTACCACGGTATTATCAGAATCAACATAGTTTTGACTATAATATACTCAAAAAATAGTGGTTTTTGAGTTACGCCTCAAAATTTTAGATGCCATATTATTTTTCACTATTTGAGCTCAGTCGTTGTGGTTAGGGTATACCAGAAAAACATAAATTATGATTTATCAAAATGATATATTGGGTTGAATGAATAAAAGCAAGCAAATGTTCATAGGTACTAAAGGTTTGTCTCTCTCATTCCTCAACAAAATTAATAGGTCTGTTTCAAGAAATCTGAGTGAAAGCATTTGCTCAAGGTCCATTCATATGATCCATTATTTCTACTGAGTAACCACTGTTTTTTTAGTTTTTCTTAGGGGTATGTTTATTGCGTTACCTGATCAGGATGTGTATAAACGGTAATGTTTTAAAAACCAGTGCCAAACGTGACAGTACCAAACAGGATTATTGCATCGATCTGAGTATAAAGACAGTATTTGGCAGACAATTTCCCTCATATTATATAAACTAACCAAATGCCATCATTTTTTGAATTCAAACCAATGAGAAAATGACTTTCCGAAAACACTGTCTCCAGTCCGTGGTATTTTCAAATCAGTGTTTCGCTTCTTCCTTATTTATACGTTTCCAAAGTTATAAAAATTTCTGTGAATAGAGAAACGTCAGTTTGACGGTTCAGCTCTTCAACTAACATTGACACATGATGAATCGTTCCTGCAATTCGCATTTAGTCCATAATAATTTAATGTATTCGTGAAATTGTCTGATCGAATATCCCTTCAAAATGCAGAATTTTCAAAATACTTTCACCTTGCCAGTCGCTCAAACTGTGTTGCTGTACAAAACACCACTCGAGCAAGCTCTCGTGGTGTTTCTAAGCAACACAGTTTTCGTGACAGCAAGGTGAATGTATTTTTTTTTAAATTCAGCATTTTGTCGGGATATTACTACTGGCAATTTCCTTCATATTATATAAATCAATCAAATGTCATAATTTTCTCAAAATAAACCAATGACAACAAGACTATCTGAAAACACTGCTTCCAGCTCGTGGTATTTTCAAATCGGTGTTTCGATCATTCCTGGGTTCTACATTTCCATAGTTACTCACGGTAAATATAGAAACACAGTTTTCATGACAGCAAAGTGAAAACTATTTTCGATAATTTCATTCGCCGTATGAAACCCACCTTTCCTGCAATATTAGGACCAATAAGAGACGTATGCCTCGATAATACGCAGTTCCTTACTTTCGAGCCGATAATACCACTTTGTCATGGCAACCACATATCCAAACAACAACGGAGAATAGAATATCATCTTGATACTTATATGAATGTCAGTCTGACGAGTTCAGTCAGGCATTATCTAATTATTAAAAAATTCACGACAATGGAACTTTTTTTAATTTGTTGAGTCGTGAAATTATCCCAATAAATACTACTCGTGCTCACAATACCCTCGATAATTCTGTCAGAAATCTTAGACTCGATCAAATTGCTTTGAGGTAACACCACTCGTCCTAAAGGACTCGTGGTGTTACCAAGCAATATGATCTCGTTGATTTCTGACAGAATTACTATCGATAGTATTGCGAGCACTCGTGGTATTACCCCCGAAAATTCTGCATTTTGTCGGGATATTAATAATGACAACTTAGTGATTATAAGCCCAGAAGGTACTGGAGAATAATTGGTCAGCTCATTCAACTCTTTCATGAAGACTGTCAAAACTAAATATTTTTTTCTGAAATCGTTCAAGAATACCCACTTTCTCGGAGCAACTTCAGGCCTCAAAATACGCTAATCTAGTATTTTAGTCCGTTGCTAAGCAACGAACTTTCCCGGACCGTTTTCGGACCTAAACGGTACGGGAAAGTACTTTTTCGGCAACCATCCGGGAAGTGTTCACTTCCCGGACACTTTTTCTTTGGGAAAGTAGCACTTCCCGGCCTAGTCCGGGAAGTACGTACTTCCCGGATTAGGCCGGGAAGAGCTCGAATTTTAATACAAATATTAATATAAATAAGAATTAGAATATACTATTGTGAATGTCTTTCAAAAGTTTGTTTTTTCTAATTTCAAATTTTCAAATTTTGACTTTTTCTACGATATCTCGACATAAAAATCGAAATGATAATATTGCAATAAAAATACTCAACTTTGTTTCACCGATTCTATTTATACTCGTGAAATATTACTACTACTTTACTTTCACAAAATAATGTATGTCACTGCTATGTGTTAAACTCGGACTGTAACTACCCTCTCTGATCACGAGCGCTTTATTTATATCCCCAGTAAACTGTTCACGATGTTTCGTGATCCTTGGTCCATTGTTCCGCTCGCAACTAGATGGAGCAATTTTGAACCAATTAGAACCATCGGTTGATCGGAATGCGGCGGTGAAGTAATGAATGCACTTTTTCCAAGAACTTGGTGCGACAGGCCCGGCTCCAGGATCGTTAGAATAGATAGACCTTGTGCACCCCCCACGCTTTGATACATTTCAGTAATGTAAGTTATCAGTAATTCATGAGTAATTTTCTCTCTTTCAGGTCTTGTGAAATTGAAAAATGATCATCAGCAACACCGCTTCGCCGACAAAACCGAAACTGAATCAACCATCATCGCCAAGAGAATTTTTCCAAAAAATATACGGAGACTTGGACCGGAAGACAGAACTAGAAGAAGCACCAGCTAGTGTAGAAGTCAAAAAACAAGAAAACGATCTCATCACACCTATTCCTATTTTAGCGAGTCCATTGCCGTTCATTTTGCCCCATGGGAGCGAGTCGCAGTTTGCTGCAGCTGCAGCAGGATTGTCAGCATTCCGTGAGTACTAATAAACATCAGAATGGAATCATGCACATATATGGAGACAAATGTCCACGATTCCCAAGTTCATACGGTAGATAATAATCGTCGGGTGCCACCCCAGTTTTCTCAATATGCAATCAGAATAGGTTATAGATCAATTGACTCATTTTATCGAATTTTATAATACCTACAATGTAGGGTATAAATTTGTTACTCAAAAAATATGGAATGCTATTCAGTTCTTTTTACTTACAAGCTTTAATTTAGTTTCCCCTGTTCCGGTGTCCGTCTGTCTGTAAGCAAATCTTGCAAGGTCAATTTGACCCACTTCTAGTTGTACAATCAACTTGAATTTTGGCAGAAGTTTTGCAAAATTTTTTGCCAACGCGAGTAATTACAATGTAACTTTTAAGAGTCTCCAGAATTTGACTAATGGTACCTTCTCAATAACATATATAACTAAGTATATCAGACTTTGATGAGGCTATGAAAAAACTTAAGCCAAAAAAATTCGTGGGTGCAGATGGTATACCGCAGTATACAGGGTCTACATATGAATGGTTGCGTCGCCCACTACTCCACATATTTAATCTCATAATTACAAACGCTGACTTTCCGACGCAATGGAAAACTTCAACTTGCACACCAGTTCATAAAACAGGTAACAAACGTGATATAAAAATTACAGACCGATATCTATTATGTGTGCTATTGGAAAAGGTAATCTATACTAAATTATACGGTTTTGTAGAGGGCGCCATGCAACAGCACGGATTTATGTCAAACAGATCTGTCATCACAAATCTGTTATTTTTTTTTTCTTTGGTGTTTTGGCATCGACTGCCATGGTCATTAGACACGTGTTCTAGATAGGCCTTGTTACTAACTCCATGCGCCACCTTAGGAGCAGCACTGTTAATTGGAACGCAACAGTGAATCGTGCAGTACCCACTCCAGTCCAGCCACGAGATTTGAGTAATTTAATCGGTCAAATTAAATAAAAAAATCCCAGCAGCAACTGGGGCTCGAACTCCGGACCTTTCGACCCAAAGTCGGACGATCTAACCACGCCCCGACATAAATCTGTTATTATACACCAACAAAGCAAATAACTCCTTAGAAAATGAGACACAATTGGACACAATATTTACGGATTTTAGTGAGGCTTTCGACTAGGTGGACCATGTTGTTTTGCTGCAAAAGATAAATCGTTTTGAACTTTCTGAAAATATGAATCATTTTAGGAGCTACCTGAAAGATCGATATTTTGTAGTAAAACATGATTGAAATACCTTAGCTAAATTTCATGTTTCATTGGGGTTACCCAGAGGATCAAACTTGGGGCCCTTGTTTTTTTTGTTATTTATTAATGACTTGGCAGATTATATCAAACACTCCAAATATTTGCTTTTTGCCGATGATGTAAAGAATTTTGAACCGGTGCAATCAGACAGAGATCGTTCCGACTTGCAAAAAGATTTAAATAGTTTGAAGTCTTCGATATAAGATAAATTTTAATTTAAAAAAGTGCCAAGTCATGACAATTACTTACCAAAATGGATCCCATTTTCTTTGACTATCAAATGAATAATGAATTCAAAGACTTAGGCAGTGGCGGATTTACCAGCAGGCTGAGTAGGCTGGAGCCTAGGGCGGCAAATTTTGAGGGGCGGCAAATTCAGTTCATAAATTTATTATTTCGGTTTACAAATTTAAAAAAAAATTATTATACACACACATAATACGAATTTCGAAAATTGGAGAGAAATTGAAATATTTAACAAAAATCGAAATATTCTCATATACAGTGCTAATTAATAAATATTTCAACATCTCTGCATGAACAATTCCTAAACGCTTTACTAATTATACATTAATGATTATGAACTTTTAGAATATCGCGATTCGATATTATAATCGAAATTTAGTAATTTTTACATATATTCTTCACTGATAGCTGCTATAATTTTTTCTCCTTGTACCTAATAATTATGAGATCTGCTTACCCAATTCAATCGATATAATATCGATGGTCTAATAAAAATACTGACTAAAATTGACTAATTTTTATTAAATAAAAAACTAGTTCAATATCTTATAGAGATCATATTAATCAAATAACTGATAGTTAAACGACTGTGACTTGACAATAAAAAAATTCCCTCCACAAAATATGAAGTGAGACAATTTGCTCATTAGAAAATTGATACATTTTATCAGTTAATTATTTTATTTGCAGTAAGAAAAAGTTTGGAAAATCCAAATGAGCAGGCCTTAAGCGCTCATGTCGTACACGAATTATTTAAATTAAATGTTTACATCAGTATATTTGATAACTTTTTCGCAAAGCCAACTTTTTCAGAAAATGCCAATCGGAATGAATTAATTATAATAAGATAAAACAATACTCAGCTGCAATTTTTTATTCAACGGCTTCTCTCCAGTTAAACAAGTATATTAAAAAAAATTGAAGTGTCAGAGCAGAGAAGAGCAGAGAAGAGTCAGAGCTAATGAACAAGATTTCGTACGACGATATAATAAATGATTTTGCGAATTCAAAGTCTCGCAAAAAAGTATTGTAATGCTTTTATAATTTAACTTAAATCATAATGCTAACAAATAATAAAGAAAAGATATATTTATTGTATTGTTTTTAAACTGTGAGTGTAATAATAAATGTTAATCAACGTTCGCCAAATGTATGTTTTTTACGTAAGCTTAATTCATATTTTGTAAGTATTGTATAGTTTTAAGACATACCTTACCTTACTTTAAAAGTGGCATACGATTGAGATATTTTTTCCTTAAAATAATGTTTTTTGATAATTCTTTGCTGTAAAAATAATCAAGGATCTAACACGGTACCATAGTTCTCAATGATAATAACTATATGGGAAAAGTTGATGTAACGAGGATGATGGAGCACAAATTATAAAGTTGGAATTTTATTGATAGAAAATTGATATGATTGTGGACTAAGATATCAAAATTTAGAGGCGGCAAAAATTGAATAGCCTACGGGCGGCAAATCTATAAATCCGCCACTGGACTTAGGAATAACCCATGATCGCAAATTATCGTTTAAAAAGCAATTCGAACATATTGTAGTAGATTTATACTCTAATTAACTGACTAAAATAATTTATTTAACGAAATACAATGATACAATAACACAATACTCTAATTTACATAACAATTACGGAACTAGGTATTTATATTCGACTTTCACTTCACTGACCGTCTGACTGTCTGCTGCGTAGTTCTTTTTATATCGAACGCCCACTTCTCCGAAAGCTTATGAAATTTCTCGTGAAGCCTCGAATCTTCCAGATTCTTCTCGGTGCATAGCGCAACAACACAACAACAGTTAGCCGCGGCCGAGTGCCGGCTACGTAAGAGTTCAGGTCCGGCATCGCCCGCAGCTTCGCCACAATATTAAAAATGCCGCAAATCGGGCTCTTGGATTTATTCTAAGATAGACTTCTCTTTTTGATTACATAAACTCCATAGAAAATACTCTATTTTACTCTAGTGAGATCTAAACTCGAGTACGGCTCTGTTATTTGGAATGAGGAATGCCAAACATCCCTACAGGAACTAGAGAAAATACAGAACAAATTCCTAAGATCCTTTATAAAAAAAAATATCAAAGAAAACCCGATTATAATAGCATTAGAATACCCTCCATGAGACCAAATTTTTCCATAATAACTCAAATTTTCAAGGAAAATCGGAAAAACCGATTTTTCAGTTTTTTTTCGCGCAAAAAAATTTTTTTTTTCACGAAATTTGGTGGAAATATAACTTATTATGTTTTAAGTGACCTGTAATTTTTTTGTAACGAAGTACAGATTTTTTTCTTTTTTTCTCGACAAATTCCGAGAAAACGACCTCATCTTCAACTGAAAAATTTCAGCGGCAAAATTCGTCTTTTCAAGCTCGCCAGCCGCCATTTTTTCCGTCGAAGTGCCTACTTTTAGATTATGTAATGAAAGAGTAGCACTACTATGGAATTTTTTCCAGAAAACGCGAAAAAATTTTAAAAAACAGATTTTCAAAATCAATGTTTTTTATTTTTCATCTCATATTTATGTATTAAAATTATTGAAATTAACATTTGAAACATTTCGAAAATATTAATTTCATGTTACCTTGATAGGTATAAAGAATAAACAGGACATAAATAAGGATTTGATTATGAAAAAAGGGCGAAAGTGGTGAACTTTGGGGGTTTCTCACGATTTGCCGGTACTTCTTTCTTCGTTCTTCTCTGGCCTTTGGAGTTTGAAGTTGAACAAATAGTCACTAACGACACAATGTTTGATAACTAGGTAAGGCACTATTCGCGCGTTTCTTTGGAAAATGCGAAAAATGTAAACCGAAAACTGAGTCTAACATTTACGTGTTTTTTTACCGATTTTAACCCGATGAATCGCCGTAAACTCCCGAACACATATGATATAGATTGGCTTGATTCAATAAGTTGCTAATTGAAAATAAGAGTATATTTTATGAATTCTGAACATTTTCCCCGGCAAATGTAAGAAATACTGACCGCTTTCGAAAAAAAAAACAAACTGAATTCATTCGGACTGGTCGAACGAAATGAACATTGACTGAACTAATTTACGACGTAACAAACATAAATAGAAATATTAAGTTTTGCATTTAATTATCATTGCGAATAGGCAACGGACACAGTTTTGCTACTGGCCGTTTCATACACTGATAAAAATACCCGATTAGAGACAAAAGAATCATGCTTTTGGATTATTTTCTCTTCTAAAAAAGAAATTATCTTCGTCCCAAATATTTTGCTCTTGAATGAAAATAATTGTTGCTTTTGTAATAAATTTTCTTCAAATGCTTTTGAGAGAACATTATTAACTTTGACTCCAGTCCTGCTTGGTTGACTCTTGTCTCAAAACCATAACCACTTGATACAAGGTCCAAATGTGTTTGGTTGACATAATCTGCCTCAGCTATCTTCGCCATGCATGAGCTCGGGTCTACCGGTCTATCCGAAGTTTGCCGATACCCATTTGAATTTGAACAAGTCGCAACGACCTGCGCCCGCGCAGCGGACGCAGGTGCAGGGTTCAGGTGTCAGCGTATCAGTTCACTGGTAACTAGTTAGCGCCATTCTGCCATTGTATTTTCTTATGTCGAATGTCGATGAGTTGATGTTGATAAATGGTGTTTGCCGGCAAGATTTGTGTTGTGAATAGGTATGATGAGTGAAACCGGTTTTAAAAAAGTGGTACCTATCGGTGATACTATTCAAAACTGTTTCCGTCCCATGTGTGTACGTGGGACCGTTCAAAAGTTAACAGGGGGGACTATTTACGTCCACACTGTATAATATTACAATGTTAAGCTATAATATGAAACTTCGTCAATGTAGGTAGAAATTTATTTGTTTTACTTCCTTCACGAGTTTTATGTTTTTGTTGGTACCACCTAGAGTTAGTTTTGTTTTGTTCCTTATTCACCAGCATTATTTAAATAAAGTATTATTTAAATAAATACGTTTTTATTAATATTTGTTTTTCTTAATATCCCTATAAGTTTTTATGAATATTTAAATTTAAATTTTTAATTTGATTTTAACCAATGCAAGTTTGTTGCTTTAAAACTTTCCAAATTTTCACATGAACTATTATTATCTTTTATAAAGATCCTCAGGAAATTTGGCCTAGACCATACACATTTTGTCACAAGACCGTTTTGGATCTTTTTAAAAAAAGAGTAAATTTTTCACTTGAGGATGCAAGGTTTCAAAACAAGAATTCAACATAAATCTAAGGTTTTAAATGAAGCATTTGTTGGTTTTATATCAAAAGCCTTTTATTTCAAGACAATGACATCATGTCTATTATTTTAAAGCACGTAATTTTCAAACAATCTCCTAATGAATTTGATCGAAAACTTAGGCTCTTTTGCTTTAAGTTCACATGACTTTGAGCTAGAAAAAAGATGGCATTTCCCTCAAAGCTTTTCACAATTTGGAAAAATAATGATTTTGAGACAAAATCATTTTATATTATGACAAAACTAAGGTTTCTTGCCTGACATTTATATAACTTTGTGCTAAAGAAAATGATGCGTTTGCCTCAAAGAAATTCAAATTTTGGTTCAAAATATCCATGCATTTCGCCCATATCAAATGCTGGGCGTCCTTGAGGCAAGTTCAAATTCTTTCAAATCAAGGAATCCTTTTTATCTGTGTAATGTCCTTTGGCGTTTTGACAGTCGCCACCCTAACCACATTGTTTCTACCAGGATGCAAGGCTTAAGCTGCTACAAGTTCTGATTTAATTAAAACTAAAGTTCCCATGTCAACTTCACTTGCTGGATCTATCCATTTACTACGTTGGTGTAACGTGTGTAAAAATATTCAAGTGACCATCGCCGCCAGAAATCAACTGTGAAAGCCATTTTCTTGCATTCTCGTTTAAAACGAGCGCATTTTTAAAGTTTCTCTGTTTTTATATGTAGAGGGAGTAAGTTGAATATTTTGGGAGCTACATAGGAAATACATTTCTGAGTTATTCTTTTGGACTTTTGAGGAATCTCTGCTATGAATTGTGAAATTTGTTTTGTGTTATATTTCTCCGTACTAACAGACTGTAATAAGTTCCGATCTTTGGAAATATTCAAGAGAACTTTTTAGTTTTTATGCATACAGTTTCTTCAATCTAAGTACATGAAGATCTTGGTACAATAGCTGAGAAGAAATCCTTTGAGTTTTCTGTAGTATAAGTTTTATAGTCGTTTTTTGTAAAATATCCGACGGATAGATTGTATTCTGATAGCTACTACCCCATGCTCAGATGCCGTATTGCAGGATGGATTCAAATAAGGCATTTTCAGGTTCGATTTGTTCATGAAATTTTGCAGATTTTGTAAAACGAATATACTTCTTTGTAGCTTGGATGCACTCATTTTTATGTGTTTATCAAATCGCATGCCTGAATCCAAGTTGATTCCTAAGTATTTAATTTCAGCAACTACTTCTATTTTTGATGCACAAATTACAGATTAGATTCATATCGCCAATGCAGTTATTATTGTGTTAGATTATTTCCTTAAAATTTTGTGTTAGATTATTTCCTTAAAATAACACAAATGTCTGTCAGATGTAGTTTAATATCCATCGTGGCATTAGCCAGGGAAGTAGTTGTTTTCTGTCAGATTTTATACTCGTATTTTCCACTTTGTGGAAATACTTGGAGAGAAGGGTTCTTCGACTTTGTTTCTTCGATTTTATTTTTTATTCATATCATTTATTCTCGCCGGCAAAACCTAACTTGTACGTCTTCCTGGAGTCTTTGCTTATTGATTTTCCTGGTGGGTGGCGCTGCGACTGACTTTACTGTAAGTCGCTGCTTCATCCTTGGAATTATTACATAAACAATAGATTATAATTCATATGTCAGGGACAAGACAACTCAAAGTTGTTGGACCTACCCTTGCACTGATGAGAGGTAAGAACCTCGAAACGTGTCTGCAGGTGGTTCATCCCCAGCCGAATTAGGGATAATCATTTGTTTATTTACAATGATGATTTACAATTATGGGCCGTGGTGGCCGTGCTGGTTGAACGTTCGCCTTTGGAGCGAAGGGTCGAGGGTTTGAATCCTCGCATGGTCATCGGTCTCGTGCATGGCATCACACGTTAAAAGGTAAGCTAAGCTCACACAAATCTCTGGAAGACTTCTGAGGGTTGTGCGTAGGGGTGCAATCGGTTGACGGAAATAACAATTTTAACAATAAGCACTTGCGAATGAGTCTTCTTGGAAGAACGTTGCACAAATATATATCAGATGTAATTCAATATCCTTCGTGGCATTAGCCAGAGAAGTAGTTGTTTTCTGTCAGATTTTTTACTCATATTTTCCACTTTGTGGAAATATTTGGAGAGAAGGATAGGTACTTCGACTTTGTCGATTTTATTCATATCATCGTCGAGTAAATTGTTGATACATATCAAAAATAAAATGGTATGCTGATAAACTTAATACCCAACCCCATGGACCATCCACCTGATGCAGAGCAGATATTAAAAATAATAGTCAGCAGAAAAAGGACAAATTTTAAGAAACTAGAGTAATTTTCAACATGTATTGTAAATAACTATTAAAAACGAACTGAAGTAGTCATATTTTTTATTCAATTCGCTATCTAGTTTTCTTTTAGCATTATAATCTACATGATTTTAAAATACTAATTCATAAATTACATGCATTTTTGAAATATATTTCATTTTTGATTTGATTTTTTCGACTGAAGTATTGAGAAAAAAATTTGATGTGTAAAAATTAATTTTTATTGTAATTTTGACAAATTTCCCGAATAGAGATTCGATTTTTAATCTATAATGGTTACAGTGCGACATTTAGAAAAATAAAACATCAAAATCCGAGAAGTTTTGACCGGTTCCGAGACAATTTTTTGTCTAATGTTCCTCCTATAGAAACGTCAATTCGAAAGTTATGATCAGAAAACCATTTCTCGTTAAAAAAGAATATCAATCTGAACCACTGGCATTATTCAAATACTCGGACATAACAGAATTAATCCTGTCCCGTATCATTTGCCACTCTGTAAAATCAAAATTTAACAAAGTAAAGATTTTCACACCTCTGTAAATGCAACAACGCGTTGGTTCTCACAGTTTGAGTGTCGAATTACAAGAAAATAAGTCCATAACAATATGAAATGTAAAATATTATTATGATGAGATTATTCTTGCACAGTTGAAAGGACCGAATGCCGCCGCATAGTGGGGGTGGGACGGAACATGTGTCGTCCTTTCGAGCTCTGTCGCAGTTACCTTTTCATCCTTACTTTGTTATTGTGTTTCTGTGATAAGTCATTTTCGTCCTGGCACAAGCAGGAATAAAATAGAAATACTGGATATCCTTGGATATCTATAAAAATATCTGGTTGAAATTCGATGAATTCAGAGATTTATGTTCTGAATAAAACACGTGTCGAGTGATATACGGCTAGATTATCCTGGAAAACTGAGATTAAAGCCAACAACAAAGAATTCTATTAATTCTATTATTTTACTATTATCACACTAAATATTACTAACATGAGTAACACGTGTTACACATGAATTCATTTTCACTAAAGAGATAAATAGACTGGTTCCTATAATTTTTGTGTTCAAGTTCAACTTGAATACTTTATTATCAATATCTATTTGCATGGAAACAGGAACTAATACGTTACGAACAATTTAACTCAAACTTTATTTTTACCCTCAATGTTGAAAGTGAATGAACAATTGGTGCAATTTTCAATGTGAATATTTCGTATTGAAGTACCTATTGCCAATCTCACAGAATATCTGCTAAATATGTAGTAGGTTTAAACGTTTATGTTTGTCATGATGACAGCACGTTGAAGTAGAATGACAGATGAGTGCAATAAAAACTTTATTGCACTAGTGCAATAAAGAACTTCTTTTTCCACTGAATAAAGTTTTGCTTTTTGCATGAATGTAGAAAAAATATATTATAACTATCAATAATTTATTATATACTTACATGGTTACATCATTGAAAACACCAACGCGGACAGACCAATCAGAATTGAGAGACAGCTGATGTTTTCGCGATAATACAAGTTGTATTTGATTTGTGATTGGTCAGATTACGTGAACATCTTGAGAAGAGTGGAATAGTCAAATAAGGACTTCCGAGTTATATTTGACGCAAAATACTGTATTTTTCAAAAATGCGTAAATGTGTGAACAGTGTGTAAAAAATTACTTCACGCACAGTTGATGATTTTACGCACAGGTGATTTTTTATGCACTTGTGCGAAAAAGTATTACTTTACGCTGTCAGCGGTGCGAAAAACCGATTTTTCAGCATTTAATTTTTTCTCTCGAATAAATTATTTAATTTACATGAAAATTTGTTATAATATGTTATATGTCTTTTTTGGTGTTGAATGAGCATGGTTTTTTCGTATTTCAGAAAACGATTAGTTTTCGAGTTATGTCTATTTTTCGAAAAAAATACCCTTATCTTCCACGAACAATTGTTCTGATGTTTTTTTGTATTTCGGAGGTCTATGCAACATGGTGGTTTATTGATCGTTAAATCCTTTAAAATTGAGAAAAACCAACAACAAGTCTCTGTGGATCATGATTTTCTCAATATTTTCGATGATTTTTCAATAGTTGTGGAAAAGAATAAAATTTATATTATCAAATTAATTTTGTAGAATATTTATACAGTGTGTCTCACTTCTCATGGAAACACCCCCGTATCTTCCGTAATAATTGAGGTTGAATGATGAAACTCTCAGGACTGATGGATATGCTCAAAATGCACCTACCACCTGAATGGGGTTGGCCTACGTGATATACACTGCCCGCCAATCGCGATGGAACAACACATTTTTACGGTAAACATACTAGGGGGCAAAATAGGCTAAAAATTCCTTCAGATTTGTGATCAGGACCACCAACTTACTACAGATACACTTTTTCTCTGAAAAAATTTCAGTCCTGAAAAATCCGAATTTGTCTCACTTCTCATGGAAACACCCCCGTATTTTCCGTAATTTTATACGTAGAACCCTGAAATTTGCAGGATCGATAGATACACTAGAAATGAACTCACTGCACAAAACGGGTCATCCTACATGATGTGCACTGCACGCCAGCAGCGATGGAAAAATGGGTGGTTCCTTCGCTGCTGGCGTGCAGTGTATATTACGTAAATTGACCATTCCCATGCAGTGAGTTCATTTCCAGTGTATCTATCGATCCTGTAAATTTCATGGTTCTACGTAAAAAATTACGGAAGATACGGGGGTGTTTCCATGAGAAGTGAGACAAATTCGGATTTTTCAGGACTGAAATTTTTTCAGGGAAAACGTGTCTCTGTAGTAAGTTGGTAGTCCTGATCACGAATCTGTAGGAATTTTGAGTCTATTCTGCCCCCTAGTATGTTTTACCGTAAAAATGGGTTGTTCCATCGCCAGTGGCGGGCAGTGTATATCACTTAGGCCAACCTCATTCAGGTGGTAGGTGCATTTTGAGCATTTCCATCAGTCCTGAGAGTTTCATCATTTTACCTCTATTGTTACGGAAGATACGGGGGTGTTTCCATGAGAAGTGAGACACACTGTATATTCCAATGTTTTATTATAGATAATTTAATATAAACTTCTTTCTGTTATAAAAATAATGAAGAAAGTCGAAAATCATTGAAAACATTGCGAAAATCATGATTCAGAGAGAATTTTTTCACAATTTTAAGCGGTTTAACGATTAATAAACCACCTAGTTAGTTAGATAGACCATTTCAAAGTAGACATTTCAAAATGGTCTTATAGACCTTCGAAATGCAAAAAAATGTCAAGACAATTGTCCGTCGAAGATAAGGGTATTTTTTCGAAAAATGTAAATAACTCGAAAATTAGTAGCCTTCTCATTTGCTAAGAAATCATGCTTATGCGACACAAAAAAAGACAAATATCTACCAATTTTCATCTGAACTAAATCATTTATACGCGGGAAAAAAGTACTAAAAAATCGTTTTTTTTTGCCATTTTGACGGTTAATTTAAGGTTATATCAAAAAGTGTTCAATGAAAAAGTTTTCGGTTTTTTCATTATCTACAACTTTTTCATTGAACATATTTCGCTAGGAGAACACGTTTCGCCGCAAATCGCAAAAAACCGTTTTCAACCCCTAAACTGCAACCCTATTTCCTTTCCTTATTTCCTTATCCTTATTTTTTTCCCTTGAAGTTGGAACCTCAACAACATTCTCCACTAGGTCCTTGCATGTCCTTTTTTTAAAAACTATTGAAAATCATTGAAAATATTGAGAAAATCATGATTCAGAGAAACTTTCTCAATTTTAAGCTGTTTAACGATCAATAAATCACCTAGTCACATTGACCTTTTGAAAAAAGATATCAATTAAAATGATCACTTATAGACCATCGAAATACAAAAAACCACCATAACAATTGTTCGTGGAAGATAAGGGTATTTTTTTCGAAAAATATACATAATTCGAAAACTAGTCGTCTTCTAAATCCAAATACCGAGAACCATGTAAACCCCTCTTTCGTAAACACAAAATTCTAACTGTCTATCTTCATTCTATCTTCTATCTATCTTCATTCTAGAAACAGTATGTATAGTCAAGAAACATATTAATAACTTTGACACAAATCCTTCCCACTCGCCAAATCAACGTCATCAAGCTTCCACGTCCGGCAACAAATCTCATCAAAGATTCTCTGATTTACAATGGTTGCAAAATGTACAACCACCTCCCAATAGAAATTAGGAAAATCAGTTTGCTTGATAACTTCCGAAAGGGCATAAAACGTCTACTATTGAATTGCCCCTATTATAGTGTTACTGAGTTTTTTAATGAGCATTAGCACATTTATATATGTATAGGCTTATTCCTGACTATTTTAAAGAAATTTTTAACTATTTGTTGTAATTTGTTGATGGGCACTAGAACTACTTGTTGGTACCTTTATTTATTAATTTTTTAACTGATATTAACGTATATTTTTAAAGTTTTAATGGCGAGCATTAGAGGATATGTATGTATAGGCTCATCACTCCAATCTTCAAAAAGGGCGACTCTACTAAATATGAGAACTATAGAGGAATAAGTCTTCTTTCTAGTGTATCCAAGTTGTTCGAAATGAATATTAAAAATCAGTTACTAGCATTCTTCCTTAGAAATGAACTCCTTTCGCCAAACCAACATGGTTTCATGCAAGATAGAAGTACCGAAACAGCCTTATATGATTTCATTGAGCATGTTGTAACAGCCTTAGATGGCAAGTTACAGATTTGTGGTTTGTTTATTGACTTCTCTAGGGCGTTTGATTGTGTCGATCACTACTTACTGATCCAAAAAATGCATCGATATGGAGTCCGTGGTGTAGCTCAAGACTTGATGAAGTCATACCTACAGGATAGGTCACAATGTGTAATAGTTCAAGATACTCAGAGTCAGTCCTTGCCTTGTAAACAAGGAGTACCACAGGGATCCATACTCGAGCCACTGCTTTATATGCAAATGACTTGATAAACTATCTTCATAGGCTTTCGGAGGTACATATTGTGGCATATGCTGATGATACAAACTTTCTTGTCACTGACCACAATGCAGTAACACTTGCAAAAACAACAGAAACCATTTATGAGAGAGTAAGGACATGGGCCGATAAAAACCATTTAGCACTCAATATCAGCAAAACAGCATTGGTAAAATTTACAATTCACAACACCACCGAAACTTTCAAAATCTATGAAGACAGCCAACTAGAGATGACATCCAACTCAGTAACGAGAATGCTGGGTCTTACTCTAGATTATAAACTCACTTGGAGTCCTCATATTGATTCACTATGTGATAAACTGAGAAAGAACTGTTACGCATTGAGATTTATGTCAAATCATTGTGGAATGGAAGTTCTATTGAATCTGTATCATGCCACTATTGGCTGTCACTTACGCTATGCAATCTTGAACTGGGGTATGAGCTCTTCTGCTGAAAGAGTATTCATTCTGCAAAAATATGCTGTAAGAATAATTGCCAAATTAGGATGGCGGCAGACATGCAGAAATTCTTTTAGAGAACTAAAAATACTCACAGTTTCCGGTCTATATATATATGAGATGTGCATATACGTTCATAAAAATAAACAAAAATTTATGGCAAATCAACAAGACCATCCATATCCAACTAGAGCTAGAAGTTTACTAATACCGAATCCCCACCGAACCTCTCTTTATCAAAAGAGTCATCTCTACCTCGGACCGAAACTATATAACAAGTTAGATACGTCTATTAAGGATTCAGTGAATATTTCCATATTCAAGAGGAAACTAAAAGCATATCTTATAGAAAAAAATTGCTACACCGTTGAGGAGCTTTAATAACAATTTTTATAAAATGTAACTTATCTTCATATGTTTTAGTCAATTTTTTTATGTCAATTTATTGTTTTTATCTATATATTATTTGTTTTTACACTGACGTCTTCCTTGTTATTGTACAGAAATATTAATTGTGATAATTTTATACTTTTTAACAAGCGAAATAAATATTATTATTATTATTATTATTATTATTATTATTATTATTATTATTATTATTATTATTATTATTATTATTATTATTATTATTATTATTATTATTATTATTATTATTATTATTATTATTATTATTATTATTATTATTATTATTATTATTATTATTATTATTATTATTATTATTATTATTTGTTTTTTCCTTTAAGAGTGTACCAGTCAGGTCCTGTCTCCGGTGCTCCGACCCATCCGGAGGACGCGCTGGTGTCGTTTACCTCAATAACCACTCCCTACGTCCGTAGGGTGAGTGATTATTGGGTCCGAGAGTCATGTGTTCTGAGCAGACGAAGTGAACCAAGGATGACGGCCTTCTGCATTCGAGCGGCTAGGATTTGTGCCATATTACGGCAGGCCGGTATCAACTTCAAATTAGAGAGCAGTGTGTCCATCATTCAACCAAGGACTCCTATAATCAGAACCACCATTTTGACAGAATGGTCCGGATACAACCTGCGGAGTTCAAAGAGAAGATCTCGATATTTAGTCCGTTTTTCCTCCTCTTTCCGAACGATATTCATCTCGCCTGGAGCGGAAAACTCCACGACGAATATCGTTTTACTTTGACGGTCGAGGAGGACAACATCAGGCTTATTGGCTTGTATTTGCCTGAGGGTGGGGAATGAGTAGTTCCAATAGATTCGGCACCTCTCATTCTCCACCACGGACTCAATATCCCCCGGAACATAAGGCAACACCGGTGTCTCGTCTATACCGTACGAGTGTCTTAGATGCTAGTACAACACTCGTAGCGCCGCGTTATGCCTGTGGATATAGGCTGAGACCGCATAAGCTGGACATGCTGATAGCAAATGCATTACGGTCTCAGGTGCCCCACGACATGCCCTGCATCGGGTGTCAGGGACGTCTATACCCATCACGCGACTACGGTAGACGAGGGTGTTGAAGACACCATCCTGGCAGGCCATTATGAATCCCTCGGTCTCCGACTTTAGCTCACTCGAACTGAGGAAGGCAAAGGTCAAGCTTTTGGATAAGCCAAGGTCTTTGATGTTGATGAAGAAAACACCATGCATTGGCTTATCCATATGCAGCTGTAGGAGGACCTCTGTCTCCGCAGCTTTAATGTGAGCTTTTAGCTGAACGGGTCCCAACTCGGTGACAGAGTTTGGGTTAGCCCGTTCAGTGTCGAATACGAGACCAAGTTCATCGGCTGCACGGGTTGCTGCCTTAAAGAGAAATGCTCCAATCCCTGCTTTTTCATGGTCGCGGACCATGCAGAGAAGGGGATCTGAACTCCTGATGACTTTACATGCCCCATCCAGAACCATTCTGTTATGCAGACACTCCAAACTCAAAAGTCCACGGCCTCCCCGTTGTCTGGGAAAGTATAACCGTGGAACGGACGATTTAGGATGCAAGCTCCTATTGAGATGCATCATTTTGCGAGTTTTTACGTCGAGTTGTCGCAGCTCTTCCTGAGTCCACTTCATCACTCCGAAGGAGTAGAGAAGGATCGGAACGGCAAGCATATTAGTTGCAGCAACTTTGTTCTTCCCCGACAGTTCTGATGACCAGATCTGTCGGAGTTTATGCTGATACTTGCCGCGGAGAGAGTTCTTAACTGTGATTACCTCTTGGGAGCGGCGTTGCGCCACCCCTAGGTAAGTATAAGTCTCTCCGGCATCCAGATGATGTAGGATGCTTCCGTCTACGAGCTGGACATCCTCTCCGTATTCCTCGCATCGTCCTCTTTTGAGATGAACCGTGGCACATTTGTCGATCCCAAATTCCATTCCGATAGCATGCATATATTCTTCCACCACCCTAAGGGACTGATGTAGGTCCCTTTCTCCAGAGGCATATAATTTTAGGTCATCCATGTAAAACAGGTGGGTAACTGTATGCCTCCGGTTGCTGGGGGTGCCGCAGCTGTACCCACGGGTATTCCTGAGTGCAACGGACAATGGCAATAGTGAGATGCAGAAGAGAAGAGGGCTGAGGGAGTCTCCCTGAAACACGCCTCTTCTAATGATGACCTGCTATGTTTGGACTATGTCTCCACCAGATTTTATAGCGAAGCGAGTCCTCCAGAGTGGCATCAGCTGTCCAATGCATCCCACTATTTGATCGGGTACCTCAAGGCATCTGAGCAAATGCATGATTAACTCATGCGATGTTGTATCAAACGCCTTGCGGTAATCGATCCAGGCCATCGAAAGGTTACGCTTGTATTGCACGGAGTCCTGCGTGATACATCTATCGATGAGCAGGTTCTCCTTGCAGCCGGCAACCCCTTTCTTTGACCCTCTTTGCTCATATATCCGTTCATACACCGGATCAACTGCGGAGAGAATGCGTGTGTATAAGATGCGCGTAAACACCTTATAACACGCATTCAAGCATGTTATCGGTCTGTAATTCTTTGGATCAGACAAATCTCCGTTTTTGGGGATGAGCACGGTTCGCCCCTCGACAAACCACTCCGGAATCTGCTGCTCCCCATCTAGCCATGAGTTGAAAACTCTAGCCAGATGGCGGTGGGTTGCTGGAAACTTTTTCCACCAATAGTTATTCAACCCATCGGGTCCTGGAGGGCTCTTTGAACTTCTTCCGGGGTTATCGGATTGCGCAGATCATTGAGCTCAGGCTGCCGAAGCCTCCTGCAGAATGCTCTGAACTGCGCTAGGGCTGGAGTATCTACATTCATTGGTTGCGGATACTCATAGATGTTCTTCCAGAAGGTTTCCACCCGATCAACAGCCGGCGGGTTATTAACAACACGTGGAGGCTCTTGAAATAAACGAGAAGGTTTATCGCGGAACTTCAAGTTTTCCGCGACTCCTCTCGCTCGCCTCACTAGTGACTTCTTTGCAGCCACTAGCATTCGTATCCTATCAAGACAGTGCTGTTTGATGGTAAACAGCACCCCTTGATTCAATGTGTGGTGAGCTCGTCTTAATTTTGCGGCAATTCGCCGCACTGCAGGCGTGAAAGGCCTATTGGCCGCCACGTAGTCCACCACACACTGGATACGAGACGCGTGTTGTCTCGCCGACTTGATCTTAGCTTCCATCTTGTGTACGCGTCGCTCATGCCTCCCAACTACAGCGGTGGTGTCCCTCCTCTGCGTTTGGGTTAGAGTATGAGCGGCGTCATACACGACAGAATTGATCTGCCAGATGTCAGCCTCTTCTGGAAGAACATCGCCGATCTCCGCATCCACTCGTGCCAGTTCTTGTGGCTTCAGGGGCTTCATATGGTGAAGTGCCCTGCGAGTTCTGATGTCCTCCATCGGTGGTATGATGCGAGCATTCTCCACAGCCAGACCGACACGTGGCATAACTTGTGCCACTTCGATAACCGGCTGAGGAGGTGCTCTGACATATCCTCGTCTCCGAAGATGAGATACATAATCCCTAAGATTTTGGGCAGAAAAGGCGGCATGCTCTGGGTGTCTTTCACACCACAGAGCATGCATTCTCGCCATGTATCCTCTCCGGGCGGGCTCACTGCTCTCGTAGCAATGCATAAGACCGTCCCTTAATCCATCCGTCCACTCAAAACGTCCGTTTTCATAGCGTAAGTCGTCAGCTGGCAAATCATCGTTGTTGGCCCCACCACCTTGCCTTTGACCCCTAATCCGAGGGGGTCGGTTGTGGGGGCCTCTTCCCCGATTATTTGGAACCGAGTGTTAGGGTTTACTGGGGGGTTAACCCAGTAAACCCACGGCCGACACCGGAGGGAAAGATGCCTCTTCCCTCCCGGATGCGCATGAGCAGCCGGTCCGATTTTGCATCCTTTGCTCGGGTAGGTGGTGTCGCAACTCACCAGGGCCTTAGGTGTTGGTTGACCTCCCTGCCTATTTATTATTATTATTATTATTATTATTATTATTATTATTATTATTATTATTATTATTATTATTATTATTATTATTATTATTATTATTATTATTATTATTATTATTATTATTATTATTATTATTTTTTTTTTTTTTTTTTTTTCCGTTAGGAATGTACCAGTCAGGCCCTGTCTCCGGTGCTCCGATACATCCGGAGGGCGCGCTGGTGTCGTTAACCCCAATAACCACTCCCTACGTCCGTAGGGTGAGTGACTATTGGGTCCGAGAATCATGTGCCCTGAGTAGACGGAGCGAACCAAGGATAACGGCCTTCTGCATTCGCGCTGCTAAGATTTCTGCCATATTACGGCAAGCAGGTATTATCCTCAAGTTGGAGAGCAGTGTGTCCATCATTCCACCAAGGACTCCTATGATCAGAACCACCATTTTGACAGAATGGTCCGGATATAACCTGCGGAGTTCAAAGAGAAGATCTCGATATTTAGTCCGTTTTTCCTCCTCTTTTCGAACGATATTCATTTCGCCTGGAGCGGAAAACTCCATGACGAATATCGTTCTACTTTGGTGGTCGAGGAGGACAACATCAGGCTTATTGGCTTGTATTTGCCTGAGGGTGGGGAATGAGTAGTTCCAATAGATCCGGCACCTCTCATTCTCCACCACGGACTCAATATCCCCCGGAACATAAGGCAACACCGGTGTCTCGTCTATACCGTACGAGTGTCGTAGATGGTAGTATAACACTCGTAGCGCCGCGTTATGCCTGTGGATATAGGCTGAGACCGCATAAGATGGGCATGCTGATAGCAAATGCATTACGGTCTCAGGTGCCCCACGACATGCCCTGCATCGGGTATCAGGGACGTCTATACCCATCACGCGACTACGGTAGACGAGGGTGTTGAAGACACCATCCTGGCAGGCCATTATGAATCCCTCGGTCTCCGACTTTAGCTCACTCGACCTGAGGAAGGCAAAGGTCAAGCTTTTGGATAAGCCAAGGTCTTCGATGTTGTGAAAGAAGACGCCATGCATTGGCTTATCCATATGTAGCTGTAGCAGGACCTCTGTCTCCACAGCTTTGATGTGAGCTTTTTGCTGAACGGGTCCCAACTCGGTGACAGAGTTTGGGTTAGCCCGTTCAGTGTCGAATACGAGACCGAGTTCATCGGCCGCACGGGTTGCTGCCTTAAAAAGAAATGCTCCAATCCCTGCTTTTTCATGGTCGCGGACCATGCAGAGAAGGGGATCTGAACTCCTGATGACTTTACAGGCCCCATCAAGAACCATTCTGTTATGCATACACTCCAAACTCAAAAGTCCACGGCCTCCCCGTTGTCTGGGAAAGTATAACCGTGGAACGGACGATTTAGGATGCAAGCACCTATTGAGATGCATCACTTTGCGAGTTTTAACGTCGAGTTGTCGCAGCTCTTCCTTAGTCCACTTCATTACTCCGAAAGAGTAGAGAAGGATCGGAACGGCAAGCATATTGGTTGCAGCAACTTTGTTCTTCCCCGACAGTTCTGATGACCAGATCTGTCGGAGTTTGTGCTGATACTTGCCGCGGAGAGAGTTCTTAACTGTGAATACCTCTTGGGAGTGGCGTTGCTCCACCCCTAGGTAAGTATACGTCTCTCCGGCATCCAGATGATGTAGGATGCTTCCGTCTACGAGCTGGACATCCTCTCCGTATTCCTCGCATCGTCCTCTTTTAAGATGAACCGTGGCACATTTGTCGATCCCAAATTCCATTCCGATAGCATGCGTGTACTCTTCCACCACCCTAAGGGACTGATGTAGGTCCCTTTCTCCAGAGGCATATAATTTTAGGTCATCCATGTAGAACAAATGGGTGACTTTATGCCTTTATTATTATTATTATTATTATTATTATTATTATTATTATTATTATTATTATTATTATTATTATTATTATTATTATTATTATTATTATTATTATTATTATTATTATTATTATTATTATTATTATTATTATTATTATTATTATTATTATTATTATTATTATTATTATTATTATTATTATTATTATTATTATTATTATTATTATTATTATTATTATTATTATTATTATTATTATTATTATTATTATTATTATTATTATTTTATTTTTTATTTTTTTTTTTTTCTCCTTAGGAGTGTACCAGTCAGGCCCTGTCTCCGGTGCTCCGACCCATCCGGAGGGCGCGCTGGTGTCGTTAACCCCAACAACCACTCCCTACGTCCGTAGGGTGAGTGATTATTGGGTCCGAGAATCATGTGCCCTGAGTAGATGGAGCGAACCAAGAATAACGGCCTTCTGCATTCGTGCTGCTAAGATTTCTGCCATATTACGGCAAGCAGGTATTATTTTCAAATTGGAGAGCAGTGTGTCCATCATTCCACCAAGGACTCCTATGATCAGAACCACCATTTTGACAGAATGATCCGGATACAACCTGCGGAGTTCAAAGAGAAGATCTCGATATTTAGTCCGTTTTTCCTCCTCTTTTCGAACGATATTCATTTCGCCTGGAGCGGAAAACTCCACGACGAATATCGTTTTACTTTGGTGGTCGAGGAGGACAACATCAGGCTTATTGGCTTGTATTTGCCTGAGGGTGGGGAATGAGTAGTTCCAATAGATTCGGCACCTCTCATTCTCCACCACGGACTCAATATCCCCCGGAAGATAAGGCAACACTGGTGTCTCGTCTATATGGTACGAGTGTCGTAGATGGTAGTACAACACTCGTAGAGCCGCGTTATGCCTGTGGATATAGGCTGAGACTGCATAACATGGGCATGCTGAAAGCAGATGCATTACGGTCTCAGGTGCCCCACGACATGCCCTGCATCGGGTGTCAGGGACGTCTATACCCATCACGCGACTACGGTAGACAAGGGTGTTGAAGACACCGTCCTGGCAAGCCATTATGAATCCCTCGGTCTCCGACTTTAGCTCACTCGACCTGAGGAAGGCAAAGGTCAAGCTTTTGGATAAGCCAATGTCTTCGATGTTGTGAAAGAAGACACCATGCATTGGCTTATCCATATGTAGCTGTAGCAGGACCTCTGTCTCCGCAGCTTTGATGTGAGCTTTTTGCTGAACGGGTCCCAACTCGGTGACAGAGTTTGGGTTAGCCCGTTCAGTGTCGAATACGAGACCGAGTTCATCGGCCGCACGGGTTGCTGCCTTAAAAAGAAATGCTCCAATCCCTGCTTTTTCATGGTCGCGGACCATGCAGAGAAGGGGATCTGAACTCCGGATGACTTTACAGGCCCCATCCAGAACCATTCTGTTATGCAGACACTCCAATTTATTATTATTATTATTATTATTATTATTATTATTATTATTATTATTATTATTATTATTATTATTATTATTATTATTATTATTATTATTATTATTATTATTATTATTATTATTATTATTATTATTATTATTATTATTATTATTATTATTATTATTATTATTATTCCTGATTTCCTTTTATGTAGATTTTAATAACTTATTGGATTGCATGTTGTTGGATATTTCTAGAGCTGCCTGTTGGTACTGCTATTATTTTTTCTTTTTTAAACTGATGACGTTTCTTGTAGACTTACCCGTTAGTGTTACTACTATTTTTTATCTTTTATAATTAAGGTTATTCTTAAGAAACAAGCTATGTCAACGAGAACAACTTCTTTGGACAATAAAGTATCTCTCTCTCTCTTCTGAATTGCGAAAAAATCGTGCTTATTCGACCCCCAAAAAATATATTCCTATAAATTTTCATGTAACTCATTTATTCGAGAGAAATAAATTAAATAATGAAAAATCGGTTTTTACCATTTTGACCAATAATTTGTGGTTATGTCGAAAAGTGTAGAATACGAAAGTTTTTGATTGCTATTATCTACACTTTTTCCATTGAACATTTTCCGCTAAGAGGTCATGTTTCGTCGCAAATCGCAAAAAACCGTTTTCAACCCCTAAACTGCACCCAATTTCACCATTTTGAGTGTTTCCGTGTTTAAATTTTTTATTCTTTTTTTAAAGTTGTTGAGGTTCCACAGCATTCTCCACCTGGTCCTTGCCTGTTACTTTTTTTCTTATTTTAAGCGTTTAGAATTCGTTTTGGCACCAGCCCTAAAAGAATTCTATTATTGAGAAAATTTAAACAATTTCTTTACGAAAAATAAATCCTGTTCTAAATCTAAATATAATATACCTATTATTTTAACATGATCATACGAAATATTACTAACATGAGTAACACGTGATTTCTTTTTCAGTAAAGAGATAAATAAATGGAATTGTATATTTCATTACGAGTTCAGAAAATAGGCTTTTTCCGTGCGTGCGCGACATGTTCCTGTGGGAAGGGAAACCGATCACGGGAAGTCGTGCAAGCACGGAATAAGCATTTATGGACGAGCAATGAACGATATTTTTCATTATATCTACCTGAAAACCACAGATTGTTAAGAAACATTTATTTTTAATGATGATTTATGGTACAAAAATATCCAGAAATTGCCACAAACAAGCGTTACTGACCCTGTTGGCAAGGAAATATTCAAACAATTTGCGATTTCTAGAGAACAGTCAACAGCATATGGGTTGGGTTGAATGGAGCAAGTTCTGGTTGCGTTATCTCACACATGACGTGATCTGAACTTGAATTCTGCCTTTTGATAGGTTTAGTTCTTATTTGTTTGTTGTATTCAATGTATTTTGTTTTTACAAACCTGTCAATAAAATCCAGTATTATTATTATTATTATTATATTATTTAATTTTACATGTAAATAGTCAGCTATAATAATACCAGCACAGGGAAATTTTTTCCGTGCGGGCGCACGGAAAAACCCCTTTTTCAGTATGCTAAATAAGCATGTAAATATAATGTTTTCAGATAGGTACGAGTATAATGAATTTTTTCGTAACAAAAATACTAGTCCAGACTATGCCATCACATGAAAGACAGTCCGTAGTTATTTTGTTGTTTTCGACTGGCAACTGTCATTTATTAATTTGTTACAAAAAACCTGTTTTATTTATTGTTCTGCGTATAAAATGAAAAATAATATAGCAATCTAATTGTTCTAAGGAGAAAAATTATAGAAACTTGAAATACGAACAAAATGGGATGTTTTTCGACCCGATCATTGGTAACGGAGAAAATCAGGAAAAACCGGAAAATTTTGCTACTCTTTTAAAAATTCTTAACTCCGACATTTTTCAAGAAGTAGATTTGGCCCTTCTCATGAAAGTATTGAATCATGTGTACTTTATGTTTATGCACAAAACTGGCGCTGGATCATTAGTTTTGGCACAATTGCACTATGATATTTTTTGCACTATCTTGCAGCGTGCCTGGATGCTCCGATTTCAATTCCTTGAATTTTGAAAGTAGAAGTATAGTACCACAAAACGTATATTCTCATTTTGCTCTACAATGATGCGAAATGGGTGGAAAATGTTTGCAAACATGACTGAAAACAGCCGAGCCCGCGTAAGCGGTCGAGTGGTAGAAGAGACCGGGAGATGAGGAGAATTCTAATGAACGGGTTACGTGATAATACGCTTCCCCTCATCTCACGGTAACTCCTTTTACTCAACCACTTACGCAGACTCGGCCGTTTTTAGTCATGTTTGCAATCCTTTTACCCATTTCGCAGCATTGTAGCGTAAAATGAGAATATACGTTTTGTAGCACAATACTTCTACATAATCTGTTTGAGAAATTGAAATCGAACTATTACTATGGAGCATCCAGTCACGCTTCAAGATAGTGCAAAACAATTGACATTGCAATTATGCCAAAACTAATGCATCGACAGCAACTGTTCTGAGCACACATAAAGTACACAATATGCTTCAATACTTTCATTAGTCAGACCAACCCTACTTCTTAAAAAATGGCGGAATTACGAATTAAGAAAAAATCGCCCTTGTTTTGAACATGAAGGATTTCACCTCAAAAAAAAACATCAAAATGGCAAAAAACAGATTTTTAGTTTTTTCTCGGGTATAAATGATTTAGTTCTGATGGAAATTTGTAGATATATGTCTTTTTTTCTGTCGAATAAGCATGACTTTTTCGCAAATCAGAAGATTACTAATTTTCGAGTTATTTACATTTTTTCGAAATAAATAACCTTTTCTTCCATGAACAATTGTCTTGATATTTTTTTTGTATTTCGAAGGTCTATAAGTAATAATTTTAATTGTTGAAATGTCTACTTTGAAATGATCTATGTGACTAGGTGATTTATTTATAATTTTTCGACAAACTTTGCTGACCGAGGGTTTCCAGTGGAGATATTTCGTTGAAACAGTGGATTTCGATATCTCCAAACGTACCTTTTGTGCCACCATGAAAGAAGTTCTTATCAACCCCCACATAAGGGTAGTTTATACTTGTGATTATTAAAAAACTTTGCTGATCGAGGATTTCCAGTGAAGATATTTCATTGAAACAGTAGATTTTGATTTATGAGAATGTACTGTTTGTGCCACCAGAGAAAATATCTGGTTTATCCCCCAAATAAGGGTAGTTTATACTTGTGATTTCTGAAAAACTTTGATGATCGAGGATTTTCAGACAAAATATTTCGTTGAAACAGTAGATTATGATTCCTCAAAACGTATCTTTTGTTCCACGATACAAAAAAATTGGATCAACTCCCATATAAGGGTAGTTTATTCAGTTGATTTTTAAAATAACTTTGCCGACCAAGGATTTCCAGTGAACATATTACGTTGAAACAGTAGATTTTGATTCCTAAATACGTACTTTTTGTGCCACCATAGAAAAAATTTGGAACATCCCCCACATAAGGGTAGTTTATTATTGTGATTTTTTAAAAAACTTCGATGACCGAGTATTTCCAGTGGAGATATTTCGTTGAAACATTAGATTTTGATATCTCTAAATGTACCTTTCGAGCCACTATAGAAAAAGTTCTTATCAACACCCACAGAAGTGTAGTTTATGATTGTGATTTGTTAAAAAAACTTTGCTTATCGAGGATTTCCAGTGAAAATATTCCTTTGAAACAGTGGATTATGATTTCTCAAAACGTACTTTCTGTGCCACCATACAAAAAAATTGGATCATCTCCCTCATAAGGGTAGTTTATTCTTATGATTTTTTAAAAAACTTTGCTGATCGAGAATTTCCAGTGAAGGTATTCTAAAAACGTACTTTTTGTGCCACCATCGAAAAAATTTGGATAGTTTCCCATATAACGGGTGTTTATTTTCGTGATTTTTTTAAAAACTTTGCTTTGCTTTTTTCGATAGAGTTCCATGAGTTCTATCAGAAATCCAATCTATATTTCCTCTTTCCAAAACATAGTTGAAAAAAAAACAAAAATATTCCAGTTTTTTTTATGAGGGGATTGATTTAAATTTTTCTAGGGTGGCACGGAAAATATATTCTGAGCAATCTAATTATCCATATTAATGAAATATCTTCACTGGAAACCCTCGACCAGCAAAGTTTTTAAAAAAATCACAGGTATAAACTACCCTCATGTGGGGGATGTTCCAAATTTTTTCTATGGTGGCACAAAAATTACGTTTTGAAAATCATAATCTATTGTTTCAACGGAATATTTCCACTGGAAATCCTCGATAAGCAAAGTTTTTTTAAAAATCACATGAATAAACTACCCTTATTTGGGGAAATGATCCAAATTGTTCGTACGATTTGAGAAATCACAGACTACTGATTCAACGAAATATCTTCACTGGAAATCCTCGATCAGCAAAGTTATTTGAAAAAAATCACAGATATAAACTACCCTTATGTGGCGGATAATCCAGATATTTTCTATGGTGGCATAAACTGTGCATTCTTATAAATCATAATCGACTGTTTCAACGAAATATCTTCACAGGAAATCCTCGATCAGCAAAGTTCTTTAAAAAATCACAAGAGTAAACTACCCTTATGTGGGGGATTATCCAAATTTTTTCTCTGGTAGCAAGAAGAGTACGTTTTGAGAAATAACAATCTACTGTTCCGACGGAATATCTTTACTGAAAATCCACGGTCATCAAATTTTTTTGAAAAATCTGTGGGGGATGATCCAGATAGTTTCTATAGTGGCACAAATAGTTCGTTCTTATTAATCATAATCTATACTGTTTCAATGGAATATCTTCTGGAAATCCTCGATCAGCAAAGTTTTTCAAAAAATCACAGGAGTAAACTACCCTTATGTGGGAAATGATGCAAATTTTTTCTCTGGTGGCAAGAATAGTTTGTTCTGAGAAATCCTAATTTACTGTTTCAACGGAATATGCTTACTGGAAATCCTCGGTCATCAGAGTTTTTCAAAATATCACAAGTATAAACTACCCTAATAAGGGGGATTTTTTAAATTTTCTCTGTGGTGGCATGGTGTTTCAACGAAATATCTTCACTGGAAATTCTCGATGAGCAGTTTTTTAAAAAATCACAAGCATAAACTAAATGCATAAGATATCCGGAGGACTGCTCATTGCTAATATCCTATACAATAGGAAAAGTTGGATCGAAAATCCATCAGAAAACAACTACTTTCCTGGCTAATGCCACGACGAACATTGAATTACATCTGATGAAATTTCCGTGCAGAGTTCCTACAAGGTTATCTCTGCAATTGCTTGGTTGCATGGGAATGATCATAGAAACATTCGGACCACCTATATATCGATTTCGGAGTGTTGCTCCTCATCAGTATAGGGTAGGTCTAGCAGTCAATAACTAATGACTGCAACGAATGAATCGACGACCATTCCCATTTAAAGACCGAAACTGAGATCGCGCCCGCACAGTGGATTAACTCCAAACTGCGAGCGCCATCCCAGCGCCGGAAGTCCAACCAAACAGTATCCGTGCTCCACGATCGTCAAGACCGTATATGAAACGGAAAAGAAATCTGTAATTCACAATGAGCTTATGACAAAATGCATAAGATGTCCGGAGGACTGCTCATTGCTAATATCCTATACAATAGGAAAAGTTGGATCGAAAATCCATCAGAAAACAACTACTTTCCTGGCTAATGCCACGACGAACATTGAATTACATCTGATGAAATTTCCGTGCAGAGTTCCTACAAGGTTATCTCTGCAATTGCTTGGTTGCATGGGAATGATCATAGAAACATTCGGACCACCTATATATCGATTTCGGAGTGTTGCTCCTCATCAGTATAGGGTAGGTCTAGCAGTCAATAACTAATGACTGCAACGAATGAATCGACGACCATTCCCATTTAAAGACCGAAACTGAGATCGCGCCCGCACAGTGGATTAACTCCAAACTGCGAGCGCCATCCCAGCGCCGGAAGTCCAACCAAACAGTATCCGTGCTCCACGATCGTATATGAATCGTATATGAAACGGAAAAGAAATCTGTAGTTCACAATGAGCTTATGACAAAATGCATAAGAGAGATGCAACCAAGCAATTGCAGAGATAACCTTGTAGGAACTCTGCACGGAAATTTCATCAGATGTAATTCAATGTTCGTCGTGGCATTAGCCAGGAAAGTAGTTGTTTTCTGATGGATTTTCGATCCAACTTTTCCTATTGTATAGGATATTAGCAATGAGCAGTCCTCCGGGCATCTTATGCATTTTGTCATAAGCTCATTGTGAACTACAGATTTCTTTTCCGTTTCATATACGGTCTTGACGATCGTGGAGCACGGATACTGTTTGGTTGGACTTCCGGCGCTGGGATGGCGCTCGCAGTTTGGAGTTAATCCACTGTGCGGGCGCGATCTCAGTTTCGGTCTTTAAATGGGAATGGTCGTCGATTCATTCGTTGCAGTCATTAGGTATTGACTGCTAGACCTACCCTATACTGATGAGGAGCAACACTCCGAAATCGATATATAGGTGGTCCGAATGTTTCTATGATCATTCCCATGCAACCAAGCAATTGCAGAGATAACCTTGTAGGAACTCTGCACGGAAATTTCATCAGATGTAATTCAATGTTCGTCGTGGCATTAGCCAGGAAAGTAGTTGTTTTCTGATGGATTTTCGATCCAACTTTTCCTATTGTATAGGATATTAGCAATGAGCAGTCCTCCGGACATCTTATGCATTTTGTCATAAGCTCATTGTGAACTACAGATTTCTTTTCCGTTTCATATACGGTCTTGACGATCGTGGAGCACGGATACTGTTTGGTTGGACTTCCGGCGCTGGGATGGCGCTCGCAGTTTGGAGTTAATCCACTGTGCGGGCGCGATCTCAGTTTCGGTCTTTAAATGGGAATGGTCGTCGATTCATTCGTTGCAGTCATTAGTTATTGACTGCTAGACCTACCCTATACTGATGAGGAGCAACACTCCGAAATCGATATATAGGTGGTCCGAATGTTTCTATGATCATTCCCATGCAACCAAGCAATTGCAGAGATAACCTTGTAGGAACTCTGCACGGAAATTTCATCAGATGTAATTCAATGTTCGTCGTGGCATTAGCCAGGAAAGTAGTTGTTTTCTGATGGATTTTCGATCCAACTTTTCCTATTGTATAGGATATTAGCAATGAGCAGTCCTCCGGACATCTTATGCATTTTGTCATAAGCTCATTGTGAACTACAGATTTCTTTTCCGAAGCATAAACTACCCTTATTTGGGGATGATCCAGATATTCTCTATGGTGACATGTAGAATACGTTCTTATGAATCATAATCTACTGTTTCAACGGAATATCTTTACTAGAAATTCTCGATCAGCAAAGTTCTTTAAAAAATCACAAATATAAACTATCCTTATATGGGGGATTATCCAATTTTTTTCTCTGGTGGCAAAAAGAGTACGTTTTGAGAAATAACAATCTACTTTAAAGAGAAACATTCTCAATTGAAAATTGAATCAATACATGACTCCTCTGGAAATGGAAAAACCCTACGATAAAATTGAAGTTACTTTTTTACTTTACTAACAGAAAACAACTACTTCCCCGGCAAAAGCCACGCTGGACATTGAACTACATCTGATAGATATTGAGAAAGACCCTATATAACTTGAGAGAAAAAATCTGAAAGTGAAAATTTGCATTTTCATTCAGATAGTTGATTATTTATTAAATGTCCAGTTTCCGTTGGATATTCTTATCTATGAATGAGATAAGGGAGAATGTTATTCAGAAGTATCACTCACAGAAAATCGCTCATTTCATTGACGCGTGGATTGCATCACTTTCGCTAGGCCTCCAATACCTTTTGGTCGACAAAAATCTATTTCACTCTTCTAAGATCATCAGGGAGGTCGGAATCATCTGCGACTGAAAGTTGGAATTTAGTCGCTGTTTTCCATCGTACAAGATAACCTCTCTTGGAAGGGATTCATGTTTTAAAGAGAAACATTCTCAATTGAAAATTGAATCAATACATGACTCCTCTGGAAATGGAAAAACCCTACGATAAAATTGAAGTTACTTTTAATAAATAATCAACTATCTGAATGAAAATGCAAATTTTCACTTTCAGATTTTCTCTCTCAAGTTATATAGGGTCTTTCTCAATATCTATCAGATGTAGTTCAATGTCCAGCGTGGCTTTTGCCGGGGAAGTAGTTGTTTTCTGTTAGATATTACAAAAAAGTAACTTCAATTTTATCGTAGAGTTTTTCCATTTCCAGAGGAGATATGTATTGATTCAATATTCAATTGAGAATGTTTCTCTTTAAAACATGAATCCCTTCCAAGGGAGGTTATCTTGTACGATGGAAAACAGCGACTAAATTCCAACTTTCAGTCGCAGATGATTCCACAACTGACTTTATGAACATCCTGTTCATATTTTCAATGAAATCAACAATCTACTGTTCTGACGGAATATCTTTACTGAAAATCCTCGGTCATCAGAGTTTTTCAAAATATCACAAATATAAATCTACTGTTTCAACGAAATATTTTCAATGGAAATCCTCGATCAGCAAAGTTTTTTAAAAAATCACAGGTATAAACTACCCTTATGTGGGTGATGATCCAAATATTTTCTATGGTGGCACAAAAAATACGGTTTGAGAAATTATAATCTTCTATTTCAACGAAATAACTACACTGGAAATTCTCGATCAGCAAAGTTTTTTGAAATATCATAGGTATAAACTACCCTTATGTGGGGGATGATTCAAATTTTTTCTGTGGTGGGACAAAAAGTATGTTTTTACAAATCATAATCTGCTGTTCCAAGGAAATATCTTCACTGGACACCCGGTCAGCAAAGTTTTTCGAAATATTGTACACCTCATTATATACAACTCAGTTTTAGAGTTGAGTTTGATTATATTCATCCTAATGTCCTGTTCCAGGGAATTATTTTCTGGTCAGCAAATTATCCACACTCTTTTATCATTACAAGTAGATAATTACCCTCCTTACAAGTACTCCCAATTTACTATATTAGCAAAATCCGAAAACTGAAATGAATCGGGACTTACACTTCATTTCCTCATCATATACCATTCCAACCATTCTCTTGAATATAATTGGTAATTATCGCCGTGTGAACCAAAACACTTTTATATCTACAGGGATGACATATGCGATCCCATGTATTACTCACACCAAAACAGGACCTTGCCGTACTCTCAAACCCCATAAAAGTGACTCCTAACGTGTCCGTCATAAGAGCCATTATCGCTGAGAGGAAACCAAATTACCATCACATCCTCGCGGTAAAATCCGCCAATTGTGATTGACGGAAGCGATGAAGCCCAAGAGCAGAGAGCGTCATATGGTCCAAACTATTAAGTTTTACACGAAACCTATCTATACTTACCTGAGGGGGCGGACTACGCGCCTAATTAGCCGGGCATAATTTGTAATTGATTGTTCATCCGTTGGATCGAGACGGGCACACAGAAGGAGGAAGTAGTTGTAGGGAGTACCGACAACACTCATTGGGGCAAGGCCATCAAATAAACAATAATTAAATTTTGTTTAGATTTTTCAGAAGACAAATAAACAACTGAAATAGTGGTCTGCTTCTTTAGTCGGTTCCAGAGATGGCGCCCTAATATAATTTTGGTTAGGATCACTAAATCCTAGAAGGCTTTGGCCTTCTCACGGGTATGGCCAATGGGTGGAGTCTAAAATAGCTCCAATGTTCCAAAAACACCACGAAAATTAGGTCCGATGTTTGAACTAGTGACACATGTCAAAAATCAATTTTTATGTCATTGCCGTCATTGGAAATGTTTTCAAAAATAGTTTTAGCAGATTCACACTAAAGAAAGCAGATTGTCCCAAGTCCCAAAATCTTCTGATGAGCCCTGCTGTCACTGATCCAACTTAGGAATATGTTGATTACTTTTTTTACTGATACAAATATTCCTTTCTTCTGAAAGTGAAGTACCTATTGTGCAGTGAAACCTGCAAGAATACCGACAAAAGTCGTAAAGTATATTGTATTCTCAGAGGTGAGTTCAAGATCATTTTGTTTATAACTTGTTAATTAGTAGATTGAAGAATACATTTTTCCCATTTTCCTCACTAAAGACAAATACAGATTATATTTTCATTCAAACTTTTTATTTCAGGATTGAAACAGGAAACCTTGAGAAAGAAATTTCTTCATCGATTTTTATTTCATATATATTGCTGTTGAACAATTTATTTAAAAATGTAATCCCTCTCTAAACAGAAACGTTTCTTGGGATCAATGAATAAAGTGTGTGCAGTGTAAGTATAATAATTTTCGTGTTCACAGGAGTCCAGGACTGACAAATTTTTTCTGAATTGTTAAGATTATCAACCCATTTTATCAATTTTCAGATTCATTTAAAAACAAAAGATCCAAAAATGGTCATGGAAAAAAGCGGCCAATTCTAATAAGCACATAGAATGGAAAAGTGGTAAATTGCAAAAATGGAACATTTTCTTTCGAACAAGTTTAACAATTCTATATTGACGTTTATCTTGAGAAAATTGGTTAGACCATAATAATGTTAGTATATTGGTAATCTCTTTAGAATAGCTGTTTTATTGAAGTGAATGGCTATATTTTCTTGTTTGAACGATACCATATGGAGGTCATAATTCACTATCTCAAGAAATTTCTTATTTATGATAGGAATGAATACAAAAAAAAGAATTCATTAGGTATATAAAGGAATTTTTATAATCATACAAATGAGAATGTACAAAAATGTAAGAATGTAAATGGGTGAGTCAGAAATGCAGTATTTCAATCATGTCAATATTTATTGGATATTTTGAAGTATCTTATTTGTCTGATAGGTATTAATTTTTGCCTTAAGTTTTTTGCTGAAGCTTGATTTCATCTGAGAGGCATTCAGCAAATATATTTGACAGGTGTTGTGTTCACGAATGCTAGGCACTTCTGTAAGATTCAAATTCGATATTTGGTTTTTGAGTTACCTCAAATTTATACCCCATTTTGAAAATTTGTATTGATCAAACAATGGTAGGTATATATTGTGACTAAGAAGTATTTTGCAGAACAGTAACTTCTAATTTTGAATAATGAACCCATTAATGGAGAAGTTTCAGTGTTTTTATATAGGGTTTGTAACTCTGTGGATATATTTAATCAATCATTTGCACATCATTTACACATCATTCTGAAAACAACACTAGGTTCTGCCCTTCTAAAAGAAACTCTTGTGTCTGCAGCAGAGATGGTCGTCCATAATGGCTGGTGGTCGGGCCGCAGAATATCGGGGCCGTGTCCGAAAGTCGACGCTTTTTTGACAATTGTACACCTGACAATTTCAATCCATAAAAATAATTAGAATTGATATGCATCCATTGAAATTAAACATGATATCCATAATTTACTTATTTGACATTCTGACTTACAAAAGAAACATAACCCAACTTTTTTTTCAAAGTATCGGTTCTCTCTCTTATAACCCTTGCTTCCTAATTGGCGCTTTTGTGGGTTATTTGGAACATTCGAACTATTTAAAGAGAACTATTAGACTCCACCCATTGGCCATACCCGTAAGAAGGTCAAAGCCTTCTAGGATTCAGTGACCCTAATTTTAGTCTTGCCAGGGATATGGTGATTGATGACTGTTGTCAATTTTATGGAATTTCAACAAACTTTAAATACAATTCAAAAGTGAATGATTGTGACGGAATTTAAATTTAATAGCCTTCTAGGATTTAGTGACCCTAACTAAAATTATATTAGGGCGCCATCTCTTGAACCGACTAAAGAAACAGACCACGATTTCATTTGTTTTCTCTTAATCAATCTGGCGAATTGTCTCCCGTTTTATCCCACAGTTTTGAAGGTATGAGTCGACACACCAGGGTTTTAAGACATCTTAATAGAGTTAAAGGCATTTGCAAAATCATTTACGATGGCGATTCACTGTGGCAATTATTTAATGGACCACTTTATTTCACCAATCAGAAACTTCAATTTGACAATATCACTGTTCCAACAGCAAACATTTTCGGAAATTTTTGTAACCCATAAGCAGTCACTGGAAAATCAAGTGGAATTCCATCGTTTGACAGCAACTACATACAGTGACCGCCAAAAAGTATGTACCAAATGGGAAAAAAGTTTATTGTTAGAGTATTGGAAAAATATTGGTGGGGAAAAGTTTGTGCATGTACGATAACCCAAAAATCGATTTTGACACATGTCACGTGACCACTAGTATGGGGCAAATTGGAAAGAAATACCATGAAGAGGTCAAAAGTGGGGTAAGATGGAAAAATATCAAAAAAAGTTATTTGAAAAAGTTGTTTGGAATTCAATTTTATACACACATACTTCAAGCAATACATCGAAAAAATCTGAAATTGCCAATTTTTTTAAATATTTCCCGATCTCTTTACAAAATTTAATTTTTTTTTCTGAATGGCTTGGCTGTATTGGAATATTTTTATTTTGATGATAATGACAAAACTCTTCAATTTTCACCAGATGCCACTTAATTGATATAGTTGGTTTTTGCCAGAACCATCGCTGTCAAATTAGTTCGCATCTAACAGTTATATCAGAATTCCAACACTATCTTGATGATATGGCAATTTTGGTATAAATTCCAATCAACTTTTTCAAATTACTTTTTTCGATATCTTGCCATCTTACCCCACTTTTGGCCTCTTCATGGTATTTTTTTTTTCAATTTTCCACCATTCTACTTGTCACGTGACATATATCAAAATCGATTTTTAGGTTATCGCACATGCACAAACTTTTTCCCAGAAATGTACTTTTTCCCATACTGTTCATACTTTTCGGCGGTCACTGTAATATCTTATGATTTGACACTAATTCGTTTATTATTTTTGCATACGAGTTATGAACACGGAATCAACATTAATTTTGAGTTATAATTCGAAATTAGAGTTTTTCAAAGAAAAATAAGATTTGTTTAAGGTTTGGTTTCAATTTGCAGTCGTATGGAAAGTTTCGTATAAACTCGTTGCAGTTTTCTTAATAAAAAAGAGTTTTTCAAAAAAAAATAAGATTTGTGTGGTTCCTATTTGCAGTCGTATAAAAAGTTTCGTAAAAAACTATTTGGAAAACCTCTCTGCACATTCGCTTGCTTTTGGACCTCGCCTTCGGAATAGTCCACCAACTTGTCTCGCTGGTTTGCAAAGAGTCGTTTTCAAGCCTAGTTGTTTCATATTGTATTACATAAACAAGAAAAGGAATAATTGATAATCAGCATATTTTAATATGAGTTCCATTCTTTTACTTTGTTTTTATTTTTAAATACTAAAACTTTCCCTTCCATGCAGTAATAAAAACCAGTCTAATTCAAATTTTAAGTAGACATTTCTCCACGCATTATTTGACTAGAATACGGGGATAATAATAATAACAGTAAATCAATTTTCTAGAAAATATAGACTAGTCCAAACAGTTCATATACTTTTAATATATTTTCTATAAACAGTTATCACAAACTATGTAATGTAACTATAGGCCAATCAATGGAGCATTTTTTCCTAACAAAAATACTAGTAGAAATCCGACTGTACCATCACATTGAAGAGAGTCCGAAGTAATATTGTGTTGTTTTCGACTCTCAACTGTCATTTATTAACTTGTTATAAACATTTAAATAACAAAAAACGTGTTTTTTCAAATTGTTCTGCTTATAAAATGAAAAATAATAGAGCAATCTGGTTCCTCCTATCATAATAATTGAAATATGAACAAAATGAAATGTTTTACGGCCCGATCGGATCATTAGTTACGGAGGAAAACCGGAAAAACCGGAAAATTTAATGATTTTTTTAAATTCATAATTCCGCCATTTTTCAAGAAATAAGGTTGGCCCGGCCCTTCTCATGAAAGTATTGAATCATGTGTACTTTGTGTGTGCACAAAACAGGCTCTGACGGATAGTTAGTTTTGGCACAATTATAATTGGAGTTTTTTTTCACTATCTTGCAGTGTGCCTGGATGCTCTAGTGATAGTCTGATTTCAATTTCTAAAACAGATTTTGAAAGTAGAAGTACAGTACCACAAAATGTATACTCTCATTTTGCAAAAAATAAATAAATTGCAATTGAGTCAAAACTAACTATTCGACAGCGCCTGTTTTGTGCACACATAAAGTACACATGATTCAATATTTTCACGAGAAAGGCCAATCCTACTTCTTGAAAAATGGCGGAGTTATGAATTTTTCAAAAAATCGCAAAATTTTCCGGTTTTTCCAGTTATTCTCCGTTACTATTTGTTGTTATAATTGTTATATCCGTCAACCGATTGCACTCCTACGCGCAACCCTTGGAAATCTTCGAGAGACTTGTGTGAGCTAGGGAAGACGCAGCCCTTACCTATTAACGTGTGATGCCATGCACGAGACCGGTGAATCGGTGGATTGAACCCACGACCCCACGCTTGCGAGGCGAACGCTTTACCAGCCGACCACCACGGCCCATTACTAATGATCCGACAGAGTCGTAAAACATCCCATTTTGTTCGTATTTCAATTATCTACAATTCTTTCTATTGGAGCAACTGGTTCGCTCCATTATTTTTTATTTTAGAAGCAAAACAATAATAAAAACACGTTTTTTGTTTTTTAAATGTTTATAACAAATTAATAAATGACAGTTGCGAGTCGAAAACATAACACAATATATCTACGGGCTGGACTGTCTTTCACGCGATGACATAGTCGGTTTTCTACTAGTATTTTTGTTGAAAACTCACTCATTTTATGCTCTATTGCTTGGTGTACTAGAACATTATACCCTGTATAGTATACAAGGTATATTTTGACGAGTTAAGGCGATCCATATATAGAAAACTAATTGTAGGGCGATTCTGAAAATTGGTAGTATGGGTGAAAAGCTAATGAAGTTCAACTAAAATATTTTCGTTGATGTGACGTTTCCGGTTTCACCGGAAGTCATCTTTGTTATTTTCAATGGCACACCCTGTATTTCACCTCATTTTTGAATTTTCCTCATGATTTCGATTCTAACTCATGTATCATACCCCATACCCAAACTGAACCGTTTTTAAGTTATTCGAGTTTTTTTTTGAAAAAGTGACCTCTCGAACTTACGTCATTTTTATGTAGATTAACATTTAAAAAAATATGCAGTGAGTGAATCGTGAATACTGAAGGTTGAAAGAATCATGCACCATTTTCACATCCACTGAATAATCCACAGGATGCGCCAAAATGTGGGTCCAATAAGTGAAAGAGAAAAATAAAAAATCTCAACTTTTTCAAATGGGAACCCCCTTTTTTTCCAACAAGGTTCAATTCTATTATGAAAATAAGCCCTAGTTACAATACACTTCTCTATACCCAAAACTTATAATTTTGGAGATATTCCATTATATTACTTAATTCTGCATACTTGCCTGAAATGTTGATATTTCTAGTAGGCTTTCAACACAATCTTTGGTGACAAATGAAATAAAGTTGTTTATTATCATATTCGTGCTCTCAAAAGGTACAATATGGCTCGTGTTGGTTATAATAATCATGATTTCGTTAATTTATTGGCGATTTATGGCGAATGTGATAAGGTTTTAACAAGAAAATGTGATACGTATGCTACAAGGTATCCAGAAAAACCGAAACCATCTCCAGAAATTATTAGAAGATTAATCTCCAATCTTACTAACTTTGGATCATTCAAAAAGAAAATAATTAAAACTAAAACTGTGATGGACAATGTAGATAATGCAATTACAGTGCTTGTGTACTTCACAGCTTTTCCAGAAGCATCTTTGAAAGATGCGGCATGAGATTTGGGATTGAATAAAATGTCCATGCAGATAATATTAGCAATACACAAATGGCATCCGTATTCTCATTCTTTAGTCCATGCTCTGAAGCTATCCGATTATGAGAGAAGAGTGAACTTTGCGGAGTTTATCATTATGAAGAATTAAGAAAACGACCAATTTTTGAGAAATATTATATGGAGCGACGAAGCGAAATTTACCAAAAATGGGATATGCAACAAGCGGAATTCTCACTACTGGAGCGATACAAATTCACATTCAGTACGGGAACGTCAATTTTAAGACCGTTGGAAATTCAATGTTTACTGCGCTGTAAAAGATAACGCCATAGTGATGGTTCACTTTTATGAAATTTTAAATGGTTAGTTGAAAAGTATAAGAATTGTATAGTTTTACTAAAAAAAAAATTAAAATACATCACTCGGGAAAATTCTATCCCGGTAGCTATGTAATAAGCATTCATAGCAAGTAGAAAATACCTAACAGACCTACAGGTAATTTTATTTTCAGATGAACGATACCTAGACATTTTGAATAATCTCGATATGGATCATTTGGAACGACTGACACTCGCTGAACATAGACAAATTTGGTATCAATATGATGGAGCACCTTCACATAATCATCAGATGGTGAAGATGTATTTGAATGAAACTTTTTATGACCAATGGTTTGGAACCGACGGTCCTCAATTATGGCCACCGCGTTCGCCCGATTTAACCCCAATGGATTTTTCATTTGGGGTTATATAAAAAACGAGGTGTATTCTCATACGCCAACTACAAAAGAAGATTTTCAGCAGAGAGTTCGTACTGCATTCAACTCTATTCCACCGGACATGATAAGACGAGATGTAGGAGACGTCATGCGGAGAAGTGAGAAATGCTTAAAAGTTGAAGGCAACGTATTTGGACATTTATTGCAATAAAAAAAGAGGTTAACAAAAGTGTCACACGTTCTTGTTTAGCATTAAAACTAAATTTGAAATTATTTTTTATTCTAATCATGATTTTTGAGATTATCTTTTTCATGGCATATTCAATGAAAATTAGGCAATAATAAAATTTTATCAAACAAAATTGAGGGGCGAAAAAGTAATCCTCGCGTGAAAATAACTTCTATAACGGAATATCTCCAAAATTATAAGTTTTGGGTATAGGGAAGTGTATTGTAACTAGGGCTTATTTTCATAATAGAATTGAACCTTATTTGACTTATTTGACCCACATTTTTGCGCAACCTGTGGATGTGAAAATAGTGCGTTATCCGTTCATCCTTCAATAATCACGATTCACTCACTGCATATTTTTTTAAATGTTAATCTACATAAAAATGACGTATGTTCGAGAGGCTGCTTCTGTCACTTTTTCATAAAAACTCGATTAACTCGAAAACTGTGGATTTTGGGTTTAGGGTATGATACATGAGTTATAATAGAAATCATGAGAAGAATTAAAAAATGTGGTGAAATACAGGATGTGCCATTAAAAATAACAAAGATGACGTCACTTCCGTTGAAACCGGAAACGTCACATCAACGAAAATATTTTAGTTGAATTCTTCATTAGTTCTTCACCCATACTACTAATTTTCAGATGTGCCCTACTCTTAGTTTTCTATATATAGATCGCGTTAACTCGTCAAGATATCCCCTGTACAGTGTTTCAATTCTCATGGAAACACCCTCGTATCTTCCACAATTTTTGATGAAAGATACACTGGAAATGAACTCATTGAACAACGTGATATACACTGCACGCCAGCAGCGATGGAACCACCCATTTTTCCGGAAAGTTATATTTGGAGGCAAAATTGGATGCAAAATTTTTCAATCCTGAAAAATTCTATTTTGTTTTACTTCTCATGAAAACGCCCCCATATCTTCCGTAATTTTCAACGTGGGACTATGAAATTTTCAGAATCGATAGATGCACTAAAAGTAAACTCAATGCAGATGAAGGGCCATCCTTCTTCATATACACTGCACGCCAGCAGCGATTAAACCACCGATTTTTCCATCGCTGCTGGCGTTCAGTATATATCACGTAGTATGGTCCCTTTTGTGCAGTGAGTTAATTTTTAGTGTATCTATCGCTCTTGAAAAATATTGAAGATAAAAAAAATATATCATAAGATTTTTATGAAAACACATTTTTTTAGACTTGATGACTATAATTCAAGCTAATTGAGATGCGTCGCAGTCCTATACTCAAAAAAATAAAAAATTTCAATTTTCACACCATTTCGTATGTTTTTGGAAAAAATATGTAAAAAAAATAAATATGTAGATAGTTCCGTTTAAAAATTAGAATTTTCAATCCAAAGCATTAACACCAGAAGTCGATCCTTTTGAATGTTTAAAACATCCATTCGGAAACTTTATCTTGTAGTTGTACGCCAAATTTGAAAAGATTCCACTCATTCATTCAGAAGTTGTAGAAGTTTTAGTAGCTCCTGGGCCATCATGAAATCAAATTTGCACTCAAGAAACCCGTCGTATTCTCCCTTCCTGATCGACAAACATCTGTTGTAATCACACTGATCACACAGATCCCAATTAATAACGATATTAGTAGTAATAACTGAATAATACTCTACACAATTCCTCTGAAATTCACGCTGAATTTGCGTCATGTTTGTGAATAAGCCGATTACGAAAGCTCGTCAACGTTTATAACAATAATACTCGGCAATATTCGTTTCTCATGCGAAAATGTCGCTACAAAAAGTTGAATTTCTATATTTTAGGGAAACAGGGTGAATCAGAATGAGCCCATTGTTCACGTCAACATGAGACGAAAATTTGCAATAAAAAATCCATTCAATCGAGATGAAGAGTTAAATCAAGAGAAACATTAAAATGCTTATCACAAAAAGGGCTTTTATGCACATTAGAATTCTGTTTCCACACTACACTTATTATAAATATACAGTTTCAGATAATGGATAGCGAAAATTTGTAAACTAGAACTAGAAGATTAAATAGTTTTTCTAGTCAGGAGATAAATGTCGAATATTAAAAAAAAATTCATTTTTATATTGGTATGAGAATGATTATTATGAAGACTATGTCGTTGAAAAAATAGAGTGTCTTGTTACTATCAATAAAGATTGATACTGAATGAAATTTGTGAATTTTCTGTATGTTTTTAAAGCCAGTAGATTGATGAAATAGAAAAAATTATTGATAATTTGGAGATTCATAAATCTTGATTTAATATCTTGGTTATTAAAAACTGTTTGGGTCTCAGATTGATCAATCCTTACAGTTTTATGTTGCAGCAAATGCAGAATGAATAGCAGAAACTTCAGTGACTTTTTTAATTAGATTTCGCGTTTCCCAAAGTTTCTGAAAATCTGTCCGTGCAGAACCTACTGATTCATCACCTGAGAACCAAACACTTAAGAGGTGATAGTCAACTGTATTGCCGAATCTGCGCCAAAACAACCGACAGCCATAAAATAAAGAGTAAAGTTGTAGCACCTGCAAATCTGATCCTAACCCTGAAGCGCTTCTGTTAACAGTTTTGACTCAGCATCTTACAAATATATTGAACTGTTTCGACGTATCAAGCTAGGAGAACACCCTATCTAGCTGACTGCTTTTAAGAGCACAGTCATCGTTCACTGTGGGTTTGGAGTCGATTTTCCTTTCATACTACTGATTCTATTTCCAAATTATTAGTCAACACTAAAGATAAAGTACCCATTTCACATAAATCAGGTGTTTATCGAATTTCCTGTTCACAAACAAATTGTCCAGCTCAATACATTGGACAAAGAGGTAGGAAAATTAAAACAAGAGTGTTGGAACATGTTAAACTAATTGAGAGCTCTAGAAACCCACATATAGATGAGTATAATACAAAAAGTTCGTTCGCCAATCATATTATTAATTACAACCACAAGTTCGATATTGACACTGATTTAGATATTTTACATGTTTGCCAGAAAGGCTCCCTACTCAATTTTCTTGAAATTTACGAAATCAATTCTGCCATTAATAATCCAAACGTCAGCTCTCTTAATGAACAAGTACAGTTCGATTGCAAACAGTTTTTCAACTCGCTCAAGTTTTAATATATTTCGGTTTGCCTTGATTCTTCACAAATCCGTATGTGTTGCGTTATATTGGATTTGTTCGGCCGTGTGCATGCTGTTCTGTCTGTTCCGCACGGTGATGTTTCCATCATTTCTTGAACTGGTGATGGTTGTCTTGCTCCGTGGTGTAGTAATTTTGCACCGGGTGGGCTGGTTTCTTATTTACGCACACTGATTCATATTAAGTATTATTGTACGTTACTGTCTTAGACGGATGATATGAGGCCTGGTTGCTCAGAACACTACTTGCCATGTGGAGGATTTCGCACCTTCAATTTTGCGTTTTGTGTCTGTGGCTCTCCTGTCATTCTCTGTGCTGCTTTCGACTTTGAACTTGACACTTGACAGTTAACCTCTCGTAGTTTCACTTGTTTTTTCTTATCATTATTCCATGTGGATAACTAATTTTGCTTTTGATTGGGATAAAGGGCTTAAGGCCCCCAAACCCCCTTATTGTTCCTGGTATGTTGTTAGTTGGACAACATCTAACCTTATCACTATGTTCCCACTGTTGGGTAGAATTTTTTGATTCCCCCTTTTAACATTTTATAATCTTAATTATGTATTTTTCCTCCCCATGTAAGTAATATCTGAACTCAATGGATTACCAATAGTCATAATTTTCTTCTTTATTGTAGAATTTTTGCACCCCCATTTAATTTTTGTTGAAATGTGCGAACACTTATTTTCATAAATTCATATCAAATTTTCTTCTCCATGTAAGTAGCACTATACATTACTGGATTACCAATAGTTATGTTTTTCTTCTTTATTGTATAATAGTCTATTTCGCTGATGATGAACCTATATAGGTTCGAAACATGTTCGATAAACTGATTGTTTGATTGATGGCTTCGCCATCTCACTACACCAGATGTTAATAAAAATTGTGGAGATGACTTCGAGTTTTTCTGTATTGTAAATCAATACCACTCCACTTCGAGATACAATGGACTTCTATCACAGGTTATTGAATAAAAAAAAAATTTTAAAATTGTTTTTCCGTTAACCAGCTGTCGTCCCCCTACGAACGGCAGCCCTCAAAAGTCGAAACTTGTACGAGCCAAGGATTAACGAGGTCTTACCTTTTTACGTGCGATTCCTAGCACTTTCTCGGGCCATCAGAAAAATTTCTGCAGTCGCCATGGTTTGAACCACCGCCGACCGGCAGCCAGTGACTAAAACAATGTCGCTTTAACCACTCGGCTACCTGGCCCCATTGATCATCATTTGATATTTCGATAGTAATACTAACAAAGACTCTAACTCACGTTGAAATGATCTTCATAACAAAAAAAAACTGTTTTCAACGACACCTCTTTTATCTCTTCCTTCTTTCCTTCTTACAGCAGTAAACCATTTCTTTTTTTTGAAAGATTCCGTGGAACTGTTATGAATATTTTCTCCATATTATTTTTGGATGTGTTTACAAACCCAGGAACAAAACACCTCTTATTATTACTCATTTTGAAACATTAATACAGACTAAACCCAGCGAAGCCCACAGCTATAAATGATCAACACATAAAAGCGCGCGGTATTATAATGCACTCCGCTCACACTATCAAAGAAATGACGTCAATCGCTGCTAGCCTCGTGCAGGGTACGTTTTCTAGTCTCGCTGATTTCACCACATTTTTTTGCGTTTATTCAATCTCATTGTCATTTTAAGACTTTTCGTGCTGGTATTGTGTTTTTAGAGAGGAATAACTGTCGAAATACATTATAATTAAAAATTAGTGGACATACCTGGGTAGGATTGAAAAAGAAAAAAAACTGTTTGTTAGTCGAAATAAGACAAATTCGGGAATAAAATGTGTTCATCGGAACTGGTTCACATGTCCAATTATAATCCTATTGATTATAGTACATTAGGGTGGATACGGGGAATAGTAAAAAAGTCGTTTTTCGGGATTTTATTCCAGCACTATTCCAGATCCAACAAGTTATATTTTTGCAAGACACTATAGTTTTAGTCTATCTCAGCTGATAAAAACTTGTTTTGTTTCTTGATGACTCTCTTTATTTGAAATTTGATTTTTTTAAATTTTGGATTATACCCCTGTATTGAAAAAATTGACTGGTCGTTTTTTACTACAAAAAAAATTACTGGGGTTGATTGAACAAAAGATAAGGCAACTTCTGATGAATCCAGTTGTTTAATATTATCTTTCGTTTAGATACAGGGTGCGTTACACTTTTTTGTTAGGTCATTTACAATGCTTTCATTGAATATCTTAAAAACTGTTTCGTTAATTTGGACGTAATTTCACTCACACTATTTTGAATATTGTACATTACTACAAGCTCACTTCACAATGTAGACAAGCCAAGTCAGCAGGACGCCCATCGCGTGCGGGGTGCCGGAGGAAGCAACGACCCAAGCCACCGATTTATTATTGAAATGCATAATCAGTTGTATTTAACATCGTGACACTGTAACAACTCAATAAACATCCAAGTCAGGGATCTTCGCCTATTAATTCACCCCCATTCCCATGGCAGTGTCACAATATGTTGACTATTATTCATGAAAGTTTTGTAAACTTTTTATGTTGCGTTTCTAAGATATGCATTTTTTAAAGTTTACGGTATTACGATATATGGGCATATTATTATCGATTGAACAAATCTTTAGGGAACCTTATGATGAATTAAATTCTATTACAAAACCTTTCGAAATCAATTGCTTGATACTATAAATAACACAAACTACATTAAATAACAAGAATGCGTCAATACACGCAAACTCAAAAACATATTATGACTACCCCATTTATCGTAAAACAGTAAACTCTAAATATGAATATCTTAAAGACGCAACATACGAAGTTGACAAAAGTTTCATATACATATAATAGTCAATTTTTTCAAAATAGTGTGAGTAAAATTATGACCTAAAAAAAATGTAACACTGTATTCAAACGGAAGGTAATATTGAACAACTAAATTCACAAGACAGTTACTTAATCTTTTGTTCAAACAGCATTGGTAATAAATAATTTTTATGTAGTCAAAACCGATCTGTCAATTGTTTTCATTATAGGGGAATAATCCAAAATTTAAAAAATTGTATTCTAAACAGAGAAAGTCATCAAGAAACAAAACATATTTTAATCGCCTAAAATGAAACTATGATGTCCTACTAAAATATAATTTATAAGTTCTGGAATAGTGAAAAAACCCTCATACAACGACTTATTTACTATGCCCCGTATACACCCTAATGTACTATCAGTAATAAGATCATAATTGGTCACGTTAACGAGTTTCGAAAAATAAATTTTCATCTTTGGCTTATTTCGACTAACAAATCAGTTTTTTTCTTTGTAAGTCCTATCCAACTACGATGTTTTTACGAAATTTGACTGCTCAGAAACAACAAATACAAAATCATTTGAACTCACACATTTTTCTTATGACTCATCCCACTATAACTCTTCAGATAATGTGGTGTCGCAGGATTTTCTGGGTTTCCCTGTAGCTGTGAAAGTTATTTTGCCACCGAATCCATCCGGTGCGCAGATTAATTATTTTTTTGTATTGTTATTGTTGTATTCAAGTACAACTGAAATTTGCATCCTGTACAATCTCACTGTGGCCTCACTTCTCACAACAACGCTGAGAGACAGAATCAGAGATCCCGTAATTTGGTATTCTCGAATATGTCAGTCTCTGCATCTTTTTCAACTTCTGTTGTATCGAAGGCCTGTATCATTTCGAGCTTTCGACACAATAATTATGATCTGCTTTTAGCACTATATCTGTTTGGTTTTCCGACAATACCGTCGAGTTGATGAATAATTATTTGAAAAATAGACAACAAAGAGTTTGCTTGAATGGAACGTGCTCTGATTACTTGAATCTGATGTCAGGAGAGCCACAAGGATTGATATTGGGCCCATTGCTCTTCACTATTTACTCATCGAATATTATACATTACCTGAGACCTTATAATGCACATCTATACGCTGATGACACTCACAGTTTTCCTTCTCATGCCGTAGAAAATACAATTATTAATATCAACTATCAGGCTTATTAGTCTGTATTCGCCTGAGGTAGAGGAATGTGTAGTCCAGTAGATCCAGCACTTCTTATTCTCAACCACGGACTCAATGTCCCCCGGAACGTAAGACAACACCAGTGTCTCGTCTATACCATACGAGTGTCGAAGATGGTAACATAACACTTGTAGAGCCGCATTGTGTCTTGTCTGTAGATATCGGCTGAGACCCCATATGGTGGACATGCTGACAATATGATGGTTTCACTGTAGGCCCTGCGGCTACGGTAGACCAAGGTGTTGAAGACACCTTCCTGGCAGGCCGTTATGAATCCCTCGGTCTCCAACTTTAGCCCACTTGACCTAAGAAAAGCGTAGGTCAATTTTTTGTATAAGCCGAGGTCTTCGACGTTTCTAAAGAAGACCTCATGCATAGGCTTATCCCTGTGCAGCTGCAGCATAGCTGCATTTTTCGCGACTTTTATATGGGCTCTTTGTCGAACGGGTTCCAACTCAGCGACAGAGTTCGGATCACGTCATTTGGTGTCAAAAATGAGACCAAGTTCATCAGCCGTACGGGCTGCTGCCTTGAAGAGAAACGCTCCAATCCCTGCGATTTCATGGACATGGGTCATGCAGAGAAGGAGATCCAGAACATGTTATTATTATTATTTGATTTTTCACTTTCAACTCGGTTTGTTCAGTGGCTCTTAACACTTAAAACATGTACTCTTGCTATCATCATTATATCCTTCAATATCAATGAACTCTCACTTATTTAGTAGCACGAAGACGTCGCAAAGAAGGAAGACCGAGGAGACAAAGGACAACCTTCAGCAGTGAGCAGACTCTGAGGCTAGAAATAGAGTATCAGCGATCAGAATATATCAGCAGAGGGCGGAGATGCGAACTAGCGGAGAACCTGAGGCTTTCTGAAACCCAGATCAAAATTTGGTTCCAAAACAGAAGGGCTAAAGATAAAAGGATAGAGAAAGCACATATAGATCATCATTATAGGTGAGTATACCCATATCCGTTTGGATCCACTGTACATAGTTTCCATTCTGGTGCGGACGCAGCACATATTTATTTTCCGAAATAAGCAGTTTTGTATCTTTATCGTTTTATTTTATTTCCAAACATCAACTAGCAAAATATCTCACCTTGATTACTATTCATCACATACGAGGTTGGTTTGACAAGTCCGTGCAAAGTCCGATAGATGGTACCACCGGCGCGTATCGAGGTCATGTTTGGTTAGTATCATCTTTTGAATGAACGAACCCCAAGTTTCAGCCATATTGGTTTTATTTCTTTGTGCGTGGCATTCGTGTAAATCAAGGAAGTTGAGTGATTTTTAAGAAATGGACGAAAAAGAATTTCGTGTTATAATTAAACATTACTTCATGAAAGGCAAAACATTATGGTGACTCTTCACCTTCGATTACAATACAATACAATACAATACGGAATCATGTGAAGTGTTGCCAGGATGGTTTGCAGCTGTTCCAGAAGAATCCGGAGGACTTTATGAGTCTTCGAGAGACTTGTGCGAGATAGGGAAGATGCCGCTTTTACTTTTTTACGTGTGATGCTATGCACAAGATCGGTGATCGTGCTAGAAATCAAAACCCACAACCCTACGCTTGAAAGGCGAACCCTCTACCAACAGTATGTGTGTTTTAATAATCTTCCTTTTCATCTTACTTCACCTTTTTTATTATTTTCTGATATTGAATGAATAAAGTCCTTCATTATTATAATCATTCAGAGACGAAGAGACTACCCAGACACAAACAATCAAACATGCGTCGAGTAAAGAAAAGTAATGTAAAATTATATCCCAAAACTTTGCTGAAACAACAAAACTTTGTTTCAACATCATCACATGAAAGATCTGAGAATCATAGAGATCTTATCACTCCGAAACACCTGTTTCATAAACATTGTTATTTTTTGAAATTACAGCTCATTGTCATGCAAATGCTACATAACCACCCCAATGACTGGCTATTATACTTATCGTCAATGGGGTACTTAAAAATACAAATAAATTAAGTGTAATGCCCAGATATGCTAAACGAGGTGTAAAAATAGGGTGTAGAGCTGTACTTAATCTTACTATATTATCTATTTTATCGATTGAATAGCTCGTGACGTTCATTTTCATCATTACGTAAGATACCAGGTGTTTTGGATTGACGTGTCAAATTTTATAAAATCAATGTATTTTATTGAAACTTCTAATGAAACAATGGCATCCCTGATTTAATTTTATTCACAGTGACTTTTTGTTTAACATTTAGATTGATAGTAGGTACTGATGTTGTTTTTTTTTTCAGAAAACTGCTAGGGGCATTTCCTGGCAGTCTATGTCCTGTTTGTCTGGAAGGCCCTTGCTTACACGTTCCTTCCTTGTTACAATCGCAATATTCACTTTCTAAACCAAGTACGTCATCTAATAGTCCTAAATATAGTAAAGATTATAATAGTAATGATGACGATTTAGATGTAATGTGAACAAAGAATTGAACTATTATTGTTAGTTGAAATGTTATAACTATATATATAGATAGATATGAACCCATAGATATACAGTGTGTCCCACTTTGAGTAGCCACACCCTAATATTTTATTAAAAATGAAATAATTTCAATTTTTTTTTACAAATTATAATAGATAAATAGACAGGGATTTTTTCATCACAAAATTAACATCAAATTCTTTTTCAGAATACCCTCAAACCCCCAGATCTCAATGTTTTAATCGATTATACAGTGTCATTTGTAGCTGGTAATACGATTTACTCTCTTTCATCAGTGATGCTTGCTTAATTTTCAAAATTTCTTCACTTTTCACAAAATTCGCGAAAGTGTTCAATTAATACTGCGATAACTAACCAAATATTACTTTTCCATGGCAAATTGATTATTGAAAAATTGGGAAAAAATAAATTGAGGATCTTTTATTTAAAAATTAACCCAGAACCCCAGAACTCAATTCTGAATCATTGAAATATACAGGGTGTCATATGTAGCTGGCAATGTCACCAACTCTTATGCATCCATAATGCTCGGTTGATTTTAAAATGTCTTCTTTTGTCACAAAGTGCCCAAAAATATTCCATTATTTCTGCGGTTATTAACAAAGAATCACTTTTTCATGGCTAATATTATATATTATGGATCAGATTCTGGTTCAGAATACTCTAAAACCTCCAGATCTTAATTCCCGAGAAATGAACAGGGTGTCACCTGCAGCTGGCAATATCAACAACTCTCAATCATCCATAATGCATGAACTACGGTTAGCTGAAAAGTAAAAACTTGGGAAAAACATATTATGGATACTTTTATCATCGAACTAACGTCAGAAATGGGTTCAAAATAAGAATTTGAAGTTGCGGAAAAAGAAAATATTGATATAAGCGCAATAATTTCCTAAATAGCTCAATTCAATACAGATAACACCCTTCATATTTCCCAGGAATTGAGACCTGGGGTTTTAGAGTGTTCTGAACCAGAATCTGATGTCAGTTCAGAGAAGAAAGAATCCATAATGTTTTACCCAATTTTAATCTTTCCAGTTGGACATAGTTAGCTATGAAAAAGTGATTCTTGGGTACTTTCTACAGTAATAATGGAACATTTTTGAGCACTTTGTGAGAAATGAAGACATTTTAAAATCAACGGAGCATTATGGATATTTTAATGATTCAGCCATTGAGTTCTGGGGTTCGGGGATATTCCAAAACTAGGAGTTAGGATTAATTTTTCAATACAAGATCCGTAATTAATTTTTTCACAAATCAAGTGGCCACAGTTTGCCATGGAAAAGTAATATTTGGTTATCTTTCGCAGTATTAATTGAACATTTTCGTGAATTTTGTAAAAAGTGAAGTAATTTTGAAAATTAAGCAAATATTATTGCCAACTACAAATGACACCCAGTATTATCAATTGATTCAAGCATTTAGATCTGGGGGTTCAATGGTATTCTGAAATAGAATTTGATGTTAATTTTGTGATGAAAAAATTCCTAATTTGTTTTTCCTACTTTTTCACCTTTCAATTGGTCATAGCAAGCTGTGGAAATTGGATATACGAATTGTTTCATCAACATAAAGGTAGGTATTCCTGAATACTATATTATTCTCAATGAAAAATGAGGGTGTGGCTGTTCAAAGTAGGACACACTGTATTATTGGTATAAGTTTTATACCCATTATTTATTTCTATTTAGTTTTATGAATTATGCAGGGTTTTTTCCAATAATCCGACTGATTGGATCCGATGAATAAATCAAAAAGAAATAAATTATTCAATTGAAGTCGATAATCTGGAAAAAAATCAGCATCGTAATTAATTTGCTCCCACAACGATGTATTTTATTCTCATTCATTGCCAAAGGGGGCTTAACCCTTATTTTTGTAGAGAATAGTATAGTCTGTTTACGTTAAGATGACAATGACGTCACAAGATGACAGGTTACGGCGTTGCCAACATGTGCTCTATTTCGAACATTCAAATTTTCTTGTACTGTTGATCTGTTTTTGTTGTTATTATCATAAAAAAAAATATTGACTTGATGCCTCAAATAATATCAATGAAAGCTTACTATTAAACTTACTATTAACTTACCTAGTTGAAATACAGAATGGCACTCCACTGTTTTATAATAGTTATGAAAAATTAAATATTTTGTTTGAATTGGTTTAATATGATTTCATTCAAAATGAAATGTAACAATAACAAAGTAACGATAAAAAAATAATTGGCGCTCCGGGGCGGTTTAAATAAATTCGGTGGCGCATTCGCTTTCACAACTGCGTGCCGAGTGGTTTGGTTGAAGATATTGCTGTTCTGCCAGTCAAGTCTATAGATAGTTCTATAAAAGTTACCTTAAAAATCATAGGAGTCAAGTTGGATTGATCAATTTGAGAAATACTTATGATATGATAGATCACATTTCAAATGGCAGTTTGATCGAAATCATCAATATCTACCACTGGTTTCACCCGTTTTCGCTGTTTCGATGGACTGCTGAATACTTCACCTCTATTAGATTTAGTTGCGATACGATTTACAGTAGTAATGCTCAACTTCAAGGCATATGCAACACTCTGAAATCAACAATTGACAAATATTCAATCTCACCTAACATTTATATATTCACTGTATAATTTTTCATTAGTTCTTAAAGATGTAGGATTGGTAATTGATATAACTAACCTCTCTAACAGCAGTTAGTGGAAGCAAAGGTCCTCCAATCTCACGTTCTCTTTCAAAGTTGTCTATTGAAGACGCTACTATTTGTTGGGACTGTTTTGACAATGCTTTATAGGCATATTGAATTTTCGCAGGTACTATCAAAAGAATTGATTAGTTCTGAAAACAAGTCTTTTTATTATCGAACAGAAAACGGTAAGGAATCAAACGAAATAACACAAACACAAACTGTTCCACAGACAAGGACAGTTTTCGAGTTTTTTTCGCTTCGGCAACATCTGAAATTTTGCAACTAACAAAATGAAATTTTACTAGTTTCATCGCTATTGAAAGCATTTCATTTGGAATTTCAACGGTGTTATGTCGGATATACAAAATTACCAAATATGACGTCATTCTTTTCTTAACGTAAACAGACTATAAATACCGATTTTTCCAGAGTGTACTCCATTTTTCCCAGATGAGAGTGAAAATGATGATATTTCAATACTGAACTGAAAAATGTTTGCAAAATTTCCCTTTTATTTTGTCTTCTTACTACCACCTGGGGCCTCTACTGGATATTACTTCAGTTCATCTTCCGAGTCTCAAACACTTTTGTTAATTTCTGATGATTCAATTCAAAGTAAGGACTGATATCAATTTTTTTTCGAAATTGCATTTGAAATTCATAATGAATTTGTACATATTTTATATAAGAATTAAGAACTTTCGATCTCATGTTTAATAATACTCTAGTCGATATTGAAATTTTCAGTGTATGAATAATTTAAATAAATTATTTCAAAAACATAAACTGTATTACTATAGGTACCTATTTATTTTATCAATTTTTTCTAGGCATAGTCTTTTTTAAGGGTTTAAAGGGCAATTGTTTCCACAGAATATTCCTGTTTCGACTTTTTTTTTCTATACACATGCTAAACTTTGGAACAGTTGATAAAGTATGATCCAATTAAAATGGAAACACCTTTATAAAACATACATTTTTCAGCAGAGTGGACAGTTCATTTCTCATGGTAAAAAATCTAAGAAGAATATATAAGCGTTTTTTTTTTTCAATCCGATGAAACTTTCAAATGATGTATCAAAATTTCATTGAAATACAAAATTCATGAGGGAATGAAATTCAAAAAAATAAGAGTTAATTCATGACAACTGTTCAAATTTTGATCACATCTCTTGATTCAGAAAGTCCCGAAATATCATTGATCAGAATTTCATCGAAACCAAAAATGTTATTTCATTAAACGACTCATTTTTTAAATTTTGTCCCCTTAAACGTCAAATTTTATTCCCCTCTAATTTTTTTACTGGTGAACAGACTTCGATTAAATTATGATCATTGATATTACAAGACTTCCTGAATCCAGTGGTGTAGTCATCAGAAGTCTGACAAACGTTCTGAAATTGAAGTGGTGTGTGGATTAAACGGCATATTTTTCAAATTTTATACAATTTTAACTTTTTTATTGATCGATGTAATCAAATGTAATTTTGACCTAAACCATTAGAAAATATCGTGAATTCAGTAGTGTAATAATCAGATATTTTCCGAAAAAAAATCGTCAACATTTTTTTTACAATTTGTCCTTGAAAAATAAGGATAGTTGGCCCTGAAAATGAATACTCATTCTTAAAATTTGGTGTCCTATGATAGTGGATTTTTGAATGTTTACCTGATGATAAAAAATCATACTGATCTGTTGAACAATATATGTTTTATACCGGAGTTTCCAATTTTTATGAGTCACACTGTTCATAATTTTAGACCACAGGTCCAATACCGGAGAAAAAATTATAACCTAGACGTTGCGACTTCGGTTTGTTCATCAGCAAAGTTATGACGTCATAACATTTAGAACCTCACAGCTGATTTTTTGTAGAATCGCTAAGACTTTAACAACTTGTCATCGAGTTTTTGAGGGAAGATTGAAAAAAAAAATGTGTTTTACCCAACTATACCTAATCCAGAGAATTGTGTAAATTGAAATGGTTGTTGATAAAGCCTCAATCATTGTGTCCGTTAAGAAAAATCAGATCATAAAAACTGAGATTTTGTATTACAAAGACTATTTGTGACAGTACTTCATAATAGAGGAGGGAAATGAGGTTTTCTCAGCGCTTAGTTTGATTGACACAATTTTAACTCTGCTAGTTGTTCTTTATTATACACATGTATAGAAAAATAATTTTTAAAATAAGATTCTTTAGCCTCCTAAATAAGAAACGTATATCGTCAGATGGCAGTGCGTGTTCTCCCGACGAAATAAATACAAACTCCGCCTCACTTCTAACTTGCCGATTCTCAATAGATACAGGTCCGAATTAGATAATTCGGTGCTCGTTTTTCCAAAATACATAATTATCTGGATTGAAACCTGTTTGTCTTCGTGGTAATCTGAAAGTTTGCACGAAAATTTCAACTGAATAAATAAAATGGAATCCAGTCACACATTGTATCAAGAATTGAAAAAATATTTCAGCAAAATCTGTTTGAACTATCTCGGAAATGTTTTGAATGTGAATTTTAATATGAAGTATATATACCGCAAAAAGAAATAGATAATGACGTCTGAATTATCAGATAAAAGGTAATGTCAAATAAAACATGACATGCATGCAGCACAAAATAAATATACAACGCTGACGTAAACAGTCTATTCTATTATTTTTTTAAATTGTATTGGACCAAAATTACTTTTATGTGATACTTCTTTTTACACGTTTCATACTAATTTGACATGTATGCTATATGTAGGTAGGTATGTAATGGAATCGTTGAACAAAATTTACACTTGCAGACGTCCGAATGATTTGATATTTTCTACCTAGGTGTTCACTGTTCATAATTCCAGCAGCAGGTGACATTATAAATGTCTTTAAAGAAAATACAAAAAAGCGAGATTTGTGATTTGGTTTCTGATTCGATATAAAATGAGTAGTTGCAGGTTTTCGGGGTCGTAGATTATGAACCTTTCGTTAAAATTAATAATTTCAAAATGGTGGACGAGATTTGCGATTATGGTCCGATTCGATTCAAAATTTGTCTGTGGGTTTTTCTTGCTCAGAGATTATGAATCTTGTCAAAATTGATGAATTTGAGATGGCGGTTCCAAGATGGCGGACGAGTTTTGTGATTATGTCCGATTCGATTCAAAATCGGTTTTTGGGTTAAGAGATCCTGATGATTTCTGTTAAAATTCGTGAATTCAAAATGACAGAAAAGTTTTGTAATTTCTGGGCGGGTTCTAAGATTATGACCTATGTATAGTTGTTTCTGGGTTCGAAGACAATGATTTTTTGTCAAAATTCAGGAATTCAAGATGGCAGACGAGTTTAGTGATTTATGGTTGAATTCTATATACGAATGGTATTTTCGGGTTGGTGTTGATGAATTTTTCATCAAATTTCAATAATTCAAAATGGCAACTCCAAAATGGATTCCGTTTATTTTGTGAGTTATGGTCGTATCCTGTTCAAAATTACTATTTCGGAGTAAATGAATACATTAACTTGAATTGATTCGAAAATATAAAATCAGATGTGGAATCATGAATAAAAAATTTAAAAATCAGCAGTTATCAGATTTTGACTTTCAAGTTAGTTATTGAAAATAGTCACTAAAAAAACTATTTTCTATATTTGAATTAATTTTTTGCAGGAAAGGTCCATAGTTTAGGTACATATGTCTTATTCAATATAAAGGGTGAAACAATTAATATAAGACTCTATCACCCGTGAAACATTCAATTCAACCGATGTGAATTAATACAACTGTTTAAATGAAACAATGTTTTAGCTAGATGTTTCATTCTAAAATATACCTGAATATTAAAACAATTTAGCTCTTGCTTTATTTTTTTACATTTCTTCCTCTACCTTCAACAACAAGAAGCATATATATCCCTAACTCTCATTCCTCTAGGAAGATGCCCGTCCGATATTTCAGGTAGAATGCAATTTACATAAAATGCTTTCAGCTTTGGAAGCATTATTGATTCCCAGACACAAACGTCTCTGTGTATTCTTTTTACATTGAAATTATTTCTCGTATATATCTATAACTCAATCGCAAGTTGTCCTTGAATTTGATAAAAATAATTGTGATTCTTCTCCAACATAGAAGCATTAATTAAAATAAAAAAATGGGGTGAATAAATTCGAATGTTTACTATTCTCGATATAAATGCCGCCAAAGAAACAAACCAAGCCGTAACAATCACCTGGTATCAAGTCAATGTTTCATTATTTGTTTATCTTGCCGCGCTGCCCCATTGGAACGTTCAAGAAGAGTCCGCTGTAGCTTTTCAACTTCAAAGGAACATCAAAAACGCCGCGCCGCCCAAATAAACCGTTGTATCGGAAACCAATGTAGAACGTTGAAGTTGCCGATATGGGAGTCACAAGAACAAGTTATATAGGAATATGCGTAAAAATATGCCACTAACTCCGAAATTTTCGCTAAATAGCCCTGACGAAGTGGAGAGTGTATTTCCTGATAAATGTGAATGGAAAAATGTTTTTAAGACAAGATTTTATTCAAATGCACTGAAAACGGTTATTTTCTTTAGATCATTCGTAAAATATGTCATATTGAATTATTTAGTTTTGAAAAACTCATCTCCTATTCTAAAAACTCTTAGATCCAAATTTTGAATAGAATCTGATCTCAAATCTCGCCATCTTGAATTTTATGATTTTGCCAAAAAAAAGTCAAAACCACCGATCCAAAGAACCCCTACATTCTAATTTTGAACGGACTCGGACAATAATTATTCGTTCACCGTTTTGTAGCTGTCATTTCGAATTATCAAACATTGACAAAAAAATCATGTTATCCGACCACAAAAACCCCTATACCTATACCAACTCAAAATAGAATCAGACCAAGAATCAGAAATTTCGTCCGATATTTTGGAGCCGCTACGTTGAATTATTAAAAAAAATTATGACTTCCCAAACCCAAAAGCTTCTATATACCAATTTTGAATGGAATTGTATCAGAAATCACGAAACTCGTCCAACATTCTGGAGCCGCCTCTTGGTTTTTCCTAATATAAAAATGTTATGGAGTATTGTCCCTCAAGTGATGAACACCTGTTGAAAAAAGCTATTAATTGTAATAGTTATAATATTCCATAGTTTCGATCGACCCGAATGAGTTTTATTTTTTCCCATTCTCGATCCGACCCTGTGCCAGATGTCATACTGGCACATACTCTCTCTTTTCCTCACCAGTCGTGTTGGAGGAGCAACCTGAAGGGAGTGTCATTTAAAAGAAATTCTGTTCTATTTCTGAATCCATAGTTTTCACTGGTCGACGGCTGAACCAAACCTTTATTAGTTGACTTTGATAAAGCTGGACATTTCTCATTTCAAATGGAATAAAGCAAGCAAACCCATTTCGCGAAAACAACCCATTTTTGTGAAATTATTCACAAAAAAATTAAATATTTAGGAGAAAAATAAGAAAGTCGTTTAACTAAGTGAATGATAGACTTCGAAACTGAAATGAAACAACACCAAAATATTCGTTCGTTTTGATGGTGGAACTGAACGAAAATGCCCAAAAATGGGGGAAAATATCCTTTTCATTCATTTAAAACTCAAAGAATTTTTTTTTCGTTATTTTTATCTTTATACAATCATACAACCCTTCACCACTCAGAAAAAAAAATCGTTTCTGACTCCCCTTTTTTCAGGGATGAAGACCCATAAATGACTGCGATTGGATGATTGCTATCGTTAGTCAATTAAAGTAATTTTTCGAATAACATTCGTGTAATCAGAAAAAGAAATGGTAGTTGCCTAGGTACTCTATATTTGAGCTGGTGTCATACAGTGACCGGCAGAAAGTACGCATCATATGGGAATTTTTTTTATTAATAAATTTTGACAAATATTGATACTTGCAATCGCTTCTGCATCAAAAGAAACCCCAAAAGTCGTTGTACAGTGCCGTTCGTCTTTTCGAGGTTGGCGGGAAATTTAAAAAAATTGAAAATTATTTCTCAAAACACACTTGTTTGTGAAAATATCGAGAAATGTTAATAAGAAAAGTTGTTCAGATTGACATTTTATAGCTATGTACAAGTTTTGAAAAAGATCTGAGATAAAAAAATAAAAATCAATTTTTTGCCACAAAAAAAAAATCTTTTTGGAAACATACATTTTTGACGAAGAAACTCATTAGTAAAGCCAACACTAATATTTCAAATAATGTTTTGTGAAGATTCGCAAGCTATTCCTATTTTATTCGGAGAAAATTTGAAATCTGTGATTTTGCAGTGTGATCAGCTGCTTCATAAGAAGTCACTGAAATATCTACAGGACATTATAATTCCGATACTTTTTATTATTAATTAAGAACCAAGTATCTACACAATTTCAATTTGAAATTCTTAATATGTCCTGTAGATATTTCAGTGACTTCTTATGAAGCAGCTGATCACACTGCAAAATCACAGATTTCAAATTTTCTCCGAATAAAATAGGAATAGGTTGCGAATCTTCACAAAACATTATTTGAAATATTAGTGTTGGCTTTACTAATGAGTTTCTTCGTCAGAAATGTATGTTTCCAAAAAGATTTTTTTTTTTGTGGCAAAAAATTGATTTTTATTTTTTTATCTCAGATCTTTTTCAAAACTTGTACATAGCTATAAAATGTCAATCTGAACAACTTTTCTCATTAACGTTTCTCGATATTTTCACAAACAAGCGTGTTTTGAGAAATAATTTTCAAATTTTTTAAATTTCCCGCCAACCTCGAAAAGACGAACGGCACTGTACAACGTCTTTTGGGGTTTCTTTTGATGCAGAAGCGATTGCAAATATCAATATTTGTCAAAATTTATTAATAAAAAAAATTCCCATATGATGCGTACTTTCTGCCGGTCACTGTATAATTTAATGGAATACGAAAGAATAACAATTAAGGATTGGATGGTGCACCCCAAAAAATACAAGAGTATTCGTGAAGAATATTCAGGGTGTCCCAAACTTGATGGCCTATTAGACGTTTCTTGAAAACGGGACCTAGGATTATTGTGAAAATTTGCTTTCATGGATAATCAGTTCTGCTCTATCGATTTAAAATATTTTCAGCGCTGCGGCGTTGCCGCTTCTATCGAAAAGTAGCAACAGCTTTGATATTTTAAATGGACTACCCTGTATATTATTGCATTTTCGCTTTGCTATTACTTTTTGATTATTCTCATATGATACTTCTCTATACCTATCTTCAGTGGTTTCTGAGAGAATCAATAATTTCCTTATTTTTTGTGCGACACATAGCTTCAATTACTGCAGTATTTGAATACGTAGAAAACTGAAATTTTGGATGTAGTTTGACAATTTCCTGTTTATTAGTTATTACTAGGGGAATTCGTTCTTCATAATATATTCCTATACCCAATGAATCAGGTTTCCGAAATAAAAGCAAGTTTTCTATAAAAATTGATTATTTTGCTATATTTTGTATTGAGTAGATATGAAATGGTATGGAACAAGTCATTCTGAAAATTTAAAAATTAGTTCATCAATAATATAACGTTTGCTCGTACATTAACATAAATTTGAGTAGAAAATAATCAAAATGGAAGACAATAATTATTCAAATCAAAATCTAATTAATTTTTGTCGAGTTTGTCCCATATTTCTAACTGTTCATTAGATATTTATATTTTGTATTTTTTTCACAACAGTCTTTTCCAAAACTAATCTTGCTTGAATTGAGAAATGCAATGATTTGAATTTTCAATTCGGATTTGAACCAAATATTCGGTTTTTCATCGCCATGATAATTTTATCTCCCATTCAGGGTATCTGAAAAAGGTGAGTCTGTTGAGAAATAAATAAATAAATGGAGGTCCTATTAATCGCTAATTCATGTTTTCGAAGTGTTGTTTGATTTGATTCAATGTGAAAATTTAGGGGATCGTGGTGGCCAACTGTGGACCCAAGTGTCTTATCCACCGATCTTCAAAGGTTGTAGTCAGTTCTCTGCTCACTTCTTCTCCACAGTGAGGGGGGCACCGTTCAACTGCTATCAATAACTTCGATATACATGAGGCGGCAAATTGCCGAAAAGTTCCTAACTGTTGTTCTCATATTATTAAAATATTTTCCATAAAACTTTCTAAAGGAAATTTGGATTTTTATAAGTCCATATCTAAATCCATTCACAGAAATCAACACGTTTTTGAAGGATCACCTCTTGACGCCTCAACATTCCCAAACATAGCATAATTCCGTTCGATTCTTCTGAATTTTTTTCTATTTATTTGTGGTAAGTTCATTGAATTTCGTGCATGTTCTTGAAATAATATTTTTGCACTAACCGTGAATATAAAACAGATTCGAAATATCATCATTTCAAAATGCATTATAATCCATTTTTAAATAATTTTTTCTGACAGAAACACCATGAAAATTACGGCTTGTTGAACTAAAAGTTTGCTTTGCTCTTTTCTGGTCACGGCACACTACTATCATTTTCAATTTCCAGATTTGAAATATGTAATATTGCTCAATTGAAATAATATTCAGTATGCCGTGACCAGAAAGGAGCAAAACAACCTGTAAGTTTGACAAACAGTGGATTTAATTGTGTTTCTGTCAGAAATAAGTATAAAAACGTCGAGTTTGGAACACCCTGTATACAGTTTGTGACACAGGCTATAAGAATATAAAAATATTACAATAATATCTTATTTTTTGAATAGATGGAGGTGACATTATATTCAAAAAATCTTTTCAATTTAATATAATTTATTTTATATATAAACAACGGTACATCTTAGGCAATTTTTTATATTTTTCAAAATACCCCATATACGAAACTAATATTCAATGTTCGAAAGATATATATATATATATCTATGTGTTCATTTACAGAGGCTTTTATGAAAATAAAACATATTTTAACATTGAAAAATCTGCCGGAGGCTGTACAAATAATAATCTCGAATGGTCTGTTCTGTTATCTTATACGTTCTAATTTAAATTTTAACATTTCAACATATTAAATAAAGCAAAAACATGTACTCCCTGTGGAGAATTGAAAAAAATGTTCTGAAAAAATAACTGATTTAATGATTGTAATGCCAAAACGAGGGGCTGAAATACATTTTTTGATCCTTGATGCACATCTGAGAGATTAATATACTCTTTAGTCCTGTGATGTATAGCTGGTTTTATATCAATGGGAATTCAATGTTATAAAACGAGAAACGGTATGATATGCGCGAATTTAGAATGAGAAAGTATTCGGACGATAAAGAGGGTAGTATAATATTGTACATTCAGTAATAAAACTTCACAGTGCACTTCGCGATGAAACAGATATAATAGAATTGACCACTACAACAACTCATAATGGACCTTTCTACAAGATATGAGAAAACACTGCAATGAGAAAGTACTTACGTTAATATCACTCGGGATTTTTTTTTTGACTGCTAGTTTTTCTATAATCAGAAGAAATGTGGTTTCGTGACGCCACGTTCATCAAAACTAGACTTGGCAACGCTGTAAAAGTTGTGCACCATGGAATTTCAAATTCTCATTCAAATAAGATGTGTCTGATGACAGTTGTCATTTGATACCAGATTCGTTCGTTCGTCTGTTTCACGGAGCAAACCAATAAGAATCATTTGTCTCAGTTTAACTCGTTTGCATAAATTAAAATTGGATACAAGTAAAGCAGTTCCATCAATTATCTATGCTGCACACGATCTGATTTCTTATTTGAGATTAATGTGGTTTTCAAAGTTTTGAAAGTTTTTGTTGTTTGTATTCTACAATTTTTTTAAATTCCTGTTTCTGTATTCCTGCAATAACTGAAAACATGTCGAAAAAGTGCATTTTACCCGGTTGTCTGAACACCAGTGAAAATTCTAATGAACAATTTTTTTATGCACAAACATGAAGAGCGTCGTAAAATGTGTTTCGAAGCAGTGAATAAACCCTGTTTAAAAAGCGGATATATTATTGTGAAGAACAGATATGTTATTGTGAAGAACATTTCCAAGTGAGTACTACGTTATATATGTTATTATTGTATTCAAAGCAGAGTTAAAAGAAAGTTTTAAAATTTTAGTCATTGCAAAAAGGACCTTGAACTATCAAACATTTTTAGGTACTAGTAAAGTTTCAGAAAAATATACTTGAAATACCAAATTCAAAGAGATGAAAGTCATAATGGAATCCTAGACATTGCCTTCTTTGATTTGATTCCACCCGATGAATAATGAGCACGTTAGTACGATTTGCGGTGTTGCCAATGCTCGTTTTTCATCAAATATTTTAAAGCTATAAATACAATAAAAATAGGTAATATGTGGATCTTTTGCTCTGAGTTGATTAAGTGACAAAGTTTTAATTCTTTCTCATTGGTGTATCAAGCTGGAAGCTATATTTTTGGGGAGAACGGTATTGCCTGTTTCGGAACGTGGATTATGGTAGGGGGTGTTTCTGATGAACGTGTCGTCAGCGGCACACTCTCAAATGTGATATTTTTTCAAAATGAAAAAAAAATATAGTGGTAACTCTTTGTTGAATGGACGTTTCAGACTAGAAACTATCGATTTAAATGAGTTTTGCAATTTATTTTTCGTAAATGTAAATGTCCATTGTTTCGGACTGTACTGAGCTCTTCTTTGCTACCGCGCATCGATAGGAGAGACGATTTCATATTCAGAGGTAGATTTGCTAAGCTGTACATTATGTGAGGAGTAATTTTTAAATCTGCTCTAACAAGAACGAACCAACCTTACGTAGCCACTTAGGCGCCAGGAAATTAAACACATTCTTTATGTGAGAAGTAAATTTATAGTGAAGTGAAAGTGACTGGTGACCGGTCCGATATTTCCCTCCAATATGTTGTCCGCTACCGGTCCGACCAATTACTACTACTGGACTGTTTCGACTCTTCAAGAATTCATCTATGGAATACAGCATGATTTTGGATAAATAGTCTATATCAAAACAATTTTGCATAGTCGCCTTCTTCTTGTCTTATCTTTTAAACTTCTCAGGCATTGGTCTATGGACTACAGCATGGTTTTGTATAAAAAGTCTATATCATAACAAGTTTATGTGGTTATTCTGTTTACGTGAGGTTAGTAAGGTCGGGTAAGGTTCCGACTTAGTTTACCTTCGTCTTGTATTGTCCCCGCAATTACAATGACCATTCATTATATTATATTAATATACGTTTCCACCTGCCCCGTATTAATATGACCCCTATTAATGAAAGATTTGTTATTAATGGATGATTCCAAGAAATCGTCCATTAATGATCCCTATTAATGGTCGATTTGTCATTAATGGACGATTTCTCTATGAATGCATGATTGTTGCACGGGCAACCAAACATAAACGAATTAAGATGTTATGGGTGCTAAAATGGATTTTGACGATAAAGGACCACGCACATATCTTATGGAAAAAAGTCTTTCGGTGAAAATGGCTGGATTTTTTTTATGTTGTAGCTGGTGCCATTCTGAGTAAAAGTCTCCATTGGCCCAACTCGATCGTATTACTAGATTCAGCATAGAGGGTGCCAAATTATTAATTTTGTGATTTTTTGAGAAACTCAGCTGAATAAAAAATATCAATATCTTATTAATATCCAATATTCTGTGCGACTGAGCATTCCTAAAATTCGCGAAAAATATTTTTCCATACAGAATAAATAACGCCCCTTTTTTCTACAGGGTTGACAACAATATACTCAATTCTTCAGTGAATGAATTCGCCTACGAGGTTATAAGTTGATTGAGTTTATTATTGAAGATCAATCAGAATTGTTTGTTGATCGACCAAAATATAATGAAGTAATGAATACAGAGTGTTTGAAATAAGGATTGGTCCCTATTATATATACATGTAATTACTCCAATTCACCAATTTTATTATTTTTGGGTGGAATTCAGATAAATGAAAATCATTTACTTATTATTTGTAATCAATAGTCGAGTGTTGTTCAATTGAGCGTTACTAAGATCATGGACGTATAATATCGTATAAATACAGATGGACTCAGCATTGTCATACCTACGACACGGAGTGATTTGAAGTCGCTCTGTTTTTAGGCGCGCGGGCTGCGGGGAAGAGAGAAGGTAGCGATAGACTGTGACCTTCCCACAACAGACAGGAGCGCACGCATTTGCTGAAAATAGGGTTCAATCACAAGAAAAAAATGCTGAATTTGAAATAATGATGAAAATATCAAGGAAAGTGTTAGAATATACATCCGATGGGACTTCATGAGATAGAAAAACTCATTTGATATACCTGATGTCATAAAAAACTTCATTGACTCGGATAGTATCGATTCTTAGAAAATTAGGTTCACAAATTTTTCAAAAAAAAGGCTTTCAAGACTTTCGTTTTCAATTAATGGAAAGCTGGAGACAGTCGACTGAAAAAAAAGAATAAAAATGCATTTACTAGAAAATGGTAATTTATATATCCAATAAAAACATGTTCTTATACATATTAAAATAAATGAATATAGTGAAGAATAAATATCCCAAAGAAAATTTCAGCGCATATTATTCAAATTCAGAAATAAGAAATTTTAATGTATTTATGACAATATGCAAATAAAATTCACAATACACATAATCAAACTAACATTTTTTTCTAGAAGATATCAAAAATCAAGTACGTACAGAGTTTCACAAAAACAACAATAAAATAAAAATGAAGAATTTGTTTTCTATTCTGAAATGATTTGCTAATTTCTTGAGTTCTCTCCTCGAGCAATGATAACCGCCTGTTATACTCAATATCAGAGTCCTTATTCAATTATTTCTCCCAATTCACTAAACTGTCCATCAGCTCATTCAAAGTAACTTTGGGCTGCTGCAGGGCTCTAATTCATCTCCCAAGAATATCATATATATGTTCGATGGGGTTCGTATCAGGACTTCTCGCGGGCAAGATCGCCTGGAAATACTGGCGGGCCGTGTGGTCTCGCATGGTCGTGCAATCATATGAATTCCTCACCAATGAATGGAGCAAAGGAACAGACAACATGGGGTTCAGGAATTTTGGATACATACTGTTGTCAAATTCGCTTCATAAATGACTACCAGTTTCATACGTGTCTCCAAATTCATACAACTCCAAATCATAACCGATCCTCCGCCAAAAGCAATGATTTACAGAGTGTTACATTGATTGTAGCGATTACCTAAACGTCTGTAGACCCTCATTCGTATGTTATTGGTCATGGAACAGAATATTGACTCATCAGTGAAGAGCACTCGACATCATTCAGCTTCCCGCCAATGAGGGTGTGCACGAGCAAAATCAAGCCGTGATCTGCAATGTTCTGCAGTCCATGAAGGCCTTGTTGCTGCCCTGCATGGCATCAAGTTGTGTTCCCTTAAACTTTGCTTGAAGATATCTTAGATTACTAGACTAGATTAGCTCAGATTCATTTTTGGCTTCCGCGCTAAAAGCCTTTACACTGCGACCATTTCAGACATATTGTGTGTGCCCTTCGAGATCGTTTAGAGCCCTTGCAGTGTTAAAGTGCGTGAATGTACTGATGTAAAGCAGCATTTGAAAATTCTCATCATTATTATTATTATCACATTGATATCATGGAATTCTTGTATTGTCGTCAGTTCTTGATGTGTGTGCTAAATTTCGGATTATTCAGAGGATTGGAAGTGGGTGGAAATTGAGTTTAAAATTTCTCATTATTATTATTATCAATAAAACATTAATTTAATAAAATTCTTATATTATCGTCGGTCCTTGGTAAGTATGCCAAATTTTAAAATTTTCGGATGATTAGAAGTGGGTGGATATTGAATAAAAAATTCACGTCATTATCATTATTATCATTATTCTTGTGTACATCTCGATTGTAATAAAGATTATAGTTCAACCTTTATCGGATGTTATTTCAAGTTAAATAACTGATATCTAACATTGGCGACGAGCAGTTAACTGAAGAACCCGTTTATTGAGTAATTTTGAAAAGTCCAGAGGATAATTTCAACTGGAAATGTCAACTTCAGGTATACTAGGAATACTCAACAATTTCGATCCAAAAATCTCAGATTTCAACGTATTTGGAGAAGGGCTCACTCAATTTTTCGTGGCAAATGCTATCACGGACTCGGCAAGAAAAAAAGCAATTCTGCTCAATCCTCTTAATGGAGAATGTTATGTGCTGTTACGAAACTTATGTGTTCCCTCTAAAATAGAGGATAAGCCTTATGATGAACTAGTGACACTTCTCACTACCCATTTCTCTCCAGTCAAGTCATACTTCTCAGAAAGAATGAAACTGTATTTTGCAAGAAAATCGCAAACCGAGGAAGTTTGTAAGTGGGAGGCTAGAGTTAAAAAACTTGCATCAACGTGTGGTTTCAGTTCTGAAACTCTAGGAGTAGTTATGATATACATTTTCGTAATTGGTATAGGGGACCCCAAACTAATGGATCGTTTGTTCGAGGAAGACGCCACAGATGCGAGAATGGACATGGCTAAGGTTGTCAAAATTGCTCTAGCTAAAGAGTCAGTGTTGGCTGAAAAGATTGTTAGGGAAACATTGCCAGGAATGACACAGACCTCAATTCAAATTGAAAGCGAAGCAGATATGCATTTCAACCAACCGCCGCAAAATATTGCCAGTTCTTCCAGGTATTCTAGGCCTCAAGGCAGTCATCAACAGAAGAATACGTTGGATAGTCGACGACTCAATCAGAGCAGCAGCCAGACTAGCGAGCGAATTCAAGGAAATAAAACACATGGTCAAATGCAAAGTAAGTGCAATGTTTGTGGACGTTCTAATCATCGATCAAACGAGTGTTCCTATCGCAATTGTGTTTGCCATAAATGTGGCATCAAGGGCCATTTGGCTCCCATGTGCAAACGTACGAATTTTCATAATTTTCTCATAAATAATAATGATGATTCTGAGGACAATTGTGTTTTTAATCTGAGGGATATTGATGTTATTGATGAACAGGGCAATGTGAAACCTATATTTGTTAATTTAGTAGTGGAAAATATTCCAATTAGCTTTGAGGACGATTCTGGTTTTGCTCATGCTGCTATTTCTGAAAAAATATTTTTGAAGTATTTCAAACATAAAAAAATTGTTTGATAACGATTTGAGTCTGAAAGATTATGTAGGAGTGGCTTTTCAACCATTAGGTTGTTTAAATTCAGAAATCAAATACAATGAAAGAGGCTACAAATTGAAAACATATATTGTCAGAAATGGTGGGCCTCCTCTTATTGGCCGGAATGGTCTCAAAATGATTGGTATAGGTATATCTAAAATAAGAAATTTCGTAAATAGTTTTCATATAGATTTTTCTTCCGATTTGTCAATATTATTGAATAAATATGGGGAAATATTCGATGGAAAAATGGGAACTTTCAATAAAATTTAAACCGGACGCCATTCCGAAATTTATCAAACCTCGACCTGTTCCTTTTGCTCTAAAACCTATGATCGAACAAGAGTTGAATCGTCTTGTCGAAAATAATGTATTGGTTCCTGTAGAATTCTCTGATTGGGCGACACCCATCGTCCCAGTTTTGAAAAGTAATGGAAGTTTACGTATTTGTGGAGGTTTTGAAATCACTTTAAATCACCAGTTGGAGATTCAGCAGTATCCATTACCACGTATTGAGTATTTATTCAGTGAACTCGAAGGTGGTAAAACGTTTTCTAAAATTGATTTGTCAGAGGCCTACCAACAAATTTTATTGACCAACGAATGTTCAAAATTAGTCACCATATCCACCCACAAGAGTCTTTTCTCGTATAAGCGTTTACCATACGGGATTCATTTCAAAATTTGATTGAACAAATTTTTGTCATTCTTGGAGTAGTATGTTTTTTAGATGACATACTCATAACAGGTAAAACAAACGAGGAACACCTTGAGAGATTGGAAACCATGTTCAGTCGTTTGAAACAAAAAAAAAGATTTTCTACAGGATAGTTTCCACAACATTTTGCGCCCTCTAGCGGTGAATCTAGTCATACGATCGAAAGACTCTTTTCCATAAGATGTGTGCGAGGTCCTTTATGTTGACAGAAATTGCGGAAACTGCTAAAGTAGCATATTCAACTTTATTGCCAAAAAAAATTAGAATTCCTTTATTTCAACAAGAGTGAAGTAAACGGAAAAATATTGTAACCAACTCTTATATTAAAATGCGATTAATGATCTCGAAAATGTCGGGGCATGGCGCAGTGGTTAGAGCGTCCGACTCTGAGTCGAGAGGTCCGGAGTTTGATCCCCAGTTGCGGCAGGGATTTTTTAATTTAATTTGACCGATTAAATTATTAAAATCTCGTAGCTCGACTGGGGTGAGTCCTGCACGATTCACTGTTGCGTTCCAATTAACAGTGCTGCTCCTAAGGTGGCGTATGGAGTTAGTAACAAGGCCTAGCCATAACACATGGCGATGCCAAAACACCAAAAAAAAATTATTTCGAAAATTAACGCGCTCGCTTCGCTCAGCGTCAAAATATCTCGATTAGTAATCGCCTTCATTAATACACTAGTTGATTAAATAACTATTTTGGTCATGTGATGTATACGCTAGTTTTATATCGAAGAGAATTCAATGTTAAAGTGGACATTTGGGCGCGAGGATGTTAAACGCATAAAGGACCAGGCAGCCGGCTTATGGAGAAATGGAAAACTATTCACAACATACAACATATATTTACATGAATTACGAAACCTGGAGTAAACTCGCATTCGTAAAATGTTCGGCTCCTCCACCATTTCATCGATTTGAAGAATATTTGTTTCTTCTCTTTGAAGTTTGTCGCGAACATAACTTTTTGCCAAGTTAACATGATAAATTCCCGTCAGCTGTTTCAAATAATGTAAATGCAAATGAGAGAATTCAGGTGCGTGCAAGTGGTTTAATAAAGTCCAATGAACATTCCTTAAATGTAGGTTTTCAGCTTGAACTCTTGTTTGCATAATATTTACTTCCTCTAATTTCCTGCGCTGTTTGTAATGTACCAGGCATGGTGATTGGGTGATGGAATTTATTTAACAGAGCTCCAGCTATCTGATAAAACTCCTTTATATTAGCAGCATGGTGTATCAAAATTGTATTTTTCAAGAATTTGAATGTTGACTTTAAATGTCCATTATCTTTTTTTTACGATTACAAATCTCTTGTGTAATACAATTTTAAAATCACCATAAAAAAGCAATTTATTGATGTAGTGTGCAGCAGTAGCCCAGTACATTTTGTTTTCACTACGATGGGCTATAATAGCTTCATGAAAAAAAATATATATACTACCAAAACGTCACGTAGAAGGTAGAATAATTATTTAACAATATTTTACCAAGTAAATGAATTAGAAAAGTGTAAAATTGTACCAACAGCACAAAAAACTATTGAGAAGGTCAAAAATTCATAATTTTTGATAAAATTAAATGTCTCGAAAACGGTAAGACTTTTTCATATGGGATTTTTCCATAGCAGGTAGGGCACCTTTTGATCTACATTCTTCTTCAGTTTGACGTAGTTTTTACGGGACACCCGTATTGGAAGGAAATAATGATAGGCTTGCCATCAAATTGTCAGTTGTAATACCACAAGAGAGTGAGAATAAAGTGAAAATAATTCGACAAATTTTTCGAAAACTTGTTACCAGGTAATAGACACGAGAGCCCGAAGGTCTCGAGTGGTTATTGCCAAATGGCAACAAGTTTGAGAAAAAATTTGGAGAATTATTTTCTACTTTATCGAACTCTCGTGTGGTATTCGATAGATTATTTTTTGATGCCACAATCATAGACACATTCTCTATATAACATTTTTATTCATTACGGTTATCTAAATTCATTTTTCAATTTGCATGCAAACTGATGACAGACGTCAAATCAAAAGGATCAGTTGTTCAATAAAAATAAAATACCACGAATATTCCCGAGGCAATAATCTAAGTAGAAAATTCCCACTATAATAATATTGTGTTTGGTTTGAAAGTAGATCATAGCTTTAAATTGATGGTTTTTATTGGTTGCAAGATATGTCGAAAAATAATCGGGATAAAACAACAGCAAGTTGACAAAACTTCTACATCCGACCAAAAAACTCAAAGTTGAGGTAATATGAGAGTATCACAGAAATTCACTGAAGAAAATAAGAAATACATGCTTATGAAGAATGGCTATTTTCCAACTTCAACACCTTGTATCTCTGAAACTAGTCATAGGATTGAGTTGGGCCCATGGACACTCTTGTTCAGAGAGTCATCAACTACAATATACTAACAATTCATGAAATTTCACCGAAGCCCATTTCTCCATAAGCCGGCTGCTTGGTCCTTTCGCGAGGTGTAGTTCTTTAGCTGGTACAAATACAACTACTGGTGTTGGGGGTACGGTAGCAACTGTCTCACTTGAATTTTATCATTATTCTAAACATGAAGAAAGGGATGCAAACATATATGGGCCGCAGAAAGCCCGCAAAAGTACGGGGTCGCAAGTGTCCCGACACCGTTGTTTATTACCATAGTTACCACACAGCAACCAGCCTACTACATTCAATAAATTCGTGATATCAATGATTATATTACTTTAAATTTAAATAATTTCAATGTTCCTGGTGGCATAGACAGCGTCATATACATCTCGACTTGTAGAACCTTCGGTCTCGTTACACAATCTGTATCCTCGAACAAAAAGCTATACTAACATGCCTTGGTACATACGTAAATAACTATTTGAACCCAGATTTACTAATAATCTCTCCGTATTTAAAATCTTAGTGAAATGCTTATTTCAGTCCCTGCGTTACTAATGAATACCATAAGTATAGTACAGAAGAAGTAGTAAGTATACAGAAGGGGCGGTAGGTATGTGAGTTCTTTGACTATGTATACAAAGCATCTAGACTCTGGGAACAATGTTTCTAGACTATTTATTTATCTGTCACGAGCTTTCGACAGTTTGAGAATCAGCTTTATCATGGAAAAACTTTATTCCTATGGAATAAGGGGCCAAATATTCAATGTTGTGAAATCAGCTATTTGGCCATGACAAAAAGTTATGTACAGATTGATAATGAAAATTCAGAATATTACGATGTTGGGGTAGGAGTTCCTCAGTGTTCTGTATTGAGACCACTGCTATTTATCATGCACATCAAAATAGTCATTTTTGTATTGAGTGCGTAAAATGACACATGAGAGTGTTAATTTTTGGCCGAGAACGCAGGTCGAGGCCAGAAATTCTATCGAATGTGCCATGAATACAGGAATTTTATACACGAAATACAAACAACACTTTTTGTACACCTGTGAATGTGAATTTACATCGTCTGAAATATATTAAAAATAAATACTTCAAATACATGGCCTATGACGTGGTATTTTGTCACGATAAGTTATCGCAATTAGGGCCGGTATTATAAACATCTCTCGAAGTTAACTTTAATTTTAACAGTCAAGTTAACTTCAGTTCTGATATGGCAGTTTTATAAAAGTCTCATTTCTGAAATAAAAAGAAGAAGGCAAATATGTAACCTAGAATTTTTCGCAATTTCTCTTGTGACATTTCTAATTTCCTGATGAATAATAAAACTGCCAACAATAGATTTGAGAATCCTCCAAAATCTCCAACAACTATCAAGAATGAACATGTTGGATGAAATCTGAGTGTAACACTTGAATTACTGGCGATAGAACATGATTTCTAAAATTGAAAATACTTATAATTCCACAGTAATTAGAACTAAAAATGTTGACTCATTAGTTGGTCTTTGCAAATTTGCCCCACATGTGCCCCATTAACAAGCATATACAGACTTCCTTGATGATCTAAATCCGTTTTCATTTGTTTTCAAATTTTATTTCGTTCCACAAGATAAAATGTTTTAACCGATTTCTAAATATCCTTCGTAATAATAATAATCACAGCATCTCCTTCATCGTCGCTTAACAGTTCCTCGAAAATAACCAGGATAATGTTTGCTAACATTATTGCGGGATAAAAATATTCAAATTGAGGATTTATGCTAAATTATTGATAGAAGACCTGTCGAAAACCACCATTTTCTAGAAAGTTAACTTTAACGATACCCCTTCTTACCAATAAAGTTAACTCCTACATTTTGAAGTTAACTGTAAGATGTAACGTCATTCCTCAAGTTAACTTCTAGTTGTCTGTCAAAATAGTTTTATAATACCGGCCCTTAAACGACTGTTGTCTTGAAAATATTATTCAATGTTTTCAGTAAAATCGCATTCAAAAATTTTTCCTGTCTGAAAAAATAAGTCCAAAATAACTGAATAATACTTCTCTTTTCCGTACATGTTATCTTTAATGTTATCAGTAGTAATACCACAAGTGATTGATTTTTTGCAATAAGTCTGTCGATTCATTTATGAACGAAACTGAAATGCTTCGAGAAAACACCACGAGCCTGCAGGACGAGTGGTGATTTCTGTTGACAGAGCGTGTTTTCCAATAATAACTATTATTGTACAGAATAAAACGTTCATAAACTTTCAGAAACGTATATTCATATATATTGACACAACAAGACAAAGTATATCGTTACTATTTACAAAACTGACAAACATATATAGACATGATAAAGTTGATGATAAAGTTGATGTTGACTAGAATAACATCTACGGAAATTGCCATTTCAACACTCCGCCTCAATTTTCGCATGGTTATCAGAAATACCCACCTGAACATTATCTGATTTGCCATTCATTGATAAAAATGAAGTCCCAAATAAGAACGTAGTTTCAGAAAATGTTCCCCACTTAAAGCTTTCGTAAAGATATCTGCTTTTTGTTCTCTAGACGGAATGTAAATAACTTCCAAAATTCCCTGGTTGTACAAATCCCTAACATAATTATATTTAACATCGATGTGTTTCAATCTTCGATGTTCCCATTTTTTTAACAAATGAATACAAGATTGATTATCCTCGTACAAAATAACCGGATTTTCTATATTAATGTCAAAATCACCAAGTAAATTTTTCAACCAAACTAGTTCTGTTGATGCACTAGCGAGAGCAACATATTCTGCCTCGGTCAACGATAACGCAACAGTAGTCTGTTTTTTAGTTAACCAAGATACCGTTGAACCGTAAATTTCAAAAACATATCCAGTAGTTTATTTACGATCGTGATCACCAGCCCAGTCTGAATCTGCGTACCCAATCAACGCAGGACTATGATAATTTTTTCCATAGTGAAGACCCAAATTTATTGTACCCTGTATATATCTCAGAATACGCTTTAGTCCTACCCACTGTGATTCAGTAGCGTTACTTTGATAACGACTGTAAAAGTTCACTGAAGCACTTAAGTCTGGCCTTGTTGTCAACATGACATACATTAAACAACCAATCAATTCACGATATGGTTTAGTTTCTACAATACAACAACTTTTATCAATTTCCCTCACAGGATTAACTTCCATCGGATTGTTCACCATCTTGCATTCATCCATACTGAATCTTTCGAGCAAGTTTTTCAAGTATACTGCTTGACTTAGAATCATAGAATCATACCATTCTCATTTCTTTCAATTTTTATCCCTAGAAAAAATCTCAATGTTCCCAGATCTTTCATCTTAAACTCATTCATCAACGCATCTTTCACTATTTTCAACTCAGCAACATCATTTCCCGCAATTATCATATCATCCACATACAAAATCAAGTACACCACAGTTTCATGCTTTCTTCGAATATATAAACATCTATCACATTCTGAATGTTTAAAGTGTAATCACTTAATAAAATTACCAAAACGTACATTTCAACTTCTCGGACCCTGTTTGAGACCATATAATGCCTTATTTAATTTACAAACAAGATTTGAATCAGTAGCAAAATATTTAGGTTGTTTCATAAAAATTTCCTCATCTAGATCACCCTGTAAAAATGCATTTTTACGTCAAGTTGATCCGCTAAAAGATTTTCATGATTTATGACAGCTAGAAATGTCCTGACAGTTGTCAAACGCACAACGGGGGCATATGTCTCATTATAATCAAAACCCTTTCGTTGAGAGCACCCTTTGACTACTAATCGCGCCTTATATCGTTCAATACTACCTGATTCATCGCGTTTAATTTTAAAAACCCATTTATTCTCAATAGCTTTCTTTCCCTGTGGCAACTCAGATAAAGTCCAGGTATGGTTTTCTTCAAGTGCATCGAGTTCCGCTTCAATCGCACGATACCAAGCGCTCTTGTCTTCCCTGTTTTCGATGTCTTCAAAGGTTTCCGGTACATTGTCAAGGTAAGTTTCTGCATTCAACGCATAAACAACATAGTCGTCTAGATACTTCGGGGGACGTGACACTCTTCCGCTACACCGACATGACTGCCCGGGAGCTTCATTCCTTTCCTCGTCATCCTCTTCTGTAGTAGCACCTGACTTTTCGATGTTTTCGCTTGCAACTCCGCCTTCATTGACCGGTTCTCATCGAATTTTCATGCTCGTCCGTTTCACTGTTCCAGTCTCCATACATTTCAGAATTAATGAATTTAGTTTCGTCGAATACTACATCTCGACCAAAAATGATTTTTCTATCTTGCGGAGACCACAGACGGTATCCATTTATACAGTAACCAACCATGATACACTTTTCGGATCGTGAATCAAACTTTCGTTTCACTAATTCTTTTGGAACATGAAGGTATGCGACACAACCAAAAACCTTGAGTTTATTGAAGTTTGGTTTTTCTCCATACCATAGGGTAGCAGGTAAGTCACTTTTCAAAGCTGTTGTTGGACTTCTGTTGATCAAATAAACTGCAGCTGAGACTGCTTCGGACCAGAACCGTTTCTGTAAACCAGAGCTCAACAACATACACCTGGCTTTTTCAATGATGGTACGGTTCATTCGTTCAGCTACTCCGTTTTGCTGAGGTGTATAACGGATAGTGAACTCGAACTGGATTCCATTCTTCTCGAAATGATTTCTCATTTCTGTTGAGATGTACTCTCCTCCGTTATCACACCTGAAGCGACTTAGTTTGCAATTGAAGTGAGCCGTCGTCATTGCTTCGTACAACTTGAAATAATGGAAAGTTTCCGACTTTGCTGCTAGTAGATAAACCACCGTGAAATGAGTAAAATCATCGATGAAGGTAAGAACGTATTTTTTTCCGTCATAAGACTCTGGAGTGATAGGTCCAAAAATGTCACTATGTACGAGCTGGAGAGGTCGTTTGGCACGCACTCTCTGTTGATTATGAGGTGATTTGGTAAGCTTGCCTTCCATGCACGTCTCGCATGTTTCCCATTCCTGGTTTTTGAGTTCATATTCAAGCCACTTATTTGATTTTCCAACTTTTCCATACTGCTTTTACTGATGTGACGTTCATGCCATAACTTGTTGTTGTCTGTCACATAACATGCATTTTCATTTGGATCATCATTGAGAAATTGCAGTTCATAAAGTTTGTCGTTCCGGTAAGCTACAGCAACCTCCTTATTTTGTTTAAAAATTGTTGCTCTTCCGGTTTCAAAAATGATTTTGAATCCGTTCATTTCCAGCTTCCTCACAGAGAGTAAATTGAGTTCCAAGTTTGGTACGAGTAAAACATCCATAATTTTAATAGGGATTGCATTTCCATTAACCATCGACTTCACAGGAACTTCTCCTTTTCTTTCGGCAGTAAGATGTTCGCCTGACTTAGCTACTTTGATTATGACTGGTTTTTCCATCTTCTTAACATTCGTCAATAGAGACTCATCATTCACTAGATGTTCGGTGGGTCCTGAGTCAAGATACCAAGCAAGTTTTCCTGTTTTCTGGTGACTCACAACGGGAAAACAATAGCTCTGTTCTTTCTCATCTGCAACTGCTGAATTCACTCTTCTTTGTTCTTCAGGTCTGGAGATTTTTCCTTTCGAGCAGTCTACCCTTTTATGGCCGATGTCTCCACAGTTATAGCATTTGAAAGGAAAACTATCATTTCCTTCAGAATACGAGTTCCTTGAATGATTTCTCGAAAATTTCTGAAATTTCGGACGTGCACCTCGTCCCGAGTTTGTTGCAAAGGCTGTTGTTGGTTGGAGTTCAGTCTTCATTTTATTCCGCCCTTGGGTATGGCGTTTAGATTGCTCATCCAAAAGTCTATTCTTGACAAAAGCAACTGTCAATTGATTAGTGGATAGAGTTTCGATTGCAGTTACGACTACATCATATTCAGGAGGCATGGTAAGGAGTAGGTGACAAACAATATCGGTTTCCTCCAATGTGGCTCCGGTTGACTTCAGTTCTCGAATCATTTTGTCGAACTTCAAGAAGTGAGATTCCATTGTGTCCAATGCAGAATTGAATTTCATCGTTAAAAGAACTTTCCTGAGTTGCAATTGACTGGCAACTCCCTTTCTTTCGAATAAGGTATTCTGCAACTCCTTCCAGACACAATAGGCCGTTCCTTTTCCTTTTGCATACTCTAGATGGCTGTAAGCAATTTTCTGTATGATTAGTGATTTGCATCTCTTGTCGTTCTTCTCTTCTTGAGCATTCCTAATCTCTTTCTGCTTTCGTTCGGCTGTGGTGTCATCTTGACTGTATGAAGTTCCAGCGGTTCTTCCACATACTTGAGTAGATCTTTTTCATCCAACATAGTTTCTACTCTGAATCGCCAATTATCATAACTCGTTCCGTCGAAAAGGAGAATCTTATACTTCTCGTCGTCAGTCATTATTTGATCAATTATTAGAACAAAATTGACTATACCACAAATTTCCAGATTAGGGTCTATAGTGGGCCCATAACCTGTTGGCAGAGCGTGTTTTCCAATAATAACTATTATTGTACAGAATAAAACGTTCATAAGCTTTCAGAAACGTATATTCATATACAGGGTGTTAATTAAGTACGTTGACAAACTTCGGGAGGTGATTCTTTGAAGGTTTTCAGGACGAAATGTTCATATAAACATATGTCCCAAACGGCTTGGTTTTCGAGATACAGGGTGATAAAAATACATTTTTTTCAAGATTTTTTAGAGTTAACTTCGACATTTTCTACAATAATCAGTTCAAATTAGGCAAGTACAATCCATTCAATAGTACGCACGATACAAAATAATGCATTTCTCAAATAATTCACAGGGTCCTCCTTTTTTCAGATTCAAGCTTTGTTCAACCCTTCAGAATTTTTTTTCCGCCGCCACTGACATATTATGAGAAAGGAATAATGAATGTTGTTTCATTTAACATCTTTTTGCTCTCTTGATGTTTTTCATTTACTTGTACGGTTCAGGAGTTACAATGAAAATAATAACGCAAACATTTTCCAGTAACGCATACCTAACATAAAGAAATTTGAGAAGCAAATAGTCTAACAAACTTGAAGGGTGATTCTTTGAAAGGTTTCAAGATGAAAAGTTCATATAAACATGTCCCAAGCGGCTTGGTTTTCGAAGTACAGGGTGATCAAAATACATTTTTTAGGAGTTTTGGAGTTTACTTCGAAATTTTCGACAATAATCGATCCAAATTAGTTCAAATTGGACAAGTACAATCCATTTAATAGTGCGCATGATATAAAATAATTCATTTCTCGAAGTGTCATTGCCACTCTCCAAATAGATTAATTAATAAAAGATTAGCGCGTGACGCAATACGTCATTTTGTTCTCATTTCACAAATAGCTATTTTCTGTTCGTGTAGAGAAAATGTAATGTTATGGAGCTCCCATACATTTTTTACTATAACTCAGGTTGAATATGTATTGCACAAAGTTAATTATGGCAAAATAATTTTGGACATTTTCAATAGTGAATAACTTTATTATCAAATACTAGAGCAAAGTAACATAAATTCCCTAGGAATAAAATTAAGTTCAGAAAAGGACCATTATTGAAATTGATATGTCAGAGCAGCTGCTGGAAATGGCCACCGCCAACTTCAATGCATGCGTTTATGCGCCTAACCATAGACTGGCGGACACGCTCAAAAATACCAGGAGTGTTTCTTATAATTCCGCATGACTCCTTTATGCGATTCCTCAGGTCTTCTTCACTTTGAACTGGAGTTCGGTACACTAATGATTTAAGGTGCCCCCAGAGGAAAAAATCAAGTGGATTCATATCGGGTGACCTTGGTGGCCAAAGTTGTGGCCCACCACGCCCAATCCAGCGATCAGAATAATTCTCTTCTAAATATTGGCGTGCAACCAATCTGAAGTGTACTGGAGCACCATCATGCATAAACCAAATTCCAATTCTTTCCCTCAGTGGGATCTCTTCTAGGAGTCCAGGTAAGATGAATTCAAGAAAATGTCGATAATGGTCACCATTGAGTCTATGAGGCAGAAAATGTGGCCCGATAAGGAAATTCCCTACAATTCCAACCCAAACATTCACAGAAAACGTCTCTTGAAAATGGTTTTCAATCACGGCGTGTGGGTTTTCATCAGCCCATATATGATTGTTGTGAAAATTAATAATGGCTTTACGGGAAAAGCATGCCTCGGTGAATAACACTTGAGATAAAAACCATGGATTTTCCAACAATTTATTTCGAATCCAAGTGCAAAAAGTTAATCTCTTTGGAAAATCCCTTGGCAGAAGAGCTTGAACACGCTGTATGTGATAGGGATAAAGTTGTTGCTCTTTTAAAATTTGCCATACCAATACATGGGTTACGTTAAACTGTGCCGCAATTTGTCTTGTACTGGTGTCTGGATGCTGCTCAATTTCGTTAAGTACAGCTTCTTCTATCTGAACTGTTCTAACTCTTCTGGGTGTTCCTATGAGAACAGCAGACCTCTTGAAAGTACCCGTTTCACGAAGGCGGGAGTAAATATTGATGAACATTTGTGTGCTGGGAATATGACGTTGTGGAAATGTTTCTAGATACATTCGTCTGGCGGCACGAGCGTTACCATCAGCCATTCCATACATTAAGTGCATGTCTGCCATTTCTGAATTTGTATATTCAACCATTTTATCCAAAGAAATATTGAATGAATCTGCTTTATAGCTTGCACTAATGAATAATTAACAATGAGACAGTTTCTCAACTTTCGATAAATGTCAAGTTGTTGATATTTAAATAAATGAATTAATATCAAAGCCCACTTTGCTATTTTTATGAATTCAAATTGATTACAAAATTTCTGCGTTACTGCAGAAGAAAAAACAAACCGAAATTTCTGATAAAATAATGTACTCCGTACGGAAACAAAAATTTGTTTGATTTAGTTTTTCGGAGTTATGACCAGAGATTCATAAATGAAAATCAAATGTGTAATGATCTGCGACTATTAGATAAACCCTATTAACTATCTTCCATTACAGGATTACCTTTCGGAAGTTTTTTATGTTGAAAAGGAAACGTTCAATTGAAAACTAAAAATTATCTTTTTTTAAAATAACAAAAAATTTGTATGAGTTCTCTATCAAGACTGATGGGTAAAAACATTTTTAATCAAATATCTCAAATGAAAATGCACATTTTTACCATCAGAATCTTCAGGTTGAAAGTTAAGGTTTTCCCAATATTTGTCAGATCTAGTTTAATATCCAGCGTACCGCAGTGACGGGGAGATAGTAGTTTTCTGTTAGATATCACAAAAAGAAATCACATCTTTACAATAACAAGCTTTTATTTAGCTTCACTTGTAACTAACTAACAAACAATTTAATAAAAGTTGAATTTGACCCACTTCTAATACTCCGATTAATTTGAAATTTGGCAGGTTTCCGTAATTCCGGTGACAATGCATTAAAAAAATGTTTGTTAAAAAACAAAATGGCGGCTCCAATATGGCGGACGAGTTTTGTGATTATGATCCGATTCTGTTCAAAATTGGTATGTGATGGTTTTTGGGTTGGAGATTTTCAGTTTCACATAAAAAATAAACTAAAATGATAAAAATTAAAATTATAAAAAGAAAACATTTTAAAGTTTTTATACAATACACTGAAAAGGAAAAAATAATTCATTTCATTGTTTGATCTAGGTAATCTTGTACAGAAAGATTTTGATACTCACAGAATAACCTACAAAAAATGAAACAAATTATTTTTTCATTTTCAGTGCATTTGTATAAAAGCTTGTCTTCATATTTTTTATTGTATAATTTTTATTCATCGTAGATTTTTCTAATTCTGAAAAAATATTTCCATCAATTTACAATAATTGAAAATGTTTAATTTTCAAATTTTCTAATGTTATGCCACACTGGAAAATGTTTAAATTAATATTTTCATTATAGCCCCTGAACCGTACAAGTAAATGAAAAAATGCAAGATATCAAAAAGATGTTAAATGAAACAACATTCATTATTCCTTTCTCATAATATGTCAGTGGCGGCGGAAAAAAATTTCTGAAGGGTTGAACAAAGCTTGACTCTGAAAAAAGGAGGACCCTGTGAATTATTTAAGAAATGCATTATTTTGTATCGTGCGCCCTATTGAATGGATTGTACTTGCATAATTTGAACTGATTATTGTCGAAAATGTCGAAGTTAACTCTAAAAAATCTTGAAAAAAATGTATATTTATCGCCCTGTATCTCGAAAACCAAGCCGTTTGGGACATATGTTTATATGAACTTTTCGTCCTGAAAACCTTCAAAGAATCACCTCCCGAAGTTTGTCAACGTACTTAATTAACACCCTGTATATTGACACAACAAGACAAAGGATATCGTTACTATTTACAAAACTGACAAACATATACACACATGATAAAGTTGATGTTAATACTGTATGTTGACTAGAATAACAACTACGGAAATTGCCATTTTAACAATTTCTCGATACAAATCAGTTGAATTCAGAAATGAAAGACAGACTTATGAGATAAATTCAATCAGTAGTGGAATTTTATTAGACTATTTCACGAAGCATTACAAGTATGTATTATGAACATGAACAATCAATCATAACCATAATCAATTAACTATAATCATAAAAGATGTAATATACCTATCAATAATTTATTAAATAGTTTCGATGCGACTCATTTTGACGTTTTATGATCTGTCAAAATATCAAACTTTGCTTTTTCATCTATGGTTACATCGTTGAAAACACCAACGCTGACAGACCAATCAGAATTGAGAGACACCTGGTGTTTTCGCGATAATACAAGTTGTTTTCGATTTGTGATTGGTCAGATTACGTGAATATCTTAAGAAGAGTGGAATAGTCAGTAGTAATACACAAGTGATTGAATTTTTGCGATAAGTCTGTCGATTCATTTTTGAACGAAACTGAATTGCTTCGAGAAAACACCACTCGTCCTGTGGACTCGTGGACGAGTGGTGTTTTCTCGATAAAATTCAGCTGAGTTCAGAAATAAAAAACTGACTCATGAGATAAATTCAATCACGAGTGGAATTTTATTAGACTATTTCACGAAGCATTAAAAGTATTATTATAAACATGAACAATCAATTCATCATAACCATAATCAATCAACTATAATCACAAACAATGTATTATAACTATCAATAATTTATTATACAAGGTGACCCAGGGTTAAACCGCCAAACGTTGAGGATCGGTTTTTCAGGCAAGAATAAGATTTTTGTTTCCCATAATCATGTGTCCTGACTTGCTTCGTTTTCGAGATACAGGGTGTCAAAGTTCCTTGACCTGCGAGCTCTCCTGACTTGACCCCTATGGATTTTTGTATAGGGTGCAATGAAAATCAAAGTTTATACTGAGCCTATCAACGACGAAGGTACTCTCCGGGAAAGAATTGCTTAAGCAGCACCAGAGATCACACGGTGCAGCTGCAGAATCTGTCGTTCGCAGGTGCGAACTTTGCACTGAAAAAATGGTTGTTATTTTGAGCAGTTTTGTGAATTTTCGTTTTGCCGATTCCTGAAAAATTGTCGTATTATCAATTACTAGATACTTTTTACGTGTTACACGCAAGGAAACGGTCTTTAAATTGTTTCTCAAAAATGAAGTGAGGTACGAAAAAAATTAAACAGACCAAAAAAAATTGTACTTCTAATTACTCAATCTTAAAAAAATTAGACATACAAAAACACAGTGGAGTACAATAATTTGTCTTATTATCAACAATTATTACCCTTTGGGACACCACTGTAATTGAAATTTTCATTATAAGTAGGTTTAAAGAAGGCCACCATTACCGCACATATGCATGCCAGTTTTTATCAAAATCAGCAGAAAGCTTTTTAAATAATTGATAAAACACTGATTTTTTCCAAAAACGTAGAACACTCTGTATTTCGAAAACGAAGTAAGTTAGAATAAATTCTCATGGGAAAAAAGTTTCCTTTTCACCTGAAAAACCGATCCTGAACGTTTGGCGGTTTAACCCTGGGTCACCCTGTATAGTTACGATGCGACTCGTTTTGACGTTTTCGCCTACAATTATGATCTGTCAAAATGTCAATCTTTGCTTTGTCATCTATGGTTACATCGTTGAAAACACCAACGCTGTCAGACCAATCAGAATTGAGAGACAGCTGGTGTTTTCGCGATAATACAAGTTGTCTTTGATTTGTGATTGGTCAGATTACGTGAATATCTTGAGAAGAGTGGAATAGTCAGTAGTAATACCACAAGTGATTGAATTTTTGCGATAAGTCTGTCGATTCATTTCTGAACGAAACTGAATTGCTTCGAGAAAACACCACGAGTCCGCAGGACGTGTGGTGTTTTCTCGATCCAATTCAGTAGAGTTCAGAAATAAAAGACAGACTTATGAGATAAATTCAATCACGAGTGGAATTTTATTAGACTATTTCACGAAGTATTAAAAGTATGTATTATGATCACGAACAATCAATTCATCATAACCATAATCAATTAACTATAATCATAAAAAAATTATATAACTATCAATAATTTATTATATAGTTACGATGCGACTCATTTTGACATTTTCGCCTACACTTATGATCTGTCAAAATGTCAAACTTTGCTTTGTCATCTATGGTTACACCAATGCTGACAGACCAATCCGAATTGAGAGACAGTTGGTGTTTTCGCGATAATACAAGTTGTCTTTGATTTGTGATTGGTCAGATTACGTGAATATCTTAAGAAGAGTGGAATTCTCAATACAATTTCACAGCATCCAGTGGTCTTACTGTGTCGTTACTATAGAAACGGTTTGTTGGCACGCCGCGTGTTTGACTGTTTGACTGTGTTTGCTCGTAGTTGCTTCAATTTCAAGTTATTTTCAAGAAGATAGTGGTGAAAAAAATACTTTTTTTACGGTGAAATAAAGTTAACATTTACGCATCAATAGAGATGCTGAAATGTCAAGTTTTTTTGACAGTTGTACAAAAATGGATATTTAATGATGTTCACTACCGATTCCTCAGTAGTGGTCTCAGCACAGACTTTTGAAGAACTACGAGCCATAGCCACAGAAATAATACAGACTTTCAAGGAATGGTGCACAAAAAACGATTCAATACTGAATCTTGATAAAAGTATGTACATCACCTTCAAATGTAGGCAGAATCATCCTACCATATTCCCAACTGATATGGAACATAGAGAACAAACAAAATTTTTGGGAGTTTACATGAATCAAAATCTTCCGTTGGAAAACCATGTAGATTTTGTCTCAAAACAAATCAACTCAGCATAATATGCTGTTTCATAGTACAGAAGGACACTCTTCTAGACGTATACTACTTGCTAATCTATAGTAATTTAACGTATAATGTTACTCTCTGGGAAGACTCAATTCCCTCTAGTAAATAATTTATACATTCGTATATCCATTTTCCACGGCTAACTATGATCAATCGAAAGGTGAAAAAGTGGGGAAAACATATTAGGGATCTTTTCATCACAAAATTAACATCAAATTCTGTTTCAGATTACCCTCAAACCCCCATATCTCAATGCTTGAATCAATTGATTATACAGGATGTCATTTGTAGCTGGCAATATGATTAACTCTTTTTCATCAGTAACATTTTCCTAATTTTCAAAATATCTTCACTTTTCGCAAAATTCACCAAAATCTTCAATTAATACTGCAAAAAATAACCAAATATTACTATTCCATGACAAACTGTGACCACCTAAATAGTGAAATATTGGGAAAAACTATATTAAGGATCTTTTATCGAAAAACTAACCCCAACTCCTGGTTTTGGAATTTCCCAGAACACCAGAACTCAATGCTGAATCATTGAAAAATACAGGGTGTCATTTGTAACTGGCAATTTCACCAACTCTTATTCATCCATAATGCTCGGTTGATTTTAAAATGTCTTCTTTTGTCACAAAGTGACCATAAATGTTCAATTAGAAAAGTAAAAAATTGAGAAAAACATATTCTTTTATTTCAAAAGAAAATATTCTGTTACACTACTTGGCAGAAGCAATCCAGACTTCTGCCTGAACCTATACAATAGGTAAAATCGTAAAATCGTCGGCAAGTCTCCAACAGAAAACAACTACTGCCCCCTACGACTATTGAATTATATCTGTTAGATTCTTGCAAAGTATTCTACAAGAACTACTCTGCAGTGTTCTCCCAATCTCAATGCCAAAACATGTCTCAACCCACATGGGCGAATACCTACGGACCGGTTTCATGGTATTGTCAATCATCAGCGCAGGGCAGCTCAATCAACGCAATCAAAAATGATCTTGACCCCAAGATTCAAAGAGCACTCCGACTATGGTGTCGACTTCGTCTGAAGCCAAATAAGTTCAAAAGAAGATATTCTGTGACACTACTTGGCAGAAGCCCATTAAAATAATAATAATATTCTTTTATCACTGAACTAACATCATATACTAGATCAGAACACTCTAAAACCCCCAGATCTCAATTCTTGAGAAATATATAGAAAGTCATCTGTATATGGCAAAAGTTCAACTCCTAAATTTACTTATTTTGAAAATTTTATTTGGCTCTTATCAATTTTTTCCTTACAGCAGCTGCAAATATTAATTTATAATATTGGTATTTGTAGATAACTCAGGGATTGAGATCTGAGAGTTTCACAATTTTAACAATCAACAACAATTATGGGTGATTGAGAGTTGTTGATATTGGCAGCTGCAGTTGACACCCTGTATATTTCTCGGGAATTGAGATCTAGAGATTTTAGAGTGTACTGAACCAGAATCTGATGTTAGTTAGATCAGTGATATTTGAAGTGAATTTTTCACTTTTCAGTTGGTCATAGTTAGCCATGAAAAAGTGATTCTTGATTACTTTCTACAGTAAAAATGGAACATTTTTGGGCACTATGTGACAAACGAAGACTGTTTAAAATCAACCGAGCATTATTGATGAATAAGGGATGGTGAAATTGCCAGCTACATATTACACTCTATATATTCCAATGATTCGTTATTGAGTTCTGGGGTTTTGGGATACTCCAAAACCAGGAATTCGAGTTAATTTTTTAATGAAATATCCTTAATACATTTTTAACCAATTCTTCTCTATTCAAGTGGTCATAGTTTGCCATAGAATAGAAATATTTTGTTATTTTTCGCAGTATTAAATGAAGATTTTTGTGAATTGTGTTAAAAGTGAAGAAATTTTTAAAATTAAGCAAATATTACTAATGAAAAAAGGTTAATCATATTACCAGCTACAAATGACCCTGTATAATCAATTGATTCAAGCATTGAGATCTGGGTGCTTGAGGGTATTCTGAAACAAAATTTAATGTTAATTTTGTGATGAAAAGATCCCTAATATGTTTTCCCCACTTTTTCACTGTTCAATTGGTCATAGTTAGCCGTGGAAAATAGATATACGAATGTTCCATCAACATAAAGGTAGGTATTCCTGAGTACCATAATTTGAAAAACAAAAATTTTCAAATTATTTTATTCTCAATGAAATATGAGGGTGGCTACTCAAAGTACTGTACTGTACTGTGAAAATACCGTTTTGCAGCTTTCTCTATATCCTCATGACACCTTTTTGTTGTATAAATAATTTACTCGAGTCTTCCCAGAGAGTTATAATATATGTTAGATCACTATAAACCAGCAAGTAGTATACGTCTAGAAGATTATCCTTCTGTACTATGAAATAGCATATTAATGTAGCGGAAGTATTTATTTTTAATATAATTCAGACGATGTAAATTCACATTCACAGTTGTACAAAAAATGTTGTTTGTATTTCGTGTATAAAATTCGTGTTTTCATGGCACATTCGATAGAAAATAACTATTTTGATGTGCATGATGAATAGCAGTGGTCTCAATACAGAACACTGAGAAATTCCTACCTAAACATCGTAATATTCTGAATTTTCATTATCAATCATAACTTTTTGTCATGGCCAAATACCTGATTTCACAACATTGACTATTTGGCCCCTTATTCCATATTAATAAAGTTTTTCCATGATAAAAATGATTCTCAAACTGTCGGAAAGCTCGTGACAGATAAAAAAATAATCTAGAAACGTTGTTCCCAGAGTCTAGATGCTTGTATACATAGTCAAAGAACTCACATACCTACTGCCCCTTCTGTATACTTACTACTTCTTCTGAACTATACTTATTGTATTCATTAGTACCGCAGGGACTGAAATAAGACATTTTGAAATCAGCCGAGCATCATGGATGAATGAGAGTTGATGAAATTGCCAGCTACAAATGACACCCTGTATTTTTCAATGATTTAGCATTGAGTTCTGGGACATTCCAAAACCAGGAATTGGGGTTACTTTTTCATTAAAAGATCCTCAATATAGTGTTTTCCAATTTTTCACTATTCAAGTGGTCACAGTTTGCCATGGAATAGTAATATTTTGTTATTTTTTGCAGTACCAATTGGAGATTTTTGTGAATTTTGCGAAAAGTGAAGAAATTTTGAAAATTAGGCAAACGTTACTGATGGAAAAGAGTTAATAATATTGCCAGCTACAAATGACACCCTGTATAATCAATTGATTCAAGCATGAGATCTGGGAGTTTGAAGATATTCTGAAACAGAATTTGATGTTAATTTTGTGAGGAAAACATCCCTAATATGTTTTCCCCGCTTTTGCACTTTCCAATTGGTCATAATTAGCCGTGGAAAATGGATTTACGAATGTTTCATCAACATAAAGGTAGGTATTCCTGAGTAATGTAATTAAAAAAAAACAATTTTCAAATTATTTTATCCTCAATGAAATATGGCTGCTCAAAGTGGGACGGGACACAATGTATATATACAAAACACTAATATATTTAAAAATTAAACAAAAATAATTAAAAAGAAACTCTGATAAACATGCACTCTTAACTAGAAATGCCAATTCATTGTCAGTAATGAAGCACAACATGAGCAAATTCGAAAAATCAGGAAGATTATGTGGGTGTTACTTTTTTAATAAATTACCAACTCATAATTATGTAAAACTCATAGACTGGGAGATGGTGACAGATTTCAGGTGACGATTTTCTCGTTTATGCCTTCGATACCAATGAAATTTTTCATCATTCTTGTCAGAATTTTCATATCTTTCATAATTGGGTGACCGGTAACTGGAAAAGTTTTTTGGTGAAATTCCAGAAGTCGGACAAGTGTCCGACGACTGGTAGATGAAAGCCTGATTAGTTTGTTTCTTTCTGACCTATTGATAAGGCCTATTGTACAATTATTTCTTACATCAAATAATATCATACTTGTTTTAAGCTTTAGCCAGTAGTCGGACAAGGGAATATAATGGTGAATATAGATTATGACCAATAACAATCTGTTCGACTATTGGGTGTTATAAAATTTGTTGAAGTTCCAAAAGTCGGACACTACTAGTTTTTTCGGCATATCCTGACAAATATATTTTTTGTCTTATTTCGATTCAGGCATGAGACCCAAAGGAAAAATTGGTAATTTTCATAACTATGACGAGAATAAACCACAAAAGCGGTGCCAGCAGTGAAAATTAGTGGGAAATTAAAGGAAATTTGCCTGCGGTACAGGACCGGATTGAAGGCAAAGTCGATGATGTTTTCAAGATCATGCGGGACCATACCCGGTTTTGACTATTGAATACGAGAAAAAAATTGTGAAGTGGGTTGAAAACTTAGCAAAGTGTAGGTTCGCAAGAAATAAACAGGAATTATTTAATACTGCTTCATAACACCCTTTAAAAATGACAGGCCTAGTCAGAAATGTTACAAGTGTTTCCTGCGAAGAAATCTCCTACTGTCTTTAAAGAAAGCAGAGGCGTTAGACAAATACATAGCTTTTTTATAGCTCCCGAAGATACTAACTTTGTTAGCGAAACGCGTTTCGAGTATAAATACACGGAAAAAAAATAATAGTAGCAAGTAAAATTTGCATACCACCAAGTGAAAATTTGCATACTATGTGGGAGAAGTACACGCTTTATTAGCCATAAGAAAAATTAGATTCCTGAATTTGATCACTTGCTGTTATTGATGTAATTTCAGTAACGCAATGTAACCTAACGATATTAAACTCTTTACTAGAAGCAAACTTTTAATTTATAAGCCTCAATCTACGTTTTATTTGCAGTAGGTGCTCAGTTTGATAACTATACTAGTGACAAGTAAATTCACCATTGATGAAGAATGATTTGCCCTCAAATAACTCATATACTTAAATCTACTAAAAAATATATTAGTTGCTACTATACAGTAGTCTACTGCAGCAACATTTTTAGATTATTGTAGTGATTTTAGTTTACTTGGCCTTATCAAATGACTTAGGTACTTTTGGGTAGTTTATTATTGTCTTACCTTTAATAGCTTTCATTCCATCTTTGGTATCAGGATACAACGGACTCAATTGAAATATTCACTTGCCCTCATTTTAGAGTTATAAGTTCTTCAAAGAAGGATCATTTGTTTTTTATAAAGCCTTATTTTCAATACATTCATTTCATTCTTGAATTTGAAATGATATGAAAGGTTCGGTTGCAACAAGGTAGCAATGATTCAGTTTATACTATTAGAAAACGTACTTACATGGCATATACAGGCTAGCAAAATACACTACTCAAGAAAAACAGGAGAAAGGGATTGCAGTTTTATGACAATAATTTTTCTTGAACTATAAACTATAAAACATTTTGACGGTTCTTTTAAACAAATCATCGCCTCTGGCCATACCCTTACTGGATCACCCAGTACAACCTGTTTCATAATTAAAAATTTCGGAACTTTGTTGAATCTGTTTGTATTCATCAGTATGAATGCAAGCTAATGTCTTTCCTTATTATGATCATAACAAATCCAAGTTATGCATAACATAATGTAGAATTAGAACGTTCTGAAAATTGAAAATAAAAGATAATGAAGAAATGAAATAAAAATATGTAAATTTATAATATTTTATTTAAACAAAACTGTTGTACAGTCTTTTGGAAAATTCTCCTGATTCTATTATACATAAAATGTCAATACTCTAGAAATGTTAGGTCAAAATCCACATTCTACATACCAACAAGTGAAATATATAAATCAAACTAACACTATTCACACAACTCACAACAGTAATAATAGTATAATTCCGGCACACGATGTAACACGTCCACATAAAACTACTAACTCAAATGCTGGAACTGGAATAGTTGGAATGAGGCCAGTTTTGCGAAAACGTTGATGATCAGTGCAACGGTTACTACCGATTGATCCCGAACTGGTCGCATATCAACAAGTAGGTGAACAGTTTCATTATCGTAGGAACACCTTACTGCAAATAAACTGTTCTATTATGCCTGTAACACGAGTCTCTGTTGTTATGATATACTTTTCAGAAACACAAAGTAGGTAAATATGAATATACACTTTTCGAGCGCTAGTAAAATGTTGACCTGACATTATACAAAGTGAATTATCTAATGTTGAAAGCACTTGCTGTATGTAAACAATATTATAGCTACAAGTTCATGCGTTCAGAATACTCATTTTTTCAGATACAAAACGTTATTTTTTTAAATATAGGTATTAATTTTCTTACCACAATCGAAAAAAAGTCAGGAAAACGTTTTACTTGGACCATTTTTTTCCGTGTGTTTTGGTGTATAGATAGTTTCTATTTCTTGAATTGTATTTATTCACAGCAAAGTTTCACAATATACATTCAAGTATTTGTTTAATAAATTATGTTTAAAGTGATTTGTTTCTTTTTTCTTCCCTGTAAACATTTTACAAAGATAGCATAGTAATATAACCTTGTCATAAATTTACATTAAAAAAAAAATTCATTGAATGCTGACCTGTTAAAAATTAACCAATCACAAGCTGTCCGACCTCTAGCAACTGCCTGGCCAACTACTGACATTTTGCGTCCGTCTACTAGCAAAAGCGCACTTTTTTTATTTTATCTTAGCTGAAAATTCCTAAGAATTTGAAGAAAAAATTTTTATGAATAAATTTGCAGCCAAATACTCAATATATTGCCTGAAGAAAGTTCCAGTATGATTACTCCGATATTCAATTTTCCAGTAAAGTTTAAAATTTGGTTTCGCCAAAACTGTCCGACTACTGGCCAATCCACCTGTAATTTATTTAAGCAGCATCATTTTAACATGTTAAGTGTGTAGAATTTTCTTTTTCCACGATCATCACAGAATTTGCCAATTCTGAAATCAAATTTGATTACAGAATGCTGGAATTCTCTCTCTTGAGATTGAAGAAATATTCTGCAACACCTCTGCCCCCATGCAATTTAAATGTATTTACATTCTCTCTCTTGTGATATAATAATATTCTCAAACTGGTTAGCAATAATAACATTAGCCTTGACGCAGTTGATTGTCATCGTAGTGGCAATATTTGAGTAAGTGTCAAAATTATTGCTGTCACGTTTCCTATCTTTGATCGTGGAGAAAATATAGTCTGCTACTCGGTTAGAATGAAAATTCGTGATGCTCGTGGTTCCTCACGCTCGCCTTCGGCTCGCGCTCGGAACTTTCCACTCGCATCGAATTTTCATTCTAACCTTGTTACAGAAACTATTATATTTTTATTCCTAGTGTAATGTAATGATGGCTCCAGGAATTTGGAAATGCTAATGAGGCTCTTTGTATTTGTTCCCTCAATCAAAAAAGAAAACGATTCCAGCAAAACTCATTATTCTCCTATTTCTGTGTGTATTTACTTTCGCAAGCTTTAAACGTTTAGCCCAAGACGACTATTAGACCCAACAATATAAATATCGTGCTCAACGATCATTGTGGAGAGCAGAGCGTGTCCGATCACTCACAAAAGACCAGATTAAATCCAGGTGGATGGTTCCCAAGTTAGGGGATTTAAAGTTCGGACCCTCTAATTTCTTTTTTTTTGTTTCTCGGTTCTTCATTACAATAAAATATCCATATGAGCGCTATCGGCAGTCTAACAATGAGTTATTTCGATAAGGGATATTATTTGGTATTCGAAGAAAATGATTCCTTGATTAGAGTCTGCTCGATGAAGGGTGCAAGGAAATGTTCATCGGGTTTAGGAAGTTGGTCTGATTGCAATTTGGAAAATTTCAATCTTCGGATATCTTGCAGATGATATATGAAAGTTCACGATCCGCTATAAAGGTAAAGATTAAGAATGGGCCTTTGCGATTTCGTTGTCTCATTCATTTCCAGACTGCATGAATAAGTTGCTTCAATATCAATCAATCCATCAATCAAAGTATACTTCATTGCACAAAGAATCAGATTCTCATTTACAAAGCATTATGGTAGATCACAATTGTACGAAAGCGTAGAAGGGTCACAAATAGTTAAAAAATATAAATCCGACTTCGCAACTCGGAATTCGTATAATTCTGACTTTATAACTCGGAATTACTATTATTCCGTCTCGCAATTAGAATAATTCCGACATTATAACTCAGAATTAGTTGAATTCCGACTTTACAACTAGGAATTAGTCTAATTCCGACTACACAACTCAAAATTAGCCTAATTCCACGAAGATTAGGACAGGAAATATCTCGGAACTCGAAAGTAGTAGAAAATTGTAATTTTGGGATTGTGAATTGAAGCAATTTGTGTAGCATTTTTTGATTTTATATTACCCAATGAGCTTTTTGTTTTCGGTCACGTGACATCAGATTCAAAATTAATAATAGGACAACCTGTATATTTCTATGTTTCTCCCGATAAAACAACTCCAACAAACTATTACACTTGTGGTCTAAAACGATTAGTTTAAGAACTACAGGAACGACGTTTTTTAATGAAATATGGATGATTCATATAATTTCGCCTTGTTTTAATCATCACAAAAGATATAGGACTGCCAAATATACAGGGTGACCCTAAATCTAAATAAATTGACAATTGCTCGTTTCAGACGTTGTGGGACAGAGGATATTGAAGTATCTGTATTTCTTGAATTAATCGTGATAGATCGATGAAATTGTTTTATCGGCAGGAACATAAAAATGCCAAAATATACAGGTTGTCCCATCAATAATTTTGTATCTGATGTCACGTGACCGAAAACAAAAATCTCATTGGATAATATAATATCAAAAAAGCTGCACCAATTGCTTTAACTCTTGAAGCATGGTGGTACATGTTATGCAACACATATTTCTAGACCTTTAAAGCATGATGGTCCATGAAATGTACCACATATAAATCAATTTTTTCGTTCTATATGTTCTATATTCGTACCACCATGCCTGTAGGTTATTTCTGTTTTTAGCGCCAATATGGATGATAATGAAGAAATGCCATTTAGACTAGTGGATTCATCCAGAGCCGAATTGTACGATGAATTATACGCTGATATTCCTTCAGAAAATGAATCAGGAAACGATTCGGATGATATTAGTAGTGATTCTGAGAATGCAAATGAATTTCAGAATATCGAACCACCATTAGAACTTGAGATATATGATGATTGGGAGGTTCAGGAACTACTTCCACTCTCAAATTTGGTAGATGTTCCGGTCGTTCGGCAGAAACCAGAATGGAATAAAACTTACAATGTCGGTGTGTTGCGACCCATTTCGCAGAGTGAATATTACTGGCATTCCTAGACCCTGTCAACTTTTTGAGTTGTTTTTATCTGAAAACATGTCTAAGAACTGTTTTTCTGAATATCATATTGTATATAATCAAGGATAATAAATCGGGCCTGGTTTTCGTGTTTGTTCATCCTAACATCCCTAGTTGCATGGTGGTACATATGGTATATCTCGTCATAATAGTTATTTAAACAAAAAAAAGATTCTGTAAACGTACCTAAGGTATATTTTATTGATTGGTGTTCAACAATAACAAAAGAAACTGAATGAATCACTAAAATATATATTCTGTGCTGCTAGGGTATATTTCTTACTGTTCACTCTGTGCCTCAAAGAGTTAATACAGATCTTCGCAACTCGGAATTAGTATAATTCCGACTTCACAACTCGGAATTAGTGTAATCCTTGCGATTCCACGACGTGGCCACAGAAAAAAGCTTGAAAGTTAAGCTTTTTACTGTGACTTGGCATTGGAGTTATAGTGAAAACTCCACACCTGTAATTTTGAACCAATCAAAATACGTTATTTTGACATATTACCATGGCAACGGAGGTATTTTGGTGGCAATTTTTTTCTTGTGGGATACCCACAGCGAATTATACTGGAAATTTTTTGACGTTTACAATAACAGACCATTTTTGACAATTAAGTGTCTATGTCTAATAAAATATATATATAATATTTAGACACTAATTTATTTACCTTTTTCCCATTCAGTACTTTCAATTTTGCTTATTTTAGTTCCAAATATTCGTGGACAATTCGGAACAAATTTTCTTCCTTCAAATTGGAGCCACAATCCTCTATTAATGCGAATAAATAAGTCTTGGTACGATGATTGATCATAACATCCGACAATTTCACGCATATTTTGCATAGAGTATGATTTTCAAATCGATTCATTTTTTAAACAATGAATTTTATTGGTTTTACTGGCTGTGCAATATTCTTTATTGCAACAAAACGCGAGATTTTTGATGTTTTGAAGTGTCAAAATACAATGATCACAGCCTCCTATGATTGATGCTTGATGACGCTGGTTATAAATTCCATACCATTAAAGCGCGCATAACGCACCTTAATAAAAACACAAAAAAAAACAATTTTCTACCACTTGTAGTAACTCAAAACTTATGTAAAATTGAAGAATGTACTATTTCATATCTTGAAATGGTATTCTCATGTTACTACAATGAGTAGAAATTACCAATTTGAAGGCCTCAATAATTGCTGACTAAGCTATGACGCGCTTTGAATCTGTTCATGCAGCTTCCCGAAAAACCTCTAAAATTATAATTTTCTACCACTTGTAGTAAGCTCAAGTAACTATAAAATAAAAGAATATTATATATTTTGTCCCTAAATGGCTCTTTTGAGCTACTACAATCAGTATAGTAATCAACAGTCCATTGGTGTGAAGACAAACTGAATATTATTATGTAATCTGTTCCTTTAGGTGTGTATATATAAAACTAACATTTTTTTCATTTTCTACCACTTGTAATAGCCCAAAGTAAATACAAAAATAAAGGAATGTCATATTTTTCATTATAAAACTGCATTACCGTGTAACTACAATGAGTAGAAAACAATATCTTAAAGGGCAGGCTGAGAAGCCATTACATGGCCATTACCGAAACTGCAAAGCACATTAAATTCGATAAAATTATAACTTTCTACCACTTGTAGTAATCCAAAATTGATATAAAATAGAAGAATATATTATGTTACGCTTTAGGTTGCCATTTTCATGCACCTACAATGAGTAAAAATTTCAAGAATTATCGCAGGCTTGTAACCCATACCTAGAGGATGGAATCTAAACTTTGACGCAATGTGAATTTGTTATATTTACCTAGCTAGGTTTCCAGCAGTTGAACAATAACATAAAAAAATAGATGAGTTTTTAGTTTTTTATTTTAAATGAATGGTTACAAATGATAATAAATCTAATTACTTATATTATTTTGACTAATCATTGTTTATATGGAAAACGCAATTATTATAAACTATGGCAGGTTGATTGGAAGTTGTTGTTTGTTCTTGACCCAGAGATTCTCGAATCGTCTTTGCCGAAGTTGAAGCAGACCTCATTGCGTCAATTATTTCCTGATGATGGCCCGAGTCTATTTGCAGATATGGTTTTATTGAGTGGCTGCTACCATGACCGGTTATTTTAATCAATTGCTGTTCTCCAATTCTCGTTTTGGCTAAAGTTGAAACAGCAGTGGTCCTTGCAGAATGATTTGTTATTTTGATCTTTTTGACATCAATTCCAATCAATGATGCAGCGGATTTGAACCTGGAAGATATTGTATTCTGTCCAACTGGAGTGTTCTTGTACCAGCCTTTGAAATCCAGTTTGGATTTGGCGTCAAAAATAAACGCTTCGTTTTGATGGGGCCTCGCTTGCTTGTTAGTTTTTTGAACAGTCTCACTGGGTATATTTCTTCGGTACTAGCCACTTACTATCAGCCATTTTCTTTGAACCGCCTTGGGTGGTCGTGGAAAAAACCGGGTTATACTCAATGCGGCCTGTTGGTTCCCCTCTATTGTCAATTTCCTCCACAAAATATTCGAGTTGTGCTGCCGCTCCCTCACTTCCTCTCCAAGCCAATTCATGACCAGCAACGTGGAAAAACTTTTTCTGCAGTCCTTCCGAAGTGTGTTCGTCCCAAAGCTCATTAATTTTTCTCAGCTCGTCTGGTGATAGTGCGGATGAACTTTCCTTTCTCTTGGTTGGACCCATTTGTAGCTTCCGGTGCTTAGCATTTTTGGCAGCTCCTTGCGTTCAAAAATTGTATGTCAGAGAATGGATTAAATTTGCGATTATACGTTACAAAAAAATATTCCTGCAACTGCTTGGATGTGGAATTCCATAAAACTTTGATAACATTCTACTTGTTACGAAGGCGTAGAACGGACACGCGATGTTTTGTTCTTAATTTTGAGTTGTAACTCGAAATTACGCAAGATATGGGTGAATTGATTCAGATTTCTGCAAGTGCTGCTCCTATATAAATCTTGGTATAAATGATGCAGTGAAATGGATGGAATAAATTGAAAAAGGAAAAATTCTCAAATGAAAATTAAAACAAACATGACTCTTATGGAACGGAAAAAACCTACAATAAAAACGAAATTACTTTTTTTAATGTCTAACAGAAAACCATTACTTTCTTAGCTAGAGCCACGCTGGACATTGAAATACATTTGAGAGATATTGTGAAAAGACCCTATATAACTTGAAAAAAAAAATCCGAAAGTGAAAATTTGCATTTTCATTCAGACAGTTGAAATAAAAAGAAAATAATTTTTGTAATATCTTACAGAAAACAACAACTTTTCTGGCTGAAGCAACGCTGGACATTGAATGGATCTGACACATATTGTGGAATGCTCCTAACTTCAATGAAAAAATCCGATAGTTCATTATTTCTCAAATGTTCAGTTTCCATTGGAGATTCATATAAAGTGCAGATTTTTTTATTCCTGCCCCCCCCCCCTGTTAACTTATGAACGGTTTGATGTACAAACATAGAACAAAAACCATTTTGAATGTTATCACCGATACTACTTTTTGAAATTTCGTGATTGCTAGATAAATGGGGCACATCAATATATGCACCTGAAATATCAAGTATAATTGCGGATCTAAATGGTACTATTATCTCGATAAATTTGAACGATTTGATGTGAAACAATGACACAAAAATTATTTTGAATGGTAGTACCGATACTACTCTTTGAGAGAAAATACATTGCGATTCTCCGACAGAGCGCTCTTGGGGAACTTCAACTTAAAAATTACGAAAGGCAAAAAATTCGAAATTATAAAAATACGTATTAACGAAAATCAAAAAAATTATGTGGTTGAAGAGAAAATTGAAATACCTTTTCAACGATGTATAATTTGACCCCCGATACTATTTGAAATTCTTAAATACCCTCTTTTCGGGCAACCACAATGTCTTTTATTTCATAAAGTAGAATGGGTGTTACCATTTAAAATGGTTTTTGTTCCATTTTTGTGTTGGACCAAAATGTATTGGACGCCTAGCGAAAGAGATGCAATTCACGAATCAATGAAATAAGCAATTTTCTGTGAGTGATCCTTCTGAATAACATTCTCTCTTATCTCATTTATATACAGTGACCGCCAAAATCTTGGAACCATATAGGAAACTTTTTTATTAGACAATACAAAGAAGTACCTTCATTTTTATCGTAGGTTTTTATCATTCCAGAGGAGTTATGTTTGGTTTAATTTTCAATTGAGAAGGTTTCTCTTCTCAATACGAAAAAAAATATCGCATGTCCGTTCTACGCCGTCGTACCTTGTAGACTTCGGAGTTCTTTTTTCGCATGTTGAACCCATAGTCTTCAAGAATAAGCGCCAATTCTTCCACAGATATATCCACTCTATCGAAATTATACGATTTTTCTGCGCAAAAGTTTGTAAACTGCCTCCATACGTTTGACTTCGATTTCCTGGTATTCGCGGGTGTCAACTGCTCAATCTCTTGGCGAATATTTTCTTTACTTTCTTGACCGCAGCGAAAAATTTTTTTACGTCGTGCCACTTGACAGCTTCAAAAGTGAAATAATAATTTCGAGGTTAGGGTCTCACTTAGTTACCATGGCTACTCAACAATCAAGTCGACCACACATTTTATGTTTCGCTGGCGACTTGATGAAGAAAATAATTTGCATTGTTGAGAATCGAAAAATAAATTTTAAAAATATTTGATTTTCCACCATAATTCGGTGTGGAATTTTCTTACCGAATACCACGCGAAGTCAAATTAATACCTGGAAATAATTAGACCTCTAGTGGTATTACTAGTGAAAATGTAAACTTGAACCTTCCATCGAGAACTCTGCCGATTTAATACAGCTGGTTGGCCCTGCAATCTATAACAAATTACAAATTTCAGATATGCTATTAATGTGGTTAAACGCTTGGCGGTAACACTAAGATTTTTGGACACTGTAGATTCTAATCATGGCTTGATGTGGATGAACCAGTTCACCCGACATAATGCATGTTTATTTTCTAACAGCATCCACACCACCGGCTGTGTTCCAAAACTTACCCTGGAGTAAGAGTTGAAGTATTAGCTTGATAGAGAATAAGCTGGGTTTTGGAACAGTGTCCGATCTTATGACGTGTATGACAGCAACTGAACCTTCAATCGTTCCTCGTTGTTTCATCATTGAAGGTTTTCTCGTAATTTTCATATAAATCAGGCACCTTGTAGGTGCATCATTCCAAGACACACTTTCTGGTTCTACTTAAGCAACCTAAACCCTCCCACTCTAGGTTTCTCGGGGCTTTTCACCTCAGAATTATCTGAAGCAAACATTTCTAAATACTCATCAGATTTAGTAAGTTATATGACTGAATCACCTACAATTTACTTTGAGAATTATATATCTACGTCAGCACAAACATTTCATTTCACTCACCTGAATCCTTCAACAGCTATCACCATCTGTCTTTTAAAATTTATAGAAATCTATCTTACTGGACAAATGCAGCCAGAAGTATCAATTTGAAATTTGGTATAAAGTACTTTCATTTTGGAGTTTTGAACGATTTTACGATACAGTTGTTTAACAACAGAATAAAAAATATGACACAATAACTATCAGAGTACTCTTCTCCCATTCTTTTTGGTAGGGTACGGTTGAGTAAGCTCTGGGGTAAACCCCACAGGTTTTGGAACACAACCTAGGAGTCCGCAAAGACCGCCACATACTAGCTGTGTTTCTGCTTTTTCTTTGTTTTTCAATTATGTACACACAATGGGCTGTGGTGGCCGTGCTGGTAGAGAGTTCGCCTCTCAACCGAAGGGTCGAGGGTTCAAATCCCCGCATGGTATAGTATTTCCAATATCAATTGCAACAACTCGTATAGGTTCAGAGGAAACGCCGCAGTCCAGACGACCTTAATTGACGTGCGGCAAAATGCAAAATATTTGGATGGAGAGTCATAAATCATCATGTAAATAAGGTGTCGACATATCAAACGAAATTGTCGGTAAGGCTTTGAAACGAGTTTTTATGATCTGGAATTGATATTGGAAAGACTATAATCGGTCTCATTCATGGCATCACACGTTAAGAGGTAATGGCTGCGACTACCCTAGCTCACACAAGACTCTCGAAGACTTCTGAGGGTTATGCATAGGGGTGCAATCGGATGATGGAAATAAAAATTTTGACAATTTCTTAAAACAATTTCAACAATGTTTCCAGCAATGATAGCAAAACAGAAACCCTTGGGAGGCAGTAAACAGCCTCCCAACGGGAACGAGAAAAGTTACAACACAACACGAAAAGTTCCAGAATTGTTCTTAAATTGTTGAAACACATTGAGTTGATGTTTTGTTTCTGTTTTGATTTGCGTGAAGTTACCCACACATTCCCATCCACACTTTATGAAGTGTGGACTGACGAATATGAACTATATGAAATAAGTCGGACAGTGTTGCCAGATTCACAAAAAATTACCGTGCAGGGCCAGAAAAATAAAATACAATTTGGAACCTTGATAGTTTTGAAAAATGACGGCTTGCTGTATTCTCCGTATGATCTTCATACAGAGTGATCACATATTGTTGGTTGACAAACCGTACGAGGCGAGAAAAATATTTTTTCTCGAAAACGACGGCGAGTGCCTCGATGAAAATATTATATTTGTGTTCCTTGTACGTTCTACATACAGGGTAAGCACAAACTGTTGGTTGAAAAACTGTACGAGGCGAGAAAAATAATTTTTCTCGAAAACGACGGCGAGTGCCTCGATGAAAATATTATATTCGTGTTCCTTGTACGTTCTACATACAGGGTAAGCACAAACTGTTGGTTGACAAACCGTACGAGGCGTGAAAAATATTTTTTCTCGAAAACGACGGCGAGTGCCTCGATGAAAATATTATATTCGTGTTCCTTGTACGTTCTACATACAGGGTAAGCACAAACTGTTGGTTGACAAACCGTACGAGGCGAGAAAAAAAATTTTTCTCGAAAACGACGGCAATTCCCTCGATGAAAATATATTATTCGTGTTCCTTGTACGTTCTACATACTGGGTGAACACAAACTGTTGGTTGACAAACCGTTCGAGGCGAGAAAAATAATTTTTCGCGAAAACGACGGCGAGTGCCTCGATGAAAATATTATATTCGTGTTCCTTGTACGTTCTACATACAGGGTAAGCACAAACTGTTGGTTGACAAACCGTACGAGGCGAGATTTTTTTTGTGAAAGGAAAATGAAACAAGAGTCAGTGATTATTTGTTTAGTTGAAGTTATGTCGGTACAAAAATAAAATAAAATGCTCTACACAGCAATAAAAACAAAAAATAGCATACAAAACATCAGACACTCTCATATTTAAATAAAAAGTATATCCTATGACTAAAATCACAGTCTTGTTTCGAATATATTCCTCCAGAACTGATTTCGTAATAAAAAGTTATTTTATGTTTCTCCTTTGATTAGAAACGAAGCGGCTTTTCGAAGTTTACTATGGTCATACGTATTTTCACATCCAATTATTTGTTGGAAATATCACTTCAACGCTGGAATTGCAGTGTCTGTATAGATCACTGAACACCAATAATGCAATCGAAGTATGTGGAAAATGACGAACATATGAGATTTTGTTTTCAAATTTACCTTGGGAATGAAAATCTGTTTTGTGCGATGTTCTCCATCCCATTCATCATTGGAAGCCGTGTTCCAAACGACAATGAGAAACATTTCCCAATAAAGAGAAACAACATTTAATATTTTCATATTGAAAACTGAATATAAATGAAATTAACATAAAATAGTCATTCTTCAGATACCAAATTGCCTTAACATTACACATATTTTTCAAGTGTAGACCATAAGAAATGTTTGCAATTAGAACGAAGAAATTTGTCATTCTGCAACTAACTCTTTCTTTACAATATTGATGAACAATTGCTTGAAATCATTTTTCATTTCGAAAAACTAATACTTCAACATGAAAACAAACCAAACTCATCTTATAAATTCAAACAGAAGTATTCCTAAGTTATAAGGACAGTACAGGAGGACTTGAAGGGATGGATATAGTCATACATTCATCAAAAAAATATCTTTTAGCAAGAAACAGAATAATTCATTTAATCTTTTCATGAATGCAACTTGTGCCATTGAAACCTCCAGAAAAATGACTATATCAATTTTAAGACAGAGTCATGAATTGCACACATATATCGCAATAGTCAAAAGGAAAAGCATAGTTGTCTTTTAGTTTTGGATTGATACATTTCAAGTGAAGAATCCTATGACTGAGGTACATTCTATCGATTTTTTGTCAGGGTTAGATGTTCCACAAAGTAAACATTTTTGTTTCATGTCAGATTATTTTTTCAACAGCATTATTTCAAGTTCTTTTCTGAAATTATCTGGTTTGAACAATTCCTTCAACGATCTGCTCTCCAGGAGTTGTTTGAAGAAATGAATGACATATATGCCACAATTGTAACTATCACTTTGTTTGACGTTGCGTTGATTCACAATTTTCCAATTTAGAGATGAACAGTTTACGATTGAAATAAAATTCAAAAATTTCTCAAAATAATGCTGGCAGTGTTTTCCTGTTTCCCCCATTGGGTCCAAGAAGTTGAACTCTTTCTTTTCTATATTAAAAAAAATTAGACACCAATGATTCCAATTGACTACAATATTTTTGATGAAAACTATATTTCTGAACTGATTTTCGTTTGAATTATGTCCAAAAATGCTTTGGCTGATATGATAATCTAATATTTGTAAATGACTATCTCTGTAGGATTGTATAAATGAAAGCAAATGTCTATCACAAAATTGGAAAGCCATTGCCTTCCATACAAAGTGAAGAAATCATCTGAACGGATGTCTTTTAGTATATACTTAATATTTTCGTATGTTGATATTATGTAAGGTCTAGCCATTTCCTTGTAATAATTAGGAGTTTGTACTAATCCATTGGAATAAAATTGTAAACCATCATGAACTTAAAATTTCCTTATCATATTTTCTTCTATTTTGAATTTATTTCTTGTCTGCAAAATTATTTCTGGTAGTAAATAGTTAAAATAAAAATAAATAAGCTTATTAAGCATGTGTTGCCAAACGTTTTAATTTCTGAAAATTCTTGTAGTGAAGATGCCTGACGGAGAAAAAACCACCAAGTCACACCAATATCTATCCAATATTTCGAGCGATCCTTGAATTTGGTAGAAATAAATGTGATGGAAAACTCCATTAGAATGTATATATGGTAGCATATTTTCCTTTATGGCTTCTGACGGATTATAATTCTTTATAGAATAGGGGCATTTAATTTCAATCATACCCAACCTTCCTACCAGACCATCTGGTGAGCACGCCAAAAATGGATAAGTTTTATGTATACACAAGCTTCAACTTTATTTCTCGTTGTTTCAGAATATTGACGTTTCGCCAAGTGCTCATTTTCTATTCCGTATTTTATGCTAGGAACATTGTATTTGTCTGAGGGATATAATATTTTATAAACGAGCGATATAAAGTTTTTTTTTTTGTGGTTCTACAAACTTGTCCAAAATTTGATGCTGTCAGACATTTTTTTCTTTCCCTGAACCATTCCTCACATTTCCTTTGCAAAACAGTTTCAGCTGCAATTTGCTGGATGTTGCCTGTGGAAATGTTTCAAATGAAAGATTCACAGTGAATAGCCAATACTGAGTTATTTTTTTTTATTGCTCTGTTTCGGCAAGTAAAATGGGTTCCTGGCAGAATTTACAGTGAAATGATCCGCTGAAACTATTATCATCCGCTTTTTCACAATCAATGTGTATCCATTCCTTACATTTATCACACATTACCCAGTTTGTGATAGTTTCATCTAGCAGACCTTCCCGCAATATTTACATTTTTCAGAATACTTCGAAAGTGATTCATTCAAAAAATATTTTGTCGTTGGTTGTGGTTATATCCACTTTTCCTTTTTGAACATTTTAGAAGTTGCTCAATACTGGATACCAACAGAGTCTCTCCTAGCATGCTGACTCGAGGCACTCTCCGTCGTTTTCGAGAAAAATTATTTTTCTCGCCTCGTACGGTTTGTCAACCAACAGTTTGTGCTTACCCTGTATGTAGAACGTACAAGGAACACGAATATATTTTCATCGAGGCACTCGCCGTCGTTTTCGATAAAAAAAATTTGTTTTGCCTCGTTCGGTTTGTCAACCAACAGTTTGTGCTCACCCTGTATGTAAAACGTACAAGGAATACGAATATAATATTTTCATCGAGGCACTCGCCGTCGTTGTCGGGAAAAAATATTTTTCACGCCTCGTACGGTTTGTCAACCAACAGTTTGTGCTTACCCTGTATGTAGAACGTACAAGGAACACGAAAATAATATTTTCATCGAGGCACTCGCCGTCGTTTTCGAGAAAAATTATTTTTCTCGCCTCGTACGGTTTGTCAACCAACAGTTTGTGCTTACCCTGTATGTAGAACGTACAAGGAACATGAATATAATATTTTAATCGAGGCACTCGCCGTCGTTTCCGAGAAAAAAATTTTTTTATGCCTCGTACGTTTTGTCAACCAACAGTTTGTGCTCACCCTGTATGTAGAACGTACAAGGAACACGAATATAATATTTTCATCGAGGCACTCGCCGTCGTTGTCGAGAAAAATTATTTTTCACGCCTCGTACGGTTTGTCAACCAACAGTTTGTGCTTACCCTGTATGTAGAACGTACAAGGAACACGAATATGATATTTTCATCGAGGCACTCGCCGTCGTTTTCAAGAAAAAAATTTTTTTTGCCTCGTACGGTTTGTCAACCAACAGTTTGTGCTCACCCTGTTTGTAGAACGTACAAGTAACACGAATATAATATTTTCATGGAGGCACTCGTCGTCGTTGTCGAGAAAAATTATTTTTCACGCGTCGTACGGTTTGCCAACCAACAGTTTGTGCTTACCCTGTAAGTAGAACGTACAAGGAACACGAACATAATATTTTCATCGAGGCACTAACCGTCGTTTTCGAGAAAAATTATTTTTCTCGCCTCGTTCGGTTTGTCAACCAACAGTTTGTGCTTACCCAGTATGTAGAACGTACAAGGAACAGGAACATAATATTTTCATCGAGGCACTCGCCGTCGTTTTCGAGAAAAATTATTTTTCTCGCCTCGTACGGTTTGTCAACCAACAGTTTGTGCTTACCCTGTATGTATAACTTACAAGGAACACGAATATAATATTTTCATCAAGGCACTCGCCGTCGTTTTCGAGAAAACTAATTTTTCTCGCCTCGTACGATTTGTCAACCAACAATATGTGATCACTCTGTATGAAGATCATACGGAGAATACAGCAAGCCGTCATTTTTCAAAACTATCAATGTTCCAAATTGTATTTTATTTTTCTGGCCCTGCACGGTAATTTTTTGTGAATCTGGCAACACTGTCCGACTTATTTCATATCGTTCATATTCGACAGTCCACACGTCATAAAGTGTGGATGGGAATGTGTGGGTAACCTCACGCAAATACGTTGGTTTGATGTAGACCCGGCAAAAGAGTTCAAAATCACAACCCAGGTAATTTCCATAACCTCCAGTATTGAATTTATATCGTTTCACCCATGTTCATTTGATTTCATTTATTTTCATTTAATTACCTCTCCATCCAGTTTACCTGCAAACTTCCTATATAACTAGGTTTAAGAGTACAATTGTATTAGTTACTTTTTATACTTGATAATGGGATAAAGCCCGAAACCGGTCGTAAATATAAAAAACTAGTGGAAATAAGACAAAATTGTGTTTCTTTCGTTTCATTAAAGTGATCATGAATTTCCACAAAATAAACAAGTCATCAATTACACAAATCATTCAATAAAAATGAAGTGCATACTTTTTTGTTTATTATTTGATATAAATTGAATGAACTATTCATAAATGTAAAAAAGTGAACGTGAACTTAATATCAATTTTGTCATTTTGACTTCAATCATGAACAATACTGTGGCATGGTTCACTTGAAAAATGAGTGTGGAATTTCAGTGAAATATATCTTTTCACCTACATGTGGTGTCCAGTGTATTTTTTAAGCCAAAATCACTGAGACGAAACTCATAATACACTACCGGTGAACAGCACCTTTGCCTTATTATTTTCGGGGCAAACTGCTTTGTGTTTGTTAGTTATTTAATTTCAATCACTGGGCGACTCATTTTAACCAGTAGGTGGGTGACATTTGTGTCGCACACTTCACTAGTGAAAAGGTGGTGACACACAATGGAACAAATAGTATGTTTGTAATCATCAGTTTATTTTTTAGTCTCTGTATTCACTTTGAAGATATCACTTAATTAGTGTGTACATTTTACACCTGTGCTCATTTATTCAAACTGAATTTATTTCTTCGAAATGGGGCTCCATATATGCTGTCAGAAATCAGAACAGGTTCGAAGTGTTATAAAAACAACGATTATTGAATGAAGAGATTGAATGTGTTTACCAACTAAATTGTTATCTATACTGAGTGCAATAATATATACAGGGTGGGGCAGATCGAATATCTTCAAAACGCATGTGTTGTTAATAAAATGCAAAAACACGTCGATTTTTAATCCAAGGGGGACATCTTCCTATCATAACATCAATAACTGTCATACCTCTCCCCCCACCCCTTGGGCATCACCGAAACAATTTGAATAGGGAAAGTAGTAAGTGTGACACATCATTGAAAAGGTAATTTCATAAGGAATTCAGCCATGTCAATTTTTGCCACCTAAATTTTTATTTTGGCGCCCTCTTGCGGGAAAAACAACTGTTCCGTATTCCAAATTATGATACTGCATTTGCAAACTATTTTGACATAAATTCGGTGACAGCATTAAGGAATATTTCTAAGAGAAAAAACAAAATGGCGGCTCCAAAATGGCGGACATGATTTGCATTATGGTCCGATTCGATTCAAAATTGATATGTGGTGGTTTTCAAGGTCGGAAATTATGATTTGTTTATAACTGCAAAAAAAACAAGATGGTGGTCCAAGATGGCGGACGAAATTTGAAATTCTGGTCCAATTCGAATCAAAACTAGTATGTGGGGATTTTCAGGGTTAGAAATTATGGTTTTTTTGTCGATGCAAATAACAAGATGGCGGGTGAAATTTGTAATTCGATAAATCGATTAGAGTCAAAATTAGCATATGGGGGTTTTCAGTATGAATAAATTGGATTATTTAAATTGATAAAAAAAGCTTTTATACAAATGCGCTAAAAGGAAATAACGGTAAATAAACAAAAAAGAGAGAAAAGGTAATCATATTTTTTTTAGATGTGTAACGTAGGTTACTCTGTGCGTAAAAGATTCGAAAGCTTGCCGCGAGTACAAAATAGGTATTTTTGCGAGGTAAAATTTTGATTCTGTACGTATAGAATAACCTCAGTCACAAATCTGAAAAAATATATTATTTACTTTTCAGCGCATTTGTTTAATTTTTTTTTATCAATTTAATCAATTCATTTTAGTCATACTGAAAGCTCGTAAAACCCCCATATGCCAATTTTGAATCGAATCGAACCACAATTACAAATTTCGTCCATCTTGGTTTTTTGCATTGACAAAAACATCATAATCTTTCACCCTGAAAATCCCCACATACTAATTTTGATTCAAATCAGACCAGAATTACAAATTTCGTCCGCCATCTTAGAGCCACCATCTTATTTTTTCGCATTGACAAACAAATCATAATTTCCGACCTTGGAAACCACCACATATCAATTTTGAATCGAATCGCACCATAATTGCAAATCATGTCCGCCATTTTGAGCCGCCATTTTGTTTTTTCATTTAGAAAAATTCCATAATGCATCGTCACCTAATTTATGCCAGAATAGCTTGCAAATGCAGTATCATAATTTGGAATACGGAACAGTTGTTTGTCCCGCAAGAGGGCGCCAAAATGAAAAGTTAGGTGGCAAAAATTAACATGGCTGAATTCCTTATGAAATTACTTTTTTAATGATGTGTCACACTTACTACTTTCCCTATTCAAATTGTTTGGGTGATAAAGCACAAGGGGTGTGGGGAGAGGTATGACAGTTGAGGTTATGATAGAAAGATGTCCCCCTTGGATTAAAAATCGACGTGTTTCTGCATTTTATTCACAACACATGCGTTTTGAAGATATTCGATCTGTTTCGTTTTCGGTACCCCACCCTGTATATTAATTTAATAGCAAGTGTTGAACAAATATAATATTCAACAATACACGAACACGAAGGAATAGGCAGTCGGTAGTTGGTAGTCGGTCGTCGGTAGTTGGTTGTTGGCATTCGGCCGCTGAGAGCAGACCAACCACAATCGGTCGTCAGATCAGCACACTGCTGTCAATATTTAGTAGAGTTTTCCGCTGTTGCCTGATTGACAATTTATTTCAATTTATGTGACCTAACATAGGAATTAGAAATATTCTATAATTCAATTTCAAAGTGGAAGGATGGATAATATTCAAGCATAATGACCTATGGACTTATAGTATGGGGTTCATCTCATCATCTAGATGTAATTTTCAAATTACGAAAAAAAGTCGTCAGAATTATGGCACAGGCTACATACGACGATCATTGAAAACCTCTCTTCAAAAATCTTCATATATTGACATTGCGATCTTGCTTCATATACGAATGTTTGTGTTATGTCAAAAAATTGAAAGGTGAAAATAAAGTGACTACGCAGAAGGACATACACCACCATGATACTTGGGCCCAAAACAAATACGAGGCTACCCAAATATAAATTAAGCAACTCGCAAAACTCTTATCTAGTTTCAGTCTCTCGACACGAGTATAAATACTTTTAGAGTAAAAATTAAGAATAATCTTTTACAAAATGCCCTTTACACATTTGAAGAATATTTTGACTCATTGACTATAACTTGTCGTTAGGTATTAAAAAAAAATATTTGGGTTCACCAATTCATCAAACTTAACCTAAAACAACACAACCTATTTTTGCGTTCCGCGAGAAAATGAAAATATCTGGAAATATTGACAACTGTCGCGAAGCCCTCACTGATTGGTCAGAATTGTGCAGTCCGATGTGCCGTTGGCAGTCAAAGTTCTATTTCGTGACTGCCGACTACCAACTACTGACTACCAACGGCCGAAAGCTAACTACCGACTGCAGTTGGAGACGGCTCAATGAAAATCCTAGATCTTATCTTTGACTACCGACTGCCGCCGACCAACTACCGACTGCCTATTGTGGATACAGCTTGTGACAATTTCACAAATGATAACGGCACAAAACAAATAAATACAAAATTCACTGGGAATAGTCTTGATAACATCAAGTTCCAGGTAGAAACACTGAAACTGAAATGAATGGAATCTCGAGTTTACCATTACCAGTACAACCAAAGAGTTAAGGGTCATAGAAAAGAGAGATCATTCCCAAAATGGCGCGAAAATGGGCCAATGTCCTTGAATTTTACTACGATGTTTATATTTGTCTGTCAAATATCAGAATAATGTGATGCTTTATTTTTCCTGAAGCCTTACTATTTTCTAGTGATTTTTCACAAACAATAACGTTCATTTCAAAGCAAATTGACTAAAATCCAAGTAGAATTAATATTTACCCATTTGATATTAATATTTCCATGACCTCATGGAAGGTAGAACTACTGGAAATGGCTCAGGTGCTCTGTTAAAGACTGCCCTAACAGATTTTATTCTAGCTCGCGTAGTTTGGAAAAGATACGATTTTTTTAATTTCCCGATCCGCAAGATGTTGAACGAGTTCTCCAACGGAAACTCGCTTGTAATGATGGAGATAAAATGGAGATGCGAAAACAATTATATTCAAATAACATCATTGATCATAATTTAAGTCGAACTGCAATCCCTACGTTGAATTGGTTTCAAAAGTCAAGGGTTGACAAAGACACACAGTCAGAAGTAACTACAGAAGTGGATCAACAAATGCAAAAATATCTTTCAACAGCTTCAAAGTGTCGTACCCAAACGTCAAACACTCTTTTTTCAGAAACACCAAGGAAACCTAGTTGAGTGATTTAGTAAAGTTAACACAAAAAAATGTTTGGAATCTCTGTCAGATATTATATTTTCCAGTTCAAATCGATGGAAATAAGAAAAATTGAGAGTGGAAAGGCTAAACTGGAACGCTCATTTGAGGACATGTGAATGAAGGAAGAAGAAATTTCCAAAGAATTATTTACTGCCAAAATTATTAGTGAACTGAAGGTAGGACCAAAGGGCAGGAGGTATACGATACAAAGGAGGCAGGCCAAAAGCTACTGGAAAAACAAGTGAACAACTTTATGAAAAATTTAAAGACATTCAATTTGAAAACCCTTGTGCAGCGTGTTTCATCACCAGGGATCATTGAAAATAAAACGATAAACATTTTTTTACTGTACTGTAGGTAGGTACTTCAGTTGTAACGGAAAAATAATTTGTTGTTAATGGTATATGGTAAAAACTAGTTTTGTAAAACGAAGATGTTATTGTTCAATAAAATTTTAAAAAAATAATGCTTTTTTCCTAAGACATCAGAACCAGAAGTGCACATTCTTGAAGTCTATCCAATGTCGATGTTTGATTACTGCTATGACAGAGCGAATAAAGTAGAGAATGAATTCACTTCATGGCTATAAATACCTGGTTAATTGAGGTAAAAGTGTGAATTGGTAGCTCATGCAGTGAGCCTTTGGGTTTTTCATCAAACTCCACCGTAGCCAAACAGGTTACTCTTACTTGTAATAACATGATAAATGATCATGGGATACACTTCTATAGTTTGAAATAGCTACAAAAGTTATCAGGTCCTTCTTAACCGTATGGTTTGTTCATAAAGATCAGTGAAACAATAAAAATTTGAAGAATTTTGTCGTAAATACGTCACTGATTAATTTAAATTTAATTACTTGGTTCTCAGTGTTTAGGGTCAAGCTAACTCGGCTTTCATAAAAACTATGTTGTACATTTAACCACAAATTAGTAAGTTTCTCTGATCTGTGATTTAACATTGACAGTAAATGACAACACTCCTGAAAATCTTCCCTGTTGAGATTAGCACGCACTTCAAACTTTTTCCAGGTATCGTAACCTCTTTTGGTCTTTGGTTCAATTTCGCAGTGTACACAACCCTTTGATTCATACCTGCATATAATGTAAAAATGTATTACAAATTTGAACAATTATATTCGATGAGTAAACAATAAACACAAGCTGTGGCCAGCACATACAAATAAAAAGTGAAATAACTGAAGATGCTCTCCACCTCAATTAATGCATAACACCTTCAACATAGTTACATAATATTACAATATCTTATCAAAAAACATTAAATTCTAACAATTTTTTATTAAAAATTTCTGTCAAATAATAACATAACCTCCAATGTCGTTATTTCTGCTCTTCTTCTTCGTTATCGGTTCGTAAAGTCTTGTGACGTTGACGAAGATGTCACATGACCTGTTTCCCGGCTCGTGATTGGTGACACCAGAATCCAACCAGATTTTGAATTTTATGAATGAAATGGAAATGACAGTTGTTTCAAGGATTCCGATACGATTTTACTATTTCATTCATGAATACCTCATGTGATCTCTCTTGTCTATGACCCCTACTCTTTGGTACAACTCTGTGTGTCAAGTCAAAAATCAAAATCATATTTCAGAGCCATCTATCGGATTATTCAGTAAATCATATTTTACGAACTGATCAAATACGTGGTTAAAATTGGAGACTCGTGGACTAGCGACCTCTAGTGATGGTCTCCATCACAGAAAACACACACATAGAAAGGACACTCCATAGGGCTGCCACCGTTATAAATTCCATGCAACAAGATGCTGTGCTCACCGGGCAGATGGCGCAAGCGAATAGTTTTCCTGACGTTCAAGCAACCCTAAATACAATATTGGCAGTTTTTTTATGCAGTTGATAAATGACAGCCACTGAGAAGTTTTTTATTAGTGCGAATGAAAATAGGTTTTTCTACTCCTATGTTAGTAAACATTGTTTTACAAACAGTTCACTCTATAAGTAAATCCATTCTTACGCACAACTGTGCGTAAAGAATAAAAACGCACAACTGTGCGTCATGATATGATGGCTAGTATAATAGGTAACAATCAAGTTGCCTCTTGAACCACTCAAATCGTGACATTTATCTGTCTTGCGTTTTAAATATTTGACAGTGACATTGTCACTTTTTGAGATTTGAAGTTCAAATCGATACTTCATAAATTATAATCCGATCTTTAATTTTATATCTACAAATATGAGCAACTCCGATAATGAAATGAGCGCAACGCCACCGGAAATTGTTCTTCAGGCTGCTTCTGCTATGGAGAATATTCTGCCGCAAAAATCAAAGGATAGATATGAAAAAGCCTATCAAAAATTTATGGAATGGAGTATGGATAACCACGTGAGTACGTACTCCGAAAATGTATTGCTCGCCTATTTTAATATATTGACCAAAACATTTAAACCCTCCTCGCTCTGTTCATAATTTCTATGCTATATAGTACAAAATTGTATTTTCTTAGATTTAATTTGTTGTTGTTGGAAATTAAACCATAAACTGCGTTAGTTACCTTCATTTTTTTATTACTTAAAGCTTAATCAAACGCACCATCCAGTATATAAGAGTCGTAGAAAAAGTATAGTACGTATTACGTGTTGTAAAGCAATTACGCACTCATGTAATTACCGCACTCACCGCTACGCGGCTCGTGCGCAATTTTTCCATTCGTGCGTAATATGCTTTTTACAACACTTGATACGTAATATACTATTATTGTTCAAATTATTTGCAAATGTTTTATTAAGCTTTTGCTGTCATCAGTGTGTGTAATTGTGCCGATGTGAGTGATTTTCGTTTGTGTTTGCCCGTAATTTTCAGTATTTTTTTACGTTGTTATTATGGAAACCAACTGACTTTTAAGAAATGTTGCTTTCCCAATTGTGATGAGGATAATCACAGCAAACACCACAGATTCCCAAAATCGGATGAGAATCTTTTTAAAATTTTAATTGAGCAAGTGAAAAATCCAGTGTTTGTGGAGAAATCATTGGAGCAGATCCATAATACCTATGTTGTGTGTGATACTCACTTTGTGATCAAAGTGGTTCAAAGTTCAAACTGTGCAGCAGTTAATGGGCTCATCAAGGACACTAAAGAAGATTGTATGAGACAAGGAAATGCAGATTAAGATAAATGTAAAATATCTAAATTAAAATTTATTTATTTCCTCTGACAGCATGTTTGTTTCTATTTCACATTGCAGATTTATAAAATGTGTTATAACAAGGGACAAGCACTTGTCGACTTTAATTTCTCTCATGTACTCCTGGGGCTCGTCAAATTTTTCGGATTTTTGGATATAGCAATTTAAAGGCATAAAAAATCAATTTTCTTCACAATCCTTTTGTTTTCTGATTCTACAGGCTGTCCCGAGAGCTGACCTACAAAAGTGGGTTGAATTTCTAACGCCAATTATGGAAAATACTGTCAGTGAGTGGATTTTTCTTGATATAACCAATGGTTATAATATGCTTTGAAAAATATCGATTGACTTTGTATATATCAATTTTGGTGAATTAACATACTCAGATATAGAATATTATAGTAGACAGTATTTTCTATTAATGACGTTATACAGTCAACCTGTTTTTGTAGCCTGTAGAGCCAGAAGAAAAGGTTAATGAAGAAATTTGCTCTTTAGACCTGTAGAATGATATTTCCAAAAGTCAGAAAAATGTGACTAGTCTAAGGAATACATGTATCCAGTGCCATTCCCTTTCAAATGCTTCAAATTATCACCGTAAGATGTCACCCTGAAAGTATATTCAAATGTTCAAATTGAACTGTAACGACATCTGTTGACTAATAGTTAAACTATGGAAACTTACAGAATGCTTGAACGTCAAGCCCACTTACGCCATCTACCCGGTGAGCACAGCATCTTGTTGGCATGGAATTTATAACGGTGGCAGCCCTATAGAGAGTCCTTTCTATGTGTGTGTTTTCTGTGGTCTCCATTTGAATCCAACTGAAAGTACGTAAGATTGGCTAACCTATAAACAATGATAAAACTAGTACTTTTCTTACGATTTTTTTTTCAATAAAGTATGCTCTTTACAATACATGACTCCTCTGGAAATAGAAAAACCTACGATAAATTGAAGTAACTTTTTTGTAATATCTAACTGAAAACAACTACTTCCCCGGCTAAAGCCACCGATTTGAGATGAAACTAGATTATATTAATACATTTTCGACAAAAAACTTCCATACCCCCATTCCCAAAATATGAGATTTTGCCATTCATTGTATTATTTAAATTGAAGAAAAACCTTGCAGATCGACCGAAATCCTTGCAGGTTGGACCGATTTGAGATGAAACTACAAATGATATTAATACTTTTTGTCAAAAAACTTCATATACATCCACTCCCAAATATGAGATTCAGCCCTAGAATTATTTGAATTGAAGGAAAACCTTGCAGGTTGGACTGATTTGAGATGAAACTACATGACAATACATTTTTGACAAAAAAGTCCATTCCCCCGCACTTCCAAATATGAGATTTTTGCCATATTTACTATTTAAATTGAAGGAAAACCTTGCAGACTGGCCGAAATCATTGCAGGTTGGACTGATTTGAGATGAAACTACATGATATTAATAAATTTTTGAAAAAAAAATCCATACCCCACTCCCAAATATGAAATTTTGCCATAGAATTATTTAAATTGAAGGAAAACGTTGCAGGTCAGTACGGTCAGGTTTCATTTGTACATGGTCCAACCTGCAAGGATTTCAGCTGACCTCCAAGATTTTCCCTCAATGTTATACAGCAATTTATCATATTTGGGAGTGGGGGTATGAATTTTTTTGGTCTAAAATGTTCTTATTTATACTAGCTATAGTTAGATCGGCTCAAATCGTTCCAATCTGGAAAGATTTCCTTACCTGCAAGGTTTTTGCACTGACAACATTTTACTGGCCTGTAGACCTGCAAAATAGTTACACGCCAGTTTCCATTATACAGTGACGACCGCCAAAATGTTGGAATCATATGGGAAACTTTTTTATGAATAGTTTCTAAAAAAATTTCATTCGTCATAAAAGTTGGTGCATTCAATTAGACTAATTAAACGCATATCGGATATTGCCAGTGGCGTGCGGCTAAGCGGGAAACGGCCGACATTCTAAATTCACTATAGAGTAAAGTGACATATTATTATGCAAAATATCGAAAAATATTAGAGAAAAAAGTTGTTTGAAATTGAATGAAATACCCATCAGATATCACTTTTTGTGCTCGGCTATTCTTACTGATATGGGAATGGGACTTTGTAAAAGAGTTTTTGCTGGATTCTGTTGTGTTTTGTGAGGAAACTTCATAAGGTACTGCCGGACTGAAAGCAACTCTTGATATTGTATTTTTCGCGATCATTCTGATATTCTCAGAGATACCCGATGTAGGGAATTGAGGGTGAGAACGAGGTTTCGTGGTAGTTTTTCGATCGTCTTGGTCCTTTCGAGTTGTTTCTGTACTTCTGCTATAAGTTTCTCAGAGTATCCATTTCGGCGTAGGTCCTTTTTCAAATAAACCACATCAAAAAAGTCTGGTCGTATGTCCCATGTTACGGGATGATTTTGTCTCTGCAATATGATATCACAAACTCAATGAAAATCGAATAACTGTATACTAACCTTCAAGACTATCGAATAAAACTATAATATGTTTCCCTCAACCAGATCTAGAAAGTGATTTACTCATTCTCAACAAATCTGTCAGTTCCCTTATAGTATGATTTAATGCTTCAGTGTGGAAAGTACATAGATTGTTCCGCATACAGTGTTTCACTTGTTAGCAGTAGGTATAGGAGTGCACTTGTATCCTCTGTATTTCTATGAATAGTTATGTGACTTGGTGGATTTCGTACCAAGCTTGGTTGGCACATTTTCTTTCGATGATGTACAGAAGGAGACAGCACAGTGTGTTCCTTTGCAACTTTGTTGGTAGTAGGCATTGGCGTGCATTTCGATCTGGTGGAATTCTATGAAGAGTGATATGACTTGGTGGATTTCGTACCAAGCTTGGCTGGCACATTTTCTCTTGTAGATGGATACCAGCAGAGAAGTGACCTACTGGAACTCTGATTGAAACCTATAAGAGACACCGTTATGTAAGAAGTAATATAATACAGCTGATAGTACTAACCACTTGTTGAAATTTAGTGGGACGTCTGTTGTTATCTTCTTCTTCTTCTTTGTTTGTTTTATTGGTTTCTGACTCCTCGTGAAGTCAATTTCACCGGATCAGGTGTATACGAGCTTTGATGTAAGGATTGAATATGAGGGAGGTTTGTTAATTTTGTTAAAAGGATGAAGTAGTTGTTATGACATCTAGGAATATTGGGTAATAAAGATCCACTGACCAATAATAACACTGAAACAATTACATAGTAGAAAGCCCATGGTTAATAGGGGAAGTTTCATAGATCAAATTGATGAAATGTTTCAAATTTTAATTTTACTTTTTTCAAAAAATTTATGAAGAATTTCGATTGTTTTAAAATTAATATCACTAAGTAACACGTGATCAGAGAGAGGGGGAGATAGTCCTATATTGATTAAGCTGAGGTATAATGCATCTCAAATCACTTTATTTCTTGAGACAATATACATTGTATAAGAAAGGGTCAGATGGTTGTGGATGCTTCCGCATGATAATGCGGTTGTTAATCAAATGAATAAACATAAAAAAAAATAAGAATATAACAAGACACACTTAATATTATATCTATATTTGGTTTGTTATTTTCACATTCGAATAGAAGATGATTTATATCGCCTGTCTTCCCACACTCACACAGGCGCTACTATCGACCACCCCCATTCTATGCAAATGAGACGGAATACAACAGTGTCCCAATCTTAAACGGATAATAGAAGTCAAAGTCTTACGAGAAACAGATTGACAGGAAGAAAACCATGGCATGTTTTGTATATTTGGTTGGATTGCTTTGAACCGAGAACCTCTGGATGTGGAGGACTGATCCCAGAAATGTTGAAATTTAGTTTTTGATGTTTCCTTGATATGGGAGATTAAATCATAATAATGAATTTTTCCCATTTTATATGGAATAGTGGCGTTTTTTGCCAAGAAGTCCGCTTTATCGTTTCCCTCAATATTGCAGTGACCAGGAATCCAACCTACTTTGATGTTAAAATTGTGAGATTGGAATTCCATCCATAAATCCTTAATTTTACTAAATAATATATTAGAGGAAGCTTTGATTTTACTGTTCTGTAAACCTAAAACAGAGCTTTTAGAGTCCGTTAAAATTAAGTAATTATCCGGAGCGTCCTGTATTAGAATAAGTGCAATGTGGATTGCAGTTAATTCTGCTGTTAAAATGGTAGATTTCGGATGAATAATTCCACTTTTTGAAAGTTGTAAATGGGGAATGTAGACTCCGAACGAAACTTGTTCTGCCGATTTTGATCCATCCGTAAAAATCAGTTTGTAAGTTGGCCATTTAGAATAGACTATGTCTAGCATTGACGCATTAATGTTACTACAGTCTTTATCTCTTTTATCAAGTCCAATAGTCGAAAAGGCATCGAAGGCTCCATACAAAGTTTCCAACGGAAACTTAAATATAGGATAATAAGGGAAAGCAATAATTTGGTTGTAAGGGGGAACCAGAGATTCTTGAATAGATTTGTATAATACACGCGATCTCATCTTATTAGAGTTAGAGTTGGTGATAAGTTCTTCAAACATCCGCATTTTATTCACACTAGGGTTAGATTGTATACCTAAGTGTTTAATGATGAATGAGAGAGTACACTTATTTTGTTGAAGTTCTATTGGCAGTTGGTTAGCCTCAACTAAAATAGCGTTTGTGGGAGTAGAGTTCATAAGTCCAAGACATATTCGCAGAGATTTGAACTGAGTACTAGAAATTTTCTTAGTGTTAGTTTTACTAGTATTCCCATAAATAAGCAGACAATACTCTATTCTTGAAGCAATCATTGCGCTATGCATATTTAACATTATCTTGGGATCTGCCCCCCAGCTGACTTTTGCTAAGTATTTAAAGATGTTCAGGATCTTCAGACATTTATTTATGATTTCACTGACATGAGTATTCCATGTCATTTTCCTGTCAAAGAACAGTCCCAGCATTTTATGTTGTTCAACTTGATTAATTACTTGATTAGAGATTTCAATATTTAAGGTTAGCTGAAGGTGAGAATTGGAGAAGAGCATACTTTTGGTTTTCTCTATTGATATTGTCATACCATGGATATCCAACCAATTTTCAAAGGACGTTAAAGCCCTTTCAATGGAGTGGATTGCGAGTGAAGGGACTTCGTGAGATTTGTATAAAGTTATATCATCAGCATACTGTATATATTTGCAATGAGGAGTGAGTGCATCCCAAATAGTCACCGAATATAGATTGAATAATAATGGACTAAGAACAGCACCTTGTAAAATACCGGTAAAGCTTTTCCTAGGACCCCATAATTTCCCTTTTTTGTCTCTAATAAACATGTCTTTCTCCTTAATTAAATCATAGATGATCTTAACGACATTTTTATTAATTCCTAAATCGCGGAGAGTAGAGGTAAGTATATCTGGCAAGACATTATCATAGGCAGAGTGAATATCCATAAAAACGGCAACAGTTTTTTTTTTTTTTAAATTGCTGATTTGTAAGTCCATATAGAAGTCAAATAGAGCTTCTGTTGTGCCCCTTCCTTTCCTGAACCCATACTGATTATGAGGAAGGATATTATTATGTTCGACCCACCATTCCAACCGATATTTAATAAGCAACTCAAAAGTTTTTTTTACGCATGTCAAAGCAATAGGCCTATAGTTGCTAACTACATTTGGATCTTTTCCAGATTTTAAAATAGGAATTAATATAGTTTCATACCATACTTTGGGAATGCTTCCTCTATTCAACCATAGGTCATTATAAAAATTTACCAGCCATGTGAAGGCCTGTTTAGGCAGATATTCAATCATTTGATATGAAATATCATCTTTCCCAGGGCGAGTATTTTTCTTGTTTGAAATGATACATCTAACCTCCCTTTCAGAGAATATATAATTTATATCCCTATTAATTTCAATATTTTCAAAAGCCACTGGAGGTCTTTGAATATCATGAGGACAAAAATTATCAAGAAGAGCTTCACAGAAAGTATCATTGTCAAGGACATGCTGACTCTTGTTATGATGAGAAAGAAATGAACCAGAAAATCTTTTTATTTTCTTCCACACCTGTGAAATATCCGATTCCCTAGAAAGTGACTCTGTAAAAGTAAGGAAAGATTTCCTTTTCTTTCTTTTAAAAATTCTTCTCGATCTGGCTAGTTCTTTTTTTATCTCTATAAAGTTAATTTGATTTTGATTTTCTTTATATGTTCTGAAGAGTTCCTTTCTTTTTTTAATAATTTCCAAACATTCATCATCCCACCAAGGGGGTTTTGAAGAATACCTACAGTTGCTGTCCCTATCTATAATTGGGGTACTTTGAGAAAGGCTCCATTTCATCGTATGGATAAGATCATCATACGATGAAATTTCTTTATTCTCTATTAGGAGTTGATATTTTAGCCAATCTGTTTTTTTATAATTGTATATATTTACATCTATATGGTCATCATGGGGTTGATAATACGAGTGAAAGTTCTTATTTGTTATTTCAGCTATGATTGGGAAGTGATCGGACCCATAAGTATCATTCAGAGTTTTACAGTAAACGAAGTCAGTGAGAATATTGGGGGAAGATAAAATTAAGTCAATTACACTTTTAGATTGTAAAGAAATCACTGTAGGTTGAAGATCATTATTTACTACGAAATAGCCCTCGTCTACCGCAGTGTTTAATTCTATTCCTCCTCTATTAGTAATAGAATTGCCCCAATTTTTATGGTGACAATTGAAATCGCCACATATTATATATTCGGGATTATTAGTGAAAGCTTTCCAAAAATTTACATCAACCGAGATATCTGGTGGAATATAAATAGAGTAAATGTTTATATTTTTAACCTTAATGCCCACTATATTCACTCTGTGTGGAATAGGAAAATTAAAATTAATGACACTGCATGTGATATTTTTTTAACAAGAATCCCGGATCCTCCCCATCCGTCGTTCCTCTCATGTGAGAAGAAATTGTAACCCTTAATGAAAGTATAAGAGTTTGGTTTTAACCAAGTTTCGGAAAGACATAGAACGTCTGGTTTCAAATCGTCTATAAGATTATATAAATTAGCTTTATTAGAATTTAAACTTCGTATGTTCCAGTTCACGACTTTTACCGGGGCCATAAGGTTGATTCTTCGTCCGAAAATACAATATTATTCTTACTATAATTATTATGTGGAATGAATTCCTTAATTAATTCAAGAAACATGTCAGGGAATTTTGCGGATATTTTGCTAATATCCTCCCTCATTCTTTGTTTGATATAATTGTCTGATGGAGAATTACCTAGAGCGTACTTATTTAGAGTACGCTTTACAGGTGACACTTTAACTTGACCTTCCGGATTGATAAGGCATTCTTTATGAATATCATCATATCCTCGTTTAACTGGCTTAAAGTCCTTCTTATTTGGGAAAGAAGTGTCCTTGTTGACTTTTACTATTTTATTGTACCCTGTAGAATTGTTTGACCGGATGGGAGTCCTTTCATTATTTATTTGTAAAACTGAATGATCTATAACCGGGAGATCAGGGTAACTCGATATATTAAAACTATAATTATTATGAGAGTCTTTAGGATTAGTAATATTCATAGCTGGAACAAGTTTGGAAGCTTCGAAAAACGAAAGATTTCTTTCACCCATCAGTTGTTTAATCGTTTTTTGTCTGAGAAATTCAGGACAAACTCTATTTGTAAAGGAAACGTCGGGTTCATTGGTGAGGTGGCCTTTTTTGCAAAAAAGGCAGGATATAGTAGATGATTCACAGAATTCTTTATCATGCTCTCCAGCACATTTGGGACATCTGGTTTTTCCCTTGCATAAATTTTTGGTATGGCCGTATCTGAGACAGTTATGGCATTGGATCACCGGAGAATAATAATTTAGAGTTTTAAAAGAACATGAATATAAATATACATAAGCCGGAGGATTTTTGCCGCGAAAAGTGACAAGAATAACCGGAATGTCCCTATACTGAAAGTTACCATCGTCTGAATTAAACATTTTCCTTTTTAATCGTCGAACATGAAGAATTTTTTTGTTATCAATGGTTTTCATATTTTCCAGAATTTCTTCTTCCGAGAGAGAAGTGTCAAAATCTTTAATTATCGCTTTAGATGATATGAAATTGTTTGGAATAGAGGCCCTGAATTTATTGCTTAATAGGAAGTGACTATCCTCGAGAAGTTTATTAGCTTCTTGCATTTTCTTAAATGAAATCATAAGTCTGTTTCTACCTCGCCGTTCAATATTACTTGGATTGTATTGAGAGTTTTGGTGGAAAATTTTCCCAACTGCTAAGCTGGACATATACCCCACGTTTCTGTCCAAAGACTCAATATAAATATTGTATGGACCAAAATCAGAGATATCATATCTATTTTCTAAACTAAAAGTATTTCCTAAATGGGGATTATTCTGATTTTCATTAACATCCATCATTTGTGATTGAGGAGATTCAGCATTAGGAGTTTTATCTTTTACTAACACGTTGGGAAATATATGTTCTTTCTTTACTTTTTTTTCTTTCAGTAACCCAGCTTTTTGTAAAACCAGGTCAGAGAGAATATTAACTTTTTGTGAGATCTTAACCTTAATGTCATTATCTTTGTTTAGTAAAAAACCTTCCTCAACTACGTCTTTGAATTCTGAAGCAAATTCTTCATTTATATCAACATGAGAAACCAATTGAACACATTTAGAATCGTTATATTCAACCTCTTCCGCAAAAAGAATCAAACTGTCGACAGCAGCCCTAGTCGTCGGGGATCTGTTTATTAAATCTTTGTACACATGAATATCTTTATCCAGAGAACTTCCCCCGGGATCACCCGGGGATTGGTCCCCCATTACAACTTAATAATCTTTATACCACTGGATTATATTCCAGACTATAGGTAGAATCAATAAAAAAGAATAATAAAAGAATAAAGGAAAAAAATATGTATATCTTTTTTTTCCCCTCTCAAATGAAACCAAAACCTAAATATTCAACGCACTCAATTTGACCATGAAAAAATCCTTATGAAGAATATAACAAACACCCACTTACTTGAAAGGATATTTAAACTTAATAGGAAGAGGATGATGGCGCACGTCTATCTTCTCGAACGTCTCAATCTCGAATCCCGTCTGTTGTTATTCATTTGTTTTGAAGTGTTTATAATCTCTAGTTGTCAGGTTAGAAATACAGTGACGTTCGACTATATTCTTCTTCTAATGATCGAATTGTTATCGACCTAGAAGGTTGGGCACAGTCACAGAACTCATAATAATATATCTTATATATTATTATGAGTTCTGTGGGCACAGTCAACAAGTAACCGAAGGACGATGTTGCCAACTTTGACATCTGAAGTAAATATTATTGGTCATGCGTGCTTACGTCATGGTCGGTTAGTTATTGGATCTTGAGGCAGATAGGAATCATGGTACATGATATCGAGTAACTGATTGGAGGATTATTGTCATTCAGTTTGTATTATTGTTGGTAGAGTGATGAGTTTGTTCGGAAGTACTCGGGAGCTATCGGGTGTTGTCATAATCTCCTCGCATTGAGTGCTGTTTAAGAAGTTTACAGGTATCAGGATCAGACATGCGCACAACGTCTTCCCGTCCACTTGCATTTTGTATCCTAGAGCAATGGTGTCTTGACATTGTTTATATGTTTCGTTCGGATTAAGTGGGAAGATGTCGCTTCCTGTCGTGTACCGTTCTGAATGTGGAGTGTCTGTGGTCCTGCAACGTACAAACACAAACCACAGGAGAAGACAGATCTCAGGCATGCGCATGACGCCTCCCTCTTCGTTCCGGTAGGGTGGTGGAAATGGCGCTTTGGCCAAAGAGTAGGGGTCATAGACAAGAGAGATCACATGAGGTATTCATGAATGAAATAGTAAAATCGTATGGGAATCCTTGAAACAACTGTCATTTCCATTTCATTCATAAAATTCAAAATCTGGTTGGATTCTGGTGTCACCAATCACGAGCCGGGAAACAGGTCATGTGACATCTTCGTCAACGTCACAAGACTTTACGAACCGATAACGAAGAAGAAGAGCAGAAATAACGACATTGGAGGTTATGTTATTATTTGACAGAAATTTTTAATAAAAAATTGTTAGAATTTAATGTTTTTTGATAAGATATTGTAATATTATGTAACTATGTTGAAGGTGTTATGCATTAATTGAGGTGGAGAGCATCTTCAGTTATTTCACTTTTTATTTGTATGTGCTGGCCACAGCTTGTGTTTATTGTTTACTCATCGAATATAATTGTTCAAATTTTTAATACATTTTTACATTATATGCAGAGGTGCGTTTCAATTTAACGTCTATCGTCCGGTAACGGACGATGTATGACGTCATAGTTGTTTCGTCGGGCGATATCTGTCAGATTGAATTTTGAAACGCTCTCCTAAATCGTGGTGTAAATAGTTGACGGTCGGACGTTCCACTCAAGAATTTTGAAACGATTGAATGAAGTTTTCGGACAAGACGTTCTAATATCGAAACGCTTCATAACAAAAGTTAAACGTCGGACGCACGTCGGGCGTAATATTGAAACGCACCTCAGAGATGAATCAAAGGGTTGTGTACACTACGACATTGAACAAAAGAGGTTACGATACCTGGAAAAAGTTTGAAGTGCGTGCTAATCTCAACAGGGAAGATTTTCAGGAGTGTTGTCATTTACTGTCGATGTTAAATCACAGATCAGAGAAACTTACTAATTTGTGGTTAAATGTACAACATAGTTTTTATGAAAGCCGAGTTAGCTTGACCCTAAACACTGAGAACCAAGTAATTAAATTTAAATTAATCAGTGACATATTTACGACAAAATTCTTCAAATTTTTATTGTCTCACTGATCTTTATGAACAAACCATACGGTTAAGAAGGACCTGATAACTTTTGTAGCTATTTCAAACTATAGAAGTGTATCCCATGATCATTTATCATGTTATTACAAGTAAGAGTAACCTGTTTGGCTACGGTGGAGTTTGATGAAAAACCCAAAGGCTCACTGCATGAGCTACCAATTCACACTTTTACCTCAATTAACCACGTATTTATAGCCATGAAGTGAATTCATTCTCTACTTTATTCGCTCTGTCATAGCAGTAATCAAACATCGACATTGGATAGACTTCAAAAATGAGCACTTCTGGTTCTGATGTCTTAGGAAAAAAGCATAATTTTTTAAAAAATTTATTGAACAATAACATCTTCGTTTTACAAAACTAGTTTTTACCATATACCATTAACAACAAATTATTTTTCCGTTACAACTGAAGTACCTACCTACAGTACAGTAAAAAAAATTTAATCGTTTTATTTTCAATGATTCCTGGTGATGAAACACACTGCACAAGGGTTTTCAAATGGAATGTCTTTAAATTTTTCATAAAGTTGTTCACTTGTTTTTCCAGTAGCTTTTGGCCCGCCTCCTTTGTATCGTATACCTCCTGCCCATTGGTCCTACCTTCAGTTCACTAATAATTTTGGCAGTAAATAATTCTTTGGAAATTTCTTCTTCCTTCATTCACATGTCCTCAAATGAGCGTTCCAGTTTAGCCTTTCCACTCTAAATTTTTCTTATTTCCATCGATTTGAACTGGAAAATATAATATCTGACAGAGATTCCAAACATTTTTTGTGTGTTAACTTTACTAAATCACTCAACTAGGTTTTCCTTGGTGTTTCTGAAAAAAGAGTGTTTGATGTTTGGGTACGACACTTTGAAGCTGTTGAAAGATATTTTTGCATTTGTTGATCCACTTCTGTAGTTACTTCTGACTGTGTGTCTTTGTCAACCCTTGACTTTTGAAACCAATTAAACGTAGGGATTGCAGTTCGACTTAAATTATGATTAATGATGTTATTTGAATATAATTGTTTTCGCTTCTCCATTTTATCTCCATCATTACAAGTGAGTTTCCGTTGAAGAACTCGTTCAACATCTTGCGGATCGGGAAATTAAAAAAAATCGTATCTTTTCCAAACTACGCGAGCTAGAATAAAATCTGTTAGGGCAGTCTTTAACAGAGCACCTGAGCCATTTCCAGTAGTTCTACCTTCCATGAGGTCATGGAAATATTAATATCAAATGGGTAAATATTAATTCTACTTGGATTTTAGTCAATTTGCTTTGAAATAAACGTTATTTTTTGTGAAAAATTACTAGAAAATAGTAAGGCTTCAGGAAAAATAAAGCATCACATTATTCTGATATTTGACAGACAAATATAAACATCGTAGTAAAATTCAAGGACATTGGCCCATTTTCGCGCCATTTTGGGAATAATCTCTCTTGTCTATGACCCCTACTCTTTGCTTTGGCGTCGGTTCCTGGTTTATCCGATAATGCAAATCTTGACCATGTTTATGGTGATGGGTAAAGGCGAGAATTGTTTCACGATGATATGTGAATGTCCTTCGATTGCAGATGACGACCCTGGAAGGGGTAGGGTGAGTGGAGATCGCCGAGGAATCTGGACTTGAGTCTTGACCGCAGAAAACACACACATAGAAAGGACTCTCTATAGGGCTGCCACCGTTATAAATTCCATGCCAACAAGATGCTGTGCTCACCGGGTAGATGGCGTAAGTGGGCTTGACGTTCAAGCATTCTGTAAGTTTCCATAGTTTAACTATTAGTCAACAGATGTCGTTACAGTTTAATTTGAACATTTGAATATACTTTCAGGGTGACATCTTACGGTGATAATTTGAAGCATTTGAAAGGGAATGGCACTGGATACATGTATTCCTTAGACTAGTCACATTTTTCTAACTTTTGGAAATATCATTCTACAGGTCTAAAGAGCAAATTTCTTCATTAACCTTTTCTTCTGGCTCTACAGGCTACAAAAACAGGTTGACTGTATAACGTCATTAATAGAAAATACTGTCTACTATAATATTCTATATCTGAGTATGTTAATTCACCAAAATTGATATATACAAAGTCAATCGATATTTTTCAAAGCATATTATAACCATTGGTTATATCAAGAAAAATCCACTCACTGACAGTATTTTCCATAATTGGCGTTAGAAATTCAACCCACTTTTGTAGGTCAGCTCTCGGGACAGCCTGTAGAATCAGAAAACAAAAGGATTGTGAAGAAAATTGATTTTTTATGCCTTTAAATTGCTATATCCAAAAATCCGAAAAATTTGACGAGCCCCAGGAGTACATGAGAGAAATTAAAGTCGACAAGTGCTTGTCCCTTGTTATAACACATTTTATAAATCTGCAATGTGAAATAGAAACAAACATGCTGTCAGAGGAAATAAATAAATTTTAATTTAGATATTTTACATTTATCTTAATCTGCATTTCCTTGTCTCATACAATCTTCTTTAGTGTCCTTGATGAGCCCATTAACTGCTGCACAGTTTGAACTTTGAACCACTTTGATCACAAAGTGAGTATCACACACAACATAGGTATTATGGATCTGCTCCAATGATTTCTCCACAAACACTGGATTTTTCACTTGCTCAATTAAAATTTTAAAAAGATTCTCATCCGATTTTGGGAATCTGTGGTGTTTGCTGTGATTATCCTCATCACAATTGGGAAAGCAACATTTCTTAAAAGTCAGTTGGTTTCCATAATAACAACGTAAAAAAATACTGAAAATTACGGGCAAACACAAACGAAAATCACTCACATCGGCACAATTACACACACTGATGACAGCAAAAGCTTAAAAGCTTTATAAAACATTTGCAAATAATTTGAACAATAAACCTATTTTCATTCGCACTAATAAAAAACTTCTCAGTGGCTGTCATTTATCAACTGCATAAAAAAACTGCCAATATTGTATTTAGGGTTGCTTGAACGTCAGGAAAACTATTCGCTTGCGCCATCTGCCCGGTGAGCACAGCATCTTGTTGCATGGAATTTATAACGGTGGCAGCCCTATGGAGTGTCCTTTCTATGTGTGTGTTTTCTGTGGTCTTGACTACACGTGAGTTCCAGTCGGCCTTATTTTTCATGTGAGATTATAGTTTATTTCTCTATCCACTAGGAAAGGTGGGATCAATAGAAGAATCATTGCCGTTGGTGCTTATTTGATTTAGTTCAAAACACTTTGAGGGGATTATTACTCACGAAATCGACTACTTCTTCAAGCCCAACCACCATTCAACAGGGCTTCTTCTTTGGGACGGCTTTGGAGAGTCCTTCTTTCTTCTTTGGGACGGCTTTGGAGAGTCCTTCTTTTTTTTGGGACAGCTTTGGAACAGCTTTGGAGATTCCTTCTTTGTTTGGGACGACTTTGGAACAGTCCTTCTTTTTGGAACAGTTCTTTTGGGGACAGCTGCGTTACAGAAGGCTACAAGGCTTCTTAGAGAAGGCGCCAAGGTTTTTCCTTGGTGAAGGCTACAACTCTATGGCAGAGTGGTAGAGGAACGCCCTGAGTAGAACTACGACTCCTGCTTTTCTTCCCAGTCCGCTACTGAATATTAAATCACCAAGTATAGTATTGCATGGCTGAATAAGCGCTTCTCACTACCTATTTTTTTGGTTATCTCAAGGATTATAATTGGACATGTTTTGAGCCCTTCAGGCACCCCAACACTATTGCCAATATTTTGAGCCCTTCAGGCAAACTTGATGTTAATTTCAGTATTTAGCATCAAAACCTGTGAAATATTCAAACCTGTTTTAAGCTCCTTTTGGGCCTACTTACCTTGTGAACTGCGGTGATCACCTCGGTAGGGTTTCAAACCCTGGGTACCTATATAGTTATATTTTATTAAAGCTTAGAAGTGGTAATTAGCACTTGAGTGTTTGCAACCAGGGATACTGGTTCATATTGTCTTCGTTCTACGAACTGAGTGGAATCTATAATTTAACGTATTACAACATTTCATTAAAGTATATGTTGAGGGATTAATCTGCCTTTTTCATTTCGTAACCGACCTTACTCACCCCACCGCCCACTGTGCTAGCCAGTGTCTTGCTTTCGTTAAAGAAAGTGGGGCACTATAAATATTTTTTTGTTACCTTGCTAACGATCAATTTTATAACTTCCCCTCTTCAAGGGATCAGGTCAACCGTAGCACCCATCAAATCGATTCTGCAAGGAATAATTTTATTACAGCGTGAATCTACTCATCGAATGCGATACATTCAACTCCAAAGCAGCTGAAAAAAGTTGTTCCAAGGGTTCAATAACAGTATTTTAGAAATTTTATCTCAACCCCCGTATGACCCATCAGATCAATTCCGCAAGGAATAATTTTATCACAGCGTAATTCAAATCATCGAATGCAATACATTCGACCCAAAAACAGATGAAAAAAGTTGTTCTATGGGTCCAATAACAGTATTTTAGATATTTTCTCTCAACCCCCGTATGAACCATCAGACCATTTACGCAAGGAATAATTTTATCATAGCGTGATTTTACTCATCGAATGCAATATATTAGACCCAAAAGCAGCTAAAAACGTAGTTCCAGGTGTTCAAAAACGATAGTTTCCTCAACCCCCGTATCAGACCAATTCCGTCAGAAACAATTTTATTACATCGTGATTCTACTCATCGAATGCAATAGATTCAGCAAGAAAGCAGCTGAAAAAAGTTGTTCCAGGGGTTCAAAAACAGTATTTTAGATATTTTCCCTCAACCCCCGTATGACCAATGCAGCAAGGAATAATTTTATTATAGCGTGATTCTACTTACTGAACGAAATACATTTGGCCCAAAAGCAACTGAAAAAAAATAATTACAGGGGTTCAAAAACAGTATTTTAGAAATTTTCTCTCAACCCCGGTATCAGAACAACTCCGCAATAAATTATTTTTATCACAACGTGATTCTAACCATCAAATGCAGTGCATTCGACCCAAAAGCAGCTAAAAAAAGTGTTACCAGTGGTTCAAAAACGGTATTATAATTTTGTTTCAACCCCCGTATGACCCAACATACCAATTCCGCAAGGAATAATTTTATTGCAGCGTGATTCAACTCATCGAATGCAATACATTCGACCCAAAAGCAGCTGAAAAAATGGTGTTCCAGGGGTTCAATAACAGTATTTTAGAAAAATTTTCTCAACCCCCGTATGAACCATCAGACCGTTTCCGCAAGGAATAATTTGATCATAACGTGATTTTACTCATTGAATTCAATACGTTCGACTAAAAGCAGCTGAAAAAAGTTGTTCCAGGGGTTGAAACAAGATATTTTAGAAATTTTCTCTCAGCCCCCGTATGACCCATCAGATCAACTCTGCAAGGAATGATGTTATCACAGTGTGACTCTACTCATCGGATGCAGTACATACGAACCAAAAGCAGATAAGAAAGTTATTCCAGGGATTCAAAAACAGTATTTTAGAAATTTTCTATCACCCCCGTATGACCCTTCAGACCAATTCCGCAAGGAATAATTTTATCGCAGCGTGATTCTACTCATCGAATGCAATACATTCGGCAAGAAATCAGCTGAAAAAAGTTGTTCCAGGGGTTCAAAAACAGTATTTTAGATATTTTCCCTCAACCCCCGTATGACCAATTCCGCAAGGAATAATTTTATTATAGCGTGATTCTACTTACTGAATGAAATACATTCGACCCAATAGCAACTGAAAAAAAAATAATTACAGGGGTTCAAAAACAGTATTTTAGAATTTTTCTCTCAACCGCCTTATCAGACCAACTCCGCAATAAATTATTTTTATCACAACGTGATTCTACCCATCAAATCCAAAGCATTCGACCCAAAAGCAGCTAAAAAAGGTTTTTCCAGTGGTTCAGAAACGGTATTATAATTTTGTTTCAACCCCCGTATGACCCATCAGACCAATTCCGCAAGGAATAATTTTATTGCAGCGTGATTCAACTCATCGAATGCAATACATACGACCCAAAAGCAGCTGAAAAAAAGTTGTTCAGGGGTTAAATAACAGTATTTCAGAAACATTTTCTCAACCCCCGTATGAACCTTCAGACCGTTTCCGCAAGGAATAATTTGATCATAGCGTGATTTTACTCATTGAATTCAATACATTCCACCCAAAAGCAGCTGAAAAAAGTTGTTCCAGGGTTGAAACAAGATATTTTAGAAATTTTCTCTCAACCTCCGTATGACCCATCAGAACAATTCTGCAAATGTTATCATCGGATGCAATACATACGAACCAAAAGCAGGTAAGAAAGTTATTTCAGGGGTTCAAAAACAGTATTTTAGAAATTTTCTCTCAACCCCCGTATAACCCTTCAGACCAATAGAGGACTTCGGATAAGGATTCAGTGATGCCACACAACTTTTGGCTTTAAAACTACTGGCACGTTTTTCGGCATTTTTTCTTCATGTCAGGGTTCCTGGCACCCTCAGGAACCCCGTAATATGATTGAAATTGTTCATAACGACGGAAATATTGAGATTTTCCATAAAATACAAAACACTAGGGACTTTAATTTTGTTTTGGGATTTTTCTTTCAAAATTGCGCTAAATTCAAAACTAGAGCTAGAGTTTTGTTATTGAAAGTCTAGGAAGTGCCGGATAAAGCCACCGTGGTGTCCGTAGCAAATGTGAACAATATAGGCCCTTGATTTGCATTAAGTATTAAAGTATAGAATATAAAATAAAACAGCACATTTACAAAAAGACTTTCCGTGATTTAATCCTAACAAATTTGGAGATAACAGTCGTCAAATCAATATTTCTAAGTTAATCACTTTCTATGTTCATTATATTGAGGTCGTGTGATGTTCTTGTCCCATTGTGCTCCTTAACACATTTTTAAAACGCTTTAACGTTGAAAAAGAACATTCTCCGCTGTAGTTGGTGATTATCAAAATCAAGTGAATTCGAAACACTATTCCAACATTTGGGAAACACGATTCCAATGAATTTTATGTCAACAGTTTATAAACTTGAAGTTCTTGAGCTTCGTGCTTTTTCTTTCTGCTGTCAATATCAGCAGCCACATCTGTTTTCAGCAGCTTCGCAAACTGCACCAGTTCATTGCCCAGACTGTCTTCCACATCGTCTAGGAAATAAAACATGAATAAAAACAATGAAAACATGAATTTCAAAACGTTGTCCAGGTGCTTGATGTTCTACAACTTCTTCGAGTGTATAGAGCCTTCTTTTGTGAGTAGAGCTGCTGCTGGAATGGTCGTACTTTGTATTTTGCTTGGGTTTTCTTGTCGATTGCTGATATTCTTCACAGCCAATTAGGGCTTTGACTTTTGCCTCTATATCTGAAAATTTGGATCGTATTGCTTGGAAGTAGCCTTGTAATGATTTATAAAGAGCGTACCTATCTCGTGTTAAGATCTTGATCGGACGACTGCAACAAAGTGTTAGTCGATTGAAAGTGTTCTAGAATTTCATTCCACGCTATAGTTATTATTCCCATTTGTAACTTTATTCATTTTCTGAAGGTGGTATAAAAAACATATCTTACTTGATAGTTTTTTTTTTACTTTGCGCACAGGTGCGAGCCCCCCCAGGCGCGGGGCCCGTAGCATTTGCTTACTGGCTAATTTGCTAACTGGTACTTGGTAGCATGCTAGCTGGCAAATGCGGCACTGAGTGTAGGGTTATTTCTTTGTCAGTGCACATTCGTTCCATGAAAAAATTTAAAAGTAGAAATGATAATCAACCTTTTTTAACAGTTATGATTAAAATGTAACACAGACCCACAAAACAAACAAAATACAAATTCTGTGATGTAACCTCAAAGTATTCAGGCCAAGAGCATTTTAATCAGAAAGGTAATAAGGTTTGTTTGTCCGTGAAAGTTACCACTCAGAATATGTTCTAGATCGAACTATTTGGCAACTAGGAAACGTGAAATACGCAATTTTTTTTAAATTCAGGAAAATGATAAATTTTTGAAATTAGCGCCATTTTGTGAGAAAAATCCCTAAAAAAATTAAAGTCCCTAGGGTTTTGTATTTTATGGAAAATCTCAATATTCCCGTCGTTATGAACAATTTCAATCATATTACGGGGTTCCTGAGGCTGCCAGGAACCCTGACATGAAGAAAACTTTCCGAAAAACGTGCCAGTAGTTTTAAAGCCAAAAGTTGTGTGGTGGCATGACTGAATCCTTATCCGAAGTCCTTTATTCCACAAGGAATAATTTTATCACAGCGTGATTCTACTCATCGAATGCAATACATTCGACCCAAAAGCAGCTAAAAAAGTAGTTCCAGGTGTTCAAAAACGATATTTTAGAAATTTTTCCTCAACCCCTGTATCAGACCAATTCCGCAAGAAATAATTTTATTACAGCGTAATTCTACTCATCGAATGCAAGACATTCGGCCAGAAAACGCTATTTTAGAAATTTTCCCTCAACCCCCGTTTGACCCATAACACCAATTCCGCCAGGAATAATTTGATTATAGCGTGGTTCTACTTACTGAATGAAATACATTCGACCCAAAAGCAGCTGAAAAAAATAGGGGTTCAAAAGTAGTATTTTAGAAATTTTCTGTCAACCCCCGTATCAGACCAACTCCGCAAGAAATTATTTTTATCACAACGTGATTCTACTTATCAAATGCAATGCATTCGACCCAAAAGCAGCTAAAAAAAGTTTTTCCAGGGGTTCAAAAACTGTATTAATATTTTGTTTCAACTTCTGTACGACCTATCAGACCAATTCCGCAAGGAATAATTTTATCAGAGCGCGATTCTACCCAATACATAATCGACCCAAAAGCAGTTAAAAAACTTGTTCCAGGGGTTCAATAGTTAATTATGCAACAAATGGAAAAAGTAAGTATTTATTGCACTCGACATGAAATTAAACTGTACACATTACGTACACGTCTGCAACATCGGATGTGAACAAGAAAATGTATTTGTCACGTATCAGCATCGTTTATCAGTGGTATCAGTCAAGTAAGTATTTGTGTTTGCTGTGTGTAAGATGTCTAAATAACCTGGTGATTCTAACGATTCGATTTTGTTTTGATTTTTTCGGACGGCACCACCTGTTGGATTACGAGTTAGTTCCATAATAACCGCGCGCAGCGCTTAAATCGCTGACAGAAACTGTTAAGCGACTTACACATAACGGCGTTTTGCGTTCACGACTTTTATTTTTATGTTTTCTTATTGGTTCCGTTCGAGAAGGGTTAATGTTGTCATACATTTGACATTATTTTTATTATTTTGGTATTAAGTCTGATTCTGACTTTCTGATTCAGTCGTGATTCTTATCTCCTCATATTTTTTGTGGTGTATTGTGTTCGTCGTATTTATCCTGTTTTCCGTTAAAATTTGTTTTCCTGTTCTTTTGTATTGTGTCCGTTAGTTTTGTGTGCAGTGTGTTATTTTAGTTACGAGATTTCCTTGGAGAATTTACTTTATATTATTAGTGTCTAGTGAAGATGACACGAATGTGTATTTTGTGTGGAGAGTCAAAGGAAGGAAATCCCTATATCCCAAACCAAAGGCAAGTTGAAATTAATATTTTTTTTATCAATAAATCATTCTGAAGAATATCAGATTGGTAGTCGAATGGTGAGGTGAAATTCATTCAAAAATCAAGCAGAGACTGTTGAGACCAAGGAAATATTCTGGATTGTTTTCATAGCACCATTACAAAATACATAACTAGGAAGATTAGATGATTATTATCACCTTCTCTCATAGGACTATCAACCTGTTGCACCCCTACGCGCAACAGAAGTCTTCGATATACTTGTGCTAGCTAGGCAAGACGCATCCCTAATTACCTTTTAACGTGTGATGTCATGCAAGAGAGTGAGTGACCAAGTTGGGTGTCATATAATTGATGTCTCCCTTACTATTACATTCACTCATTTGTTGAATATTCGCCCTTACTATAGTCTTTGATTTGTCACATATGCATATTGTCACGTTTATACTTATGTGTACGTTTTGCGGATTAAAGCCTGAAAGTTGTAGGTTTTTATATTACAATTTAATCCGCAAACTAGAAAGAGTCTCAGATGGATAAGTTCTTACGTCCCGATAAATTTGACGTGAATGTCAACAACACTCATGCTTCCAAGGAATGGAAACACTGGTATACGACTTTCACAAATTTTCTTGAGAGTACAAAGCCGGAAAATCAGGAAAAACTCAAACTCCTCATCAACTACATATCTCCAACAGTTTTTGAACTCATCTGTGAATGCACGACCTATGAAAATGCTATCAAAATACTAGAAAATACGTATAGCAAACCTGTGAATGAAATATATGCTAGACACATCCTCGCTACAAGAAAACAAGAAAATGGTGAGTCAATAGATCAGTATGTACAGTCCCTCAAGATACTGAGCAAAGAATGCAATTTCAAAGCAGTAACAGCTGAAGAAAATAGAAATGACTTCATAAGAGATACCTTCATCAGAGGTCTAGTAGCACCACATATCCGTCAACGTCTTTTGGAAAATAGTACTCTTACACTAGACCAGACAGTGTCTCAATCAAGATCATTGGAAGGTGCACAAAAATATTCTGAATCTTATAATATTCTATCTAATCAGTCTTGTGTCAATGCAACATCATCTTCCAATATTGGTGGAAAATATCCGAACCATTCAGAAGTAATGAATCATGTCGAAAATATTCCTTTCAATGCTGCTACCATACAAAAATGTTATTTCTGTGGCAGAAACAAGCATCTTCGCATCGTTTGCCCTGCGCGGGACAAGATCTGCCAGTACTGTAGGAAATTGGGATATTTTTCTACAGTTTGTATGAAGTTAAAATTGGCGAAAGAAAACAAATCAACTTCAGCTTCCACACTAATTCCAGCATTCCTAACCATTCCCAGTATTCGTCTGAAACTACCTCAGCCCACATTATTGCTTCCACAAACCACCCTACCAGTTTATCTAAAAGTCTTGTTAATGTTAAAATAAGCAATATCTACGCTACTTCTCTGATAGACACGGGTAGCTCTGATAGTTTTCTAAACTATTCTTTCGCTAAGACGCATAAATTCTACATTTTTCCCAGCAATGGAAAAGTTTCAATGGCTTCTGTTTCTCTGTCTTCGGAGTTACTAACGGAGTAGCTTGTTTTCAAAGAACCCTTGATAAAGTAATATCAGATGAAAATTTGAGAGGTGTATTCACCTATTTGGATGACATAACCGTATGCGGCGAGGATCAGTCAACACATGACGAAAATCTTATGAAGTTTATGTCCGTCATCGACAAATATCAGCTTACAATTAATGAAAGTAAGTCTAAATTCTCACAAACATCTATATGTCTTCTAGGGTATGTGATTGAAAATAGTACTTTGAAACCTGACCCTAGTAGATTGGAACCACTCTTGAAGTTGCCTGTGCCACATGATCTTCCTTCTCTTCGACGAATAATTGGAATGTTTGCCCACTACTCACGGTGGATACCCAAATATTCTGATAAAATCAGAATCCTTATTGACTCTAAGTCATTTCCTATATCAACTCATGCTGCCAAAATGTTTAATCAATTGAAAGACGATGTAATTAAAGCACTTTTGTGGACAGTCACTGGTGATGAACCATTAGTCATTGAAACAGATGCATCAGACATTGCTTTAGCTGCCACGTTGAACCAAGGAGGGCGACCTGTAGCATTCCATTCCAGAACTTTTTCCGGATCAGAAAAGACACATTCCTCAATAGAGAAAGAAGCTTATGCCATCATAGAATCCATAAGAAAATGGAAACATTTTTTGATCGGAAGACATTTCAAACTCATTACAGATCAAGAAGCTGTTTCGTTCATGTTCCACAAAAGACATTCTAGTAAAATCAAAAACGAAAAGATTCAAAGATGGAAGTTGGAATTATCGTGTTTCAGCTACGATATCGTGTATCGTCCTGGACGATCCAATGAAGCAGCTGATGCTTTTTCTAGAATTTGTGGAACCACAAGTAGTAATAAATTATTTGATTTACACCAATCACTCTGCCATCCAGGTATCACAAGAATGTACCATCTTATACGTCATCGAAATTTGCCATTTTCTTTCGAAGATGTCAAGAAAATGATTTTGTCCTGTCCTGTTTGTGCCGAGCTGAAGCCAAGATTCCTCAAACTCAAAAATTCACATTTGATAAAAGCAACTTCACCTTTAGAACGACTGAACATTGATTTCAAAGGACCTTTGCCCAGCTGTACTAAAAACAAATATCTCTTGACAGTTGTTGACGAATACTCCAGATTCCCATTTGCATTCCCTTGCAAGGATATCACTACTGCTTCTGTTATAAACTGTCTTGTGGAATTATTCTCAGTTTTTGGAATGCCTGCTTACATTCATTCGGATCGGGGATCACAGTTTTTATCTAATGACTTAGTTAATTTTCTTCATCACAAAGGAGTTGCAACCAGTCGAACAACACCCTATAACCCGGAAGGAAATGGACAAATCGAAAGGTACAATGGAATCATATGGAGAAGCCTAAGCTTAGCTCTCAAAAGTAAAGGCTTAGCAACACAAAAATGGGAAGAAGTCCTTCCAGATGCTCTTCATTCCATTCGCTCTCTTTTGTGCACTGAAACAAATTGTACGCCTCATGAACGCATGTTCAATCACCTTCGTCGATCAGCCTATGGAACATCGTTACCAACTTGGTTGAAGCCGACTACATCTGTATTTTTGAAAAAGTTCAATCGTCACAGCAAATACGACCCATTAGTGGAAGAAGTTGAATTATTGGAGGCGAATCCAGAATATGCTCTAATTCGTCACCGAGATGGAAGAGAATCAACCGTGTCATTGAAACACTTAGCACCTCGTGGAGATATAACTTTATTATCAGACGCCAACATTGATACTAATTTGAATGAACTACCTCATGGAGATATAACTCCATCATCAGATTCCAACGTTGATGATAAGATTCCTGCAGATTTTCAGTCACGAGAACGATCTTCTGAAATTGAAATAACTGACAATCCTTCCAGTAATACCGAACCTGATGTACCCAGAGTCCGTCGTTCTGCTAGAGAGCGACATCCTCCTGAGTATTTGAGTTACTATGAACTTTAATAAACATGGGGAGAATGTCATATAATTGATGTCTCCCTTACTATTACATTCACTCATTTGTTGAATATTCGCCCTTACTATAGTCTTTGATTTGTCACATATGCATATTGTCACGTTTATACTTATGTGTACGTTTTTGCGGATTAAAGCCTGAAAGTTGTAGGTTTTTATATTACACTGGGAATCAACGTTGTGCCAGGCGACCACCACGACTCATTGATGAAATATCCAAAAACTTTCATGTACTGTCGGTGTGGATATTTTCATCACACTGTATTTAGAGTTCAATATGTTTTATGTTCATGTCAAAAATGATATTAGATTTGACAAGGGGGATTGTCAGTCAGAATTTAGTGTAAACGTCAATAAAGTTCCTTCTTGACTAAAATTGGATTTATTGGCTTGAGACTGAGAAATCTATTGAAGAAAGTAACATTTGGTGACCCCGACGTGATCACGATATGGAGAAACGATCATCTCAACGACTCGGAGCAGGCTTGAATCGAAGTCTCTCCATGGATTACGTGTGGCCGAAACAATTTGGAAGTCGTAGCCGTCCACGTGAAATCTCGGAAACCCTTCCAGATCCGCTACTTGAAAGATCAGCCGAAAATTCAGAAAAAGAATCAACTTCCTCGAGACATGGACATAATTCGGAAGCGGATTCAAAAATGACGAAAAAGACTGGACATTCTCATCGAAGTAGTTTGAATTTGGAAAAGAAGAGAATAGCTATAGAGATGGAAAAGCAGAGACGAGCTCTGGAGATGAAACAGAAGGAAATAGAAAATAGTCTACATCTACTCCAGATGGAAGAAGATCTACACAAAGCTGAGCTAGAAATGCAGGAAAATGATGGCAGTAGCAGTATCCATGCCCGCTCAAGGAAATCGAACGTATCTTCGAGAAACGATTCATTAAATGAACTAGAACAAATAAACTCAGTAGCCAGATGGGTGGATAACATTCCTCTTCATCAAAATCAAGATGTTGAGATTGAAATGGTCAACAACAACGAACACATCAACGGCCTAGCTTCTGAAATTATCGATAGAGGAAATATACCAAGCAAAGAAAACCGTTCATCGAGAGATGATATCAAGATGCTGTGTGAAACGATTTCAAATGTACTTCAATCAGTCCGATTGCCAGCCCCAGTTGTTTCCAACAATTCCTCATGTGATGAAGCACCGAAAACCGACAAATTTCAGATGCGAAAAGTAATGGAAAAAGATTTTCCCTACTTCGATGGCAACCCTCAAGATTGGCCCTTGTTCCACAAATGTTTTAAAAATCTTTGCACACTTTGTGGTTACACAAACGAAGAAATAATGTTGAAGCTTTAAAGGTACCTCAAGGGAGAAGCTAAATTGGCGGTTGCTGGAATGTTATTAACTGCTGATAACGTGAATCTTGTTATTCATACTTTAGAAAATCGTTTTGGGAGGCCTGAATTCATAATAGATACAATGATAAAAAGAATTCGAAATATTCCTTTCATCAAAGACAGTAGCTTGGAAAAGCTGATACAATTTTCAGCTGAAGTGAACAATATGGTGTCCATCATGAAAAGTTTGGAATGTAAACGTCACCTAGAGAATCCTCAATTAATAAGAGAGTTGGTAGGCAAAATTCCAGAAATGATGAAACTCTCTTGGGGAGAGATGGTGAAAACTAAGAAAGGCGAAGTTAATTTGGAAGATTTTGCTTCATGGTTAGAGGAAAAAGCTAGTTCAGCCAGTTACGTTAGCACTCCTCGAAACGAAGTAAATACACCAAAATTCAATCATCAATTCAAGAGGAACGAAAGAGTTTGTAATACCACTGACATTAATCCCAAGGTGTGTAATTATTGTGATAAGATCCACCACGATAGTACCTGCCCTCTGATGAAATTAGATGAAATTGATAAAAGATGGGAAACAGTGACCAAAAAGAAATTATGTTTCTCTTGTCTTCAGAAAAATCACCAGAAATTCAAATGCAGAAGAAAAAAACCGTGTGGTCAGAATGGTTGCAAGTTGTTTCATCATCCCATGTTGCACAAGCAGTTGAAAAATAACGATCAAGTGGATACTCAAGAGCCCATCAATGACAATGACCGAGAAATGGTTTGCACCGTCAAAAATTCTACAACCAGAGTTTTATTACGAGTGATAAATGTTAAATTACATGGACCAAAAGGTGATATACCTGTTCTGGCCTTGTGTGATGAGGCTTCGACTGTAACACTTTTAGATGCAAGAGTTGCCCAGAAACTTGGACTGACTGGTACCAAAGAATCTCTCTGCCTTCAATGGACAAGCGAAAATGTCACAATGCAAGAAGATTCCATGCGATTGAATATGAAAATTTCCAAAGCAACTGACAGCAGACAAACATTCACCTTGAAGGGAGTTCGAACTGTCACCAATATGTCACTTCCCGACCAGAACATCAAAATGACAGATTGGAGGAAGTTTTCACATCTACAGGGTATTCCAATATCAGACATCGAGAACGAAAAACCTGTTTTACTCATTGGACAAGACAATATTCATTTGATCCTTGCAAGACAGATACGGAGCGGCCCAGATAATCTTCCAGTTGCTAGCAGATGCAAATTGGGTTGGTCGTTACATGGGCCAAGTCCTGGCACTGAAGAACATTCTTTTAAAGCCCACACCCTACATATTTGTGAGAAACAAACATCAGATGAAGAACTTAAAGAATTGGTCAGAAAATCATACACAACAGAAACTTTCGGCACTCTTATAACAACAGACCAACTATCCCAAGAAAGTTCAAGAGCTTTGAAATTGATGCAAGGTACAATCAATTACAATGAGGGAAAATATGAAATTGGTTTGTTATGGAGAAGTGATGATATTCACTTGCCAGAAAGCAAATTTCAGGCATTTCAAAGATTGAAATGTGTTGAGAAGAAATGTCGTCTGAACGACAATTTTGCAAAGGAGTATTGTCAGAAAATGAGAGATTATGAAGACAAAGGATACATCATAAAACTGACCACAGAGCAAGAGAAAAATGGCAATTCTCGCACATGGTATCTCCCTCACTTTGCCGTAGAAAATCCTCACAAACCAAATAAGATCAGACTGGTGTTCGAAGCAGCCGCCAAATCCAACGGCATGTGTCTGAACGATGCCCTACTTTCTGGTCCAGATTTATTGAAGTCCTTGGTAGCAATCTTGTGGAAATTCAGACAAAGACGATATGGTTTCTGCGGTGACGTAAAGGAGATGTTTCATCAGATTGCGATAAGAGAACAAGATAGATGTGCACAACGATTCCTGTGGAGAAATTTGGAATACGATAGACCTCCGGACACTTACGAAATGGTTGTCATGACCTTTGGGGCCACATGTTCACCTGTATGTGCCCAATTCGTAAAAAACCACAACGCTGAAAAATTTGCTCCCAATCCAGACATTCAGACGGCTATAATAAATAAATTCTACGTTGACGATTATCTGGACTCAAAAGATACAGAACAGGAAGCTCTACATACGATTTCAGAGATCTGCAGAGTCCAAAAACTAGCTGGATATGAATTAGTCAACTGGATGACAAATTCCCAATTGATTCGAAAAAAACTTGCTGATGACATGATCCTGGCAGCTACGAAAAATTTGGGTGAAACATCTTTTCATCGAATATTAGGAATGTGGTGGGACCCAAAGAATGACCAATTTTCATTTAAATTGGAGAAATCCAAACTGAAACAGAAGATGCCTACCAAAAGAACAGTCTTGAGAGCTTTGATGTCTGTTTTTGATCCTCTGGGTCTGATATCCAGCTTCACAGTAAGAGGAAAAATTCTGATGCAGGACATATGGCGATCGGGAATCGATTGGGACGAAATTTTACCACAAGAATTATTGTCCTTCTGGACGAATTGGCTGAAGGATACAGAACAAATTTCTGAAATCGAAATTCCTAGATGCTATAGTTACCTTATACCTTCTGCGCAGACAATCGAAATTCACACGTTCTGCGACAGTAGTGAAAAAGCCTTTGCTGCAGCAGTCTTTCTTCGGATTGTTGGAAGAGATAAAATTGAAGTTTCTCTCATCTCAGCAAAAACCAGAGTCGCTCTATTGAAACCTCTATCTATACCGAGGTTGGAACTCCAGGCAGCAGTTATGGCAAGTCGATTATCTCAGTTGATAAAAAAAGAACTTGAGATTCCTATCAACCGAACATTCTTCTGGTCTGATTCTAGATGTGTGTTGAATTGGATAAGAGGGGATGGTAGGAACTATAAACCTTTTGTATCCCATCGAATAGGAGAAATACAAGAACGAACACAGGTTGAAGAATGGCGTTGGGTTCCAACTGATTATAATATTGCAGATGAAGCCACAAGATCGAAAGTGAACCAGAAAATCATATCCGATCATTGGTTTTCTGGACCAACTTTTCTCAAAGAACCTGAAGAATTCTGGCCCTGTGAAAAAGACATCGCTTCACCTTCGTGGGATATAGATGCTGAATTGAAAGTTAAAAAATTTGGAACATGTTTAGTTATTAGAAAATATGACAGCTGTTTACCGGACATCAAAAGATTCTCGAAGTGGATGAGATTGATTCGATCTACAGCATGGTACTTGAGATTTGTTGAGGTTATCAAACGACAAAGATTCAGCTCTAATTTGACGATCGAGGAAATTTCCAAAGCTGAGAAGATATGGATAAAACGTGCACAACAAGAAAGTTTTCCGGTAGAAATCTCAAATCTCATGAACAGAAAACCTCTGAGTGGAAATAGTAAACTAGCTAGCCTATGTCCAGAATTGAAAGATGGTATCCTGGTTTTAGGAGGAAGAACGAACTTCACAAAAAGCATTGGAGAAGATGTCCGCCAACCAGCCATTTTGAGCCCAAAACATGACTTCACGAAACTGCTGATCAGTCATTATCATGAGAGATATCACCATAGGGGGATAGAACTGGTTGTCAACGAACTAAGACAAAGGTACTGGGTGATTCACAGCCGCGCAGCAGTCAAATCAGCATTCTCCAGGTGTCTCAAATGTAGGATCGAGAAAAGTAAACCACTGCCTCCTATGATGGGCCAAATCCCAGAAGAAAGGTTACGAAGAGAAATCAGACCGTTTGTTAACGTGGGCATGGACTTTTTTGGTCCAATTTTCGTGAAAGTTGGCAGAAGAAGAGAGAAAAGATGGGGTGTGCTATTTACCTGTCTTGCTGTGCGAGCCATTCATCTCGAAATCGCTCACAGTCTTCACACAGATTCAGCTCTCCAAGCGATATTGAGAATGTCAGCAAGAAGGGGACAACCACAAGTCATATTTTGTGACAACGGGACAAATTTAAGAGGTACAGCTAAAGAAATACATCAAGCAATGAAAGATTTAGATCAATCTGCAGTAATAGATACTTTATCAACAAGAGGAATAAGTTTCAAATTTATTCCACCATCTGCACCCCACATGGGGGGAGTTTGGGAAAGGTTGATCGGCACAGTGAAAAAAACAATTGGCAAGATTCTTCATGATCGATCTCTTCGTGAAGAAACATTGCAAACGTTCTTTGCCGAAACAGAAAATATAGTCAATTCCCGCCCTTTGACGAGAGTGTCAGGAGATCCAACTGATGCAGAAGCGCTAACTCCAAATCATTTCTTGATTGGTTCTTCAAACGGTTATGGGGCTTTGGTTCCTATAGATCCGAATGCTGATAACTTAAGAAGAGATTGGAAAATATCGCGAAACTTATCAGACTCTTTTTGGAACCGTTGGATTAGGGAGTATCTACCCACTTTATCTAGGCGTAGTAAATGGACGGATGACAACAAACCGATAGCGGTAAACGATATGGTGATTCTGGTAGATGATCAAACACCAAGACATAATTGGAAATTGGGTAGAATAACAGCTACTTATCCTGGACCAGATGGCCGAGTTCGAGTAGTAGATGTCAAGACTTCTACTTCGGAATACAAGCGACCAGTTACGAAAATATGTAAATTGGAGCTAGAGAAAAATTAAATTCTCTAGCGGGGGGGAGAATGTGGATATTTTCATCACACTGTATTTAGAGTTCAATATGTTTTATGTTCATGTCAAAAATGATATTAGATTTGACAAGGGGGATTGTCAGTCAGAATTTAGTGTAAACGTCAATAAAGTTCCTTCTTGACTAAAATTGGATTTATTGGCTTGAGACTGAGAAATCTATTGAAGAAAGTAACAGTGGGTTATAATAATTTCAACAAATTAGAACTACTTCTTCACTCCACTATTCCTACTATTTAGCATACTAGGCAAATATTCGATAGAAAACAGCTACTTCCTTGACTAATGTTACACAGTTTATTGAATCACTTCTGCCTGACGAATGAAATAAAATTCATTAGAAAAAAAGTTTATTGTTATGAAAATATACAGAGAAAACTTGCTTTACTTGGAGAGCGATGAGATATGTAGCTAGTGTGCACTTGAGCTAGTAGTAAGTGGAGCTCACATACATATATTACCTTATAGTATGCTAAGACATCCATATTTTCCAGAATGATTGACTCCAAACATGGATTGATACCATTGGAAAACACCTTCCAGTTTCTGGACACCTGTGTTCTGCCGAAGGGAATATATTGGTTCAAGGAAGCTATTGAAAAGTGCAGTACCATCCATATGACTATTTAAATTCAAATTTCTAACAGTATTCAGTAACTTTGCAACACTGAATTATCAAATGGTGTTTCTTTTACCCCAATCTTGTAAGCTCAACCTCATGAATAAGCAAATTGAACAAGAAGTTTTCAACATTCAAATCTGATAACTAGACACTGGAATAGTTTCATTGATTTTAAAACCCTCCGATAATTGCTTTCTCAATTCCTAGTGATAATTCATTGTGTGCAGTCAGGGCCGATCCTAGGGTATTGGCCGCCCGCGTGCAAATACCAGATGTGCCGCCCCTCCAGAGATTTTTTTCTTATTTTGACTAATATTTAACGTTGACGTTATAAACTCTTAAACTCATCTACCTGTATAACGTCTATATTAGCACACAACGATTTTGGACATACTCAGTGCGTATACAGCTTTGTTCCATGGGAGGGCGAGTAATTCGTGGCGCGGGGATGACAGAAAAGGAAAGCGCCGCAGGCGAAATTTTTTTTCGTTCAAGGTCAAATGCCTTTAAATTGATAGTTAGGTTTGTCAGTGGGGTTTCATAAAGGTGGAAAAAAAGCATGTCTTAATGTTAATTTTGATTGAAACACTGAAACTCATCTACCTGTATAACGTCTATTTAGCACACAACGATTTTGGACATACTCAGTGCGTATACAGCTTTGTTCCATGGGAGGGGTGACAGAAAAGGAAAGCGCCGCTGGCGAAATTTTTTTTCTGTACAAGGTCAAATGCCTTTAAATTGATAGTTGGGCTGCAGTTTTGTCATTTTTCAGATTTTAGGAAAAAATAGATTAGATAGTTACGTATTTTTATCGTATTCGTACGTCACAATCGTTGTGTGTGAAATAAGTGTAAGAAGTGAAACATGAGTAAAAATGCAAATAAAATTTGAAAACTTTATTTTTTTGGCCAGCTTATAAATAGGTTAATAGCAACAAAATACTTTATCAAAATAAAAAACAAACAATAATTTCACCTTTGCATTTTGCATAAAAAAAGTACCAACTCAAAACTCAACGAAAAGTATATAAATCAGTTGTTCTACAGTCTACAGACTAGGTACCAAGGTACCTAATCATTATAATTACCTAATTATAAAATAACCTTTCTGGCTTTCTGAGTGGCAAATTTATCAATAATTTCCGTAAAATCTATTTTTTCACAGATTTCGGATTCAATAGAGATGATGGCCAAATCTGAAAGCCTTTCTTGTGTCATAATATTTCTCAAGTAATTTTTAATAATTTTTAATTTGCTGAAACTTCTTTCTCCTGAAGCCACAGAAACAGGTAAGGTTAAAAAAATTCTATTCGCTAGAGCAAAATTAGGAAAACAGGAAATGAGATCATTTTTGACTATGATTTCTAATACCTCAATTGGCTGTTTCTTACCTGGAAAAATATCTTTGAATGAAGTTATTTCATTAAACAGTTGTATACCGTTTATATCTTTCACGATACTTCCTTCCTCCTGTACCTGTAACTTAATATCTAAGTCCATGCAGGCTTTCATGAGATCATCACTAGAAATGTTGTGAAACTCATACAGAAAGCGGAATATTGAAAAGCAGATAATAATGTAAATCTTTCATTTACCGAAGAGATCGCGTGATCAAGAATTGCAAAATAGAAAGAAGTCTTGAATTGCTGGAAGGGATTCATCACTGCCCTCGTAATCAAATAAACGGACCTTTTTTCTGAGCCTCGAACTTGGAAATTCGGGATCAATACCTAAATCTCTAGCAAGTGTTGTGGCTGATTCGACAAATATTTTGAAATTATCGTCTGATCTTTGTGAAATAAAATATTTTTTTAAATTATCTAAGCCTTCAATGCATTCCGCGATGTTTAATTTAGGATTTTGAAGCATTTTACTCAGAACATTAATTCTTGATAATAAATCATGCCAAATCAAAATTGAACACAAAAATTTGAATGATTCAAGATTTTTAATTATTGATTTTGCACCATTTTTTGTTTTCTCGTCTCTGGTGGAATCTTCAATTAAGGCATTTAATGCGGTAATAATGTTTTTGAGGTCTTGCTTTAGAGGTCTAATAGCATTGATACGACTTTCCCACCTTGTTTCACTTAATGGTTTCAAAGTTAGACTTTTCACGTATTTTTTTAGTAAATCCCATCGATATGGGGACGCAGAAAAAAAATTATATACCTCTTGTACCATATCAAAAAATCCAGAAATTTCACCACTGGAGCTGGCAGCGTCATTAACGACGAGGTTTAAGGTATGAGCCGCACACGGCACGTATAATGCTCTAGGATTGATATCGAGAATCCGTTTCTGAAGCCCTATATTTTTCCCCTTCATGTTCGATCCATTGTCGTAGCCCTGACCACGTATATCTTTAACTTCGAGCTGCAGACTAGGTAATAGCTTCTCTAAAAGAAAATTGCACAGACCTTCTCCAGTGGTACTAGTTACTGGAAAAAATCCTAGAAAAAATTCTAAAATATCTACTTTACTTTTACCATCAGTAGTGTTCACACATCTAATTACAAACGTTATTTGTTCTGTATGACTAATATCGGGCGTAGAGTCGAGAATTATAGTGTAATATTTGGCTTTTTTGACAATGCGTGTTATCTCATTACGAATAGATTCGGCTAAAATATGAATTACTTCGTTTTGAAAATGCTGCCCTAAGTGTTTTTTTATCTTTGTATTTACTGATATTATTAAGGTGTTCTGAAATAACTGGATCAAATTTGGCCAACATCTCTACTGCCTTTAAAAAATTACCATTATCTCTATGATACAACTCCGTACTAGTTCCTCTGAATGCTAAATTTTGACTGGCTAAAAATTGTACTACAGCAATCATTCTTTCAATGATAGCGCGCCATCGCTTTTTCTCTCTATTGTAAACATTTTGTTGTTCCGCGTCAATAGTACAATTTTTTTCCATCCTCGTCTTTATTTCGTACCACGATCTTATAGAGTTAACGTGTTTTAGAGTATTTTCATGCTTATTGAGGTAATCCGAACAATGACGCCAATCAGAAAAGCCAGTACTCACAAGTTGTGTTGAACTATCTCTACTAAACAATTTACATGCAAAACAAAAAATACAATTTATTTTTATGGAATAGCAGAGCCACGCGCGATTTATTTTCTCCCCGTTCACTAAAGTTTTGTTATAATATGAACAGCTAAATTTTCTGCCACTCTCATCAATCGGAAATTTGAAATCTGCAATTTGTTTGGGACCGTGTTCTACCAATAAATCAATAAGTATATTTTTTTGTCAAAATGTTAGGCCAAGTACCTGGATCATCTAGTGCTACTTGAGCAGAGCCCTCTTCCTCGTTGCTCTCATCTTCACATTCGGCTTCACTGGGAATGGGACTGCTTGATGATGATCTTGCAGCTTTATCACCTTCATCGGCTTCATCGGGTGTGAAATCTATTGATTTATTGTTTGTTTCACTAGTACTGGTGGATGTTGATGGTTGAGAATAATCAAACTCCGCGATTTGATTCAAACCTTTTATCCGGTTTTCCAAAATACTTTTTCAATGCTCCCGCTTGTTTTGAGATTTCTTCTATTCTTCTCTTTTCTATAGAAGGCACCTGACTCTCTTTTAGTCTTTCTGTTTTTGGACGAGGACGACATCTAAAGGTAAAAGGTAAGAAGAGCGATAAGTCATGGCTCAGAGATGCAGATAAAATGAATAGGAATTCTTCAGAAATTTTGAAATTCATCGTAATGACCTCTAAAAAGTACCTACCATTGTTAATACTTTTTTTTACTTAAAGTGTAACTAGTGTAAGAATATGGGTTATTCATAAGAAATCCCCATTTCTTTTGAAAAAGTTAGAGCAAATTATTTAAAATAAATAATGATTCGTAGCACTCTTTCAAAATCTGGGTAAAAATTAAAATTTTCATAAACTCCCCCGGTTGGTAACCTATAATTTTGTAAGAAAATTATATTTTGTGCTAACGAATTTTGAAAGAATTGAAAATAAATTTTGAATTTTCAAACATTCTGTACTTATTTTCAAAACGAATCATCGCTACAAAATTAGTTTAAAAATATGCCCACTTTTTTATCTATTTAGAAAACACCCTGTACAACATTTCATTCGTTCATAAATCTAGTTAAGAGCTTTGGTACTTACCACAATTCTGATTTAAACGATACTCAACAACAACACCTTGTCACTAATTTCTAATATTAACTTACACTTGCACTTGATTGTGTTTATGACCAGTCTTATTGTATGTTGATTCAAAATTAAAAGAACATTTTGAAATGAAAATGGTTTATATATAGTGGTGAAGTAGCAAAAAAAAATTCCGATGCCGCATCCCTTTAACTTTGTCCAAACAATCCATTTCTTATCTATAAAGAAAACCGCTAAAATAAAGTTTCTTTTGACCATTGACCTGCGAGCGGCGTGCGGACTGTGATATATATGGTCTTTACGAAGTAAATTGGCACGGCGAAAAAAAATTCAAAGGAGGCCGCAGCGGCGAAACCTTTGAAAAAAAGCCGCCCGGCGAACAGCAGCACGTTTTTTTCAAAGGTTTCGCCGCTGGTACCTCCTTTAAATTTTTTTTCGCCGTTCCAACTGATATCGTAAAGACTATACGTATATAAATAAGCCTCCGCGCCACACACAGGAACCAAACATACTTGGCCCTTGGTTTTTTTTTTATAGAAATTTCAATTTTTTTTGCTGCATTGCCGGCTCTGCCATGAATTTTGCTCTCAAATGAAGAATGTGTGTAGATGAGAGTTGGAGAAGATACTAATGGACTAATGGACAATAGACCAACACACAACACAACTGAGCACTAACGTTTCGCGGCCTGCAGCCGCCTCGCGGCCGCCCCTTAGTTTGGCCGCCCGCGTGCGGTGCACGCGCTGCACACCTGCTAGGATCGGCCCTGTGTGCAGTGACATATTTGTATACAAATAGAAAAAAATCTCGTTCAAACCCAAAATGCATAATCCAAACTTTGAATACCTTCTTTCAAATATGAAGGTATCTAGAGAAAAGTATCTTTTTTTAGAATACGTAAACAATGTTATTCAAAAAAATTACTTGTGATTGCAGGATATGAAATATTGTATTTTAGCTACATAAAGGCTGAAACACAATAGAAGATTTATGTATTAAGCTTGAAGATTTTAAAAATAAAACAGGGCGCAAAAAGAATTGAAAGATTTAATTTTACCAACAAGACTGCGTGGCGTGACCAGAATAACAATACGTTTCTCGTTAAAAGGAAATCTGAAATCGTAAAACTTAATGCTTAAAACAAAACTTCAATTGTATTTCAGCCTTATCAAAACAAATTATAGCTGTTTTCGTTTTGGTTTACATTTTTTCGTAGAAGTGGCTGATCAACCTACACAAAGATTTCAGTATACTCGAAAAAAAACTCTGATTGTTTTCACCCAATTCAAAATGAATGCCTTGGGATTTTACATTGCCTCTACAGTTATTAATTGATTTATTTGTTTTGCATTTTCAGTTTGCTCATGGCTAATGAAGTGGAGAAACTCCTCAAATCACATAAAATGTTAAAATTTATTGAAATAACAATGTTACTTGAAATAAGTTATTTTTTAAAGCAATGTCTATTAATGAACTGATTTTCAATTTCAAGAACTTTTTCTTTGATACTATACTTTTGAAATTAAGTCACTGATCTAGATAACAGGTAATCGACTTCGTTAAATTAATTCAATGGATGGATTAAATTGTATTTTATACATGTTAATGTATTATATATTTTCACCTGTGACAATGTAAATTAACTGTATGTACGTGCTGAATAAAGAAGTTTATTATTATATTGTATCAACATAAATATGTAGGCATATACTAATCAATGTTTCTATATTAGTATGGCTTCCAATCTTTCGTTTCACTCCTCTCCTGGTCCATCTTGTGATAACACCGCCTCCGACTCAACCATACCAGATATTCCTTTACCAAGTCCAACTACAGAAATACCTGATACTTCCGAGATAGAACAAACATTTTCATTAACAGAAAAATTTGATATGACAGACCTATATTCTTTGATTTAATAAGATAATATTAACATCAAGCTCCGTGATAGATGGGGTTATCATAAATTAGAGGAACATGTAGTACGCTCAAAATTGATAGCAATGAATAATGATTTACCCTTCCTTAAGCGAACAGTGGTTTTGAGGAATCACTCAATTTGTGCTGTTGCTTCAAACAAATTTTTCTATTTCATAGACTTTGTCACTACCATTGAGAATTTAGAAGATTACATAAAAATGGTAGATGAAATATATATTTGCAAAGGATCAACCAAGTCCTTCCTGTGAAATTTTCATTTCTACTTATGCAAATGAATGCAGATTATGTTCAAAATATAATAGTTTTTAAAAGAAAATGAGCGAAAAGAAAATGTATGATTTCTTAAAAAATCTAAAACTAAACAACAGTTCTATATCAGAAAAAGAAATAGACAATTGGAATCTATAATAATTAAAATGAGAAAAAAATTTATCGACTCCAATAAATTGGAAAACTGCATAAGACATCTCCAAGAAAACAGGTGTTCCGGAAAGAGTCAGTGAATCATTTAATTTAATTATTGTCATTGTACCGCGAACAGATATGTTGCCCTCAAACGCCCTGTATCGTCGGTACGTAGAGACATTCCGTGAGTTTTTGTTTCCCGAGAAACCTGCGAACAATACCAGTACCTAATTAGCATCGGTTCATCGCGTATCGGTGATCGATATATTTCGCATCAATATTTCGCTACGTGTTAAAGAGTTATTTCTCGTTTGGATTAACAACAAACTATTTTGCTTATATCATTAATTATTACTTGCACGCTGTTCCTCCTTCAATATTCTAAGTGTCGTGGAGTGTTCAATCGTCCCGGTGAACTACACCAACAGGCAGAACATCAGTAGACCCTCTTCGCCTTTCCATCCAAAAGGGCCCCTTTGTGAAGACGACAGAAGAAGGGACACCGAGACAGACAGACCAACAGATCGTCTACGGGACCGGTAAGGCGTTATAGGGCATCCGGGTTATCCTCAATTACATATATTTTTTTCTTTTATTTTAATTTTACTTTACTTGGATAAAGTCTACATAATTCGAACCACTAAAGGCTATCGAATTAGAACCAACAGGTAAAAGATATACTTTGGACTTGATGAATACCTGCAATTTGGTTAAAATCAAAAGTCCAAAATTATATAATCATATGACGGAAAATAATATACTACCTCACCATCTCCATGTACCCAGTCGAGGTGAGTATTGAATATATTTAAATCCTTTATTGATAAAATTTGTATCATTGTTAAAAATTGTTAAAATTGTTTTTTCCGTTAACCAGCTGTCGTTCCCTTACGAACGGCATCCCTCAGAAGTCGAAACTTGTGCGAGCCAAGGATTAACGAGGTCTTACCTTTTAACGTGCGATTCCTAGCTCGATTGACACATGAAACAATCCCATTATCAAAGTTCAGGTTTTAAAGGCTTAGGTTTGTTAAAATACTGATTGAACATCAATTTAATGGTAATAATAATAATGGATTATGAAGAACTTCATGCATTGAGGAAAAAATCTACGAGCTAGCAGTTAATTACTGAATATTCTACAAAGTTAAATCTTCTACTCAACATTAAGTTAATTAACTCAGAATTATACTCTAGTAGTATTGATTTAATTGAAATAAAAAATGATGTTTAGTTACAATAAAAATATTTAAAATAATTAAGTGGATAGCGGTATTAGGTATGAGCAAAAGCAATTTATAAGGGTGTAATTCTACTACCGCATTCACTAATCGTTGTTTTTAAGGTATATAAGGAACCTAGATGGCAGTTTTGTCATCCAGAAAAGAGTTTTTTCACTATTAAAAGAAAAAACTAAGCATTTGGCAGAATAGGAAAAACACGTATCTCTCTTGGTGGATGAATGCAAAATAACAAAAACTAAAAAGTTTGTTAAAAATCTGATGGATTTTATCGGATTTGTTGACTTGGGTGATGATACTCCAGAAACTAACAAAGACAATCTTAAGGACCATGCTTTGATTCTAATGTTTCAACTATTTGCCGGTCGTGGTATCCAAGCTTTGGCTTGTTTTTTGAGTGGAGGTGATGTCATTGAGGAAATTTTGTCCAAAATCATTCTTGAATGTGTTATTCTTTGGAATTGGAAAATGTGGGAACATCTTGGTGTTGAGAATAGCCTGTAATCTTGGTGTGAGCATCCTATGGATGCTTCAAGGAATTTGAGGTTGTGTTCCAATTTTCCACACCTCATCAAATGCTTGAGAAATAACTTGATGCTGAAAAAGAAATTCAGAGTATCAATCAATCAAATATACTTTATTTATTGTCAAATATTACACATCTTGTGGATAAAGCAATTATTAAAACTGAGTGTAAAAGGGTCAAACAATACAAAATGGGAAATACAGATTAGAAATATAACTCGAACATTACAAATACACAATATATACATTTAATAAAATCAGAAAACATCTCATAATCCTTCCGCAAAAAAATTCACGAAATTCATAATAAGGTCTACGAAGTAAAAATTCTATAACAGCTTTCCTGAATAAAACATAAGCTCCTTTATTTTTCACTGAACTTGGCAGGTGGTTAAACATTTTCCCTACATTATAAACGAATGAGCTTTTTACCAATTCTGACCAAATATGACGAAGTCTTGTATTGATTGGATTTTTCTGTCTGAATAGATGTCTATGAATAAGACACACAGTTTCCAATATATTATAAAGACTTGGTAAGGTTAAAATCTTGCCTTTCGTGAGTAAGGTCTTGCAAGATGTTTTTGCCATCTACCTGACAACCGGATGATATTTATTTCATAGTGCTACAATGTGAGTGTCAAATTTCAAATTGAGGACAACATTTAAACCTAGAAATTTTCTATTTCATGAATTAAGCTATCATCTACACTGATATTTCCAATGGTATCTTTGAAGGAAATCATATTGGTTTTATCGAAGTTAATAGATAAAAAGTTCATATCGCACCAGACTTTGATGACTCGTAGATCTGCTTCGATTACCGTGTGTAGAACATGCACATCTTTATTGTGTTATGTGATAGTAGCATCGTCTGCAAATAGTGTAAAAGTTCCTTCAATGTCTATGTTTATCATATCATTGATGTCAGTTATCAGTTTCCATTGGAGATTCAATCTATAGATGAGATAGGGAGAATGTTGTTGAAAACCAAACTGTTGTGCAGTCAAGATTTTGTTTTTTATAATATACGAATCCAGTCTCTTTTTGACGAGTTTCTTGATTATTTTCGATAAGGCTGGTAATAATGAAATTGGTCTCAGATTGGAAGGTTCATTCACATCACAAATGCTTTTTATAAAGCATCAGAAAACAATCCATTCCCAATCAAAGTTTTGATAATGGTGACAATACTTTCTAAGGTGCTAAAACATGTTTTGTTATTTTGAGCAAATAAAGTATTCTAATGCACTATCGGGCAGGTTAGTGAAAATTCTAATTGATGTCTTATCTGTAACACAAGCATTTTTGTTCCTTATTTCAGAAGAATTCAGCAAATTCACTTTGCTTGCCAGACAGAATAATCCTATCATTTTAGATTCCAGAAGGTTTAGTTTTGTTTTCCCATTTCAAAAACATTTTCGAATATGAATCAAAAAATGAATTCAAGATGGCTTTCAAGCTCATAAAGTCATATTCAGCCGAAATATGGAGAAAAGATCTATACACTGCTAGCCTTTCAAGTGGGACAGAACTTACAGAATACTTCACAGAATAGACCAATGTCAATAATTTTAGTTATAGCAAGTCAACAACATCTCTTGAATTGTCAGAATGTTATAATATTTCATTTACTTCAAAAGTGTACATTACTAATATGATTTTCTTTGTAGTTCAGAGTTTCAATAGATTTTTTCTTTGAAATTGTTCAAGTGGTCTAAATTTTGAAAAAAATCTAATAAATATAGTCAAAGTCAAAATATACTTTAATGTCAGAAGTTTTTTAACTTATTTTCAAAGCATTTCAACTATATATCTAAACTGTAATAGTGATAGTCTCCTCCATCTAAACATAAGTCCAGATTAAAAGGGGGTACTATCACCATCTGCCGTCCAGGGCGACTTGACAAAAAAGGTAGCGCATTTCCTATTTCAACTTCGGGAAAAACCTACAGTACTACCAGAGGAGTCATTGAGGCGAGAATGAGCGCATGCAACTGTACGAGAATAAAAAACAAACAAACGCCTATCATCATACCAATGACCCCTTCATTTCTGCCAACTTCCTAAACATTGTCCCATTGTTCACTAAGGAAGCTGTTATTTTCCATATTTTAATCTTACATTATTATCTTAAACATTGGTATTCTGAATTCTGGAAGATAAAAACTTAGTTGTTGATTTTTAGAATTTATGAAATATATTTAAAATTCAATTTTATGTAAAAAATTTAACTTCTTAGAGTAGTATTTCACTGTTCTGTAATTGTAATTATATTTTTTCTAATGGTGAAACCGTAAATAAATAAATAAGTCGGTTCTTGGAACATTCCTAAAAACAAAAAATCTCCTCGTTAATGTTGCTGTTAAATTTTATTCTTAGTGCATGATTGTGGTATTCTTGAAATAATGTTTTGAAAACTTATAAAACATTTCAGCAATATTTTATATTTCCAGAAATGTATGTTTCTCCATTTCATTAAAATGTATGTCATTTCAAATTGTGAAATTAAATGATAGTTACCTCTGTTTTCATGTTTTTTGTTCCACTTTTCCCAGAGTGTGACAGCAACGTCCAAAATTTTCTCCAACACATCTTCGTATACATTTTCTCATTAGGCCAACACCTGCAAACAGTAGAAGTTTACTTCACCAAAAAAAAGAAAATTTTAAAATTTGTTTTCATGAATCCCTCAGGTTTCCGGAGAAACCATTTTGCTCATGAGCTTGTGTGAGCAAGGGATATCTGGCACTTAAAGCTTACATGAGAGTGGATTCCGAGCTATTCTAGCTCAGTGGCAGTCGGTGGGATAAGGGTGAGTGGCAAACCCTCTAGCACCACGACTACTTCTAAGAAGCCATTATATTAGCAAATCAGTTTTCATGTTGGTGATTTTATAAATACATTGTTTCTTTGTTTTCACTGATCAGTAAATCTTGGATACTAAGCTTTTTATTGGTGTCTATGCAAGGTTTGTTACTTCTTCATAAAACCATTTCATTTTTCATATCAGTAATGAAAATAGTAACTTGAAAGTATATGTACCTAAGCCTTCATCCCAAAACTTATAATTTAGAATTGATCAGTAGTATCTCAAATGTCAAATTTTACTTCCAATGACTAAATAAGTTTACAAAGAGTATTTTGTGCCATGTTAATGCATGAACCATAGATATAGGTAGATTAATAGTGCAATTGAGTTGTTAGAAAATATACTTTTACACTCCTTTCATCAACAAAATGTTCAAACTACGCTCAGTATAAACATTAGCTTGAAAAGTTGATCACATATTCATATTCAACAAGAGTAAAAACGTGATATGTTGTTGATAAGTAGTGATAATTAACCAGGATATATATAGAATTTTATTCATCTATTGGATCTTGATCTTTTAAGTAAAAATTTGAAGTAATGGAAGCATGCAAGAATGATCGAATTCAAGAAAGGATGAGATTTTTGGTACTTACCATAAACGTAAAAATAAAACTGTTGTATAATTCGTTTTCAATCCTTCCACAACATGAGCATCTCACAAGGACCGAAATAATTGAATTTTCACTGTTTTCCTTGGAAATTTCATCAACATAACCAAAGAGTAGGTTATAAACACTTCAGCAGTTACAAAACACACATCCATCAACGGAACATCGAATCCGAAGTCATTCCGAACGGTCACCGGTCGTCGCTGAGGTCTGTGGTCATGCCAGTCATGCCACCCGGTCATGGATGAAAAATAGGCACGAAAATATAAACACCCTGTGCATAAACATAACGGAGTCAGCCCTCTGACGGTAAATTCGGTACTAGAACGTTATTGTCACAAATGAAGCAGAATCAGGTAGGCAGGTGTCTTCAATTTGATCCCACAGTTTTTCAGCTATAAGTGCAAACACCATGGTTTCTAGACATCTTAGCTGTGTGTTATCATATACCAAAGAGACTAATGGTGGATTTATGCAGCAGTCACAAGTTTTAAGTCATAAGGAAGAATATTCGTCAATTATTGGTTGGTTGGTATGACTAATGGTGGATTTATGCAGCAATCATAAGTCTTAAGTCATAAGGAAGAATATTCGTCAATGATTGGTTGGTCCGTATATTCCAACCAATCATTGACGAATATTCTTCCTTATGACTTAAGACTTATGACTTATGATTGCTGCATAAATCCACCATTAAAACTTATGACATATGACTGCTGCATAAATCCACCATAAACCACAGAATACTGAACTACAAATATTCTGTGACTAAACTAACAGGAGGGTTTAATAAGCTCTAGCCAATCAGAATCTTGAAGCATCAACGCGTCATAGTGACGTACTTGGAAATGAGTACAGAGTCGAACTCGAACCAAGCAACAAAACTGTCAGCAGTAACTCTCATATACCAAGAGCTAGTCCGTCACTGTCTATAGAAAACGGCGGCCATGACATGTCCAATTACGCCACATTTCGTCACAAATGTTATTTCATCTTTTTCTATTAGTGTCCCCAATGTCTTATGGGGATTAGACTCAAGGAGACTAAACATTATTTAACAAGGAGAGTTTAATCCCCATAAGACAATGGGGACACTGATAGAAAGAGATGAAAGAACATTTGTGACGACATGTGACGTAGTTGGACGTGTCATGGCCGCCGTTCTCTATAGATAGTGACGGACTAGCTCTTATGGTATATGAGAGTTACTGCTGATAGTTTTGTTGCTTGGTTCCAGTTCGACTCTGTACTCATATCCAAGTACGTTACTATGGCACATTGGTGCTACAAGATTCTGATTGGCTAGAGCTTATTAAACCCTCCTTCCCACCAAACACAGTTACATCACAGATGCATCGCAGCGATGTAACAATGTGACCTGCGATATCGCTTTCTATGTCGAATAGACGTCACTGCTATGTCGGAGGGATGTTATTTTGTCCCACTCAAGATTCATCCATGCGACGTCGCTGCAACAAGTTCTGCGATGTATACGAGATCATTCCATACTGATATCGCAGGTGAACATGTGACATATCACAGCAATGTACTTTTGTCACGCAGGGGTTAGGTAATACAAAGGAAAATGTATCAATGAAAAAAAGCTTTGGATGGAAAACATAATATCCTTTGACAAAGCTGTGAAAATAATTTTTTCTATGAATAGTTCCCAGGATAAAAGTAAGTAACAATAATTTTTCACTTGAAACTATGGCAAAGCGTTCATTTCCCTCTTTCTCTTATCGTCATAAAAGACGGATGATAAAGTTTTATTGTTTTAGATATCATTATATTTTTTACTGTTGGAAAATGCTTCGATTAGAACAATGTTGTTTCATTTTGAGTACACATTATATTTATTGAAAATAAAATGTTTAAATACATATAAACATTTATTAAATTACTATGACCATTAGTTAATCGAACTTGGTGCAACAAGCCAGTTTTGGTTATGTTCAATGTTCTTCTTCTTAATTCTTTAATGATAATGCGCAATTTACTCTGAATCCCCATATGTGTTATGCAAGAATCCGTCTCGCCTTCCTCTAACCGGCGTAAATAACACGGGCTTCGTCGAGGAATGAGGATTGTCTTGCTCGAAGCAATATCCTCACCCTGGTCTATTGTTTGCTTACACTTCATGCTCATTAGATATCAGATGGACTTAGACATAATGGCAAACATTCACTAACATTTACATACAGTTCATGCACATCATCTATAATGGCGGACATTTACTTCTACATTAACTTGACTTCCAACACGAGGACGCCGTCTGACCTCAACCGCTGCCGGAAGTCGAATCTATGTTCGATCTTTATGATCGAGAAGCAAAATGAACGAATATAGAAATTTACGAATATCAGGCGCATGTGCAATGGCGTTCATTGTTGACATCGCAAAAAACATATGACGATAACATCATCGCGGCGAGGAAAAATTTGTAAAATCGCAACTGTGACATCTTAGAAATGACAAGTCATAGATTAGCTTTTGTACATCGCAGCGATGCAACTTATGTAATATCGTATACTGTTGCCTCATTGCGACATCTCAGAGATGTCATGTCACAGATGTATTTGCTTCTGTAGAGGTGTTCGGTAAATGCAGATCTGACAGCTCAATTCAATCTGTTTGCTCCATTTTCCACTACAAGCATACACCACGCCTACAGATTGAATCGAGCTGTCAGATTTGCATTTACCGAACACGCCTTGTACATCGCAGCGATGCAACGTTTTTGATATCGCTGTGTTGCCTCATTGCGTCATCTCAGAGATGTCATGTCACAGATGTGTTTTTGCTGGGTTGTTAGTTTAATCTCTTTGAATTAGACTCTCCTGTTAAATAATGTTTAGTCTCCTTGATCATATACACCATCTGAAAGTCTGTGCACAAAATTCACATAAAAATTGCCATTTGCATTTAAAATTCCGGGCACCAATATGACGTCATATCGCGGTACGTTCCACTAGTGACGTCACATATCTGTGCAGCATGAGTAGCACTGTATGTCGTGAACGGGCTTCCGTAAGAAACAAACCGAATGTCTCAGCTGATCGCTTGCGTTATTATTAACTAAAGAAAAATTTTCATTACTTTGGTGCGACTTTGGTTTGTTTACTTATCTCTCTTTCTTACACGAACTCGTTGTTATAGGCAGAGATGTGACAAGGAGACTAAACGTTATTTGACTTCTCTGTAGATGTGATGGACCATTAAATTGATAAATAGTTATCTGTGGTTCTGAGTCAAAGAGATTGAACGTTATCTGACTAGGAGAAGGGAGATGGTACCATGTCCAAGTACGTCACTGTGACGCGTGATGCTACAAGATTCTGATTGGCTAGAGCTTATTAAACGCTCCTGAGGCGCTTTCCTGTTACCCCTGGGGTGGAATTCCGTGAGCCATAGAATTCTACCTTTCATCGAATGAGTGAGATGCTGTGTCAAGTCACCGGTCGGACAAGGCACGCGCGTTCAGTATGAAGTATCACGATGAGTCGGACCGATCAGATGATTGAAAATATTGGTCACATACAAACAGTTCTAATTAAGTCGTCAAGTCAACCAAATGACCGCGATGGTCTAATCATATTGGTCAGACCGGAGACTTGACTCAGCCAGAGACTACCTAAGCGTGACGTCAAAGTGGGTGAAACTTGGTAAACCTTTCCAAACATTGAAATTCTTTTTTTCGGCAAAAGGTTTCAACTAACTGAGTCTTTATTGAAAATAATATCGATTATCCTTATTCCCGTTGGAATTATGCAAAATCATCAAATCAATAATTTCTTATGGGGTTTTAACACGTATTACCAGTTTGTTTGGAAAGGTTTTATAAGCTCCGCCCACTTGTGACGTCAGGACAAGGGAAGTCTATTCTATGGCTCACGTAATCCCACCCCAGAACTACCCCTGAGATCACTTCAGGATCAGTTCAATTGACAGGAATACATGTTATATAACAGGATCATGTTGTAAAGAGAAACATATTCTCAACTGAAAATTGAACCAATACATGACTCCTCTGGAAATGGAAAAACCCCACGATAAAATTGAAGTTACTTTTCTGTAATTTCTAACAGAAAACAACTACTTCAATTGAGAATGTTTCTCTTTACAACATGAATCCCTTCCAAGATAGGTTATCTTGTACGACGGAAAATAGCGACTAATTCCAACTTTCAGTCGCAGATGATTCCACAACTGACTTTATGAACAGGATGTTCATATTTTCAATAAAATCAACAGGATCATGTTGTTTTGTGGTCACCGATCTGTAATATATAACTGGTTGATGAGCATTCCCATATAAGAAAATTACGCCAACTAGTGTATGACATTTTGGAGCAATACACATGCGCGTTGATGATATGTCAACCAGCGGCGTCGCCTGAAGGTTGAGTTGAAGGATTTTTTAAATCTCATTGAAAATTATTAATTATAAATTATGTGAAGTGGGTACTTTAAAAAAGAAATTACAACGTGGACTCACAAATTAGACTCGTTTTGAATAAGTAAATATTTCAGTTTTGATGCATTTCATAGGAATTATGAACAGAAGGATAGACTTTGTTGATGCCAGATAAATCCAAAACTGAAATACCATTATTAGTTAGCACAAAACCAAAACTTGTGTATTCATAAAATAGATCAAAGATCAAGTGAATGATTGATTTTTATCCAATTTATGACCAGAAAACATGAACTCACGTATGAAAATGAAATACCTTATATTCAGTCACTACAAGTCCTAATTGCCAGACAAGTTTCAATTATGAATGCTGATTAGTATTTTAGTCAAAAGTATTTGGAAAGTAATGTTTCCACATAATACCAAAAGCATATATTTTCATCAATCAAGTGGTTAACCTGCGATAGACTAAATAGGAGTAAAATCAGTATAAAATACCTGCCAAGTAACAGACTTGAAACCAATCAGTCACAATCTGGATTTGAAATCAGTGATAAAGCTTTGATAAAAATCATTATTTGCAGGTGATTATTAAAAAACAGTATTTTTTTATATATTTATTCATATTTCTTAACAATAATTGTACTCCAAGAATTGGAATAGTATATGATTAGGTCAGACAGTCGGTCACCACAGAATGGTGCCAATGAGTACATATATATATATATAGATGAAAGTTAAATATAAATAAGTATATGAATAAAAAAAAAAATAAGGACATCAATAAAATTCGCTACAAAATACATATATAACATTTGGGGGACCTTCGTTCATTGAGATGTGAAGTATTCATCAAGTGAATAATAGCAATGCTCAGTGAGAAAGCTGTAAAAAAGGATTGCATTTTTCGCAGATTTTAAATTATTGTGTAGTAAATTATATATTCTGAGACCTAGTATATTTGGAGCATCACTGTGTATTTTTGTGTAACTATATGGCATAAGCAGATAATTTTTCGATCTGATTTCATGTTATGAATATCCACTATTATTACATAAAAAGGGAGATTGATTTATAAACACATATACACATAGCTCAAAAATGAGGAGTCCATAGGTAGTGTTAATATTTTCATTTCTTTGAATATACTTTTACAGAATACCCTTTTCGATATGCCAGTCTAATTACTCTTTTTTGTGCTCAAAAAATATTCCCTGCTGATACAGATGTTCCCCAAAAACAGATACCATATCTGATGTGTGAGTCTACTTGGGCAAAATACTGTTGATTCTATTTGATATTATTGATTCTGATATATGACTGAACCTCTTTCCACTCCAGTTTACTTTTTAGAAATGGCATATAACCTTAGTTTTGTATAACGTGTGATAATTAATTTTATCAATCGTGATACGTGGTTTTCTGCAAAAGTTGTACAGTCAAGGTGGTGATTTTCTAAGGATCTGAATACTGGTTTTCCATCAGCTACGAAGTTTAGGTAACATCTCAACACATCAACAAAAATATAAGTATCAAAAAAAAAAAATTTGTCTTGGAAGTTTATTGTCCGTTTTGGAAAGAAATCAAAAATCACTGAAAACACAAAAAAGAAATTGGAAACACTTGAACCACAGATTAGAGAAACTTATTCTCTAATCTGTGCTTGAACTATAATAAACAAAAACAATCAAACAGTACAAACACTAACAGTAAACGAATAATAAACACACGCCACTGATAAAAATGACGCTCTGACTTAATGACATTGACATTTTGGAGCAATGCACATGCGCACTTGCAATCTGATGAGAGGGTTCAATTTGGCGTATTTTTTCATGGAACGAAACGGGCTCTGCTCATCCCAAAGAGACTAAAATTTTACTAAGAGTGTTTGATTCGCTTAAGACAATGGGGACACCAGTAGAAAGAGATGAAAGAACATTTGTGAAGAAATGTTTGGACGTGTCATGGCCGCCGTTCTCTACAGACAGTGACGGACTAGCTCTTGGTATATGAGAGTTACTGCTGACATATCCAAGTACGTCACTATGACGCGTTGATGCTACAAGTTTCTGATTGGCTAGAGCTTATCAAACCCTCCTTGTTAAATTTTAGTTTGCTTGTGCCATTGTTTAAATAGAACATAGTTAGTCAATGCCTGTGGAAAAGGTATTGGACACAAACGCGAGTGTCATCTAGCGTGATTAGTTACAAACATGAATATTTGACGTCATTTTAATGCAGGTTTCTTCAAAAAACCCTGATTTTAATGCTTTTCCATTGTTTTAATCAAGTTACGACATGACTTGAAGGCCTGATCACTGAAGTTACGACATGACTTGGATGCGAGCTCACTATCGCCATCTACATGTCGCATCCATTTTGATCCAATTATAATCCCATAAGGTTGACTATCTTCTATATAAACAATGCTTGTGCTCATCCAGTTATATTACAGATCGGTGTTCGTGGTCTTTGAGATCACTTCAGGAGCACCTCTGAGTTACCTCGGAACTACCCACTGGGCTCTGTTCGTTTACTCTCTGTGGTTGAATTCTATTTGTGACACAGACATAACACAGAACATCAATTTCAAAACTAATGTTTTGTATTCTGTGATCTGTGATTGTGGATAAAATAAACCGTTGTCATCCACTTTGATCTTAAATAATCAGTTGTACTATTTAACTGTTTTTTAAAAAGATTACATAGTATGAGTTCCAGTTGCTTTATTCAACTTGTGCATTCACCAATTGAGGTAGTTAAAAATAAAATGTCCAATCAAATTTCAACTTACATAATTTGGTCATAATTTTCAGTTGTAGAAGAACCAGCTTCAAATTTCAAGTTCAAATATGTCTAGTTATAGACTTTGTGACGGCAAATCATTAGTAGTTGAAGATGCTTCCAGTACTTGGAGTAATATAGTAGAGGCTCAGGCTTCTATGAACCTATCGATTGTTCAAAGCTCTCCTAGTGACAGTATCAATGATACTTTTGCCACTGCCATAGACGATGATGAAAATGAAACTCAGTATTTATCTGTTCTTGAAACGACCAGAGATATAACTCTTGAAGATTCACCTAATTTGAGTGCAAGCAATACAAAGATTATAGTCCCGGAAAATTCAGAATTGTCGAATGAGAGTGAAACTAGCAACTTGACTGATAATGGAGAACACCAGGTAGTTATTTTCAAGTTGGAAGGCTCGGATGATCTTTATGGCATTCAGATAGCACAAGACGAAGAAGGAAATATTCAAAAATACCAATTTCAATTCAGGTTTGTGATTTAACATTGGTGTATTGTGCCTTTATTGAGTTTTATGTCTTAGAACTAGAGATGATGGTCAACTTGAAGCCATTCCTGATACCATTCAATTGTTGCCCAATGATTCTGATGATAATCAAGAGTCTCTTGATGCAACTGAGGTGGATATTGAAGAGGGTCAAATAGATGTGCAGAATGATCAGATAGTTGAAACTCAAGTTTTCATAACAGAAGAAACATCCAGTGACAGTGTACAGTCTAATGTTCTTCTTCAAAAAAGGAAAAGTGCCCTCATTGAAGAAAACGATGAAAATCTAGTAGACAGTCATGGAGCTGAAGTGAATGAGATGAACGATAATACCGTACTAGTACTTATCAAGAATGAGTCAGAGGTAGAAAAAGTTGGGGAAGATGCAATGGATGATACAGAATTGGAAAATAACTGTAGTGAGGATGATGCAGTTGATGTGAAGCCAGGTGAAGCAATTCACTCAAATCAAGCTGAAAATGTTCATTGCAGAAATGTTCATTTTATTATCCTAAAAAACGAAGGGAAACAACTCTTTCATTAGGTGTACATCATAACATTTTCATTAAAGTCATTTTTCACTGCGGGAACCTGGTACATACGTAAAGTAATGTTGTGTTCCTACAACAGGAACCGAAGAAATATGTGCGACCTTTTTAAAAATAATAATATTATATAATTTCTGCTAAAGTAACTGAATAAGATGCACCAACTGGCAACAGTGGTGTCAGGATGGGTTTATAAAAATCATCTTGTCAAAATGATTTAAATGAATCACACCTCAGCAACAAGACCCAAAGTCATAAATAAAATCACTGAAACAACTGAGAGTTGCAGAATAGTTCAGATTTCAAATCAGACAAAAGTTCAGAATACTAAATAATTTTATTTTTAATTTATCCAAAACAGGCATCAACATATCTGTATAAATAACCTAGGTTTGGGGAAAGAAGTACATTATTGACCTACCTAACTCTCATGAGCACCAAATTCACAATATAAATGGCAGTAGATCAAACGTGAGTTATAAGGATACCTATATTTATTATAATATGATATTTCTATACACTCAAGTAGTGAACCCTATCATGTCTCTAGGCAGGCTCAAATTAGATGAAAGTCCGTAAACTGATTTGCTTTAACAATCTGTTGTTCAGATTCAGATAGAAAAACCACTATTTGGTATTTAGCCTCGTATTCCTTGTTGCATTCATTTATAACAGCGTAGAAGTTCTAACATTACTTCCTGGGGTAGCAATACAATTTTGCAATCCAAGTATAGAAAAACGCCTAAAAATATAAATAAAAAAATGTTCCAGAATGTTCATAAAATCCCCAATATAATATATATGTGCCGTTTGATTGCAAAACCAGCCAACTTCAAAACAAAAATTTTTTCAGGAGAGCAGATTTTCTGTCACATGTAGGCAAACTGGGATAAGAACCAAAACTCTTTTTGTTCATACAGCACTAGGGTAGCATGTTTTGAAACACCATAAGATAATCTGGGGGGACGTGCAGGGAGGGGGTAATTTGAAATTTAATTTTGGATTGGCCGGTTTTGCAACCTATTTTTTTGCATTAACTACACATCGGACAGAAACTATCTTGCGCACAATTGAACCACATGTTATTATCCATCAGTTTCTTCAATATTGTTTGTTCAGATTTATAAAAATTATGAGTTTTTGAAAAATGGTCTCTTTTTCGAGGTTTTCCCGGATTTTCTCTGTGAAAAATGCACCGATCTGGTCGTATAAAGAACCATTTTGTAGGTTTTATAATTCTCTACAAAAGTTTCTATTGATTGTAAAACGATTTCTCCAATACTTTTTGAGATATTCCCAAAAAAACAAAGAAGTTGTAATTTTTTTCATAATTTCTTGTTTAAAAAAATCCGCAAAGCGATTTTGCTGCGGCGAAAACCAGGGTTTTCATTAACGAATTATATTATAAAAAGTATTAAAGGCTGTTTGCGTCTTTTATTCTGTGTGAAAAGAGCCTCTTATTTTTATCTACATCTTGGCCTAAAAAATGACAAGTTGTTCCCCCTCGTTAAAAAATTAGTACTTATTGGACCTTAACTAGCAGCAAAATGTGCTGAAACTCATTTTCATGCTTTTATTATTTGATGTGCCATGATTTTGATGAAAAAAAAACAGCTACTAATTCAGTCAAACGAAAATTAATTTCAATTATATTAGTCAAAAAAGTATAATAACATTACTAGTCACAAGTATGAAACTTCATTTGAAAGATTACAAACATTAAATCGTCTATATAATCTATATAATATCGTCTAATACTAGTTTGGATTGTAACATAAAACATTAACCAATCAAATGAAAATTTTGAACATTTCATATTTCAATACTAAGTAAATAGTTGTTTTATTTCAGGTTTTATAGAACTGGAAGGAACTAATCTAGAGGTTTCAGCTGTTAACATAAAACAGGAATGTCATACGAAATCCGTACTAAATGAAGATGAACGAAATGAAGAGACTGACGAATTTCCATGTGAGGAAACAGAAATTCATGAAGAAACTGTTATAGCTCATTCAGTTGAATGCCACTCAGAAGGTATTAATTATTCAGTATTGCACAAGATTAATTCAAATGAAATTAAAGTCATTAAGAGTATGCCATCCACTGATAAACAAAATTTATGAATTGTGAAAAATATGAATATTTAAACAAGCTTGAATAAGATCATTCATTTATTTTCGTTGACTTACAAACACATTGGCAATGTAACAAAGAGTGCTTAAAACTAACTTATACTGTAATACTACTGAAGGAGTTGAGTCTTAAAACTAAAAGCTTTTATGTCTTTGGGAGTTAATAGGTCATAAGCCTTTTGTAGGATAACAGAGGACAAGATTATTAGAGTTTACTCAAGATGGTTATCCTATGCTGAAAGTGTATGAAACAATAATAATTTTTAAGGAATCCAGAAACTTCATCAAAGTAGCACATTGTCAACAGAGTCCAAAGTTACATTTTACTACACTATCATTCAGCCTCATTTTGATTATTGTTGGTCTGTATTATTTTTATTCGATCGAAATGAGTTAAATGATCTTCAAAATCGACAGATGAGGGTAAATTAAAAAACAAATCGTCAAACTCCAATAAAAAATATGTTAAGTTGTTAACATTGGTGGTGAGTGAAAAATAGAATCAATTTCACAATGATTCTAGCAATTAAAATGCTGCATTACCTTGATTAAAAATATTAATTGCTATACAATACTTGAAATTTGAATAATATATATATATATATACAGGGTGGCCCATCAAAAACCTGACATGGAGGTTGGTTAATAATATCGTAGATGTGGAACAACGTTCGGACAGGTCGATTTTATTTTTTAGGGGTACATTTTGTTGTCCTACCTGCAGCACCGTCACTTCAACCTTCGATCCGTGTGGTGAAAAACCCCTAAAATTTGAATAGGGATAGGGGTTGAGCGGCACATCGTTTGAGAGCCCGTTAACTTCTCTACACAACGGTGTACAGTTTTTTCAATTGGGATGAACCATATTAAGTGTGGAGTTAAATTTATTTACATTAGTTTCATCTTAAAAATTGCTCGAAATGCGCACCTCCAACTTCCATGCAATAATAAAGATTCTGCTGAAAACGTTCTCGTACATTTTAGTGCATTTCTGGGGTGATTTGGCGACATTCATATGTGATTCGTTGTAGTAAATCTTCCTGCGAAGCAGGTGGAGTAGCATAAATTCTGCTTTTCAAATGACCCCATAGGAAGAAATGTAGTTGAGACAGGTCTGGTGATCGAGGGGGCCATTGGATAGAACCTCGCCTACCAATTCAGTGACCCGCAAAGTGTTGATTTGAATAGTGCCGAACAGGCCGAAAATAGTGCGGTCAAGCGCCGTCACGTTGAAATATCAGATGATCCTCCAGATAATGTTGATCATTTTCTATAATGTTTGTTAACATAGTGTAACAGAAATTAGTCTTAACTGGTTTTGCTACTTTATTTATTTAAAACATGTGAGAAATACTACTCGATTTCAGTTACAGTTAATTTACTGATTTATGTCACTACTGCAAAGCCAAGCTAATGCAACTAAGACACTTGAAGATGGGCTAACCATTGATTCCAATCTCAATTGGTCTAAGCATATTGAATATCTCTGTATGAAATTTGCTAAGACGGTATATGATCTGAAAGTTACTCCAAGACAATGCAGTAGATCTATATTACGTCAACTATATTTTGCCATGATTCACACTCATATTAGATATTCCATAGTACACTGGGGTCATACACCAAGCAATAGAGCATAAAATGAGTGAGTTTTTAACAAAAATACTAGTAGGAAACCAAGTATGCCATCACATGAAAGACAGTCCGTAGTTATATTGTGTTATGCTTTCGACTGTCATTTATTAATTTGTTATAAACATTTGAATAACAAAAAAACGTGTTTTTTAAATTGTTTTGCTTATAAAATAAAATCTGATAGAGCAATCTGGTTGCTCCAATGAGAAGAATTGTAGATAATTGAAATACTAATAAAATGGAACGAATTAGTAACGGAGAAAAACTGGAAAAACGGAAAATTTTGCGATTTTTTGAAAAATTCATAACTCCGCCATTTTTCAAGAAGTAGGAATGGCATTTCTCATGAAAGTATTGAATCATGTATACTTCATATGTGCACAAAATAGGCGCTGTCGGATCGTTAGTTTTGGCACAATTGCAATTTAAATTTTTTTTTGCACTATCTTGCAGCGTGCCTGGATGCTCTAGTGATAGCCCGATTTGAATTTCTCAAACAGATTATGAAAGTAGAAGTATAGTGCTACAAAACGTATATTTTCATTTTGCGCCACAATCGTACGAAATGGGTGAAAAATGCATGCAAACATGACTGACATGAGGGGTATTCTTCTAATGAACGGGTTACGTGATAATACGCTTCCCCTCATATCCCGCTCACTCCTACTACTCGACCGCTTTCACCAGCTCAGCCGGTTTCATCAGCTCAGCCGTTTTCAGTCATGTTTGCAAGCATTTTTTACCCATTTCGCAGCATTCTAGCGCAAAATGAGAATATTCGTTTTGTGGTACTGTACTTCCTCTTTCAAAATTTATTTTAGAAATTGTAATCGGACTATCACTAGAGCATCCAGGCACGCTGCAAGATAGTGCAAAAAAATTGACAATGTTTTAATGAAATAAAGAAGCTATTATTATTAAAGCCAACTCTGTATTTATGTCTATCTCTGTAATACACTACGGCGGTACTTGAACTACCATCTCTGGGCGGGAGACTTGCTTTGATATCTACAACACTTCACTTCACCGAACGCTCCGGAATGCTCTTAGAAGCGATGCGATGAATACCAGTTTTTTCTCGAATATTGTTTTGATCTGTCTAGGCACATTCTAGGTCAATGATGAGTCATACGTGCAATAACCTGCTGACCTCACAGACTTCTAAACGCCTATTAATTTTGGAAGGATGAAATTTGTGGAGTTTCAAAATAAGCTGAATGCTGGTTCACTGGTTCGTGAGACACCGGAAACAGTTGCTAGTTGTTTTGTACTTATCATATCTCACTGATTTGCCATTTTTTATTTGCTACCGGAATTTTGTAACCAATTCAGACACATACTGCCGCGACACAGTCCTTCCAGGCTGTTGATTGAAGCGATCAGCAGCCCTTTTCGCACATCCGTTGTTTTCAATCAACTCTCCCTGCAACTGTGCTCACCATTGTTTAGAAGTACAATACCACACACAAATGGAAATTACTTGTAGTAATAACTGAGACACAAATGTTCTATCTGTTTGTTCTATTGTGTTAAAGTATCGTAGCAAATAAATGGTAGATTGCCAAACATTGCAACTGAGTTGTCCAGTGATGTACAATAATTTGTAGCTCTGAAATAACATACAGGTTTATTAAAACAAAAAATCACAAACATTTCCTCTCAATTAAAAAAAAACTGTTCACCATTGTTTAGAGAATTGAACGGGCTTTCAAACGATGTGCCATTCGACCACTAGTCGGAACTACCAACATTTTCGAAAAATCATAGTAGAAGGTGAAATAGGTCAAAGATGTCCTTGGATTCGTAATCAGAGCAACCAATTTACTATTTGTCTCACCCCAGTAACTTCCGTATTTTTTTAAGTAGAATTTTGAAATTTGTAGAATACAAAGATACATGAAAAATGAACAGTTCCTTATCAATAATTACAGAAGTTACGGAGGTGTTTCCATGAGAAGTGAGAGCAATTCTGATATGTTTTAGAATTGCATTTTTTTTTTAGGAAAAAACGTGGATTGTACCGATTGTAGTAAAATGGTTGTTCCGATTACGAAGACATTTTCCACCAATTTATTTATATTTATATAATTTATATACGAGGGTGGTCCTAGAAGTACCCCAATAAGTGGCCCAATAAAGAAAACACAAAAATTTTGGAAAAAATATATCCATTTTTCATCGTAATCTCCTTTTAGCTCCACACACTTTTCCCAGCGATGTTCAATAAGTTCGATACCCTTTTTATAAAAAGAATCGTCATGCTCCTCAAAATAGCCATTAACTGCCGACGTAACCTCTTCACTGTTGGAACATCTTTGACCACCGATCCATTTTTTCAAGTCTGGGAACAGAAAATAATCCGAGGGGGCCTAATCTGGCGAATAGGGTGCATGAGGTAGCAATTCAAACTTTAATTCATTAATTTTGGCCATTGCAATAACGGATGTGTGAGCTGGTGCATTGTCTTGATGAAACAACACTTTCTTCTTAACCAAATGCGGCCGTTTTTGCTTGATTTCTTCGCTCAAACGCAATAAGTTCGCATAATACTCGCCGTTGATAGTTTGTCCTTTTGCAAGATAGTCAATGAAAATTATCCCACGCTTATCCCAAAAAACGACGCCATGACCTTGCCTGCAGATTGAACGGTCTTTGCCTTCTTTGGAGCCGGTTCTCCCTTTCCAGTCCATTGTTTTGATTGTTTTTTTGTTTCGGGCGTGAAGTGATGGACTCATGTTTCATCCATGGTTATGAAACGGCGCAAAAATTCGGCTTTATTTCTGTGAAACCTTGCCAAACACTCGATGGAAACATCTTCACGACGCTGTTTTTGTTCCATTGTGAGCAAACGCGGCACCCATCTTGCGCACAGCTTTCTCATGTCCAAATTTTCAGTTAATATGCGATGTACCGCACTTTTTGAAATGCCTACTATGTCTGCTAGCTCGCGCACTTTCAGTCGATGATCATTCAGTACCGCTTTGTGGATTTTCTTCAACATTTCTGGAGTCTTCACCTCATTTGGTCGACCACTGCGATGCTCGTCTTCGCAGGTCGTACGGCCTCGTTTAAACTCTGCTACCCAATATTTTACTGTTGATAACGAAGGAGCAGTCTCACCCAGAGTAGAATCTAGTTCAGCTTTTATATTGGTTGGGCTAAGGCCTTTCAAATAAAAGTATTGGATCACCTAACGATGACAAATTTGTTCCGTGTTACAAATTCAGTGAAAACGTTTACTATTGATGGCTGCCAAACAAATACTAAACAACTTTCTAATACAATGGTATTTTTCAAGCAACTACCGCCATCTCTAGGTCAGGCCAGGTACTTCAGGGACCATCCTCGAATATCATATTATGAGTTTTTTTGGAAATGTCGGTTCCATCGCTACAGGCGTGCAGTGTATCACTTGAAGTGATAATATAAAAAAGAGAAATAAAGTGGTGTACCATTAGTCACTGACACATAGTATATAATGGTAAAATACTTGATAATTTACAATGCATCCATATGTAAGGGATATTACTTGCCACAAAAGGTTCAGAACAGATATCAAAATATTTTATTACAGTAAACCTATAATATCCATATTGTAATTGGTGTTTTTATATAAATTTATGTACCAACTTTATATAGTTTTACACCTGTTGAGTTCTTCAAAGTGTACTATTGTTATACTAACGTATTTTTATTAATTTAATTGTTGATCACTATTAACTGAACTTTTTGGCAAAAGTATATTTTGATTGCAACATGTATTTATTTGTTAGCTGACACATATGACACAGACACTCAAGATGAAGAAACTCTCATAGAATATCAACACTTTGACACCCAGAGTATTGATGAAGTTTGTGAAGAAACGAATCAGTGTGACAATCAGTCAGATCGTCAAGATTTGCAGGAAGAGCACTATTCTAATATTTTTATTGAAAATGGTCAGATTGAAGAGATCACATCTAATGCTGAGCTGCACCAACACATAATAGAAGAAGATGTCCACTACCTGCAAGAAGAAATTCGTGACGAATCTGATAATGAAGATTATGAAATTGTGGATGGTTTGCCTGTTACAGGTACGTTATTGATGAATTTTGCTACTGTTTTTTCTTTGAACTACAGTTTTTGTTAAATCTTTTGGTTGCTTCTTTATAGTTTTGTTGATATTTTCAGAAAATGCTCAAGATAGTTTCAATGCAGGTTTTATTCTAAATAAGTAGTTGTCTTATTGAATATTTTGTTTAATATCTCCTCCAAATTCGTAATGGGTGGCTTGATATCAGTCAAGAGGTAGAAGTAGGTTTCCTTAGCTATATACAGGGTGTTTCTAAATATCATACAAATGGAAGGAGGTAATTCTTTCCTTATTTCATGACTAAAAATTTATATAAAATATGTCCGCAAATTTCAAGATATTTTCAGTTTTTTCTGTATAACTCCTTCAGTTTTTGTGAAATTTTGCTCAAGTTTGGTAGCTGACTGAATTATTTATATAGTGGTTAAAAAATATGGATGTTTTTTTTTAGCTGAAGGGGATATCAGTGAAGATTCATCATCTCAAATATACGAACAGGAGTCCATGTACAATGAAGCCATTATACAGCAATTACCGTTGAGAAAACATAATGCCCCAATGACAACAAACATCTTAAAACAGCAGATGGATTCCAATAATGCCAAAGACTCCCAAAAGAAAACCATCTTATATTACATGGTGCACACCACAGACCAAAAAGAAAACGTTAACTCGCTCCCGCTGGGTAGTGAGACAATTGTACCTATTAAACCAAATCCGCGAAGTTTACTCAAAAACAATGTCGAGTTGAAACTCCAAGACAACAACCAGCTTATACTAGAAAAGGCTCGAGAGAGGGAGAAAATGCTTGAGAAAAGGTATGCAAGAAGTAAAGAGGCTGTTCAAGCAAAGCTCTTCAATAACTTCATCAACAAAACCACCATATCCCACGCCCCGGTCAGACAGATCAGGTTGCCAAGGAAACAAGAGATCAAACCAGTGGATACAAGGCGTAATGAGGAGATCATTGTTCAAGAAGTAATGGTTTCATCAAAGGGGTTCATTGAAAATACTAATGAGAGAATGAAGAGCAAAGATAAATTGGAGGTAGGATATATTTTAGTTTTGAAATAATTCAGATAAAAGGGCCCCTGAATGGGATTGATCTATGAGTTTTTTATCAAATATTATTTATTGAAATCAATGACTTATCAAGAGTGGGGGTGGAGATAATGAACTCGATGAACATTGGCAACACAGCACCCGTCCGTTCTCGATTACAGCGCCAATCAGGTATAAATTTCTCGATCGTAGAATCCGTTTCTTGCAAAAACCATTGATTTCAAAGAAGAGATAATTTTTGTATGGGCTCAGTGGTCCCATAAGAATTCCGGAAACTCAATTTTTTCAATTCATCATTTCATTTAAATTTTTTTTCTTAAAAATTATCATAACCAAAAATCACTAAGGTTCCGGAATTTACACAAAAACATTGAGTAATGCAAAAAAAAATAAAAAATTTCAAACAAAAACTGTGGGCCTAAAACGAATTTCCGTTTTACCAAGGTAGTGTTTGCTCTTAAGGTGGCCGTTCAATGGCATGCATGCTGGCTACTGCTCGGACGGCGAATCGGTGACACGTAAATAACTCAAATTTGGTAAATATATTTGGAACATAATGGAGTACTTGTTGAGACTTTCGAAATAGATTTTTTTTTTTTTAATTCGTAATTTTTTTGTGCGGAAGTCTACAAATCGATAAAATTCACGTGTTTGTAATGTGTCAACAAGAAGACCTATTGAAATCGTTCAAAACCTAACATAGACCAATTTTTTACACTGTGTTTTTGAGAAATGCGAGCAGCACTAGGAATCAGGCGGCAATATTCCAAAATCTAGTAAATTGCATCTCATTACTCACTGAGTCAGTTCAGCAATTTGCGAATCGATTGCGCCACAGTAGAATTCGTTATCTTCAAAATTATGAATGAACTGGAATTGGGGTGATGGCAATGAACAAGCACAGCACTATGAATAGAGTAGAATGAAAGATGTTGACGAATATTCGCATTGAGCGGCGAGAAATGCTTTTTATAAATTCTTTTATTAATTTTGTCGCATCATAGGCGTGTATTGGTGCTTATGAGGGGCAGCTCAATTAGACCGGGGGATAGTGACAGATTTTGGGACACGATTTTACTCAGTATGCCTTTTGTACTACAGTATTGTCCGCATATTCTCATGATAATAATGCATGAATCAAAAAGTCGTCGTAGGTTCTTCATATTAAAATATAATAATAATTTTACGATTTTAATCAGACTGCCGTGTGTTTCGTGATGAAATAATAAAACTAAAATACTCGAAAAACGATTGGCAGGCCGTTAGGTTGGGTCCGAATGGCTGGTATGGACACGTGAAATTGTATTTGGAAAAAGGAATTCTCCGACCATCCTGATGGTATGCCAATGGTATTTCGAGTATTTTACGTCTATTACTTTATTACAAAACACATGGCAACCTGATTGGAATCGTACCGAAACACATAATTTTTCGTAAATATTATTATTATTTTTCAATATGAAGAACCTACGACGACTCTTTGATTCATGCATTATTATCACGAGGATATACGGACAATACTGCCCTCCAAAAGGCATACTGAGTAAAATCGTGTCCCAAAATCTGCCACTATCCCCCGGTCTAAATATATTCTTTTGTTCTTTATTTCATTAATCAGATTCTGAAATAAGAGTCACTATAGTATGGAAGGGTTTTATTGAATTCATATATCGTTTTTATTCATATCCACATAAACTTATTGATTTATTTTTAATGATGAATTGACCCGGACGTTGCTGTATTAAAATGTGTTACATTTCAAATTACCTTTTGTAGTTGTATATAGGTTATATCCTTAAGCTTTGCGAACGATAATTGTATTTCTTCCGATATTAAAGCTTATTTTGATGGATTGATAGAGGGGACAGTGATTTCCCAGTAGAAAATTGTAAAATTGAAATAAAAATTGAGTGTTAGAGGTATTCTGAAAAAATATTATATACCCAATAATAAAAGCAATAAGTCTCTTCAATTTCATATAGGTATAATGAATTTTTTACATGATAATCATAATGGTAGAATACAGTGTGTCTCACTTCTCATGGAAACACCCCCGTATCTTCCGTAATAATTGAGGTTGAATGATGAAACTCTCAGGACTGATGGATATGCTCAAAATGCACCTACCACCTGAATGGGGTTGGCCTACGTGATATACACTGCCCGCCAATCGCGATGGAACAACACATTTTTACGGTAAACATACTAGGGGGCAAAATAGGCTAAAAATTCCTTCAGATTTGTGATCAGGACCACCAACTTACTACAGATACACTTTTTCTCTGAAAAAATTTCAGTCCTGAAAAATCCGAATTTGTCTCACTTCTCATGGAAACACCCCCGTATTTTCCGTAATTTTATACGTAGAACCCTGAAATTTGCAGGATCGATAGATACACTAGAAATGAACTCACTGCACAAAACGGGTCATCCTACATGATGTGCACTGCACGCCAGCAGCGATGGAAAAATGGGTGGTTCCTTCGCTGCTGGCGTGCAGTGTATATTACGTAGATTGACCATTCCCATGCAGTGAGTTCATTTCCAGTGTATCTATCGATCCTGGAAATTTCATGGTTCTACGTAAAAAATTACGGAAGATACGGGGGTGTTTCCATGAGAAGTGAGACAAATTCGGATTTTTCAGGACTGAAATTTTTTCAGGAAAAATGTGTCTTTGTAGTAAGTTGGTGGTCCTGATCACGAATCTGTAGGAATTTTGAGCCTATTCTGCCCCCTAGTATGTTTTACCGTAAAAATGGGTTGTTCCATCGCGAGTGGCGGGCAGTGTATATCACTTAGGCCAACCCCATTCAGGTGGTAGGTGCATTTTGAGCATTTCCATCAGTCCTGAGAGTTTCATCATTTTACCTCTATTGTTACGGAAGATACGGGGGTGTTTCCATGAGAAGTAAGACACACTGTAGATCTGAATAAAATTTGTGTAGGTAAAAATCCGCAATTACACAATCATTAACAGATAAATCATCAGAATAATTCACAGTATGATTGAATTATTAGCAGAAGCGAAACTTTCGAAGAGTTAGGAAATTTGCATATTGATTGATATTTTAAAATGGTCTAACATACATTCTTGACTATTACAGTTTCATAAAGATTTAGAGAAAAAAATAGTCTAGTGTTGAGCCTCGATCAATATATACTGTGAGTCAAAGATAATAATAGATAATTATAATAATAATCATAGTAAAACCATTTTCGTCATAGTTTTTAGCTTCTGTCGAAACGAACATCGTCGAAAAAGAAGAGTAGAAAATGGAATAAAAATCGATTACTCTTTGAACTCCGCAGGCTTCATCCAAAGCATTCTGTTAAAATGGTAGTACTGATAATAGGTGTCCTTGGTTTAATGATGGACACCTTGCTCTCGAATCTGAAAATTATACCGGCTTGCCTTTATACGATAGAAATCCTTGCCGTATGAATGGAGAAGGCCTTCTTATACTTGCTGATCACTTTTATGTGCCACAAAAATATGAAAAAATTATGAAAAAAAGTAGTAACAGAATATTCAAAGAGGTGGGCAATAATGAAACAAATTAAAAAAAATATTTCTTTTTTATTTCCCGAGGCAATTGCTTCTTCTATCCATTGTGGCTCATAGCATTTCTCATTTCGCAAGGAACGTTGTCGTATTATCACTTCCAAAACACAATCCTCGTAAAACCTTTCCACTGTTTTCGTCCTCTTTTATTTCTTCTATGAATATTTCGTGATGATCTCCGACATACACAACAAAATAGCAAGAATTTCTTTTTGTGATATTCAGCTGACCCTGAACCTGCAACAATATACAAGTTAAATAATTATCAGCTATGTATCTCAAAAAATTTGTCACAAAACACTCTTTACCTGCCTAAGTCCTAAGCAGGAAAGTAAAAACTCTGTGAACTGTGGAAACTCACACTGGTTTGCCTGAAAGTGACAGCTTCACTTAGTCATCACAACACTCTGTTTTGCCAGTGCTCGTTATTGAAGACCTCAACCTTCAGCCTCTGCCCTCAAACATTACTCGCACTCATTGCAGTTTGTTGATTTTCAAATAACTATTTCACCATTATAATTGAGAAACAAGAAATGTCTCTCCGGCCACTGCAATCAAACATTACCCGCACTTATTGCAGTTTTCTGATTTTCAAATAACTATTTCTCCATATAATTGAGAATCAAGGAATATCTACTTACCTACCACGATTACATTTATCACACATTTCACTTAACGGAAATCATGTTTTTTTACACCACTCAAAACTTAAATATCCAAAAATAATAATCCCCTTATTTTACACAAATAATTGAAACACTGCACTGATCAACCTACAAATCCGTTGAAATGAATCATACGCAAACAAAATCTTCAATTGCAATCTGGTAAATATATTCGAGGGTGCAGAAAGGTATTAGGGATTCCCAAATTCCTTAAATACTTCTTGCATGTTGTCAAGCATTAATAAAAATAAAAATCTTTGAGTTCATATTTCTTTCTTTGTCCAGGCTTGTACTACAAAACATGGGAACATGGGAGTTGATATTTCAAGAACATTATTCAACAGCATTTTTGTCAAAAGTCATATCTCTCTAGATATTATTCAGCCAGAATATGAATTGATGATTGAATATTTAAAATAAAACGAGAATAATTGTCCTATCTGACATCACTGCTCAGCAGCGTGATATTTCCATTTTACGATCATAGTAGCAATTGATGCCGGTAACAATGCTTCATTTTTATGGTTGCACACAATCAGAATAGTTTATCAAGCCTGATCAAACGGGCACCTTAATTCACACTCTCTTAGTTGGTGGCAGATTTTTCCAAGACAAACGGCTATACCCGAGTTCTGAAATTGTAGAGTAACTTATGGTCTATTTTCAGGTTTTTACGGGGTTTCAGAGTGCTGAGTACCTAGGATCAGTGGCATACACAAATAATAATACAAAAAATAAATTTTTAAATGAAATAAGCCGAGCTGTAGATAAAAATAAGAGGCTCTTTTCACACAAAATAAAAGACGCACGGCCTATACTACTTTTTATAGGATAGTTCGTTAATGAAAACCCCGGTTTTCGCGCCTGCAAAATCGCTTTGTGGATTTTTTTAAACAAGAAATGGTTAAAAAAATTACAACTTTTTTGTTTTTTTTTGCGAATATCTCAAACAGTATTGGAGGAATCGTTTTACAGTCAATAGCACTTTTGTAGAGAATTATAAAACCTAGAAAATGTTTTTTTATACGACCGGATCGGTGCATTTTTCACTGAGAAAATCCGGGAAAACCTCGAAAAAGAGACCATTTTTGAAAAATTCATAATTTTTATAAATCTGAAGCTGGACAAACGATATGGCAGAAACTGATAGATGATAACATGTGGTTCAACTGTGCGTAAGATGTTTTCTGTCCGATGTGTAGTTTTTGCACAATCGCGTTATAAACAATTTAAGTGCACATCTTGCAAGATGCGCCGATTTAAGTGAAATCGTCGTATTCAAATTCTGTAAACGGCATCTGGGAGTAGAGATCAATATCTACAATTTGTATATTTTGGATTTTCACCTGAGAGATGGGAAATGTGTTGAAAATATCACAGAAAGTTGATCAAAACGCTTCAAAGTGCGTCCGAAGTCACCTGAAGTCACCCGAAGTCGAACTGAAGTTAATGAGAGTTGAGTTCTGGTGACTTCGGGTGCACTTTGATGCATTTAGAGTAAATTTCAGTGACATTTTCAACACATTTCCCACCTTGCAGGTGAACATCCGAAATATACAAATTGTAGATATTGATCTCTACTTCCATATGCCGTTTACAGAATTTGAATAAGATGATTTCCCTTAGGCGCATTTATAAAGATTTACCCTCAAATTGTTTATAACACGATTGTGTAAAAACTACATATCGGACAGAAACCATCCTGCGCACAGTTGAACCACAAGTTTTTATCTATCAGTTTCTGCAATATTGTTTATCAATCTTCACATTTATAAAAATTATGAATTTTTGAAAAATTGTCTCGTTTTCGAGGTTTTTCCGGATTTTCTCAGTGAAAAATACACCGATCTGGTCGTATGAAAAACCATTTTGTAGGTTTTATAAAACTCTACAAAAGTTCCATTGACTGTAAAACGATTCCTTGAATAATCTTTGAGATACTTCCAAAAAACCAAAAACCTTTCAATTTTTTTCACTATTTTTTGTTTAAAAAATTCCACAAAGCGATTTTGCTGGGGCGAAAACTGGAGTTTTCATTAACGAACTATCTTATAAAAATTAGTATAGGCCATTTGCGTCTTTTATTTTGTATGGGAAAAAACCTCTATAGCTTGGTCTATTAATATAAAGATGAAAATCTAGTTGTAAATAAATGCCACTTTTTATCAAAATTATTGCTTTGTTATATAAAGTAAATATCAACGTAGTTGTAATGTTAGTGACAAAAGGTGAAAATAAAGAGCTATATATAGAAAGTAATATATGCTCAATATAGTTATGGTGTTATAATAATATATATTCTTTCAATACTATATTGTTATTTACTTTTTTTTAATAACCTATACCCATTCAAACTGCCTATGGTTGTTCAGTTTGTTTCTATAAGACAAAATAGTAATTTTAAATCTCTTGAAAATGATATTGTTTACTACGCCAAATAATGATTGAGAGTGTTATTGCCTAAGTAATTTAAAAATATAAGTCTTACAGAAACTGTTATATACATGTATAATACTGTTTCTGTAATTAATAGTTATTTAATCAACCAGTGTATTAATGAAGACGATTAATGATCGAGATATTTTAACGCGTGAGCGATGCAAGCGCGTTAATTTTCGAGATCATTTAATATAAGAGTTGATTACAATATTTTTCCGTCTGCCTCACTCTTGTTGAAATAGAGTAATTCTAATATTTTCCTGGCAAAAAGTTAAAGATGCTACTTTAGCAGTTTGCGCAACATCTGACAATATAAAGGACCACGCACGTTTCTTATGGAAAATGGCTTTCCGTGAATTTGTCCGAATTTTTGGTATGGTGTAGATCTGGATGCACTGATCAAAAGTGTTCATTGCCAAAAACTCCAAAAATGGACAGTTTTCGAGATATGGCTCTATCAATGTAATTTTTTTTGCATTTTTTGAATTTTGACACATAATCAGTTCACTCTCACACTTAGGAAAAACCGAGTTTCAATGATTTCACTGCAGGAATCGATTGAAAAATAATTCTTTCTTCGTTTCAGATACTGCCATTTGGAGAAATTATTATACACTGCTCGTCATTGACGATGTAACTGAACTATTATTTTCAATTTCTATAGTCCAGTTTTTGTAGAAACAAAAACTTCTGAATTGCTCAAGGTATCACAGAGTCACATATATTCAACACCTTTCGATAGGGGCAATAGAAAAATAATATTCGATACACACTATAGGAACTGAATCTGAGATACTTTTTTTTAAATAGTTTCCTAGTCGTCAAAGAAATAGTGGTAAATGCAAAATGAGCATATAGAAGATCGTTCATAATGTAGGCTGACGGCATAAATACTCGTATCGAATGCAGTTTGTTTATACCGAGTGTTAAATATCAATAGAAACAAGGGAATACATCCCCAATAATCATTTCTAATCGCTAATCGAACCGTTAAGGCAAACGGATCAGTGAAAATGTCTGAATATTTGATATGATGTGGATTTCGATGCAGTGATCAAGTGTCTATTGCTAAAGACTACATAAATGGACTGGTTTGCCTTAACAGTTCGATTAGCGATTAGAAATGATTATTGGGTATGTATTGTCTTGTTTCTATTGATATTTAACACTCGGTATAAATAAACTGCATTTGATACGAGTATTTATGTCGTCAGCCTACATTATGAACGATTTTCTATATGCTCATTTTGCATTTACCACTATTTCTTTGACGACTAGGAAACTATTTAAAAAAAAAGTATCTCAGATTCAGTTCCTATAGTGTGTATCGAATATTATTTTTCTAGTGCCCCTATCTAAAGGTGTTGAATATATGTGACTCTGTGATACCTTGAGCAATTCAGAAGTTTTTGTTTCTACAAAAACTGGACTATAGAAATTGAAAATAATAGACCAGTTACATCGTCAGTGACGAGCAGTGTATAATAATTTCTTCAAATGGCAGTATCTGAAACGAAGAAAGAATAACTTTTCAATCGATTCCTGCAGTAAAATCATTGAAACTCGGTTTTTCCTAAGTATGAGAGTGAACTGATTTTGTGTCAAAATCCAAAAAATGCAAAAAAAAATTATATTGATAGAGCCATATCTCGAAAACTGTCCATTTTTGGAGTTTTTGGCAATGGACACTTTTGATCAGTTCATCCAGATCTACACCATACCAAAAATTCGGACAAATTCACGGAAAGCCATTTTCCATAAGAAACGTGCGTGGTCCTTTATCGTCAATATCAATTTTGTCGTAAATAACATCTGAATTTGTTTATGTTTGGTTGCCTATGTAACCATCATGCATTGAAAGAGAAATCGACCATTAATGACCAATAGACCATTACTAGGGGACATTAATAGGGGTCATTAATGGACGATTTCTCGAAATCATCCATTAATAACAAATCGTTCATTAATAGGGGTCATTAATGTTCTATTTCATTTGCATTGAAGAACATTAAACAGTCATATTAATACGAGCTAGGCGGAAAAATCTTTTTATATATGTTTGTCGGTTACTAAAGTACTAAATTCTCCCGTAACCAATGATGGGCGGAGTAGTCATATATTTATTAATTCAGTATAATATACCTAATGGAACTATTACTCTTGGAACTTACAATGGTTCGCCCCAGGTATAAATTCCCGGTAAAAACATTATTAGATATAATAATACAGGAATTATTCACTGAAGAAAATTGAATATATTATATATATATATATATATATATATATATCAGGAAGTTATTCATGACATCTACAGTCACTAGTTGAAACTTAATTTGACACGAACCAAGGAATCCAAAAGTAGAGGTTTGTCCACAAATTGACAGGACAATTCGTTGTTCTGACCAACCCAAGGTTCAATCAAACCTCTACTTTTGGATTCCTTGGTTCGTGTCAAATTAAGTTTCAACTAGTGACTGTAGATGTCATGAATAACTTCCTGTTATATTCTGTCTTGCCTCACGGTATTAATTCTTGAGTGGATTCGTTTTGATTTCGAGAGCTCCATAAATCCTTTCTGATGAGTGCGTTAGCACGAAACAGCTGTCAAAGGTTAGAACTCTCGGAATTAAAACGAAATATACTCTATTTTCACTTATATATATATATATATATATATATATATATATATATATATATATATATATAATATATTCAATTTTCTTCAGTGAATAATTCCTGTATTATTATATCTAATAATGTTTTTACCGGGAATTTATACCTGGGGCGAACCATTGTAAGTTCCAAGAGTAATAGTTCCATTAGGTATATTATACTGAATTAATAAATATATGACTACTCCGCCCATCATTGGTTACGGGAGAATTTAGTACTTTAGTAACCGACCAAGATGCATATAACTCCTGGTGCGTTTACTGATTCGCTTTTGTTTCAACTAAAGTTCTTGATCCTGTAATTGCGTCAATAGAGTTTGTTCCATTCGTCAATGGATGACGCTTAAGTCGAATATAGTGGAGTTTCCAACAATCCAAAGTGCCTACTAGATACATTTTTTGAGTTTTTGAACGTTAACATTATTTTGAGGTTATATGTCAATTACATTGCATAAGGCTAGGCTATCCAAGATGCTGTCAAACTAAAATCAAGATGGCCGCCTGAAGGCACACATTGTATTTGTTATTGTTTGAACGAGACTGATTATTGTTAATTTTCATGTATTGGAGTGAAATTTTTGTATGAAACTTTGCCGAATAAAAAATATGCCTACAAAGTATTATGTTGTAAATTGTGGAAGCCGTGGAGATCGCGACTTAGTGAAGTTTTTAAAAATTCGTAGCTAGCTACATTTTGATAATGTGGTATATTAAATCAAAGACTAGATAGATAGATGTTTATTAAGTAGGATACCCTAATATACATAGTTCCATGTTACAAAATAACAAATTAGTAGGTAAAAATATGTAACAAGTGAAAATAAATTACTTTGCGATATCTGACACTCGGTGTGTAAAAAAACGACCAATCCAATGAAGATTTGAAAATAAAAATAGATAAATGTGTAGGCAATCATATATTACAAATAATAGTGTTGAGGAAACAGTCATAACTTCATGCACTGAGAACCAATCCAAGGGTTTTTTGATACATCAGATAGTCCTATAGGGTCCAATAGAATTTTACAGATATCATTTTCACACTGCAGCACAACTCGGCCATCCTCACCTTTTCACAAAGACACCATCTTTACTCTAAAAAATGTCTTCCTTTTATGAAACTTAGGTAGCACAACTACTTCACGAAAATTGTACGCTTTTGGGAAATCAACTATCCAGAATTATTCATCTGGGAAAATTTACTCATGAACATATATCCTTTGGGTGACCAAATCACAAAATCGCAGTATTTTCATTCAGTTAGTTTCATTTGTAAATGAGTTTGGTAATAATAAGCATGGTCACGTTTTAGGGTAATTGCAATTCCACCGCTTATTATAGTTGAGGTTTTTAAATTTGAATACTGCCCCATATCAATATTCCTTAATGAATATGGACACTTCACTTCCATAGCAGCCACAAGACATCATCGCATCAAAGGAATATCCATTCGCTGTGAATGCCTCATCTGAAAATTAATTGGAAACATTAATAAACAGTTCATAAATTACGAAAAATCAGTACCTACCTTGGCAACAACAACAGTATGTTCATCCATTTTTCTTGCTTCACAATCATGGGCAAATCCAGCTTCAAGATATTTATAGCCTGTTAAACTTTTGTAGGCCTTCATTGGCTTTCTTGTTTATGAGTCAACAGCAGATATGTAATAATGTCGAATGCCGTTACTGTTGTGAAAAGATCTAGAGATATGTCCATTTCACAAGGAGTGAAAGTAAAAGGATCCATGCACTTTATCACTCTCCTTTTGTCTCTATAGATCGATGCAGTGTCTTTGTTTACTCGTTCTAATGATAATAAATAAATCACTTTTAGTTAAAACAGCCATAATAACATTTCAAATCACAACTAAACAAAACTATTAGCAGTAGAAGCTAGTGCCAAACACAAACACCATTCACGTGTGCCTACAGCCGGCCATTTTTAAAGAGCCGTGGTCACGTGTTCTGGATAGCCTAATTGGTATTTATCGTGTGATTTTTCTGTTCTTTTAATACTTTTCGCTCAGTTCGGTAGTTTTGCGACGTTTTTAGTTGTTGGGTTATTGTTATTTATTTGTTCTTGTGTTTTTCTGTCATTCGTAAAAGTTAGGGTAGTGTATAGCATTTTTTTGTGAGTCTCGACTTCGACATGATGACATGGTTCAATTTGAGGTTATGTCGATGACGCAGCATGCGTTTGTCAAAACGACATGTCAAGTCATCATGATCGGTAATGATTTGCCTGCCATCTATGTTAAAATTGAGTAAACTCTCTTGACGCAATAAAAATGTCATGAATCAAGCAGGCCGTACATCAACAGTTTTGGATGACAATTTCACAGCTATAAGTAATTCCACCAGGAGTTATATGCATCTTGTAACCGACAAACCTATATAAAAAGATTTTTCCGCCTAGCTCGTATTAATATGACTGTTTAATGTTCTTCAATGCAAATGAAATAGAACATTAATGACCCCTATTAATGAACGATTTGTTATTAATGGATGATTTCGAGAAATCGTCCATTAATGACCCCTATTAATGTCCCCTAGTAATGGTCTATTGGTCATTAATGGTCGATTTCTCTTTCAATGCATGATGGTTACATAGGCAACCAAACATAAACAAATTCAGATGTTATTTACGACAAAATTGATATTGACGATAAAGGACCACGCACGTTTCTTATGGAAAATGGCTTTCCGTGAATTTGTCCGAATTTTTGGTATGGTGTAGATCTGGATGAACTGATCAAAAGTGTCCATTGCCAAAAACTCCAAAAATGGACAGTTTTCGAGATATGGCTCTATCAATATAATTTTTTTTTGCATTTTTTGGATTTTGACACAAAATCAGTTCACTCTCATACTTAGGAAAAACCGAGTTTCAATGATTTCACTGCAGGAATCGATTGAAAAGTTATTCTTTCTTCGTTTCAGATACTGCCATTTGAAGAAATTATTATACACTGCTCGTCACTGACGATGTAACTGGTCTATTATTTTCAATTTCTATAGTCCAGTTTTTGTAGAAACAAAAACTTCTGAATTGCTCAAGGTATCACAGAGTCACATATATTCAACACCTTTAGATAGGGGCACTAGAAAAATAATATTCGATACACACTATAGGAACTGAATCTGAGATACTTTTTTTTTAAATAGTTTCCTAGTCGTCAAAGAAATAGTGGTAAATGCAAAATGAGCATATAGAAAATCGTTCATAATGTAGGCTGACGACATAAATACTCGTATCAAATGCAGTTTATTTATACCGAGTGTTAAATATCAATAGAAACAAGACAATACATACCCAATAATCATTTCTAATCGCTAATCGAACTGTTAAGGCAAACCAGTCCATTTATGTAGTCTTTAGCAATAGACACTTGATCACTGCATCGAAATCCACATCATATCAAATATTCAGACATTTTCACTGATCCGTTTGCCTTAACGGTTCGATTAGCGATTAGAAATGATTATTGGGGATGTATTCCCTTGTTTCTATTGATATTTAACACTCGGTATAAACAAACTGCATTCGATACGAGTATTTATGCCGTCAGCCTACATTATGAACGATCTTCTATATGCTCATTTTGCATTTACCACTATTTCTTTGACGACTAGGAAACTATTTAAAAAAAAGTATCTCAGATTCAGTTCCTATAGTGTGTATCGAATATTATTTTTCTATTGCCCCTATCGAAAGGTGTTGAATATATGTGACTCTGTGATACCTTGAGCAATTCAGAAGTTTTTGTTTCTACAAAAACTGGACTATAGAAATTGAAAATAATAGTTCAGTTACATCGTCAATGACGAGCAGTGTATAATAATTTCTCCAAATGGCAGTATCTGAAACGAAGAAAGAATTATTTTTCAATCGATTCCTGCAGTGAAATCATTGAAACTCGGTTTTTCCTAAGTGTGAGAGTGAACTGATTATGTGTCAAAATTCAAAAAATGCAAAAAAAATTACATTGATAGAGCCATATCTCGAAAACTGTCCATTTTTGGAGTTTTTGGCAATGAACACTTTTGATCAGTGCATCCAGATCTACACCATACCAAAAATTCGGACAAATTCACGGAAAGCCATTTTCCATAAGAAACGTGCGTGGTCCTTTATATTGTCAGATGTTGCGCAAACTGCTAAAGTAGCATCTTTAACTTTTTGCCAGGAAAATATTAGAATTACTCTATTTCAACAAGAGTGAGGCAGACGGAAAAATATTGTAATCAACTCTTATATTAAATGATCTCGAAAATTAACGCGCTTGCATCGCTCACGCGTTAAAATATCTCGATCATTAATCGTCTTCATTAATACACTGGTTGATTAAATAACTATTAATTACAGAAACAGTATTATACATGTATATAACAGTTTCTGTAAGACTTATATTTTTAAATTACTTAGGCAATAACACTCTCAATCATTATTTGGCGTAGTAAACAATATCATTTTCAAGAGATTTAAAATTACTATTTTGTCTTATAGAAACAAACTGAACAACCATAGGCAGTTTGAATGGGTATAGGTTATTAAAAAAAAGTAAATAACAATATAGTATTGAAAGAATATATATTATTATAACACCATAACTATATTGAGCATATATTACTTTCTATATATAGCTCTTTATTTTCACCTTTTGTCACTAACATTACAACTACGTTGATATTTACTTTATATAACAAAGCAATAATTTTGATAAAAAGTGGCATTTATTTACAACTAGATTTTCATCTTTATATTAATAGACCAAGCTATAGAGGTTTTTTCCCATACAAAATAAAAGACGCAAATGGCCTATACTAATTTTTATAAGATAGTTCGTTAATGAAAACTCCAGTTTTCGCCCCAGCAAAATCGCTTTGTGGAATTTTTTAAACAAAAAATAGTGAAAAAAATTGAAAGGTTTTTGGTTTTTTGGAAGTATCTGAAAGATTATTCAAGGAATCGTTTTACAGTCAATGGAACTTTTGTAGAGTTTTATAAAACCTACAAAATGGTTTTTCATACGACCAGATCGGTGTATTTTTCACTGAGAAAATCCGGAAAAACCTCGAAAACGAGACAATTTTTCAAAAATTCATAATTTTTATAAATGTGAAGATTGATAAACAATATTGCAGAAACTGATAGATAAAAACTTGTGGTTCAACTGTGCGCAGGATGGTTTCTGTCCGATATGTAGTTTTTACACAATCGTGTTATAAACAATTTGAGGGTAAATCTTTATAAATGCGCCTAAGGGAAATCATCTTATTCAAATTCTGTAAACGGCATATGGAAGTAGAGATCAATATCTACAATTTGTATATTTCGGATGTTCACCTGCAAGGTGGGAAATGTGTTGAAAATGTCACTGAAATTTACTCTAAATGCATCAAAGTGCACCCGAAGTCACCAGAACTCAACTCTCATTAACTTCAGTTCGACTTCGGGTGACTTCAGGTGACTTCGGACGCACTTTGAAGCGTTTTGATCAACTTTCTGTGATATTTTCAACACATTTCCCATCTCTCAGGTGAAAATCCAAAATATACAAATTGTAGATATTGATCTCTACTCCCAGATGCCGTTTACAGAATTTGAATACGACGATTTCACTTAAATCGGCGCATCTTGCAAGATGTGCCCTTAAATTGTTTATAACGCGATTGTGCAAAAACTACACATCGGACAGAAAACATCTTACGCACAGTTGAACCACATGTTATCATCTATCAGTTTCTGCCATATCGTTTGTCCAGCTTCAGATTTATAAAAATTATGAATTTTTCAAAAATGGTCTCTTTTTCGAGGTTTTCCCGGATTTTCTCAGTGAAAAATGCACCGATCCGGTCGTATAAAAAAACATTTTCTAGGTTTTATAATTCTCTACAAAAGTGCTATTGACTGTAAAACGATTCCTCCAATACTGTTTGAGATATTCGCAAAAAAAAAACAAAAAAGTTGTAATTTTTTTAACCATTTCTTGTTTAAAAAAATCCACAAAGCGATTTTGCAGGCGCGAAAACCGGGGTTTTCATTAACGAACTATCCTATAAAAAGTAGTATAGGCCGTGCGTCTTTTATTTTGTGTGAAAAGAGCCTCTTATTTTTATCTACAGCTCGGCTTATTTCATTTAAAAATTTATTTTTTGTATTATTATTTGTGTATGCCACTGATCCTAGGTACTCAGCACTCTGAAACCCCGTAAAAACCTGAAAATAGACCATAAGTTACTCTACAATTTCAGAACTCGGGTATAGCCGTTTGTCTTGGAAAAATCTGCCACCAACTAAGAGAGTGTGAATTAAGGTGCCCGTTTGATCAGGCTTGATAAACTATTCTGATTGTGTGCAACCATAAAAATGAAGCATTGTTACCGGCATCAATTGCTACTATGATCGTAAAATGGAAATATCACGCTGCTGAGTAGTGATGTCAGATAGGACAATTATTCTCGTTTTATTTTAAATATTCAATCATCAATTCATATTCTGGCTGAATAATATCTAGAGAGATATGACTTTTGACAAAAATGCTGTTGAATAATGTTCTTGAAATATCAACTCCCATGTTCCCATGTTTTGTAGTACAAGCCTGGACAAAGAAAGAAGTATGAACTCAAAGATTTTTATTTTTATTAATGCTTGACAACATGCAAGAAGTATTTAAGGAATTTGGGAATCCCTAATACCTTTCTGCACCCTCGAATATATTTACCAGATTGCAATTGAAGATTTTGTTTGCGTATGATTCATTTCAACGGATTTGTAGGTTGATCAGTGCAGTGTTTCAATTATTTGTGTAAAATAAGGGGATTATTATTTTTGGATATTTAAGTTTTGAGTGGTGTAAAAAAACATGATTTCCGTTAAGTGAAATGTGTGATAAATGTAATCGTGGTAGGTAAGTAGATATTCCTTGATTCTCAATTATATGGAGAAATAGTTATTTGAAAATCAGAAAACTGCAATAAGTGCGGGTAATGTTTGATTGCAGTGGCCGGAGAGACATTTCTTGTTTCTCAATTATAATGGTGAAATAGTTATTTGAAAATCAACAAACTGCAATGAGTGCGAGTAATGTTTGAGGGCAGAGGCTGAAGGTTGAGGTCTTCAATAACGAGCACTGGCAAAACAGAGTGTTGTGATGACTAAGTGAAGCTGTCACTTTCAGGCAAACCAGTGTGAGTTTCCACAGTTCACAGAGTTTTTACTTTCCTGCTTAGGACTTAGGCAGGTAAAGAGTGTTTTGTGACAAATTTTTTGAGATACATAGCTGATAATTATTTAACTTGTATATTGTTGCAGGTTCAGGGTCAGCTGAATATCACAAAAAGAAATTCTTGCTATTTTGTTGTGTATGTCGGAGATCATCACGAAATATTCATAGAAGAAATAAAAGAGGACGAAAACAGTGGAAAGGTTTTACGAGGATTGTGTTTTGGAAGTGATAATACGACAACGTTCCTTGCGAAATGAGAAATGCTATGAGCCACAATGGATAGAAGAAGCAATTGCCTCGGGAAATAAAAAAGAAATATTTTTTTTAATTTGTTTCATTATTGCCCACCTCTTTGAATATTCTGTTACTACTTTTTTTCATAATTTTTTCATATTTTTGTGGCACATAAAAGTGATCAGCAAGTATAAGAAGGCCTTCTCCATTCATACGGCAAGGATTTCTATCGTATAAAGGCAAGCCGGTATAATTTTCAGATTCGAGAGCAAGGTGTCCATCATTAAACCAAGGACACCTATTATCAGTACTACCATTTTAACAGAATGCTTTGGATGAAGCCTGCGGAGTTCAAAGAGTAATCGATTTTTATTCCATTTTCTACTCTTCTTTTTCGACGATGTTCGTTTCGACAGAAGCTAAAAACTATGACGAAAATGGTTTTACTATGATTATTATTATAATTATCTATTATTATCTTTGACTCACAGTATATATTGATCGAGGCTCAACACTAGACTATTTTTTTCTCTAAATCTTTATGAAACTGTAATAGTCAAGAATGTATGTTAGACCATTTTAAAATATCAATCAATATGCAAATTTCCTAACTCTTCGAAAGTTTCGCTTCTGCTAATAATTCAATCATACTGTGAATTATTCTGATGATTTATCTGTTAATGATTGTGTAATTGCGGATTTTTACCTACACAAATTTTATTCAGATCTACAGTGTGTCTTACTTCTCATGGAAACACCCCCGTATCTTCCGTAACAATAGAGGTAAAATGATGAAACTCTCAGGACTGATGGAAATGCTCAAAATGCACCTACCACCTGAATGGGGTTGGCCTAAGTGATATACACTGCCCGCCACTCGCGATGGAACAACCCATTTTTACGGTAAAACATACTAGGGGGCAGAATAGGCTCAAAATTCCTACAGATTCGTGATCAGGACCACCAACTTACTACAAAGACACATTTTTCCTGAAAAAATTTCAGTCCTGAAAAATCCGAATTTGTCTCACTTCTCATGGAAACACCCCCGTATCTTCCGTAATTTTTTACGTAGAACCATGAAATTTCCAGGATCGATAGATACACTGGAAATGAACTCACTGCATGGGAATGGTCAATCTACGTAATATACACTGCACGCCAGCAGCGAAGGAACCACCCATTTTTCCATCGCTGCTGGCGTGCAGTGCACATCATGTAGGATGACCCGTTTTGTGCAGTGAGTTCATTTCTAGTGTATCTATCGATCCTGCAAATTTCAGGGTTCTACGTATAAAATTACGGAAAATACGGGGGTGTTTCCATGAGAAGTGAGACAAATTCGGATTTTTCAGGACTGAAATTTTTTCAGAGAAAAAGTGTATCTGTAGTAAGTTGGTGGTCCTGATCACAAATCTGAAGGAATTTTTAGCCTATTTTGCCCCCTAGTATGTTTACCGTAAAAATGTGTTGTTCCATCGCGATTGGCGGGCAGTGTATATCACGTAGGCCAACCCCATTCAGGTGGTAGGTGCATTTTGAGCATATCCATCAGTCCTGAGAGTTTCATCATTCAACCTCAATTATTACGGAAGATACGGGGGTGTTTCCATGAGAAGTGAGACACACTGTATTCTACCATTATGATTATCATGTAAAAAATTCATTATACCTATATGAAATTGAAGAGACTTATTGCTTTTATTATTGGGTATATAATATTTTTTCAGAATACCTCTAACACTCAATTTTTATTTCAATTTTACAATTTTCTACTGGGAAATCACTGTCCCCTCTATCAATCCATCAAAATAAGCTTTAATATCGGAAGAAATACAATTATCGTTCGCAAAGCTTAAGGATATAACCTATATACAACTATATATATATATATATATATTTACTTGAAATCTGAGGAAGTACCATCATAAAAAAAATGTACAGGCTGTAGGACTTTGGTCGTTGGCCATTTGATTATACAGTGCGGCTTTTTTTAGTCCCCTCCCCCCCTAACCACAAATGTGTGGTTGGCTTCCTGTTGTTGACTTCCTTTGTTTCCATTTTTACATCCAAGTGTTGTACATCTTCGCACTTGATTTTACCGTACTGATGAGAGCTTAAGCTCGAATTACGTGTCTACGGTTGCACAACATTTTGAGGGTTATACCCAATAACTTTTCTACTAATGTTTTTTTTAAATATATGTTAGTACCTCTTTCATGTAAACTAAATTTTTCTTCTTTGCTGATGTGGGTATTTTATCCTATCATAATCTACTGCTTTGTTTTTAATTTATATTGATAACAATATTATTTTAAGGTCACCAGCATTGTTGAGCTAAGCGACACCGACGAAGAATACAATCCAAATAACAGCTCTAAAAAGAAAAAGAAACACAAAAAACTCATACAAGTTTTCGCTGCTACTTCGGAAGATTCAGATACCAGCGTAATAGAAATTTTACATTCTGACGAGGAATTGGATAAGCGACACAAAGACAAGCTTTCTAAAAAATCTCCCGGTAGACCAAAAAAAAGCATGGGAGACGTTTTGAAAAGACCAAGAGGGAGACCGCCCAAGCACGATGGAAGTTCACCTCAGAAAAAGAGTAAAACCGAGTCTAGCGAGGTGGAAAGTGACTGCGGAAAAAAAGAATTCCATTGTCCCCATTGCTCAAAATCGTTTCCTAGTCAAAACAGCCTCAACACACACATTCAGCATCACAATTTAGAGAATAGTTTACGGAACAGTTCCAGGTTTTCAATGATGGAGTACAAACACAAATGCGACCAGTGTGAAGAGAAATTCAAAAATAGCATTCTGCTGAAAAGACACGTTTGTCAAAACAAAGACACAAAATTGAAGTGTAACATCTGTCCAAAATATTACAAAGACGTGTCCATGTTGAACATTCATAAGAAAACTCATGTCAAGCAAAACTTGGTCAATACCACAACGACAGTTACTATTTCGCCAAAGAAATTCCTGCCAAGACCATCAACTGGTACACTCAAGTCTTTCAAAAAACCAAGCCCCACTTACAAGTGTCAGCGCTGCTCGAAGATCTGTCCCACCCAAGCTTCGCTAAGTATACATGAGAAAAGTCACAGAAACTTCGCTTGCACCAATTGCAGAAGGACATTTGCTTCCAAGATATTACTCGATACTCACGTTAGACTGACTTGCGTGAAGCAGAATTCTCCTAAGAACAGGAGGCTATCGTTTAAGATCAGGAAATCCTTCGTGCAATCTCCTCGAATGGTTTCTCAGAAACGAAAAAGTGTCAATCCTGGTTTGAACTCAGTGTCCATGAGCAGGCCTTTGGACGTCGAGGAGACGTGTGATTCCTGCACTGAGAAATTCAGCACTTTGACTGCTTTGTTTAAACATAAAGTTAAGGTAAGATATTTTAATCTGTTCACTTTTATTTTTATAATCTTTTACTTTTAACTTGCTTTCTTCATATACCCAGAATAAAGGGGACAAACTCCAGCGGTGAAATCCTCACTTCATTTCAAGGCTAAAAGTTCCAATAAACATATACTCTAAAGTGAATATTAACTGAGATACAGGGTGTTGAAAGTGACAAAAATAGATGTTTTCAAGAATAACTCCATAATAGCTCAACTTTTCCTAATGAAATTTGGTGTGTCACATTCAGTTCCAAATTTCAATGCAAATCACATGTTTGTAACTTTAAACAGTGGCGTACGGCAGACGGGTTCCCCTAATCGCCCCTCCCCAACTTTCACGCCACTGGATTAATATCTATTTCGTCTTCTTTTTCTTAATTCTCGATATTTTCTATACAAAAAGGGTTAGGTTTCGTTATAAAAATTGTCAACGGTTTTCAAGATATTCGAAGTTGAATAAGTGCGTGCGTATGTAATTCGGAAACTCATTGAGCCGAATCGATCCCTCTACGAAACCCTTCTTCACTTGGACGGATTGATTGTAGCTTACGAAATGGATGCGATGCAGAGTCTGACCAGCTTCCCTACGAATCAGTGGAGAGTTGTCCTGAGGATCTTGTTAATAAGATTGGATTAGATAATTTGGGAAACACTTGCTATATGAATGAATTTTGTTGTACATTTATCCTTATGACCATGATTTATTGACGCAATATTTTAGTGATGTATTGACCTGAGTGTTATTTGTAGATTAATTGTCTCTACTCGGTTAAAATATTTTATTGTTGTACCTTATATGTTTATACTGATTTTTATTGTAAGTTTACATTGTACTGCTTTGTAACCATGATTTCTTCATGAATACAATAAAGTATATATTGATTGATTGATTGATTGATTGAAAAGCATTTTACAAGTATTATTCATGACGAAGAATTTCAAGAATGAGATTTTAACAATGAACGAGAACGTTTCCTACTTATTCACCAATCTCAAATCCCTGTTTATGCAATTGCAGTTTCGTAAGAATTTATCATCTTTCCCACCAATCGATTTCCTGGAGTCTTTGAAGTCTACTAGATACTCGTTAGGACAACAAGAGGATTGTTCCGAATTCTTGGGATTCTTATTGAATACTCTTCGTGAGCAGGAAAATGACAAAATCAGTAGTCTCGACCGTTCTGGATCAAATGGTTCCGTACAGCTTATCTCGTCTTGTGTTTCTAGATCTTTCGCTTGAAAAATCCTCACTAGTTTATGTTGTGGTACATGTTTGAGAGTCAGTAAAAACGTATGTGACTTTCTGGAGCTTCAACTAGCATTTCCTGATATGTCTGATAGCCAGTCCGTGCGGAGCTTGCTATTTCATCATATGAAAATAGAACTTTTAACTGGTGATGATCAACTGTATTGCCCAATATGCGCCAAATTGACTGATAATTATAAGACAACGAGTATAACTGATGCACCAGTCAATCTGATAATAACACTGATGCTCTTCAAACATGACTCAACCTCTGGCGGAGGCACCAAACTTATACGAAGATTGAAAATAGATGAACACCTCAATCTAGCAGACCACAATTATAATCTTCATGCAGTCATTGTTCCACAGTTCCGGCGTTGAATGTGGCCATTATTACGCGTTGGCGAAAGATGGAACGGACTGGTTTAAGTTTGACTATAGTTTTGTTTCTAAATGCTCTGACGATATCTTGGGTTTATTAGAGCCTCTGGAGACACCCTACATTTTATTTTATGAGATCAAGGACATTGGTAGATCAAGATCTTCAGATGATGTGGTGCTGCAGGTTTTTCCGGTTTTTCCTGCAGCTGAAAAAGCAAATGCGCCACTGGAATCAATCAAGTCGCCCCAGAGCGCCAATTAATTTTTGTTGTTGTTTTATATTTTTATATTTATTGTAAAATTTAAATATAATTATATCACCAGGCTGTCGGACATCAATAAAAATATTTGTTTCAAATTTCGGGAAATTTTTGTAAAAAAAACTTATTGCATGGTGTGAAATCTCTTTGTTGGTTATATTGTTATAAATAGTTATACATTCCTTTCAGAAATGAGGAGATTTTTGTTAAATTTTAAATGTTTTTCGGTACTACAGTTTTATGGGTTGCTAATGGTGGATTTATGCAGCAGTCATAAGTCATAGGAAGAATATTCGTCAATGGTCAATGGTCCGTTTATTCCAACCAATCATTCACGAATATTCTTCCTTATGACTTAAAACTTATGACTTATGACTGCTGCATAAATCCACCATAATCCTTAGTAAGTAGGTAATGCTTTAAAATTTTCCGCCATGTTCTGAAATTCAACGAGAAATACCACTGTGGGCACAATATACAGTGTGGTCATTTAAGTGTGCAACATATGGGAATCTTTTTAATGAATTGCACAACCAAAATACAAATAGTGCCAAAAGTTGGTGCATGCTCGGTAATCATTTTAGGTGCACTTAGAATGGCTGCAAGTCAAATAGCATACAGGGTAGGTCAAAAAATATAAAAATTGCTCAAGAGTAAAGTACCCTTATTTCAGAAAATTCAGCAAAATGTTATTGAGAAAAGTTGTTTACAATTGAAAGTTATGCCCAAATACCAAAACATGGCCTCCCAAGTGATTTTTAATTTTTTTTATTTTTTTCGTTAATAATTTCCAAATTTGTAATTTTTTTTATAATCACCCTTAGCACTTCCATAAAGTAACCACAACCAAATTGGTTGAGCATAGCTTTGTTCAAATTCAAGAATATTCGTGAAATTAACTTGGATTTTTAATTTTTTAGGGATTCACAAACTTCATGTTTGTTGCAACGATATTCAGCTTAAGTTTAAAATTTCGCAAACCATATTTTTAACAAGGTAAAACATCATTAATGATAATATGCATATTCAAAAACTTTCATTTAATGTGAACATTTTGTGTTTGAAATGTTTATGAAAAAGCTGTACAAATTAATCGACAACCATTAAATCCTTTTAAAATAATCACGGATACCCAAAGAACAAAACAAATGAGTGTTGACAGTAAACATTATGACAGTTTGGTGACATTACCTTCTCATTCTCGAAGCATAATTGTTCGATTATTGAGTTTATTTGATTTCAAATGCCTCCTTCAAGACAGTTAACGTTAGCCGAGAAGGTAGAATTAGTTTTAATATGTGGAGATAACTATAAACCAGTGCGTGAAGCAGCAGATATATTCAATGAACGTCATCCAGACAAACAAGTGCACTATTCCACTGCAAGCAGAATTTTAAATAATTTCAAACAGACTGGCAGTTTGGATTATAAATATAAAAATGAACGTACGAAACCTGTATGTAATGAGGAAAATCAATTAGAAGTACTTCAGGCAGTTGTTGAAAACCCTAGAAGATCCACCCAAGAAATTTCCAGTTATACGGGTGTAAAACAAAGTTCTGTTAAGAAGATTCTTTAAAAAAATAAATATCATGCCTATAAGCCTATGTTTATTTGCACGTTTCAAGAACGAGACTATGACATACGGTATGATTTCTGCATGTGGATTCAAGGACAAATATAAGATCAACATGATTTCCATAAACACATTCTTTTTGGAGACGAATCTACGTTCACAACAAATGGCGTTGTCTCTTCCCAAAATTGTAGGTGGTGGTCGGACGAAAATCCGAATTTTGTCATTGACAATAAAAACCAATATTATCAAAAAACAAATGTATGGTGCGGTATTGTTAACAACAAATTATTGGGGCTGTTTTTTTTCGCCACAACCTAACTGGTGAAACCTATTTACAGTTTTTGGAAAACGAACTAACGGACTTTTTGGAGAATATGAGCTTACAAGAACGACATAAATTATGGTTTGTACATGATGGATGTCCTGCTCATTCTACTAGAATTGTTTCAGAATGGTTAAATGGGAAATTTGGTGATAAATGGTTAGGACGAAATACTGATCCACGATGGCCTCCTCGTTCGCCAGATCTCACCCCATTAGATTTTTTTTATGGGGATATTTAAAGCAAAAGGTTTACAAGAATCGACCATTTAATAATGCTGAGGAGCTTGAAAATTCGATACGATATCATTGCAGAAATATTCCAGGAAGTGTGTTGCGATCTACTATTCGTGAATTTCATGATCGGACAATAAAATGCATTGAACGAGAAGGTGGACACACAGAGACCCGTCGATAAATCTTTCTTCACACATTTGATAATGGTTAAGTTATGATAAAAATAAGCCAATAAAAATTGTCAAAACCATCGGCACCGCTTTCAAATACAATTGAAATCATTGTATTATTCCTTTTTGATTATTTTGTTAATATTTATTAATAATAATGTTTCCTTTCAACCCTCATTTTTTTTGTTCCTTGGGTTTCCCGATTATTTTAAAAGGATTTCATGTTTGGCGATTAATTTGTATAGCTTTTTCATAAACATTTCAAATACAACATGTTCAGTTCAAATGAGAGTTTTTGAATATACATATTATCATTACTAATGTTTTACCTTGTTAAAAATATGGTTTGCGAAATTATGAAGTTGTGTTGAATATCGTTGCAACAAACATGAAGTTTGTGCTTCCCTAAAAAAATTAAAATCCAAGTTAATTGAACAAATATGCTCGAATTTGAACAAAGTTATGCTCAACTGATTTTGTTATGATTAACTTATGAAAGTGTTTAGGGTGATTATAAAACAAATTACAAACTGGGAAATTATTAACGAAAAAAATTGAAAAACCAAAAAATGTCTTAGGAGGCCATGTTTTGGTATTTGGGCATAACTTTCAATTGTAAACAACTTTTCTCAATAACATTTTGCTGAATTTTCTGAAATAAGGGTACTTTACTCTTGAGCAATTTTTATATTTTTTGACCTACCCTGTATGCTATTTGACTTGCAGCCATTCTAAGTGCACCTAAAATGATTACCGAGCATGCACCAACTTTTGGCACTATTTGTATTTTGGTTGTGCAATTCATTAAAAAGATTCCCACACTGTATTTGAAATTTCACAATAATGCTGTGATTTTCAATACAAAAGATATAGCAACGTTTAACAAAATAATCAACAGTGCCTTTCCACTTGTTCAACTTAAAAAATCTTGAAAATCGTTGATATTTTTAATAATGAAACCTATCCCTTTTTTGTATAGGAAATGTTGGGGATTAAGAAAATAAAGATAAAATCGACATTAAGCCAGTGGCGTGAAAATTGGGGAGGGGCGATTAGGGGCACCCACCTCCCGTACGCCTCTGTTCGAAGTTACAAACTCATGATTTACATTGAAATTTGGAACTGAATGCTGTCATGTGACATACCAAATTTCATCAAGAAAAGATGAGCTGTTATGGAGTTATTCTGGAAAACATTATTTTTTTTGTTTGAAAGTGGTTGACAATGTTTCACTTTGAGTAAGGTTATTGTCATCGCAGTTTGTCCCCTTTATTCTGGGGCACCCTGTATATGTCTTTTCAAGCACTTGCTGGCATCTGATTGAGTTGAAAGTTTGTAAATGTATTAAGAACTGATGACAAAACTATAATTTCAAAAAATGCCCCCTGCCCTGCCCCTTCGGAAGGCTAGGTAGAGGAATTCAAATCAAATCAAAATATACTTTATTGTCGAAAGAAATTAATCCTCATTGACAAAGTGTTTGTTAGTCAAATAGAATCTAATGGAAATTACATGGGTCATAAAAATACATACATGCACAGACACATTAAAATAAATTAAATATTACATAAAAACATTCTATAAATTAATAAATAAAATAATGTATATTGAGTTGTATAACATATTAAAATACAGCACATTCAATTTAAAAGAATATGTAATAAATGAACAAATAAATATATAGATCCTGATACTGGTATCTCAGTCACGAAAGAAAGTAAATACATTAACAACATACATTAACTGGACTAAACTATAAATTTTCTCTGTTGGGTAAGGTTGCTGAAAAAGTTACCTGAAAGAACTCCTGAACATTATAGAGAATCTGCTCAAGAAGAATATTCTTCATATAGATGATCTAAACCGATTATACTCTTTAATACTTCTTATATTCTATGGAATGAATATGATTGTACTCGGGACCCTACTTTACATAGATATCGACTGGCACGTTTTTGTAAGACAAAGATTGCATGGAAGTTTTCTTGGTTACATGATCCCCAGAAGGATATTCCATATCGAATATGCTTTACCCAATTCATTGGCTACTATACGCAGGGCATAACATCGTGATGCAAGCTTTTTTCCCAATTGCTTGACGTGATGCTGAAACTTCAGTTCCTTGTCTATGTATATTCCAAGGAATTTTTTTCGTATTTACATTGACTATGGAATCATTTCCTAAAGGAATATCAGGTAGGACACACTGTTATGCAATACAGTTACATTCTTTAATTTTTGATGTATCTCGAGTTATTTTTGAAAGAAGGCTATCAATGTTGTTGTCATGCCATAAGATGGTTGTATCATCTTCGAAAATAGTAAATAGTCCATCAGTTGTTATGTTAGCCAGGTCATTAAAGTATAACAAAAATAAGATTGGTCCAAGAACCGACCCTCGGGGAACTCCACAACGAATTGATCCACTGGCTGATAACTTGTGGGTTTTACAAACTGGGTTCTTTGACTTAGGTAAGACTGTATCCACTTATGACTCTGATTCCTGAATCCATATAGTCGTAGCTTTTCAGCAAAATTTCATGATCTACGCAGTCGAACGCCTTCGACCAGAATCAAATCGTATTATTCGGAGAAACTGGGTGATTTTAAAAGTAGTTACAAAAACAGAAGATCAAGGTAATTTATTACAAAATAGAATGGAATAGAATTTTATTCATCTTTGAATTTTTTACATACATACACAATACAATATTATATACATGCAAAAACTTAATGGACTAGTCAAGATAAAGCATTCAGAATTATGCAATAAAAAAATAAATATAATTAGGTTCAAATATATGGATACAGTTTATTAATCGTCAAAAAAAAAATATGTTATTTTTTCTTTAGTTATCACACTGTTTTGTGTGCGTTTGCATCGGCTCCGATAATTACCTGGAGTTTGTGTGTCTCGCAGTGTTGGACCAGTTCCTTCACATGCTCTGATAGTGAAGGACTTGGAGAGTCAAAAGGCATGTAGACAAAAGCTAGGACGATGTCCCTCTTTACTCCATCCCTTGTGTAGGTCGTCTTGATCGCTGCGATATTCTCTGTAAGAGAATTCAGACAGATTCAATACGTTCATGTCAGTTTTAACAAGTTTGCAAGTTCTGGCGTTTCCGCAGGTTTGGTTATAATAGATCTTACCTTTGGACTGTCCGAGAACCGATATGTGCCCTTTTGCTAGCCAGTGTTTTAGAATCAGGGCTACGTCGATATTGCCCTGTGCAAATGATCTGCACAGATTTGCTGTTGCAGCCTTACTGTGCTAACAACCTTGAAGTTGACCTGTGTGAGCCCCAGGAATGCCTTCATTCTTCTAGGTTGCAGGTTTTTCAAGGATTTTTCGTCTATTGAGAGAACAAGAGTTTGGTCAGAGGTATCCTCTTGTCTCTTCTGGGTTGTGAGAAGCTGGAGAATTTTTTTCGATTTCATTTTATGATATGATTTTGGAATCCATATATAGGCTACAATTTTGCTCACCACAGTATTTTGATAAAAATGCATATTTTTCGAGTTATTCGCGAAAAACCGATTACAAACGTTGAATTTTATCGCCAAAAACCTGTTAATTTCAATCGCGAAATACTCGAAATACAAAAAAAATTATAAAAAAAATTTTTTATTTAGAATTAGTTTTTCCATCTTTTCATGTGGTTCAAATGCAATAAAAAATGTCCACTCCCGAGATGGGGTAGCAACCACCCCCAGGATAAAAGCTCCCCTCGGAATGATATAGATTTTGATCCTTGAGCTACTGTCAAAATTTCAAGTAAATCAATGTAGGACGAAAAAATTGCGAGCTAAAGTGCTTCATTCCCTGAACTAATATTGCAATTGGAAATAGATAAACAATACATGTTTTGTTATTTATGGTTGTTTTTATTGAAGTAGTTGTTTTTACTGAAGTTGTCATTCTTTGGGAATACTTTTTGTAGTTTGGCACAAAAGAATTTTCATTCGTCTGTGGGCTTTCTCTATTTTCAGTGCAAATTATATTCTGGTGAAATATTGCTTTTCTCGGCAGCACTTTCCAGTGCTTTCCAGTCTTCTAGTAAGCTTTTTTTCTGCCTCATTGTTATCAATTTGCCTTCACCATCTATAACGTCTGTCTCAGAATAGTTTGTTTCACCATCATCACTTTCTCTAGTAATTTTTAATTTGTATAAAGTCTCTATACTAATCAGCATCTTGAAAAACACCCATCCTCACTAGCACTGCTGATACTGTATCGAATTCTAAATAACGGGAGGCTTTTGTATTTTAAGATCAGGATATCGTTTGTGAAGTTTTCAGGAATGGCTTCTCGGAAGCGAAAAAGAGACAATCCTGGTCTGGACTTGTCCGTGAACAAACCCTTGGACGTTGAATCGGCGTGTGAAATTTGTACTAAAAAATTTAGCAGTCTGACTGCTTTGTTCAAACACAAAGTTAAGGTGAGGAATTCTCATATATATTCACATTTCTTTTTGTTTTTCATAATATTATCTACGGTTGACACTAACTGTCAATTTACTAAAAATTATTTAAAACATGCTGGAGATCGCTGTCTCATTTGGTAAAATAAAGTATACCGGGTGATTCAGCCAGGTATTCGTGGCCCTGCAACTTACTTATTTGCAGAAAAAAATCATAATCGCCTTATACAGTTTTTGAATGGTTTTTTGAATGCAACTGAATGACTGATTTCAATTAGGTTTCCATATTTTGTCATCTGTCAAATACCCTACACGACATTTTTCTTTTTTTAACGTATGATGATGGAGACTGTCTTTCTGAGTTATATATATATATATATATATATATATATATATATATATATATATATATATATATAAAAAAAAAAAAACATTTTCGGTTATAAGTGCACAAGTGCATAAAAATTACCGACAATTTTGCAGAAAAGCGTGTGATCTAAGAAGAATTCATTTTCATATTTTGGCGAAAGAGCCCGAGTACGAAGAAGGAAGGCTTTTTACAAAATACATTTTTTATGCACGAATAAAAAGTTATTAATTTTCTACTGAGAAATATCATAGTACTGACAAAGACTATACAGGGAGTCCCAAACTCGATGGCCTATTAGACGTTTCTGGAAAAAGGGACGTAGGATTATTTTGAAAATTTGGTTTCTTGGATAATCAGTCCTGCTCTATCGATCTAAAATATTTTCAGCGATACGGCGTTGCCGCTTCTATCGAAAAGTAGCAACAACTTTGATACTTTAAATGGAATACACTGTATATCATTGCAACTTTCGCTTTACTATTGCATTTAGATTATTTTCTTTCAATATTTCCCTATACCTATCTCCAGCGGTTTTTGAGAAAATTATTGATTTCCTTATTTTTTGAACAAAACCTAGCTTCAATTAAATGTTTATTACTGCAATATTTGGATACGTAGAAAGCTGGAATTTTGGATGTAGTTTGACAATGTCCTGGGTATTAGTTATGACAAGGGGAATTTGTTCTTCATTATACAGGGTCGTTGAAAATTTATAATTCCACCGATAGATCCAAAAGTGATGAAAAGTGCATTGTTTCAAATGGAATACCCTATATATTATCAGATATCCTGAAAGACAATTGAATTTCCTTTCAAATCATGTATTGTATTCCTATACCTAAAGAGTCGGGTTTCCGAAATAAAAGCAAGTTTTCTATAAAAATTAGTTAGATATGAAATGTCATGGAACATGTCATTACTAAAATTCGAAAATTAGTACAGTAATGATAAAACGTTTGCGCGTTCATTCACGTAAATTTGATTAAAAAAGAATCAAAATGGAAGACGATAATTATTCAAATGAAGTTTTGATTAAATTGTTCATTCTTCATGGTCAATGTGATAAATTATAGCAAGAACATGCAAAATGTACGAAGAATGATTAATATACAGGGTATTATAAGCTCAATAGCTTTTTTGGAGACCTAGAAGATAAATAATTTTTTATACTTCTTTCACTGTTTGTCAAACAGATTGGTTTGCTCTTTTCTGGTCACGGCATACTAAAGATTATTTCAATTGGGAAATATTTACTATTTCGAATCATTATACTGGGAAATGAAAATGATGGATTATAATGCACATTGAAATGCAGATATTCATTGTTATTGCAAAAACATTTCAAGAACACGGAGTAAATTCAATGAACTTACCACAATGAAAAGAAAAAAATTCAGAAGAATCGAACGAAACTATGCTGTGTTTGGGAATGTTGAGGCGCCAAGAGGTGATTCTTCAAAACGTGTTGATTTATGTGAATGGATTTGAACATGGATTTATGCAGTTCCAAATTTTCTTCAGTAAATTATATGGAAAATATTTGAATAAATATGAGAATAACAGTTAGGAACTTTTAGACAATTTGCCGCTATAGGTATATCTAAGTTGTTGGTATCAGTTGGACGGTGCCTCCCCTCACTGTAGACAAGAAGTGAGCAGAGAACTGACTACAACCTTTGAAGATCGGTGGATAAGACGCTTCGCACCGCGATCCCCAGATCTAACTCTTCTAAATTTTCACATTCAGCACTTCGAAAACATGAATTAGCGATTGATATGACCTTCATTTGTTTATTTCTTGAAATAAAATTGAGTTCTGCTTAAGGTGAATCATGATTTCTCAACAGACACCCTCAATGGGAGATAAAATTATCGTGGAGATGAAAAACCGAACCAAGCATACTTTGTTCAAATCTGAATTGAAATTTCATATCACTGTATTTCTTAGTTCATGCAATATTAGTTTTGGAAAAGACTGTTATGACTAAAATACATAATATCAATATACAATGAACACATACAAATATGGGTCAAATTCGACAAAAATTAATCAGATTTCATTTGAATAATTATTGTATTCCATTTTGATTCTTTTCTAATCAAATTTACGTTAATGAACGCGCAAACGTTTTATCATTACTGTACTAATTTTAGAATTTTCGAAATGACATGTTCCATGACATTTCATATCTACCCAATACAAAATATGGCAAAATAATCCAATTTTTTATTTCGGAAACCCGACTCTTTAGGTATAAGAACATGATACAACTTTTGGAAGAAAATACAATTGTCTTTCAGGAAATCTGATGATATACAGGTTATTCCATTTGAAAAAAATGCACTTTTCAATACTTTCGTATCTATCGGTGAAATCACAAATTTTCAACGACCCTGTATAATGAAGAAGACATTCTTCTAGTCATAACTAATACACAAGACATTGCCAAACTTCAGCTTACTACGTATCCAAATACTGCAGGAATAAACATTTAATTGAAGCTATATTTCGCACAAAATATAAGGAAATTATTGATCTTCTCGAAAACCACTGTAGATAGGTATAGAGAAGTATTATATGAAAATGATCTTAAAGCAATAGCAAACCGAAAAACGCAATAATATACAGTGTATTCCATTTAAAGTATCGAAGTTGTTGCTACTTTTCGATAGAAGCAGCAACGCCGCAGCGCTGAAAATATTTTAGATCGATAAAGCTGAACTGATTATTCAAGAAACCAAATTTTCAAAATAATCCTACGTCCCTTTTTCCAGAAACGTCTAATAGGCCATCGAGTTTGGGACACCCTGTATATAAAATTGTGCTAGATACTCGACATTTTCTCACTTTTTGAAGTTTATCTGACTTTTTTCATGGTGTCATGGTGACGGGATGTTTTCGCACTGAAATTATCACTCAGCAGTACAATTACCGGGGGTAATACCATAAGTGCATTGAAAATTACCGATAATTCTGAAAAAAACGTGTATTTTTTTTAAACTGCACGAGTTTATTTTTTTCGTTGTTTCAAAGCATAAATTGCCCGACTCCGAAGGAGGAGGGCAATTTTTTGAAACAACGAAAAAAATAACCGAGTGCGGTTTTTTATAAAAAAAACACGTTTTTTTCAGAATTATCGGTAATTTTCACAACAACAACTCATTAGCAACAAATTCTTTCATTTCCGGCATGAAGAATTATAATTATTTTTCCTTTAGAACACGGAGCTTTCAAAGTACACTTGTTGCTTTTATCTATCCAACCCACTGAAATATACCTTATAACTGGAATGCCAATGCAACTTCTCAAAAGTGTACTCTTTTGAACCTCGCGCAGCAGTAAAAAAAGTCAAGGGGGGAGCATGCGTACTAATATTCGACACAGGACCGGTCCATAGTATAGATGACGAATTTCTATACGACTAAATTGATGAAAAACCACCGCGGTCTGACGCTTACAATCTGGATCAGCTTGAAACTTAGATTTCACAAATATCAAATCGTGGAAAAATGATCATACCACATTCATTTTCCCAGGATAAAAATGAACTTCACAATAATAAATAATTTATAATAAAAAACAAATTGAAAAACACAATGCCCTACCGAGGAGTTTCAAATGTGATAACCTATAGCTACTCTTTTTTTGAACATTTTCTGGGAAAAAACTCACACAAGCAAAACCAAACATAAAATGGAGGACTGATTTCAATGAACTGCTATAAATAGCGCCTATGCCGCTCCTGGCCGAATTCATTGATCAAAGACGTATGTTTTCATCGCAGAACAATTCACCGGTCTCTGTTATGATCAAAGACATGATTTTCACATCTTTTCATCTACTGCGTCGGCGCAGATTCTGATATTTCCATCCCCATGGATGGCACAAAAATTCTTCGCGCATATGCCTGCATTGGCATTCCAGTTATAAGGTATATTTCAGTGATCCAACCGTATCGGACGACATCATGGGCAGGCCCGGACTGGGACTGCTAAAACCTGTAAAGGGGCCCTCTACCGGGGGGTATGGAATACCCCCAGCAAACGGGAAGTCTGGGGACCCTCTTGCTGAAAATTAGGTGCTTGAAAACAATGAAAACGTGTTTTTTACGCTATTTTGGCACTTATAAAGAAAAAGAAATTCAGCTAGGTTTTTATACGAATATTATGATTTTCGACTTTTGTTGACTTTATTATTTATTAAAACAAAAAATTTACAGTATTTTTAGGATACCACAACACTACAAAACACATGCTGTAGAACTGCCAATGATTACAACGGAGTTCAAAATTCATTCCAAAGTATTATTCATTCCAAAGTATTAACGAATTATGTCAAAATTATTAGTGTAATAAAAATAATGACAAACGGATTTTAGCGATGAGAAAAATAATACTAACATTTAAAAAATACTGTGTATTTAACGGTTTACAATGTTGTTATACTTTAACAGAAGGGGTTTAACTGAGATGATTCGAAATTTCACTCTCCTAGCCCTGAAGTAACAGCTTCTTTGTAAGTAACTCACTTGTTAAATCTACTTCATCTATTATTTTATTTTTGTACAAATCATACAATAAATCCATCTCGACATTGATAAAAAGCTGACTAGACACAAGGTCTTGGCCTACAGACTGCCGAAGTCGATTTTTGACTATTTTAAGTTTAGGAAAAACTCGTTCAAATGTGACTTGGGTACAAGGTTTGGTAAAAACAAATTTATATGCAATATACAGGTTGGTAAACAGTCCAGATTGAGTTAGTTCAAACAGAACAGAAAAAGCAATGTCAAACACTGGAAACATTCTATTTTCACTTTCAGAGTAGTAAATGTCAGCATTTTTTCCTGCTTCTTCGGTTGGGTTCAAATCGTCTTCTTCGTCTCTGCATCTGTCTCCGTAGTTCTCAGTGGACTCTGCCGCTATGAAGTTACTGTATTGTTATGCAAACTGTCGCAGATCTGTCAACAGCCAACTGCTTTCAATTTTACACTGTTTAGAAACACTGTGCAGGGCTTCTATCGGATTTCGAGTTTCAAGATAAAGTCAAACTTTTTGGGGTCCAACCAAGAGCAATCCTGTAAAACGTCTTTGTTTGCACAAAATCTTTCTTCAATACTTATCCTCGCACAGTCTAAAATATCAACTGTTGAAATAGAGACAGCTTCATCTTTTGATTTTTCACCGTGCATCAATATTTTCTTTGATGTTCTTCTTATCTTAATGTCCAACTAACGCGACATCAATGTCGTTTTCGTCTAGCTTAAGATTAACTGCACTTGCATAGGTTTTTGATTTTGCGTGCAATACTTCAAAATGCGCGTCATTCCTTTTGTCCTCAACTTGCTGGAGCAGTGTTTGTACTAAGTTCCAAGCTAAAGCATAATCAATGGTTTTACTTTGCAAGTACTTAGAAACAGGAGAGTGACCAAAAACAAATCTAGTAAGACAAACGACATAAACAAGTTTTAAAATTTGGACCATTGACTTGTCAGGTTTCTTGCTGTGAATCGAGATTTGCTGTCAAAACTTCCACAAGAAATTTCTTCAAAAACAGAATTAAAATTAAAGAATTTACACTTTCTTCACTGGTTAAGAATTCTTCATCAACAATTGATGAAAGGCCTTATGTTTGCTCCACCACCTCGTTGCGCGTTGTATAAAGCTTTCGTATAAACAGCGAGATATAAACAGTTGTTGGACGTGTTCTACTTTTGGAAGATGTAATTTGGAAAATGTAAACAAAACATTACCAAGAACACAACATAACTTCTAACAAGACAAAAACTTTTTTCTGTACGTTATGTGGGGCTCATTAGTGGCCCCCTCGGGCCGAGGGCCTTCCGCGATCGCGGACCTGGTCAGTCTGGGCCTGATCATGGGTATCAAACGACTAAAGACAAACAACGTCTCGTCAAGGTATATTATGTCTCTATTCTCATTTCGATATTCTTTTATTTTTCTTAAGTAATCTTGTCGATGGACAATGATTCGTGCTGACTTCATTATAACCATGCGTTTATCCAATTTTATGTATTTGAAACCGTTATCAAGTAAAATGTTTCGCAAAGTATCTAACGAATTATAAACATAACCTGGAAATTCACGTAATTTATCATGAATCATTTCTAATGCCGACACTTTATTATCTTGATAAAACTTATACACAATATATCTGCGAGTGTGTTCCTTGGAAGCTGAATTAAGTTTTTTGAGTTTATGTCCGTCTCTCTTTCGTTTGACAGAAAGGTCGACAACCTCTCCTGCTTGAATTACACAGTAGCTCTGATTTTCTTGGTTAATTCGCAATATTCTTTTCACAATTTGATTATCTGAAGAACCACAGCTGGCTCTACTATTCTCATATTTCAAACGAGAATACATATTCAAAATAACCCTTTGAGTTTGAATGTGTAAGGCTTTATTAAATAAGTCCATATGTTGCGTCTCTAGATCAGCTCCTACTTGGAGACGTTCTGAATTAACTTCCACTTGGAGCGGTTCTAAATTAGCAACAAAATCTTCTGTTACAACGACATCAACACCGAAAGGTCTCCAGACTGCAAGACTGCTCAGATAATGAATCTGCGTGGATTGCTCGAACAGAGAACGACGGCTCACCGGTTCACCTTTATCTGGACCTTCTTTCGAGATTCTCCTCGGTAAGACCTCGTTAATCCTTGTCTCGCACAAGTTTCGACTTTTGAGGGCTGCCGTTCGTAAGGGGACGACAGCTGCTTAACGGAAAAAACAATTTTAAACAATTAAGACAACTAAATAACGATATATGTTAATATGCCTCTGAACTCTGAGCCTAGCTGCACCGCACTGTCTAGTAAATAAATCCTCTAGCAATTGGAAATTGATTGGAATTCGGCAGCGGCATGTTAAAGAAGTTCAAAGCAGTTCGGTCTCTGACCAATTAGAACTTGACATCGGCCAATCAAAGGCTTTCTTTTGGCATTTCGCCCGCCCGTTTTAGGTGACATCATCCCACGTTGACTGCCAATCGAGTATAATCGAGGAGCGTTAGATAATAACATGTTATTTATGCCTATGCAAATTATCAGCGGCAATTTGTATATTGATATAACCTCGTATATTGATATAACCTCGCATGATCGCTTGGTTGTGGCTGTCTCAATTGAGTTCATAAAGACCAATAAAACTGTTCATCTCTTTCCTTACAAAAATGGAACATCAACATGGAAGTAGAAACTGATTGCAAACCAATCAAAGGCAGGTTTTAGTCTATCAGATATTCGAAGTAAAAGTCCATTGTTTTCCAAACACAACTGTATCTGTTCAGCATATCCTGAGTGCTTATTCTTTGGAGACTGACTGTTCAACATCTGACACTCAATGAGTATTCTGTTCTTGAGGCCTTCGATATTTGCTAGGGCTCTAAGGCTAGCACTTTCTTTGGTCTAGGGTCAGAGAAAAAAGTCTAATGGAGTAAAATGTGGCGACCTAGCAGGTCATTTAAACCTGTGTACTACTCGACATAATTATGATAAAAATGTATACTGCTTCATATGGTTGAACTCAGAAAGACAACCTCTATACTAATTCACAATAAAAAATATGACAACTCAATTGAATTTGAAAAAAAAGTTAACATGAAATTCTTTGAAAGGTGACAAAATGACGATAAATGGAGTCAGTCATTCAATTGCTTTCAATAGACCATTCAAAAACTATTATACGAGGTATAATAATTATTAGAGATAAATTATTCAGAACATGAAAAAAAATATTAATAATTTATATTTTATTTGTATGTAGTTTGTGTGTAGCCAATATTTGTAGAACATGGTATCCAACCCTTTTTTTAATTTGTGTATTAGAGATGGCCCCTTTAATCCATAAAAATAGGTTAGTCTAGGAAGTGAATGATCAAACCAAAAATTACATTAAGCTCCCTATTTCCTAATTAGATCTTTAATTACATACATTTCTATGTAAAATTAAAGAAAAAGGGTTCTTTTTAAAAACTGTAATGGTGATTTAAAATATGCCCGCCATAAATACGTAACATATGGGAAAAAGTTTATTGTTAGAGTGATGGAAAAAAAATTGGGTGCTCAATTGTGCATATCCGACAACCTAAAAATCAATTTCACTGGTAAGGCGGCAACTTGAAAGTTGCTAATTTTTTTTTATTTGTGTATACTAAATCTCAAATATTTTACGATCCCTTTACAAGTATCAAAGTTTTTTCGTCTGACTGTAGTGGAACATTTGTATATCGATGATAATGACGAAACTTTCTCATTTTCTCCACTCCAGATGGCACACCAATACCTTTGCTGTTACATTGGTTTGTACAGTTATATCAGAATTCCACGACTGTTGTGAACGATATGTTTTCCTGAGTTTTCTATGATAATCATACATGAGCGTTTCACTTCACACATAAACTTGAAAACTTTCCCTATTCTATGATTTGACGCACTATACGGGGCTCCTCCTGTGAACGGTTTGACTTACAAACATGGAACAAAAACCATTTTGAATGGTATCACCTATACTAATTTTTGAAATAAAAGACATTATGATTGCTTGATAGTTGATAGAAGGGGCGGGCACATCAATTTAAAAATTTCAAGTAACACTGATATGGAGCGATGGGACAAAAATATTTTGAATAGTATTACCGATACTTCTTTTTGAGAGAAGATTGCAATAACTCAACTTGAAGATTTCAATAGGCAAAGAGATTGAAATTGTGAAAATTCGTATTAACAAAAATTAAATAAAAATTTTATAGTTGAAAAGAGAATTGAATTATATTTTCAGCAATGTGTAATATGAACCCCCATGCCATTTAAATTTTTTAAATTGAAGTATCCCCCGCTCCCCTTATCGCGCTATCACAAAGTATTTTTTTTTCAAGTGGTGTCGGTGATATCAATCAAAATGGTTTTTGTTCCATGTTTTCACGTCTAACCGTTAAAAAGTTAACAGAAAATCCGAAAGAGTGATAATTTTATAATTGAACAATATCCATGAAATGAACTGTCCGGAGATTGTGAAAAGAAGGAGAATATTTTTATTAATTTTTTTCAATTTTATTTTGTTCATTTCATGACTATCTGACAGGTAAATGAAATACGAACAAATTATAAAAATGTCAAAAGGCGAAAGTAGTTATAGGGAATTCAGCTATGCGTACATTTATTTGATAATATACAGGGCGTTCCATTTGAAAGAAATTTCCAAAACATCCGAATGACGAGATGGAGATGGAGATTTGAAACATCCACTGTTGAAACTTTCAAAGGCATGCAGTTTTCACGATACTATAGCAAACTCAATATTTTCCACGATTGAGAATAATTGCTATAGATTTCAAAAAGGTAAAAAGAAAAAAGATACATGGTATTCCATTTCAAATCGATTGTTTATGTTGACTTATGCGATGTTCCAAATTTCCACAATTTTAATTCAATGGGAACATGGAAACCTAATGAATGAGTTACGTGATCATTCATGTAATTTTTCATTTTTATTCTAGGCTACTGCATATTCAGATAGTGGCCTCTTTAAATACTTTGGTGCATTATGTTGTGGGGTGGCATTAGTTGGGACAGTCGCACCGAGCTTATAGAGGTGAATTTAAGAACGAATGCTAACTGGTACATAAGCAACATCCTTGAAGAGCATGGTTTACCTTACGGTGGCTTCATTGGTTACATAAATGATAGATAATTTTATATGTTCTTGAGGATAGTTGGAAATTCAGTCTAGTATTAGGCATTTGGGTAGTTAAGAAATCACTTCATTTTCGAAATAACCATTCGATTGAATAAAGTTGAGTTGGAATTGACTGTATTCGTCTAATCATGACTAGACTTCGCTCATTTGCACTCTGTATGTATTGTTTTTTTTGAGGACAAATAAAGACAAATTTTTATTATAATATTCTGAATCTGATGATGTTATCACATGTTTCTTTCCAATTATTTTTTCCTCTACTGGAAGAAAATCATATTTTCTATCTTTTTTAAATACCTTTATAAAAGATCCGTTTAAAATTCATCTGAAATAGAAATTTTGTCGATTAAATGAAAACTGGAATAAAAATAAAAATAAATCCGTATAAAATTCATATGACAACTCAATTTTGACAAAGAAATGAAAGCTGGGATAAAAATAATTATAATGGAGATTTACTCTCCGAATTTCTCAGGTAAAAAGGTTTATTCAAATTACAAACCAATGCAATAGAAATCACTAAAATATAAATAAAAAAATCGCAAATGCAGTTTTCAATAAAATTATTCATTTACCTATATTATGTCCAAATTTTTACTTTGGTACGTTGAAAGGTAAGACCCTCGTCATTTCTAGCTCGCACAAGTCTTCAAAGACTTCTGAGGGGTGTTCGTAAGTGTGCAGCTGGATGCACAGTTTACAGCTTTTTTCAATATTTCCTATACAAATTGTTGTTTTTGTTTTTAAAAAAATACTCAGCTATACTTCTATATTCGAACTTGCCTCACCAAAGAGTTGGAATTCGGCTTAAGAAGATACCCAATTACTAAAGTCTAACATACTTTCACTTTCAATAAAAAGTATCTGGGTCAGACCAGATCAGATATTAAAATTGATGTGAATTTCCACAGCGTCATTTCTGATACGTATTTTTGTTTCAGGACCACGGCCTTCAAACGCCTGATAAGAAAGTTCTCGTTTCTGAGAAGAAAACTTTACACAAGCCTCACAACACCCATGGTGGCATACCTGCCTCTGATCGATTGAATAAAGTATTCCAAGGTCTTCGAGAGAAGTTTGCTACTCGGAATGCCAATTGTACGCTTCTGGAGGTCCCTGAGAATAAATAACTGAAATGGAATTTTGTATATAAGATTATTTTTCTGCCGTGTAGATTTTACTGTACATGATATATGGAAAGTAATGTATGTAATTTATATCGAGATTTTTTAAAGTTTTGTAAAGATATCTGAATACATTTTTAATGATTTTTTTACTTTGTTTTATTTCTGTTACTAATGCTTGAGAGTGAAAGCTGCCAAACCTCAAACCAATACTTGAGCTGTTACTACCTTAGAAAAGATTATTAGATATTTGAAATGTGTTCTATGCATGTGAACAAAACCAGATCTAAAATGATTATTATTTATTTATTTCATCCTAGCAGGCCTAGTGGCCCAGTTACAAGGATGACTTATAAGAAAAATACATGTGTACAAGCACTTAGTATGATGTGTTATTTATAAATTATAGTATAAATTATAGTATGGGGATAAGCACAACAATGAACAATAGTTATAACAAATCGCAAATTACTATACTGATAAATTCTCAACCTGTCTACGGATTATAGATCTGAATTTTGTGAGAGACAAATTCCGATCCATATCTTGCAAGGCGTTGATGTCGTTGTCTGGGAGGTACATTAATTGGTATTAGTGACAATAAATCTATAGAATTTATGTTATTGTTGATAATTTTATGCAAAAATATTAACTCCTGGAGTCTAAGGAGGGTATATCAAATTGAGTTCTCAATTGTGATGTTCTAATGTTATTGTAATCGGGGAATCTATGATTTTTTTTGTAGTAGAGGTATCTCAGAAATTTATTCTATATTTTTTCTAGTTCCTGTAAGGTTGTTTGGTATTCTCCAAATAACAGAACCGTACTCAAGTTTAGATCTCACCACCGTGAAATAAAGCATTTTTATGGAGTCTATGTTATCAAAAAGAGAAGTCTGTCTTAGAGTGAATCCAAGAGCCCGATTTGCAGCATTTTTTATATGTTCGACATGTTTCTTAAACGATAATTAGCAATCATAGGTTATTCCTAGGTCTTTGAATTCATGCACCCTTTTCAGTGATTCATTATTCATGCGGTAGTCAAAAAAATGGGATCCTTTTGGCGGGTAATTGTCATGACTTGGCATTTTTTCAAGTTAAAATCCTTACATCGAACACTCCATTCCGATAAACTATGTAAATCTTTTTACAAGGCAGAACAATCTCTGACTGTTTGCACCTGTTTAAAAAATTTTACATCGTCGGCAAAAAGTAAACATTTGGAGTTCTTGATATAATCTGGCAGGTCGTTAATAAATAATAAAAAAAACAAGGGCCCCAAGTTTGATCCTTGGGGTACTCCCGACGAAGCATGAAATTTACCTGAGGTATTTCCATCATGTTTCACCACAAAATATCGATCCTGCAGATAGCTTCTGATCAGATTCATGATATTTTCAGAAAGTCCAAATCGATATATCTTTTGCAGCAAAACATGGTCCACCCTGTCGAAAGCCTTACTAAAGTCCGTAAATATTGTGTCCAATAGAGCCTTATTTTCTAAGGAGCTATTCGCTTCGTTGGTGTATAATAACAGATTTGTGTTGACAGATCTGTTTGACATAAACCCATGCTGTTGCTCAGCTAGGGCGCCCTCTACAAAACCGTACAATTTACTATAGACATTGTTTATTTAAACAATGCTATAGATTATCTGTTCGAATAGCTTGGAGGGAGCACACATAATTTATATCGGTCTGTAGTTTTTTATATCACGTTTGTTACCTGCTTTATGAACAGGTGTGCAAATTGAAGTTTTCCATTGCGTTGGAAATTCAGCGTTTTTGATTATGAGATTGAATATGTGGAGTAGTGGGTGACGTAACCATTCATGGCAGCCCTTCAATATATACGGCGGTATACCATCTACCCCCGCAGACTTTTTCGGTTTAAGTTTTTTCATAGCCTCATCAAATTCTGACATAGGTAGTTATAGATATTATTGAAAAGGTATCATTAGCCATATTCTGAAGACTTTTAAAAGTTACACTGTAATCACTCGCGTTGGTCGAGTACACACTGGCAAAAAACTCCGCGAAGTACTGTGATGTATCTTTGGGCGAAATTTCCATATCATTGTAGATGAAATTTTCATTGGTTGAACTTTTACATTTCCTTTTGATAACATAGTTCCAAAATATATTGATGTCCGTGTTTACATTGTTTTGAATATTTTTAATGTAGTTCACATATTCTTTTTTTGAAAGAGACTTCAATTTTCTTCTTACCTCTATATATTTTTCAGTGTGATAATCTGAAATATGTTTTATTTTTCTGAGTTTTTCTTTTTGTACAATTAATTCTTTAATTTCTCTAGTATACCATACAGGAAATTTATTATAATTGTCATATAGTTTGAATTCAGGAACACAAAGAGAAAACATATCTAAAATTTTGTAAAAGTTTTTCAAGGCACTATCTACGTTAGACTCCAAAAATACCTCATTCCCGTTAGCGTCTCTAAAAAGTTCTGTCATGAGATCAAAATTAGCTTTATTTCATTAAATTCTAAAACAATTTCTAGGGAAGGGTGGTATCCAGATGCATATAACTCCTGGTGCGTTTACTGATTCGCTTTTGTTTCAACTAAAGTTCTTGATCCTGTAATTGCGTCAATAGAGTTTGTTCCATTCGTCAATGGATGACGCTTAAGTCGAATATAGTGGAGTTTCCAACAATCCAAAGTGCCTACTAGATACATTTTTTGAGTTTTTGAACGTTAACATTATTTTGAGGTTATATGTCAATTACATTGCATATTAGAGGTGCGTTTCAATTTAACGTCTGTCGTCCGGTAACGGACGATTTATGACGTCATAGTTGTTTCGTCGGGCGATATGTCAGATTGAATTTTGAAACGCTCTCTAAATCGTGGGGTAAATAGTTAACGGTCAGACGTTCCACTCAAGAATTTTGAAACGATGGAATGAAGTTTTCGGACAAGACGTTCTAATATCGAAACGCTTCATAAGAAAAGTTAAACGTCGGACGTAATATTGAAACGCACCTTAGGCTATCCAAGATGCTGTCAAACTAAAATCAGATGGCCGCCTGAAGGCACACATTGTATTTGTTATTGTTTGAACGAGACTGATTATTGTTAATTTTCATCTATTGGAGTGAAATTTTTGTATGAAACTTTGCCGAATAAAAAACATGCCTACAAAGTGTTATGTTGTAAATTGTGGAAGCCGTGGAGATCGCGACTTAGTGAAGTTTTTAAAAATTCCTAGCTAGCTACATTTTGATAATGTGGTATATTAAATCAAAGACTAGATAGATAGATGTTTATTAAGTAGGATACCCTAATACACATAGTTCCATGTTACAAAATAACAAATTAGTAGGTAAAAATATGTAACAAGTGAAAATAAATTACTTTGCGATATCTGACACTCGGTGTGCAAAAAAACGACCAATCCAATGAAGATTTGAAAATAAAAATAGATAAATGTGTAGGCAATCATATATTACAAATAATAGTGTTGAGGAAACAGTCATAACTTCATGCACTGAGAACCAATCCAGGGGTTTTTTGGTACATCGGACAGTCCTATAGGGTCCAATAGAATTTCACAGATATCATTTTCACACTGCAGCACAACTCGGCCATCCTCACCTTTTCACAAAGACACCATCTTTACTCGAAAAAATGTCTTCCTTTTATGAAACTTAGGTAGCACAACTACTTTACGAAAATTGTACGCTTTTGAGAAATCAACTATCCAGAATTATTCATCTGGGAAAATTTACTCATGAACATATATCCTTTGGGTGACCAAATCACAAAATCGCAGTATTTTCATTCAGTTAGTTTCATTTGTAAATGAGTTTGGTAATAATAAGCATGGTCACGTTTTAGGGTAATTGCAATTCCACCGCTTATTATAGTTGAGGTTTTTAAATTTGAATACTGCCCCATATCAATATTCCTTAATGAATATGGACACTTCACTTCCATAGCAGCCACAAGACATCGTCGCATCAAAGGAATATCCATTCGCTGTGAATGCCTCATCTGAAAATTTATTGGAAACATTAATAAACAGTTCATAAATTACGAAAAATCAGTACCTACCTTGGCAACAACAACAGTATGTTCATCCATTTTTCTTGCTTCACAATCATGGGCAAATCCAGCTTCAAGATATTTATAGCCTGTTAAACTTTTGTAGGCCTTCATTGGCTTTCTTGTTTATGAGTCAACAGCAGATATGTAATAATGTCGAATGCCGTTACTGTTGTGAAAAGATCTAGAGATATGTCCATTTCACAAGGAGTGAAAGTAAAAGGATCCATGCACTTTATCACTCTCCTTTTGTCTCTATAGATCGATGCAGTGTCTTTGTTTACTCGTTCTAATGATAATAAATAAATCACTTTTAGTTAAAACAGCCATAATAACATTTCAAATCACAACTAAACAAAACTATTAGCAGTAGAAGCTAGTGCCAAACACAAACACCATTCATGTGTGCCTACAGCCGGCCATTTTTAAAGAGCCGTGGTCACGTGTTCTGGATAGCCTAACTGGTACTTATCGTGTGATTTTTCTGTTCTTTTAATACTTTTCGCTCAGTTCGGTAGTTTTGCGACGTTTTTAGTTGTTGGGTTATTGTTATTTATTTGTTCTTGTGTTTTTCTGTCATTCGTAAAAGTTAGGGTAGTGTATAGCATTTTTTTGTGAGTCTCGACTTCGACATGATGACATCGTTCAATTTGAGGTTATGTCGATGACGCAGCATGTGTTTGTCAAAACGACATGTCAAGTCATCATGATCGGTAATGATTTGACTGCCATCTATGTTAAAATTGAGTAAACTCTCTTGACGCAATAAAAATGTCATGAATCAAGAAGGCCGTACATCAACAGTTTTGGATGACAATTTCACAGCTATAAGTAATTTCACCAGGAGTTATATGCATCTTGGTGGTATCTATCCTCAGAGACTAAAGGACTCTCTCCACGCATAACATGGCACGTATTAGCATCTGAAGAAATAACCAAGTCCAAAGTCCTTCCTTGGAAATTAGTAACATTATTATATAGGCTGAGAGAATGGGGAAAACCACTAATTTTTAGAAATCACTTAATCGTGACCTTCACGCCTAAAAACTGCCATATAATGTATTTTTATATTTTTACTCGTTCTATAGTATGAATAACGTAATGAATTACATAGTTTCCATTTCAAACATACACTTTTATGCACCATTTGTAAGGGTTGCTCTCATTGGTGTAATGCAATGTGACGTACTAGTCCCTACACTCCCTTCGACCTTGAACTGACCAATCAGATACTTGATCCATCATAGTTAATCTGTGTATATCCGTGGACCTGAGGTTCCGTGTTTGACAACAGACAACACTAAAGGTGCACTAAACCAAAAGTGAGGTTACCGTATGGTTGTTTACTGTTTGCTTGTTGCTTCGCTTCATTGTATGTTTTTGAATTTTGATTTTCACTTGAGCAATATTTTCAATTTTGTTTTGAGTTTCTCGTCGAAAATGCCTTTCAAAAAGTGCTTTGTGTTGTCGTGTTCGAACACCAGCGAGAACTGTGAAAATAAACTGTTTATTTTGATCCCAAACAATAGACATTCGGACGAGATGGTTTCATGCTGTTAACAGACCTTTCACAACTACTAAAGATATGTATTGTTGTGAAGATCATTTTGATGTAGTAAATTGAGTTCATTAGTTGAAAAGAAGACAATCATAGATATATTTTTAGTTGGAGGTAGATATGGAAAACTGGATGCAATTCAAATTGATAGGATCCCGAGTTCACATGAAAAAAGATGTTTTTCCTCATAAATTTATTGATAAAAAGAAAGCTGACACAGAAACTCCATCACAACTAACACTTTCATCAAGAAAGAGGAAGTTGGAAACCTTATTGCATATGAGGGATGGGGTCAAAAGAAGAGTTTGCTTTGATGACCCATCTACTTTTTATGAAATCCCTTCAACGAGTCACCGCAGTCCTACTATGATGGCAGAGCCTGAATGCAGTGAAGTTAAGTCTCCTTCTGGTACATTTGTATCAAAATCAATGCGAGGGTCAGAGGAAGTTAGTGTTACCAGTGAAATCAGTGAAAAGATGACTTCTACTTCTGATTCTCAATATTACAGTCCAAGTATGCCAAAATCAAAATGTAAATATGTTGATAAGAAAATTCAGGTTAGAATAAAATCAAAAATAAGAAGTATTGGAACTATAACATCACCAGTGTGTACGCGTGCATGTGGAACTTCACCTGTATTCTTTAAACCGTTGAAAGGAACTATTAAATATGATACAAGTGAATCCAGTTTATCCAGTATTATAACTAATAGCTCCAGTTATATACCGTCACCCTCAAATATTGAAAATACCTCAGGTGGCACTGATTGTGATCAACATTTCACAGGCCATGTTGATCACATAGAATCTTTGAAAGGGAAGAGCAGATTTTATTTAGGATTACCCTCGGAGACCTATTTCTTAATCGAAATCATTACAAAATATGTCAACATTTCATCTCGGGATATTTTAATTTGTTTGAAAAAGATAAGACTAAATGATACCAATGTCAGAATTGCTGATGATTTCTCTTTATCAAAATCATATGTGTCCAAGATATTTAATAACACTGTCCCAATATTGGCAAGTATATTCAAAAAATTCATAATTTGGCAATCAGCAATCGAAATACAAGCCCATTTACCAATACCATTTAGGTACCGATACCGAAAAGTGCAGTCAATAATAGATTGTTTGGAGATTGAGATTGACATATCATCAGATGCAGAAAAGCAGGCCCAAACATGGTCACAATATAAACATTGTAATGCTGTGAAATACCTGATTTCAGCAACACCACATGGCTTGATAAATTATATATCTCCTGGTTTTGGTGGTAGAGCAACAGACAGAGTAATGGTTGAGAAATCTGGATTCTTGGATGTTTTGCCTAATAATGCTCATGTGATGGCTGATCGGGGATTCAAGCAAATTGCAAATATTTTGGCCCAGAAAGATTGTTATCTTGTAAGACCACCAAGTGTGACCACAGTCGAGAAACCTACCAAGGAGGAAGTGAAGGAAACCAAACGAATAGCTGCCTTGCGTATCCACATTGAGAGAGTTATACGCCGTTTGAGAGAATTCCGAATGTTAAAACTTCACTCCTGTATACATCATAAAATTTTGCATTTGCTTGATCACATTATTATTATAGCTTGTGGAATTGTAAATGTACAAAATCCAATCATGAAATAGTTATTTAAATATAGAGTATTATTGAATGTTACCTGTTACAAATCAAAATAAATAACTCACAAATGATTCAGCCTCTTGATTACTTTTCAAATATTTTTCATGATCTATTGAATGATGACTGCAGCGTATTTTTTTGGGTCTTTGACTGAAGAAAACAATATTTCTTGAAAGCCAACGTTTCATTAATTTATTTTAATATCTTCAGGGCAATAAGAAGCATTTTTCGTGTTAAAGGAACGGTGATGAATCACAATAGGTTTCTGTTTTCAAACAAACACCAATTATGGTTCATCACCGTTCCTTTAACACGGACAACTTTCTCATTGCCCTGAAGATGTCAAAATAAATTGACTAAATCTTGATTACTGTTGAACATATCTTTAATAATGAAGCTAATATCGATGATTCCAACTATGTTCCGAAGTAATCAATTCTATATTTAACTGAGAAGTCATGAACACCGTAGAATATTGATTCAAAAGTTATATATAATTAAAAAAAAAAACACCAATTATCCTATCAAACAGTTTATTCAAAATATAAAATAGTAGTAACTCGAATATTCACATATAATTCACAAGTTGTTATATAGAAATGAAAACCATAAATGCAACAAACATAAATAAATGTGTGAATGATACTAGTACAGTAGATGACCAAAGTTCATACTATGTCGGAAGTGGTCAAGGCCACCGATCCGCCGAGTCGAGCGATGTAATCTTGCCGCAAGCCGGGTGTTATCAAACCGCAAGCCGAGAGTTTGAATAAAAACAATAGTAATTGTGAATGAATTAATTCGAATTGTTAAAGTGGTATAATAATAATGATGTTTGGTAAAATAGGAAAAATGGCGGCGGGTAACGGGAGTGTAACGTTTCAACGTGCGATTCCAATGAGGAACGTATACAGGGTGTTTGAAAATATATGATTTAAGAGAAAAATCAACAGGGTGTCTCAAAACAGTCATCAATTGAGAGAAAAAACAACAGGGTGTTTCAAAATACATCATTCAAGAGGAAAAATATGGAATGTTGGGTGGGAGACATGAATCATCGCATCATTGGGGCATCGCATCATTGGGGCATGCAGGGATTCAGAAGTTTTCGTTTTACGTATACAGGGTGTGTCAAAATACACCATTTAAGGAAAAAAATAAATACAGGGTGTCTCATAAACGTGCATCGTGATGGGGTTTGTCATTTGAGAAAAAAATATATACCAGGTTTACCAACGTGCCAGTTGAGACAAAAAATATATACAGGGTGTCTCATAAACGTGCATCGTGACGAGGTCCGTCATTTTTAAAGTGTGATTTAGAGTGAAGTTAGTATATAATTTTACATTTAAAAAGAAAAAAGGTTGTTAGGCCGATGGATTGAAGTGAGCTTGCCGGCCATCTTTGGATTACGGAGCAACACCTTTTACACCGGACTATGAGACCTTTTAGTAGTAGTTGTTTGAAATATGGTATCATTTAAGAGAAAAATCAACAGGGTGTTTCAAAATACACCATTTAATTGTGAATAAATATGGAGGTTGCTTATCAACGTGTTATACCAGGTGTACCAACATGTTAAATATACAAGGTGTCTCATAAATGTGGATCATTAGGCAGTATGCTTCCAACAAGTTCAAACATATGTTTCGCAATCAAAAAAATGACTGAAGTCATTGATAAATACGTAGATGGATGTGATATTTATGCAGAGTTGGTAAAAAAATTGTTAGATCGGAGAAAATGTTTAGAGTCGATAAAAAACGATGAAACGAATATGGGACATTATAAAAGTTGCCTTTGGTCAAATCCCAACGTTAGATGTGGTCCCGACACATGTAAATGCCATTTCATATACTGGTACGTAGAAGAAGCAAAAAAGTTGTAAAAAGTAATAGGAGGAGAGTGCAATGGAGGCGGCGGAGGGGATGATTATGTTAGATGAAATTTTGATGGAAAAAGAATTAGTAATACAATGGCATCGGCAGAATACAGACGTAAATTAGAGAAATTTGAGAGACGTCTTCAGGAATTAAAAAAAGACATTCAATTTTTTGAAGAAAAGGAAAATGTTTGGAAGCAGTTGAATAATTTACACATTCAAGACAGAGTTTTCATGCGAAAATTACCTGAACCGAGATACCCATTGAGAAGGATACAGCCTCACATCGTAGAATATGCCGGCACCAATGCTCAAAATGAATTTTATTCTTCTAACTACAATAATAAATAATGTTTTGTATGTTGACAAACCAAATGGAGTAAAATTCATGGCAATATGTGTGAAGATTAATGATTTCGAAAATGGATGCAAGAACAACAGAACAGAATGGCAATCTATGCGTTCAACAAAAGTCAATGAGGGTCAGTTACCAGTTTTTACCAGCACAGTTCCAAAGAATGTCGCATTTAAGTATAAGCTGAAGTTGATATTTGAAGATCGCCGAGAAATAGACACAAAAACTGAAGAATTTGTTCCCGCAGGGCGGCAGAAAACGAAGACACGAGTGGAATTTGAACTTTATAGAATTTTCATTATAGTGTCCACAATATTATCATGTATATTGCTCCGAATATTAATGGAAATAATTGTAAACGCGAGAAAATGGAATATATTGTTTGATTAAAAATTGTTGCAAATCAAATTTAGTTTCATTTCGTTCCTTTCAGAAATATAAAATTATCAAACAACCACGGCGTTATCACTTCCGTTAATCGGTTTATCTGCGGTTGGCATTAAAACGCGCCAGTCGACGTTATCTGTTATTGAAAAACCGCAGTGGACGGAGAATTCAACATATGATAAACACTTTGGCATTGGCTTGGGGTTTTAACAAGAAATTAAAATACCACACGCTAGCAACGGTTTTTCGTTATGTAAGAACTGAGAATCGTTCGATGTATTTCGAGAAGCTTGCGCTGGCACCGACTGCGCGTTGACGTAGCGGTGGGAGATAGCAATACTATAAAAGCAATTCTGGGTGTGAACGGCTTCAGTCTGCATTTCAAGTTTACCGAACCAGCTCTTCTCATTTCAAGTGTTTTGTGTGTGTGTGTGAAAAACAAAGTAAGTTTTTATTTATTTTGTTGCTTTTATTTGATTGTGACATTAAAATTATTGGTGGGCTAGATGAAGTAGATTCAGTTTGAAATTCATCAACGTAGCTGGAATTTTCGAATTAATCAGTGCTTTCAATATGTTTCGCCGTGACGTTAAGTCAACCCAAATTGGGCAGGCTTCAAAAACTGTACAATCCAAATCGAAATTAATCAACGTTGCTGGAATTTTCAAATTAATCAGTGCTTCCAATATGTCGGAGTTTGGATCATTGACGTTTTGCCAATGATGCAAATTTCACTCCATTTGCAGATTCAGTATTTAATTTGAGAATTCAGAGATTTTCTATGTGAACTTGAAGTATAAAGTGGCCGAATTTTTGGGGGTTTTGAGCGCATGTTCAATTCAAAAGTTTTCTCAGATGAATTAACGTAAATGTTTTTATGGGTGTGTTTCGAGTTTTTGTTCAATTTTTAATGCAAGGGGGTTGTAGTTTTGAATTAAAAAATAGTTTTTTATTGTACCAGCAAAAACTTTTTATTTTGGTTTTCCCCCAGATGGATCTAAAGAAAATAAACGCAAGTTCGGTCGTGGAGAGGAAGCCGTCAAGAAACTTAGTGGATTTGCCTGTGGGGACGCCGCAATCAATAATAGGAGCCAAAATTGTTGGAAGCCGGTTTGGTGGTGACGTAATATTGTTGGATTTAGGAGAAACGGTCGTATTCCTGCCTCAGCGTGTCACGGAGGGATATCGCCCGCATGTGAAAGAATTTGAAAAAGGAAAATACGCGCTAGTCTTCAAGGGGGTTGTAGATGTAGGGAAGCCAAATCCTGCTGCATCGTTTGAAATTGTAGAAAATTAAGGTTAGTTTTGATGTTCATTCATTTGCCGCCATTTTATGTATGCTTTAAAAAAGTCATTTGAAAATTAATTTTTTTCTTTATTTTCAGATAGTTATATACCCTCCTCAAAACCACGCAGCAGCAGCATTCTTCTTCGAGTTTCCTTCTGAGAAGCATCACTCCGTTCGCCATTTCAACAAGTTTCCTTGTGCAGATCCACCGAGGTCCCCTTTGCAAGCCGTTGACGTTCTACAAGCATCCATTGCCGCCGCCGTTCTACAAGCATCCGTTGCCGCCGCCGTTCTACAAGCATCCATTGCGCCGCCGTGATAAGGACAAATTTTTGTAAATTTTGAGACGGTTTTGAATATAAAGGGTTTGGAAATTCCTATGCAAATTCATCACATTACAAAATTTGAAAAACAAAACGATATTTCTGTAAATGTATATAACTTAGAAATGAATGTTGTTAAAGAAAAGACATTTTACGATGTAGTACCTGCACGATTGACCAAAAATAAATTGAATAAACATGTTAATTTACTATTAGTTCAAAATGTATATTTTCCGAAGTTAAATGAGTACGACGCTTTACCTCAGGATACAGATGATTCTGAAATCAAATATCATTATTGTTATATTAAAAATATGTCCAGATTATTTTCAAAACAAATGAGTAAGAATCATAATAAGAAATTTTTTTGCGATAGGTGTATTAATTATTTTTCTAGTGAACAAAAATTGAACGAGCATATTGTTTTGTGCGAAAATATTAACGAGTGTAAAATTTCATTTCCCAAATTTGATTATGTAGAATTCCGAAATTATGTATACAAACAAAAATGTCCGTTTGTTGTATATGCTGATTTTGAATCCGCCCTCGAAAATTGCAACGTAAAAATTTCAGATAAATCATCAAAGTATTAAAAGCATAAAGCGTTCAGTGCAGGTTACTATTTGAAATGTTCCTATGACGACACTTTGTCTAAGTTCAATAGTTATCGGGGTGACGATTGTATACAATGGTTTACAGATGAAATGGCTAGCATTGCCAAATTTGTGGAATCTAAAATCAAAAATATTGTACCCATGGCAAGTAATCCCGATATTTTTAAAGCTAGAGTGTGTCATATTTGCGAGAAGTCATTTTCAAAGCAGGATATCATCGTTAGAGACCATTGTCACTTCTCGGGGTTGTTTAGGGGTTGGAGTCATCAAATTTGCAATCTAGCCTTTAAAAAGCTTTTTGTTGTACCCATTACGTTCCATAATCTTTCTGGGTATGACTGTCATTTTATTATTAAAGATGTTGCAAAAAGAGGAGATGTGAGCGTACTTCCCATCAACAAAGAGAAATACATTTCATTCACCCAATACGATAGCGAAACTAGCATTAAATTTAGATTCATCGATTCTTATCGCTTTATGGGGGCCAGTCTCGATGAGTTAGTTTCCACATTGGATGTAAAAAATTTAAGAATTTAAAAAAAAGAATTTGCACAATTGAATGATGAGAAATTCAAACTTCTCACCAAGAAGGGTGTATTTCCTTATGATTATGTTGATAGTACTAAAAAACTCCTCGACACTGAGCTACCTTCCAAAGAGCATTTTTACAATAAACTTTACGATGCCGAAATTGATGATGTGAAGTATGCCCATGCTCAAAATGTTTGGCAACAATTTGATATCAAAACTTTGGGGGAATACAGCGATTTATACATGCGAACGGATATATTGCTTTTGGCAGACGTTTTTGAAAATTTTCGCAGCATGGTACTATACCATGCCGGGATACACGTGGGATTGTATGTTGAAATATACTGGTTGCAAATTACAAATTTTAAAAGACATCGATATGATTATGTTTATCGAGAATGGTATAAGGGGTGGAATTTCAGTTTGCTGTAATAGATACAGTGAGGCTAATAATCCATATATGGCAGCATACGATCCAACGAAACCATCCAAATATATCATGTATTTTGATGTGAATAATCTCTATGGGTGGGCAATGTCAGAATTTTTACCATATGGAGGTTTCGAATGGGCGGATACAAATATTGATGTGACTCAAATTCCCGATAACAACCCCGAAGGGTATATTTTGCAAGTTGATTTAGAATACCCGGCACACCTTCACGACTTACACAAAGATTTCCCGTTTTGCCCCGAACACCGCGCACCACCAAATTCCAAGTTGAAAAAATTAATGCCAACCCTCCATAATAAAACTGAGTATACGTTACATTATAGGAATCTGAAGCAGGCTCTTGATCATGGATTAATAGTGAAAAAAATTCATAAATTCATAAGTCTGCATGGTTGCGTCCTTATATCGAGTTGAATACTCGATTAAGGACCGCAGCCAGTAATTTTTTTGAAAAAAATCAGTTCAAATTAGCCAATAATGCGATTTTTGGTAAAACCATGGAGAACATCCGGTTGCACCGAATAGTAAAATTAGTGTCTTCCTACGAGGGCAGATACGGTGCCAAAAATCTCATTTCAAGCCCTCGATTTCATAATCGTACCGTTTTCGATGCAAACCTGATGGCTATTGAATTGAAAAAAGTCGAACTTGTTTTCAATAAACCCATGTATGTAGGGATGGCAATTTTGGATTTGTCAAAAACTTGCATGTTCAAATTTCACTACGAATTTATGCTACCAAAAATAGGTGCGGAAAAATCCAAAAAAAGTATACAGATACCGACAGTTTTATTTATGAGGTAACGTGCAACGATGGGTACGAAGAAATCATTAAAAGTCATATTTCAAAATTCGATACGTCTGATTATTCCGAAAATAACGAGTATAATATTCCACTTGTAAATAAAAAAGTTCCGGGACTCATGAAGGATGAAGCGAACGGTAAAATCATTACACATTTTGCAGGTCTACGTTCAAAAATGTATACCTACAAAGTGCAGGGAGGCAAAGTAGTTAAAAAAGCGAAAGGAGTGAAATATAATGTCAAAAATAAAATAAGTTTCGAAGATTACGTGGATTGTTTGAAAAATTGCAAGCAAAAGAAAATTACTCAGTGTACAATCCGATCATTCGCTCACGATGTGTTTAGTATCGAGCAGTAGAAAATAGCTCTTAGTCCGTATGTCGATAAACGCTATCTTATCCCCAAATCATTTGATACATTACCGTGGGGGCACTATAGCCTAAAGTAATTTTTTTGTTCTAGTTCAAATATGGTTGACCGGTGTGTTACTCCGAAAATGAGCACAACTAACGAAAAATCGTCGTTTACCCCACCGACTTTGCAACAATTGTCTGCAAACGTAATTTATTGGACAGTTAAAAATTCAAGAAATTATATACAAAAACAAACGGAAATTATATTGGGGATTGATATTTGGTATTCGAAATATGATTATTTTTGTTATTTTATAATACCAAAAGTATATAAAAAAGCACTTAATGTGAACTGTATTAGGGAACTGAAAAAACAAATGGTAAAAAATCATAGTTTTACCGATTCAGAGATCAATAAGTTCAGAAAAGGAGAATTTAAAGCTTACTCCAACTATTTGTGATGTTGATAAGAAAACATTATTTTCAACTATATTTCAACAATTCATTTTTCATTTATGCTTTTATATGTATTGTATTTTTTTCTTTTATTGCTGTATTTTAGGGAGGGTATTTTGAATATAGAAAAAAACAAAATTATTTTTTGTGTTTTATTGCAAAATTAATCAAAAATCGTATGATTCTACCCAAATTGGGCTGACTTTAAAAAACTAAGTGTGTTGAAGGCAGAATATTTTTGAACAAAATATTGCTGATTTTCATAACTTTTGTAAGTGCACCGACTCGGTGCGCTTTGAACTCGATGAAATAAAACACTCTCAATTTTTTATCATTTATTACATAAATTATACAATATTGTTTGTTTATAATAAAATAGATATTCTCGTAAAGCATTAGCATACAGACTTTCTAAAGGGGAGGCTTCACAGAAACCTTCTATAATTTCTTCTAAAGTTAAATAAATTTTCCTATCACGCAACCACGATCGAATAAGATCAAAAACACCTCGATAATAGGCACAAAAGTTCAAAGCATCCAGCATGGCGATGCGGCCGGACAGCACTCCCCGATGTGTTTCGAGAATATCGTTTACATCTTTTTCAGACAGCTCCAGGTTCACAGCGTCCTTGGCAATGGAAATTTGTTTGGTGCAGCTTTCGATGTATTGTGTAACGTAAATGTAATCCTTGCAACGTGTTACAATCGGATTATATTCATCTACATACTCATCGATTCTTGCTTCAAAGAAAGTATCCACTGTCGTTTGCAAAATGCCAATGAGGGTTAACCATTCATCGAGTGTAAAATTGATGAATCGAGGTGAAAATTGCTGCTTCAAAATGACGCATGGGCTAAAGTCTCTGACTGGGCTGAGACCACATCGAAGTTCATAGGACGGCATGGGAAAAGTCGACAACAGCAATTGGTGTTCGTGTCGAGCAGCCTTTTCGTATTGGTCCAACGCTTTTTCTACTGCACTAAACGGTTCAGGTTGAGTAGCCCCATCGTATTGTTGCAACACTCTGTCTAGGTCATTCAGAGTTCCCCTGTAATCTTCACCATCACTATCGCACATTACTTCAACTTCACTACCGTAACCACTATCTTGAGACATTTTTTTATTTTCAAACTTTCGTTTTCAAACTGAATATCTGAGTGTGCCTGCATCCGATTTTATAGTTTCACTTCACATCACGTGGTTATGTGTGACGTAGTGAAGTTGAAATAATGTTGCAGAAAATTGATTTCGTCGAAAGGCCCCCCCTAATTGACTTTCAAATTGTGCTTCTTTTCCATAAGATTCTATACAAAATCGATGTTTTCGATCCAACTGTATTCTTGTAAACCGAGCCATTTCACGTACATTTTTTTGCCTTTTCTCCTCAGAACTTTTTCCACTAGATATATATCTGGATTTGCAGTTTTCTGCAGTTCCTCCCCATAGAAAGCACCCTTGATAGGTGCACCCTGCATATCTTCCAACATGAAGGTGGCAGGGTTGGTAATATTGACTTTGATAATTTTGAATAATTCTGTAGTCCAATTGGGCGTATAACCTTTTTCGAAAACGTGTTTTGCCTTACTGATTCGCACAACATCACCAACTTTGAATTTTCTTGGTCCAGCTATTTTCAAGTGACTGTATGTCGATTTGAGAATTTGCTTTTCGTTGTTTGCGTTGATTTCCGAAGGCTTCATCCCTGTCTTTGAGTGGCGTGTATCATTGTAGGATTTTGTGATTTCAGGCAAAATATTCAACCATTTGTAGGTGCCATTCAAACTGAAATACTTGTACAATTTTTCTTTTAAAGTTCTTATGACACGTTCGCAGATAGCAGCTTTGGTGATGCTGTACGTATTGTAGTGATTTATTTGGTGTTTTTTCATCAGCCCTTGAAATTTGGTGTTATAAAATTCCACCCCCTGATCTGTTTGTAGATTTTTTGGACAACGTTTCGTATGTACCAAAATATCTGCAAACGTTTTGGTAATTTCCTCACCCGTTTTCGATTTCAATGGTCTAGTCCACACAAATTTGGAAAAACAATCTATAACGACTAGAATGAGTTTGAAATTTCGATTTTGATGGGCGTACGGTCTCATCTCAGCCAAATCCATTTGCCACAAATCATCCAAGCCTTTGATGATGGTACGGCGTCTAGGATAATTTTTTCTAATGGGTTTATGCAGTTCACGAACAAGTTGAATCTTTTCTTTGGAAGCTATTACACATATCTGATGATGAGACTGCGTAACGTACTATTTTATTATGGCTGTGCGACAACTACATTCTGCATTTTGCGGATTTGTTCAATAGCTGATTTTGTATTCGCTATATCTGAATTTATTTTGTTGATTTGTTGCGAGATATCATCTCGCAATTGTTCTAACAATTGGTGAGCCAATTTCCCATTAACATCCCATTTTAAATTGTTTGAATGAACCAAATCACTAATTTCACCAATTTTTTTCAACAAATCTTCACGAACATTTTCAATATCCTCTATATATTGTTGGTTGAATTTTTCGAAAAATGCTGTCGTTTCCTTATACCATGTGTCGTTCATTTGTACCATTTGACTTAAATTACTATCAAGTGTTTGAGTTTTCTTTTCAAATTGTTTGTTTGTTTTATTCATCTCATTTTTAATTTCATTACGCATCTCTGTTAGATCACCATTCAGTCGATTACTCAATCGATTCAGTTGCATTTGATGTTGGTTAGCTTGATTTTGCATAATTTCCGTAAGATTTTTATGGATTTCATCCACATATTGTTTATTGGCAGTATCCTTGGTGGGGCTCTTCACATTACTCAATTTCAAATTATCGAAATCAATATTACCATCTGGTGTGTGCAGTAAACCACCTCTAGAGGGCGTTGGTAATTTTCGCTTTTTATCTACGCTTGCGCTGTCGCTACGTCCAAACTTGTCGAGACCCATTTTGAAAATGATAATGTATGGGGAAACGCCCTTTGTCTTATAGAATTATATTCGCCTCTTTGAGTTCACTCAAAATGGCAATAATCTCGTTGTCATGCGAAGTATTTCCAGCATCTCGAGAGGCTATCAATAATTTGAGACGTTCGCAGAGTTCGTTGGGATCGTCCCAATAAACGAATTCCATAGGTTTGGTATTGAATGTCATTGCAATAGGTGTTTTCGGTAAACAACCACTGCCTAGAGTTGTTGAATTGGATGCTTTACGTAAATTTGTACGTGTCGATGTTTTACGTTGTTGTTGTTGTGTAGGAAACATCGGTTTAATTAAATTGTTGTACTTCCACCCTTTACTAAACTTTGTGCGACCTAAGGTGTCTTGGTGGCTGGTTGATAAATCCAAGATTTGTCTGTATGCTCGTAAATCTTCGTCATTGTAATTTTCAGGCTTAATGAGAAACATCAATTCATATATACCTGGCGTCCCTTTCCATTGATACCCACCAATTTTAATGTATCCGCTGCGTTTGTCAAAATCTATTTCTTTTACACCAAGGAACCACTTTGAATCACGTTGATCATAGATGGGTCCATATACTTTGTCTATTTCTTTATTTTTCCCCCAATGCTTTATAATGTATGGTTGGACCATTGAAGGATATTGATCGATATATTCTTCTAAAACTTCTTCATTCATGTCCATCAGATCATTTTGCTCCTCTTCTTCTGTGAAAGCATTATCGCCATCATCAGCATCATCATCATCCTCTGTACTTGCAATAACGTCGAGGGATTGGAATGGAGTCGTTTCAGGCTTTTCCATTTTCTCCTCTTCAGGTTCGGTTTTCGTCTCAGTTTTGATTGGACTAGTAGCTTGTGCCGTTTTATTCGCTAATATTTTCAGCGGAACTGATACAGGTTTGAAGAATTTCTGCAGCGATTCATCTTCTTCAGATTTACCCAATTTCAAGGCTAAATATTTTTTTCGAATAACGTTTGCAATTTCGTTGATTTTAGTCTTTCGAATAACATCAACTTCTTTGCTCAACGGTTTCATGATGACGAATGATAATACATCACATCTTGTGTATAGTTATATATTTGTCGAATCCTTGTCGATATCGACCAGAATTCGTATCGAAATCTTTGCAAATCACAACGGTTCCATATTGCTGCTGCTGCCAACATTTTGCACACATTCTCTTGAATTCATCGAAAGACATGTCGGGAGAAACGTGTTCATCGAATACATGTTTTAAATTTATTTCATCTTGCTTGAAAAGTACGATCATATTACAGTTGTCGCGTATCAGCTGTTTTGGGATTTTCGAGTATGTTTGACAAAGGTAGGCGGCGTCAATGTTCTTGTGTCTGCACACGGAATAATACTCTCGAATTTTCTGTTGACCATCGCAGGCGACATCGTCGAAAATAAATATATTATTCGATTTGGATTCGTGAGGACTTATGATTTCTTCGTTTTCTCTGAACGGATAATAACCCAGCCCCTTGACTTTCTTCAAAATTTCTTGAAGTACTTGATATTTGGGTTGATACAATGACTTTGAGTATACGTAAATGTTTTCAAATTTAGCACCATTCGGGTGGAATAACAATGTTAAGATGGCGTTGGTTTTTCCACAACCACTTGGTCCGCAAATGATTGCACGGAACGAATTGGGTAATAATTTACCATGTTTCCTAATCATACTACCACAACCATCTCCATTCAAAATATCCAAATTTTCAATGGGTAGTGACTCGTCTTGCTGAATGACTTCCATGATGTGATGGTTGAAAATGAGTGCACCCCGGTTATAAATAAAAATATCACAATCACTTTACGTCATTCTCAATGTTGACTTACTCCGGTGCAGGTGTTGTTAATTCCATAATCAATAAGCTCCCGTTCGAATTACATCTTCCTGGTTATTCGTTTTGTGGTCCAGGTACCAAATTGCAAAAGAGATTGGATCGCGGGGACAAAGGTGTGAATCCTTTGGTCGAGAGCTGTAAAGATCACGATATTGCATACTCCCAAAGTGATTCTCTACAAGACCGGCACAAGGCAGATCAAGTGTTGGAAAATCGAGCTTGGGAACGTGTTAAATCTAAAGACGCTAAATTTGGAGAACGTGCTGCAGCTTGGATGGTAACTTCCACCATGAAAGCGAAACGTAACCTTGGTATGGGTCTGTCCTTTCGTCGTAACATGCTTCAAAAAATTATTAAAAATTGGAAGCCTCATCCTAGCAATCTTAAGAAATCTAGTGCTTCAGCTTTGCGAGCTGCTAAAATGGCTGTGAGTCAAGCTGGAGGACGTAACAAAATACGCATACCTAGGGTTTGTACCTACGAAAAACACGTCGAGGATTTGGGTTGTTCCTGAAAAAACAACGTAAAGGACGAGGTCTATACTTGAAAAAACAAAAAAACTACTAGACAAGCTACCTAATAGAGCATTATACGATTCGGAAATTCTACAGTATGCCCGTCAACTTGAAATACCGAATTTTCGTGGAGTTTTTATGCGTGATATGTTGCCAACTTGTGGTCCTGCGAGAATGCGGCGTAATAAACCTGGATTCGCATTTGAATGCGGGCACTCATTGGGTAGCTTACAATAAAACCGGCAACGTTGCACAATATTTCGACAGTTTTGGCAATCTAAAACCTCCAATGGAATTGGCGAGATATTTTGGGAAGGGGGTAAAAATTACATATAATAATGATCAATATCAAAATTACAATCAGAATAACTGTGGCCATCTTTGTCTGAAGTTTCTACTTCATAATGTCGTCCGATAAAATGTATAAATCATTGATTGAAATGCATAAGTATAAATCTTTGCGAGATTTCACCGATGCCGAACTGCAAGCTTTACCAATTGAATATTTGATGGGGAACGCAGGACCTTGGGAATTGTTGGATGTATGGCGCAGATTGCCAATGGATTACCAGCATCGATACGCTTTGCAGATCCGCCTACCATGTTTCATCCATCTCCGACATGATTTTCCAGCATCAGCGCCGCTACATCGAATATTGTATACTGATATTGTTAGCGCACAATTTGAATGCTATTATTGTAATAAAAAATAAATGATTTTGGTTCAAATGTTTCTTTATTTAAGGTGTGCGATTGTTTGATGTGTGTCAGTCATGTCTATGATATTAACGCTAACAAGTCGTTCTTCGACGCTTTCCATTGATTTCAATCCACCCATTCGATTGGATTCCGATTCAGAATATAGTTTGGCTTTGCTCAGCTTCCATTCCTACAACAGTATACCCAACATTGAAGACGGTACGAAATTCTACTACTATGAAAACGGTGATAAAGCTAAACGAAGAAATATCGATATTCCTGCTGGATCTTACGAAATCAGTGATATTGAAGATTTAATAAGCAAACATATCATACCCAAAACGTACAAAGAAAACCCTGAGGAATTTTTCTATCTCAAACCCAATAATAATACACTGAAAAGCGAAATATTTTGTCTTAAGCACTCGATCGATTTCCGACCTGCAAATAGTTTAAACTTCTCAATCCCAACTTGCATTACGCATCGGATCTGCCTGTGGATATCATTAAAGTACGAACCATACACATAGATAGCAACATTACCTTTGGAGCCTTCTACAACGACACACCGTCTCATACGATATACGAATTTGCTATAGGTGTTGATCCAGGTTACGCCATTGACGAAACACCCAATCATCTGATTTATCTGCCCATTTCTCATACAAACGAAATAAATACCATTACGTTGCGAGTGCTCGATCAACATTCTCAACTTGTTGATTTTCGCAACGAAGAAATAATAATTCGTTTGGAATTGAAGCGAAAGTATGGTGCTAACTATCTATAATTATAAATCATCTCCATACCACACCTCAGTCTTCACCAAGACATTCAACCATCAGCAGCAGCAGCAGAAACAACCTCAACTACTGTCAACGGAGAATAAATTGTTTTTGGAATCTCTCGGTTATCATGTTGTCCAATCAACTATTCAACATTTTCCGAAAACCTCACAACGATGAATCCATACAAAAGGTAGAGTGGCGCACCTACTACCCATATGTCAAGTCTTTCCGCAACAATGATGTTATTAAAATCAATATTAATCAATCTGATGCCTATGATGCCTTGTACGATAGCTTGCTATTCATCAGTGGAAAGGTTGAGAGAACCAAGGGAAATGGTAGGGTGACGTTCGTAAACAATGCTGGCGCTTTCATGTTTCAATCTGCTAGTTATGAACAAAATGGCAAGGAATTGGAAACAGTTCGTGAAGTAGGAATTGTCAGTAGTGTCAGAGGCTTTCTCACCTACACTGATGAAGATATTAAACACTTGGCCACCTCAGGTTGGACTTTTCCCACCAATACTGGAATCATCCACCCAACTTATGTAACATTCAACATGCTAATACCCATTAGGCATTTTCTGAATATCTTCAGTGATTATCAATGTGTTTCCTACGGTAAACATACCATTCGATTAGTACGAGCTGGAGATGATAGCAACCTCTTCAAAATAGACGAGATTCCTGGATCAACATCACCCCCCACGGAAGTTAAACTGGAAATTGAGAATATTGAGCTTAAAGTTAAACGAATCTATCCGCATGATCAAATTAAATTACAACTTTTGAAAGCCATCCAAGCTGACACTCCTATTCTTATACCCTTCAGAAAATGGGAACTACATATGTTGCCTGCTCTCACACAAGGTGCAAAAAATGAAATATGGGCTGTCAAGACTTCATCGTTTCTCGAAAGCCCCCGCTATGTGATTGTATGTTTTCAAAAAGATCGTGATTATACGAAGGTCAATAATGATCCGACAATATTCAACAATTTGAATATCACTAATATAACGCTGACTCTAAACGGTGAGAATTACCCCAAAGAAAATATGCATCTGGATTTTGCAAAGGGAAATTTTTCTCAATCCTATTTCAACTACTCACAATTTGGGCTCAGCTACAAACTTACCAATCAGCATAATCCTCTTTTGGCTTACTCTGCCTTCTTTGACAAAACTCTCTTTGTCATCGATTGTTCCAGAAGGGATGAGAGCATCAAAAGTTCCAGTGTTGATGTGAAGCTGGAAATTGAGGCATCTGAAGGATTCCCCAAAAATACTCGAGCACGACACTGTCATTGAGCACCTCCCACTCTCAGAAATTATCAAAAAATGGAACTGAGCATGCGATTCAGCTTCAGTATTAATCGCAGAGTCAACATCAGAATAGCTGTTGTAGATATTCAAGGCTTCATCGTCGACCGGCAATTTCATCCTAAGGAAATAGCTATTAGGGTTGGAATTCAATGTAGTAACTTTTTACTGTTACCAAACATACCATTTTCCTCTTTGACTAAAGAAGATCGACGTACCACCTGTTTCTTGGAGAAAAACATTCACGGATTGCGGTATTCCTCCGGCTTTGTGGAATATAATCAATTGGATGCCATTCTCAAGAAACATCTGCACGATGCTGATATCATTTATGTGCGAGGGCTTCAAAAACGAAACTATCTTGCCGAGAAATTTCAACAATTAGGTCTACCTACACGTATTGTGAACTTGGAGGATTATGATAATACGACGTGGATGGTTCCTACATTCACCAACAACACCAATGATACTGCCTTACCTTGTATGCATCACATTCGTCGCAACAATACCAACTATAGTTGCAGCCTCCGAAACGTCGATATTCTTTACAAATGGCTATGTGATATGTTACCCAAATAAAAATGTTTAATAAATTTTGTATTCAAAATGTTTGAATTTTTCACCCTATCCTACAATACCAACATTTCATTATGTATACTTATAAGTTAGGTTGGCCGAGCGGTCTAAGGCGTTGTGGCGTTAAGCTACGATTCCCAAAGGGAGCGTGGGTTCGAATCCCACACCTACCATCCTTTTTTCTTTTCGATTTATCTAACCTCACTTTTTTATATTTTATTTGTCATAACAAAACAAATTAATCAAAAACCACATTTCATAATAATATGTACTTATAATTTCATTTCATTATGTATACTTATAAGTTAGGTTGGCCGAGCGGTCTAAGGCGTTGTATTCAAGTTACGATTCCCGAAAGGGAGCGTGGGTTCGAATCCCACACCTAACATCCTTTTTTATTTTCGAAAACGTTGCACGGTTGAAACTCTAAAACATGCGAAAATGTTGTCAAAATACACTACCATCCTTTTTTCTTTTCGATTTATCTAACCTCACTTTTTTATATTTTATTTGTCATAACAAAACAAATTAATCAAAAACCACATTTCATAATAATATGTACTTATAATTTCATTTCATTATGTATACTTATAAGTTAGGTTGGCCGAGCGGTCTAAGGCGTTGTATTCAAGTTACGATTCCCGAAAGGGAGCGTGGGTTCGAATCCCACACCTAACATCCTTTTTTATTTTCGAAAACGTTGCACGGTTGAAACTCTAAAACATGCGAAAATGTTGTCAAAATACACGTTTTCCGCGTTCTAAGAAACACTTGAAATTTGAAACGCAAAAATGTCATCACAATAAGCGTTTTTCATGTTCTAAAAAACAACTAAAATAACGAACGCCGAAAATACACTTTTACATGTATTTCTTATGGAGATTCAGCATTTCAAAGTTGCTCAAAATGTTCGTTTTCGCGTTCGAAAAAACACCTCAAATTTTGAACGCCAAAACGTGCGTAAATGCGACTACAATTATGCATTTTTCCCGTTCGAAAAATGACTAAAATTTTGAATGCCAACTGTACTCCCAAATCGCACTTTAAAAATGACGGACCCTGTCACGATGCACGTTTATGAGACACCCTGTATATATTTTTTGTCTCAACTGGCATGTTGGTACACCTGGTATATATTTTTTTCTTAAATGCCAAACCCCATCACGATGCACGTTTATGAGACACCCTGTATTTATTTTTTTCCTTAAATTTTGACACACCCTGTATACGTAAAACGAAAACTTCTGAATCCCTGCATGCCCCAATGATGCGATGCCCCAATGATGCGATGATTCATGTCTCCCACCCAACATTCCATATTTTTCCTCTTAAATGATGTATTTTGAAACACCCTGTTGTTTTTTCTCTCAATTGATGACTGTTTTGAGACACCCAGTTGATTTTTCTCTTAAATCATATATTTTCAAACACCCTGTATACGTTCCTCATTGGAATCGCACGTTGAAACGTTACACTCCCGTTACCCGCCGCCATTTTTCCTATTTTACCAAACATCATTATTATTATACCACTTTAACAATTCGAATTAATTCATTCACAATTACTATTGTTTTTATTCAAACTCTCGGCTTGCGGTTTGATAACACCCGGCTTGCGGCAAGATTACATCGCTCGACTCGGCGGATCGGTGGCCTTGACCACTTCCGACATAGTATGAACTTTGGTCATCTAGTTAGTACTACAATAGAACTTTAGAGTTTACTTAAATGGGTGAAAATAACTGTCCTCCAAAAAAAATCAGCTTCTTTGAGAATAGGTAATAAGAACTCTGGGTCATAGCTCACTTCCAAAAGCTGAAATCCCTCAGTTATTTCGAAATTTGGAGCAGCTACACAGAAATAACCTTTGGATTTGCCTGTCATCAACATCTGTAGTTGGATTTGTGAATATGGTTTTTTGCATTTTTATCTTTCATTGGGCACTTGATTTCAATCACATGACTATTCGTTACACCATCAGGAGAAGCTCCAAAAATTGGATACTGTGTATTGATGTATATACCGCAAGTTTGTATTACAATGTTCTTGAGTTTGGCAACTTTGTCCAACACATCCTTCTCTAACCTTTTACCTCTGGACATAGCTTCTGTTTCGATTAACTTTCCTCCCCCTAAAATATCTTCAACTAAACTTCCATCAAATGTTTTGCAGCGTGAGGCTTCATATAGTTTAGAAGCAGTGATTCTTCCATACCGTACTTCATACCATTTGGATGATTTGTGCTGATTCATTGTAATGGATTGCACCTTTGCACAATCATCGATCGAAACTTTATATTTGATGAAATCAATAAATTTTTTGGCACATAGAACTTCAGTGTCTGTTTTGTATTTCAGAACCAATTTATGTAAAGATACTCTCGAAACTGGATCCGAATCAAAAGCTTCATGAAATATAGTTCCTTGACACCTTCTCTTTCTGCCTTCACTCAAAATTTCTTCAAAAAGTTTAGACGGTACTTGTGTTTTTGCTAATTTTGGCAAACTCATCCATTTCTCTGATGAACCCACCTTTGATAGTATTGACACTTTCCAGTAACATTCCACAGAAGTGACAGAAGGTTCCTCAGATCTCCTATGTAGCCATAATAGAAAAGCCACACTGTGTTTGCATCCTCCTAAAATGAAATGTATATTTAACAACACATCATAGTTTGACTGAAAAATGATTTTTTCAACTTGACAGTCGTTTGCGAAATAGTGGAAAAAATTTTTGAATTTTTTTCTTATAATGGGCTCCCTCACTATTTTAGACGGCAGATCAAGGAATCATTTTATCAAAAATCGATAGAGGACATCAAATTTGACTGAAAAATGATTTTTTCAACTTGACAGTCTTTTGCGAAATGGCGGGAAAAAATTGTGAATTTTGTTCTTATAGTGGGCTCCCTTACTATTTGGGACGGCAGATCAAGGAATCATTTTGTCGAAAATCGATAGAGGACATCAAATATGACTAGAAATTGATTTTTTCAACTTGACAGTCGTTTGCGAAATAGCGGAAAAAAAATTATAAATTTTTTTCTTGTAATGGGCTCCCTTACTATTTGGGACGGCAGATCAAGGAATCATTTTGTCAAAAATCTATAGAGGACATCAAATTTGACTGAAAAATGATTTTTTCAACTTGACAGTCGTTTGCGAAATGGCGGGAAAAAAATTGTGAATTTTTTTCTTATAGTGGGCTCCCTTACTATTTGAGACGGTAGATCAAGGAATCATTTTGTCGAAAATCTATAGAGGACATCAAATTTGACTGAAAAATGATTTTTTCAACTTGACAGTCGTTTGCGAAATAGTGGGAAAAAAATTTTGAATTTTTTTCTTATAATGGGCTCCCTTACTATTTTAGACGGCAGATCAAGGAATCATTTTGTCAAAAATCGATAGAGGACATCAAATTTGACTGAAAAATGATTTTTTCAACTTGACAGTCATTTGCGGAATAGTGGAAAAAAATTTTGAATTTTTTTCTTATAATGGGCTCCCTTACTATTTTAGACGGCAGATCAAGGAATCATTTTGTCAAAAATCGATAGAGGACATCAAATTTGACTGAAAAATGATTTTTTCAACTTGACAGTCGTTTGCGAAATAGTAGAAAAAACTTTTTGAATTTTTTTCTTATTATATGGGCCCTTGCTAAAGTAGAAGTCGCAAATTCGCAAGTCATTATTTTATATTTAACCTATGTGGCATCAAATGTGTATCTGATGTTATTCGTCGTGATATTCGAAGATGACCATCTCTCACATGAGTTCTACTTTTTATTCATCCCAAAAGCAGTCGATTCAAATTATTTTAGCAGCTGGCTGCTCAATCCTCATCATGCTGTTAGTTCTCTCAAAAAATTAATACCGCGTCCGCCACTGATCGTTCGGATATGTTCGGAAATTTTAGCAGCTGGCTCTGGCAGCCAACTTCACATTGCTTATATTTTTCAACTCAGCAGAATGAAAATCGGGATTACTGATGCAATACTCAAAAACCATGGTTGAATCTACAACGGGTAAATTTTGATTTGTGGCTTTTTCAAATCCTGTTTCCATTTTATAGGATTTTCTTTCGATGAATTAAATTGAAAATAAAACACAAATATATCAAAATAACCTCAAATGTCCTTAAGACTCACGACACAAGTGTGACCATCTCTAAATTACAGATCCTGCCTTACTTTGGTTAAAAACCTAGAGGTGGAGAACTATCGATAGCACTATCGATAACTATCGATAGTCGGGACTATCGAAAACAATCGATAGTTTTTTAGCGCTGTCGATAGTTCTACATTTTGATTTATAAAACGAGAATGCAACATATATCGTTATCATTTATTCGGTTATATTAACCTTCAGAGTAATGAGAGACTTTTTATTACTCTGAATATTACCCTAATATGTAAAAAGATAATATCATATTTCAATCGAACAGGTACCCTCAAGAGACATCTAGCGATAGCAATATAGTTTACAAGATTTACAGGGTTCTGTTTGTTTTCACTGCTTACCTACCATGTTAAGTTCATGAATTTCAAGTACAGATCACACTAGGGACTAGGGGAATCTATATTAAATATTAAATTTAACTTTTTTAGGTAAATCGGGAACTGACACCCCTGCCTGAACTTGGAAAAAATTATTTGTGCATACCTGCATCTTCCGCAGAATCGGAAAGAATTTTTAGTTGTTCAGGATATATAATTTCAGACAGGCGTTCAAGAATTAAGGCAAAAAACGTCAATATGCTGGTATTTTTTAATAAAAATCAGTGGATTTTTACGTAATACCGTGTGTTTCGAAAATATTTCTAATAAAACCCACAATGGACTCAATGGAGTTTATTCTTTTATTGTGTAGAAACTATCGAAAACTATCGATAATATCGATAGTCGTGAATCTGACTATCGCTAACTATCGATAGCGGCAACTATCGATAGTTCTCCACCTCTATAAAAACCTGCCAAATCCTGCCAACGTCTGTAGTGAAAAATGCCTAAATGTTGCCAACTTAACCAACTTTATTTACCGTTTTTATAAACAAACAAAAGTAAAATACACATACATATATACGCTATATTTTTATTAAAATAAAATCAAATATTGCAATTAGCATCGTATTCTTCATTTTCCGCATCTTTGTACATGGACTTATTCATTCTATTCAACATGCCTTGTGTTGGTATGAATGCAGTGCAATCGCCATGCTCACCAATACCTTGTTTCACATGCAAGATAGACTCTACATGTTTGTTAATGAATCTGTTTCGTGTTTTAGTTTTTATTAAATTAATTTTAGAAAATATTCTTTCGCGTGCAGCGTTGGACATTGGTAAGCATAGCAGTCCCTTTGCAAAATTTGCAATATTTGCATATTTAAATTGTCTATTACAATCACGCATTTTGCCGACAGCACCCCAAAAATTGTCAACACTTAGAAGAGAATTCGAATTGCTACTACCACCAGATTCTAACCATAAAGTATAAACTCGTGTTTATGAATAGTTTGGTTGTTTTATGATTATCAACCTTATACACAAAGTATTAAAGTTGTTAATTGAATGCCAAACAAAAAACAAACATAACAGGAGAAGTACGAGGGAATCCCCTACTCGTTGTTTTATGATTATCAACCTTATAAACAAAGTATTAAAGTTGTTGATCGAATGCGATACAAACATAACACGATAACACGAGAAGTAGGAGGAAGGGGAATCCCCGACCCTGACCCCAAGGTCCCCAAGCCGCCAAGCCCACATTCCACATGCATACATGCTCGCGACGTGTCCAGGGTTGCCATTTCCGGCATTTTGTGTTGCCATAATGAAATTTATTTTGCATAACCCAATACTGCCAAAAACTGCCAAGTTTTATAAAACGTCAACTGATCATGCCAAAGGCTAAAATAAGAGGCAAATCCTGCCAAAATGGCAGGAACCTGCCACATATGGTCACACTGGACACAACAAAGTTCACTGCACAGTGCACACCAACACCAATCCGGACCAATCAACAAATGCACTAGAAACACAGATTATGAAAACCTTAAGTTTCTCTAATCTGTGCTAGAACCTAGAACACAGATTCCATAGAACACAGAACTTCTGTCACAAATGACATTACGCAGGTATATTCTCATAGAAATTATGATTTCTGTGCTTCTTTGAATGTCATATTGCATCATAACAGTGTTGCCGCACTAAAATGGACCAACTTGTTTTCGAAATCAGAAAAGAATAAAAACGGAATATTATTTTTTAGACGATTTATTCTGTTGTGCAATTACATTGTTATCATTGATTGATAACTTGTTGGGGAAAATAGCACAGACATACACAACCCATTGACAAATAACTTTGACAACACTGCACAATGCTGTCAGCAAAGGTATATAATAGAAACAGACAGAGACAGATATGTTAGGGACTAGTACGTCATAGCTCCGCCCACCAGACTCTGGCATTTTAAAATTTTGAATTATTATGCTGATTTCAAAACGCCAAATAATATTTTTGCCTCGATTTTGGCGCATGATATTGTTTGTACACTGAACTAGCATCATTATTTATTGATTGAACGGGGTTTGGAAAGATTCCATCACTCAGTGGTCTTCCCATTTAAAAAATCGTTCAAAATAGCCATTTTTGTATTAAAATTCTTCAGGGAAACTAATTGTCCTCTAATTTCTGGAAGGTTAAAGTCTCCAAATATATAGTTTTCGTTAGTCTCCGTAGATATGTTATCTTGTAAAAACTGTATGCAAGAATCAAAAATATCATAAGAGATACCTGGAGGTATATACAGGCTGATTCACGGTGGATGGCACATTAGACGTTTCTGGTGAACCAGACAACGGATCACTTTGAAAATTTAATGGAGGGCATATTCGGACATTCTCTAGCCAACTAAAATATTTTCGACAATGCGGTGTTGCCGCTTCTATTAGAAAGCAGTAGCAACTTTGATTTTTCAAATGGAACACTCTGTATATAATATTATTTTTGGAATCTCCAACAATTGCCCGACAACTTTTCTTGATATTTCCCTATACCTATCTGTTACCGTTTTCGAAATAAAAATTAATTTCAATTTTTTTCTTCGAAAATCATGACTTCTAAAAATGCCGATATCTTTTAGTTAAGAAGTACTATGATATCGAAATTTGGTTTGGAGTTAGGTGATACTTGGACACTTCCCACACGTCAGCCTAATCTCCGTTACTTCAATACAGGGTGGTAAAAAAAATACAGTTTTTTCGTTTGCTTGAAAAAGTTGCTGAAATTTGATTATTTTAAATGGAACACCCTGTATATTATTGAAAATTCGGAAAGCTGCTGAAATTTGCTTTCTTTCTATGTATATCATACCTATACCTAACTAGTCAAGTTTCGGACTTATGAGCATTTATTTGTGAAAATGTCCCTTCAGAATGGTATTTCCATTCGGTATTTGGTAAGCAGGCCATGATTACTATTTGACAGTAGCGTTGTGACATTCTCCTAATAATATTGACATTTTCGTCACTTCAGAAGTTGCAAATACCTTCAAAACGATGGAACAAAACTATTCAAACGAAGTTCTTATGAATTTGTTTATTATTTTTGGACAGTGTGATAAAATTATCAGCAGAACATGTAGAAAGTTCAATGAAATGTATCCGAATCTACCGCCAATGAACCTCAAGAAATTTATACGAATTCAGAACAATTTCAATGCATTTGGATCAACTTTAAAAGCGCCAAGAAACTTGCCTCGACCCGTAACTTCTGAAGACAACCAGATTAATGTCTTAGCATATTTTCACGCATTTCCCGAGTCATCGATAAGAAGTGCTGAAGAAGATTTGGGTATAAAATATTCATCGGTTCAAAGAATCTTGCGAAGACATAAAATGCATGATTATAAATTCACCAAAATTCAAGCAATGAAGCCTCAAGTCTCTCAACAGAGAGTAGAATTTTGTGAAATGTTGTTGACACGCATTCAAGAAGATCCACTTTTTTTAAATAAAATTATTTGGACTGATTAATCGAAATTTTCGAGAGAAGGGATTTTCATTAGAAAAAATCGTCATTATTGGTCCAGTGAAAATCCTCACGTCACAAAAGAAACCGGATTCCAAGAAAAATTTAGTTTTAATGTCTTCTGCATGTTGATGGACAACAAATTGAGGTACGTGATATACGAGGAGTCATTAACATCCAGAAGCTACCTGAATATTTTGGAGAATACTGTAGAGAGTTTCGTGGATAATCTGCCACTCGAAGAATATCGAAACTGTTGGTACCAACTAGACGGAGCTCCTGCACATTGCACAAGAGAAGTGAGCGCAGAACTGGAAAGACTTTTTGACGATCGGTGGATAAGGCGCTTGGGACCATGGAATTGGCCAGCGAGATCACCCGATCTTAATCCATTAGAATTTTATTTGTGGGGAATGTTTAAAGAAAAAGTTTACAAAATACCCGTGCGTTCGAGAGATGAATTGTTAGAAAGGATTGCCCAAACATTTGAAGATTTGGATCCCAATGAAATCAGATCTGCCACCACGAAAGCAATCAACACCCGCATTTTAAAGTGCTTGGAAGTGAACGGCCAGAGATTCGAACATATTTTGAAAAATTCCACATGATTGTTTTACTTTTTTATAATTATTCATATCAATATTTCCAATTTCAAGTTTCTTGGTGCTTTTTTAAAGTTTATCAAACATATTGAAATTGTTCTGAATTCGTATAAATTTCTTGAGGTTCATTGGCGGTAGATTCGGATACATTTCATTGAAGTTTCTACATGTTCTGCTGATAATTTTGTCACATTGTCCAAAAATAATAAACAAATTCATATGAACTTCGTTTGAATAGTTTTGTTCCATCGTTTTGAAGGTATTTGCAACATCTGAAGTGACGAAAATGTCGATATTATTAGGAGAATGTCACAACGCTACTGTCAAATAGTAATCATGGCCTGATGCTTACCAAATACCGAATGGAAATACCATTCTGAAGGGACATTTTCACAAATAAATGCTCATAAGTCCGAAACTTGACTAGTTAGGTATAGGTATGATATACATAGAAAGAAAGCAAATTTCAGCAGCTTTCCGAATTTTCAATAATATACAGGGTGTTCCATTTAAAATAATCAAATTTCAGCAACTTTTTCAAGCAAACGAAAAAACTGTATTTTTTTACCACCCTGTATTGAAGTAACGGAGATTAGGCTGACGTGTGGGAAGTGTCCAAGTATCACCTAACTCCAAACCAAATTTCGATATCATAGTACTTCTTAACTAAAAGATATCGGCATTTTTAGAAGTCATGATTTTCGAAAGAAAAATTGAAATTAATTTTTATTTCGAAAACGGTAACAGATAGGTATAGGGAAATATCAAGAAAAGTTGTCGGGCAATTGTTGGAGATTCCAAAAATAATATTATATACAGAGTGTTCCATTTGAAAAATCAAAGTTGCTACTGCTTTCTAATAGAAGCGGCAACACCGCATTGTCAAAAATATTTTAGTTGGCTAGAGAATGTCCGAATATGCCCTCCATTAAATTTTCAAAGTGATCCGTTGTCTGGTTCACCAGAAACGTCTAATGTGCCATCCACCGTGAATCAGCCTGTATATGCAGGCTAGTGTGATTTTGAAATGGCTTTTTATCCTAAATTGTACTATGACTGCCTCAAATGAAACCTTTGGTGTGAATACAATTCAAGATAAATGAACTTCTCAAACACCAAAGCTACGTCACAATCACACTCGACGTGCGTTTCGCCAACAAAGTTAGCATCTTCAGGAGCTAAATACTTACTCCTGAAGGTGCTAATTTTGTTGGCGAAACGCGCGTCGAGTGTGCTTGCAACGTAGTTTTGGCTAAAAGCATATGAGTCACAGCTTGACTTTTTTTTTCAGAAACCTAGAGTCACTATAATATTGAGGGGTTTTATTGCAAAAATAGAGCGATTTTGAAGTAAAATACTAGGTGATTGAAAAAAAATTAAGGTAACCTCGTTGAAATTACATGATTTTTTAATTTTTTGTCTGATTTACTACTAATTAGAAAGTTCAATTTTGTTCTCACATTGTAATTATACATATAGAGCAAAGACCGAGACACAATAGGGTTGTTTGTGGTGACCACACCTTCAAACCGTTTTTTATTTCTTAATCTTCTGGGATACCAACCAGAGGCCTTTAACGAACCCAATATCCACTAACTCCAGACCGACGGTTTAATGTCCCCGACGAAGGATGGCATGGCCTTCACAATATAGGTAATATGTCGTGCTATATTCACTACAGCTTGAGAAATCTAGCTATGAATGCTAAGAAACGCAGAAGATGCGCGAATTTAGATTGAGAAAGGATTCAGACGATAAAGGGGGTAGTATATTGAACATTTCGTAATAAAACTTCAAGGTGCACTTCGCGATGCGACAGATACAGCAGAACTGACAGTACTGACACTTACCAGTACACACAGTACAGTAACTCATACTTGTTTCGGACTGTACTGAACTCTTCTGCTACCGCACATCGATAGGCGTGGCGATTTCACATTCAAAGCTAGATTTGTCAAGCTGTACATTGTTTGGGCTTTTGATGCAGGTGTTACTCCTCAACCATGCTCCATATTGCTTCAGATATCGAATGACAGTCAACCTGAAGAGCAACGCAAGATTTCAAGAAGTAAGAAAATTTTCCCAACTTCTATGTCTTTTGACATGTTCTCATTGGAAACTAATTCAAACTCCTTGCGATCAACGACATGAAACTGATACATAAAACACTGAAAAATTATTGAAAAAAATAATAATGACTGAAATAAAAATTGAAAAAGAATAAAATTCAAATTCATGTATTAGGTACCTACCAGAAAATCAAAATCGATGTTTTTCAAGATTTATGAACCGTCAGTCACAGCTTGCGTTGTGTTAGCCTTGACTCACTGCAAATTGAATAAACTAAACAATGTTTTCGGATCATTATAAGTGGATTATTCATATAGACCGGGATCCCACGTCTATTTTCAAAAATGATTAATAACAGGCTGAATCTTCCAGAGTAGCTTCATTTTGCCGAGACGCCCACCTTTTTCCTCAACCAAAATTCTCGATAGTGCTAGTAGCTAATAAAATGCGCAGGCGTTAATCATGTCGATTTGGTGATCATTAATAACAGTTAGTTTTTCAGTTGAACCTCGAGATAATTCGATAAAGTAATCGAAAAAACTTTTGTCCTACAAAATGGATGGTAGGATTGAAGAGTCCCCCACTCCCAACATGTACCAATGACGTGGTCATAAAAAAATCAATAGTAGGCTGCGGATTTATTTTCCGTTACTTGGTTAATATTTGTATAATTGAATGGTCATATTATCCTACAAATTGAATGGTAGGTGTTCCCAGTCCTACGCTCCGAAATTGTCAATTCCACGAAAATTCTTGATATTAGTAGCTGCGTAGGCAAAAGTCATGCATGTTGATTTGGTGAGCGCAAGAATCCGATAAACCATTATTCAAGCAATGATGGCCGCGAAGGCCTTTCAAAATTTCCAAAAAATATTGGTACTTACTTTTTTGAGGTAGCTCTGACCGGGAATTGTTTGACTATACAGTGATCATGAGAAAAACGTCGAGAAATACGTGTATTGTAATTAACAGCTGAATTTGTTAAAACAGTTGCTACTAAAATTGATAAAAAAACTAGAGGCCACATTTGAAACAATAAAGTTGACGATGGAATTTAATGAGCAGAACGTCGCATTGGAAATTGGTTCATATGAGATTACAACAAATATGAAAGTTCATCTGGCTTTTTTTTAAAGTACACTGACGGGAATTGTTTGACCAAATATTGATGTTTTAAAAAAAAACGTCGAGAAACACATATATAGCTGAATTTGTTATGAAAGTGGCTACAAAAATCGATAAAATAAAACTGGAGATCGTATTTGAAAAAAATAAGTCGATGATGGAATCTAATGAACTAAACTTCGCAATGAAAATTGTTTTATATCATATTATAACAGATATGAAATATTATTGAGAGTTCCCCTGACTTATTCCTATATCATTCGAAATGGAGGCGGTAGAGCCATAAAACGAAATTTGACAATTTTTGTTTTTGGCAAATATCTCAATAACAAACATTGATATTCAAGATCTGAAAAAACGTTACCATTGCTCTCCAAAATAGAAAACTTTTGTCCGATTTAACCGACCTTGTAGGTTTCTTCGTTTTCGAGATAGTAATAATGTCATCAGCTAAAAAGATGGCCTGTATATATAATGTTAACACCCCGTCTGCTTAGCTGTATTATATTTTGATCGATCAGCTTCCATTCTGATTGATCGTCAATGATAAACTCAATCAACTTATACACTCGTAGGCGAATTCATACATAGGGGAATTGATTATATTATTGACTACCTTGTAGAAAAACAGTTTCGTTTTTTCTGTATTATGAAACATATTTCTCACGAATGTCAGTAATGACCAGTCGCTCACTAGTTCAATATTGGATATGATATGATATTTTTTTATACATTCAAATTTTTACAAAAATCTCAAAATTCATAATGTGTCGTCCTCTAGCGCCGAATCTGGTCATACGATCGAGTAAGGCCAATGGAGACTTTTACTCTGAATAGCTTCAGCTACAACATACCAAAAATTCAGCCATTTTCACAGTAAGACTTTTAACCATTAAATGTGGACGGCGTCCTTTGATGATAGTTGCATGAATTTTTGTTTAGAATTAATTTTTCCGTGAACCAGATGTCGTTCCCTTACGAACGACAACCCTCGAATGACGAAACTTGTGAGAGCTAAGGATTAACGAATTCTTACTATTTACGTGCTATTTCACTTTCTCGGGCCATCAGAGAAATATCTGCAGTCGCTAGGCTTCGAACCCACGACCGGCGACCAGAGTGGATAAAAGATCGGTACTTTAACTACTTGGCCACTTGACCCCCATAAAATATAATATCTTCTTTCGAACTGGACTTTTTGAGGCCACTGGAGACACCATACATCCTATTTTACCGTAGAGCAAATTTTCACAATTCGTCTGACCTCTTTGAAAGTTTTCAATTATAAATTTCAGCTCTTCAGACGACGATGTGGTGTTGCAGGTTTTTCCGGGTTTCCCTGCATCTGTGAAAGCGAATGCGACATCATTTAAGCCGCCCCGGAGGACAGATTGATTATTTCAATGTTTTTACTTTGTTATTGTTGTTTTCAATATGTTTTTTTAAATTATGAAATGCTAAACAAAAATTCCCACTTTTTTCATAAACTTTTCACGTAAATTATGATGATGATGATGATGATGATGATGATGATGATGATGATGATGATGATGATGATGATGATGATGATGATGATGATGATGATGATGATGATGATGATGATGATGATGATGATGATGATGATGATGATGATGATGATGATGATGATGATGATGATGATGATGATGATGATGATGATGATGATGATGATGATGATGATGATGATGATGATGATGATGATGATGATGATGATGATGATGATGATGATGATGATGATGATGATGATGATGATGATGATGATGATGATGATGATGATGATGATGATGATGATGATGATGATGATGATGATGATGATGATGATGATGATGATGATGATGATGATGATGATGATGATGATGATGATGATGATGATGATGATGATGATGATGATGATGATGATGATGATGATGATGATGATGATGATGATGATGATGATGATGATGATGATGATGATGATGATGATGATGATGATGATGATGATGATGATGATGATGATGATGATGATGATGATGATGATGATGATGATGATGATGATGATGATGATGATGATGATGATGATGATGATGATGATGATGATGATGATGATGATGATGATGATGATGATGATGATGATGATGATGATGATGATGATGATGATGATGATGATGATGATGATGATGATGATGATGATGATGATGATGATGATGATGATGATGATGATGATGATGATGATGATGATGATGATGATGATGATGATGATGATGATGATGATGATGATGATGATGATGATGATGATGATGATGATGATGATGATGATGATGATGATGATGATGATGATGATGATGATGATGATGATGATGATGATGATGATGATGATGATGATGATGATGATGATGATGATGATGATGATGATGATGATGATGATGATGATGATGATGATGATGATGATGATGATGATGATGATGATGATGATGATGATGATGATGATGATGATGATGATGATGATGATGATGATGATGATGATGATGATGATGATGATGATGATGATGATGATGATGATGATTTGAATTGAACAAACAATTATACATTGAAAGTAACATTACTTTACGAATAAAAGTATATTAAATTAGCTAAACCACAATTTCAAAATAATTCGTTATTTTGAATAATTTTTGTAGGACTAGCGATACATACCTGTTTTTTGTAGGACACTGTATTATTTAGGTGAAGAATACACTAACCTTTCATGTTACAGTTACTAGTGCATTTTTTGCCATGGAATTGACAATTTCGGAGCGTAGGACTGAGAACACCTACCATTCAATTTATAGGACAATATGACCATTCAATTTTACATATATTAACCAAGCAACGATAAAAAAATCCGCTGGATATTAATGATTTTTTATGACCACGTCAATGGTACATGTTGGGAGTGGGGGACTCTTCAGTCCTACCATCCATTTTGTAGGACAAAAGTTTATTCGATTTCTATCGAACTATCTCGAGGTTCAACTGAAAAACTAAGTGTTATTAATGAATTTTTTGCACTCACCAAATCGACATGATTGACGCCTGCGCATTTTATTAGCTACCACTATCGAGAATTTTCGTAGAGGAAAAAGTTGGGCGTTTCGGCAAAATGAAGCTACTCTGGAAAATTCTCAGGAATAAAGATTCAGCCTGTTATCAATCATTTCTGAAAATAAGCGTGGGATCCCGGTCTAATATTCTTATTGCCGAATTATAAGGAAATAGGTACATCACAACTTATTATAAAGAGTCAAACTGACATTTCAAAACAATGCTACACCAAGATGTCACTTGATTCTGAAATATACAGGTACTGCAAAATTAATTTATACATACATGCAGCCAAATAAATCACTATGTCGTTTTTTCCGCGGAACAAAAGCTAATCGTTTCTTAGGTAACATTATAATAATTAATATTTATTAAATCCCTAATCGAAGTGCCTCTCGATTCCGGATGCTGGAACGGCTTAAGGTATATTCTTTTAGAATCACTGTGTAGCATAAGAAAACTAATTTCGCGTGGGTCCGAAGAGTCACAATATATGCCCTCAAATGTGTTGAGAAAATGGGCATTGTTGAATCTATACGTGTTTATGCATGTTTTTGAGAAAATAAAGGATAATAATAATTATTATTATTACTATTATTATTGTTATGTTCCACCGGCAAGCGATTGTTGCTTGATCATTATGTTTATAACTACCAAAACCCTGAAGGGCATACGATATTCAATTATCACACATTTTGGCAGCACACGTGTGTTCGAGAGGCTGCATCTGTCACTTGTTCTAAAGAATCTCGAATAACTCAAAATCGGTTCATTTTGAGTAAAGGGTAAAATGCATGAGTTAGAAGTGAAATCTTGAGGAGAATTCAAATATGAGGTGAAAAACAGGGTGTGACATTAAAAATAACAAAGATGACGTCACTTCCGGTGAAACCTGAAACGTCATGATAACGAAAGTATTTTGATTCAATTCTTCATTAGTTCTTCAACCATCCTACCATTTTTTAGAATCGCCACACTTTTACTTTTCTATATATAAATGGCGTTATCTCGACAAGATATACCCCTGTATACCATTTTCATTGCATATACAGGGTGTTAATTAAGTACGTTGACAAACTTCGGGAGGTGATTCTTTGAAGGTTTTCAGGACGAAAAGTTCATATAAACATGTCCCAAACGGCTTGGTTTTCGAGATACATGGCGATAAAAATACATTTTTTTAAAGATTTTTTAGAGTTAACTTCGACATTTTCGACAATAATCAGTTCAAATTAGGCAAGTACAATCCATTCAATAGGGCGCACGATACAAAATAATGCATTTCTTAAATAATTCACAGGGTCCTCCTTTTTTCAGAGTCAAGCTTTGTTCAACCCTTCAGAATTTTTTTTTCGCCGCCACTAACATATTATGAGAAAGGAATAATCAATGTTGTTTCATTTAACATCTCTTTGATATCTTGCATTTTTTCATTTACTTGTACGGTTCAGGGGCTATAATGAAAATATTAATTTAAACATTTTCCAGTGTGGCATAACATTAGAAAATTTGAAAATTAAACATTTTCAATTATTGTAAATTGATGGAAATATTTTTTCAGAATTAGAAAAATCTACGATGAATAAAAATTATACAATAAAAAATATAAAGACAAGCTTTTATACAAATGCACTGAAAATGAAAAAATAATTTGTTTCATTTTTTGTAGGTTATTCTGTGAGTATCAAAATCTTTCTGTACAAGATTACCTAGATCAAACAATGAAATGAATTATTTTTTCCTTTTCAGTGTATTGTATAAAAACTTTAAAATGTTTTCTTTTTATAATTTTCATTTTTAACATTTTAGTTTATTTTTTATGTGAAACTGAAAATCTCCAACCCAAAAACCATCACATACCAATTTTGAACAGAATCGGATCATAATCACAAAACTCGTCCGCCATATTGGAGCCGCCATTTTGTTTTTTAACAAACATTTTTACGGAAACCTGCCAAATTTCAAATTAATCGGAGTATTAGAAGTGGGTCAAATTCAACTTTTATTAAATTGTTTGTTAGTTAGTTACAAGTGAAGCTAAATAAAAGCTTGTTATTGTAAAGATGTGATCTAACAGAAAACTACTATCTCCCCGTCACTGCGGTACGCTGGATATTAAACTAGATCTGACAGATATTGGGAAAACCTTAACTTTCAACCTGAAGATTCTGATGGTAAAAATGTGCATTTTCATTGAGATATTTGATTAAAAATGTTTTTACCCATCAGTCTTGATAGAGAACTCATACAAATTTTTTGTTATTTAAAAAAAAGATATTTTTTAGTTTTCAATTGAACGTTTCCTTTTCAACATAAAAAACTTCCGATAGGTAATCCTGTAATGGAAGATAGTTAATAGGGTTTATCTAATAGTCGCAGATCATTACACATTTGATTTTCATTTATGAATCTCTGGTCATAACTCCGAAAAACTAAATCAAACAAATTTTTGTTTCCGTACGGAGTACATTATTTTATCAGAAATTTCGGTTTGTTTTTTCTTCTGCAGTAACGCAGAAATTTTGTAATCAATTTGAATTCATAAAAATAGCAAAGTGGGCTTTGATATTAATTCATTTATTTAAATATCATCAACTTGACAGTTATCGAAAGTTGAGAAACTGCCTCATTGTTAATTCTTCATTAGTGCAAGCTATAAAGCAGATTCATTCAATATTCCTTTGGATAAAATGGTTGAATATACAAATTCAGAAATGGCAGACATGCAATTAATGTATGGAATGGCTGATGGTAACGCTCATGCCGCCAGACGAATGTATCTAGAAAGATTTCCACAACGTCATATTCACAGCACACAAATGTTCATCAATATTCACTCCCGTCTTCGTGAAACGGGTACTTTCAAGAGGTCTGCTGTTCTCATAGGAAGACCCAGGAGAGTTAGAACAGTTCAGATAGAAGAAGCTGTACTTAACGAAATTGAGCAGCATCCAGACACCAGTACAAGACAAATTGCGGCACAGTTTAACGTAACCCATGTATTGGTATGGCAAATTTTAAAAGAGCAACAACTTTATCCCTATCACATACAGCGTGTTCAGGCTCTTCTGCCAAGGGATTTTCCAAAGAGATTAACTCTTTGCACTTGGATTCAAAATAAATTGTTGGAAAATCCATGGTTTTTATCTCAAGTGTTATTCACCGATGAGGCATGCTTTTCCCGTAAAGCCATTATTAATTTTCACAACAATCATATGTGGGCTGATGAAAACCCACACGCCGTGATTGAAAACCATTTTCAAGAGACGTTTTCTGTGAATGTTTGGGTTGGAATTGTAGGGAATTTCCTTATCGGGCCACATTTTCTGCCTCATAGACTCAATGGTGACCATCATCGACATTTTCTTGAATTCATCTTACCTGGACTCCTAGAAGAGATCCCACTGAGGGAAAGAATTGGAATTTGGTTTATGCATGATGGTGCTCCAGTACACTTCAGATTGGTTGCACGCCAATATTTAGATGAGAATTATTCTGATCGCTGGATTGGGCGTGGTGGGCCACAACTTTGGCCACCAAGGTCACCCGATATGAATCCACTTGATTTTTTCCTCTGGGGGCACCTTAAGTCATTAGTGTACCGAACTCCAGTTCAAATTGAAGAAGACCTGAGGAATCGCATACAGGAGTCATGCGGAATTATAAGAAACACTCCTGGTATTTTTGAGCGTGTCCGCCAGTCTATGGTTAGGCGCATAAACGCATGCATTGAAGTTGGCGGTGGCCATTTCCAGCAGCTGCTCTGACATATCAATTTCAATAATGGTCCTTTTCTGAACTTAATTTTATTCCTAGAGAATTTATGTTACTTTGCTCTAGTATTTGATAATAAAGTTATTCACTATTGAAAATGTCCAAAATTATTTTGCCATAATTAACTTTGTGCAATACATATTCAACCTGAGTTATGGTAAAAAATGTATGGGAGCTCCATAACATTACATTTTCTCTACACGAGCAGAAAATAGCTATTTGTGTAATGAGAACAAAATGATGTATTGCGTCACGCGCTAATCTTTGGAGAGTGGCAATGACACTTCGAGAAATGAATTATTTTATATCATGCGCACTATTGAATGGATTGTACTTGTCCAATTTGAACTAATTTGGATCGATTATTGTCGAAAATTTCGAAGTAAACTCCAAAAACTCCTAAAAAATGTATTTTGATCACCCTGTACTTCGAAAACCAAGCCGCTTGGGACATGTTTATATGAACTTTTCATCTTGAAACCTTTCAAAGAATCACCCTTCAAGTTTGTTAGACTATTTGCTTCTCAAATTTCTTTATGTTATGCGTTACTGGAAAATGTTTGCGTTAATATTTTCATTGTAACTCCTGAACCGTACAAGTAAATGAAAAACATCAAGAGAGCAAAAAGATGTTAAATGAAACAACATTCATTATTCCTTTCTCATAATATGTCAGTGGCGGCGGAAAAAAAAAATCTGAAGGGTTGAACAAAGCTTGACTCTGAAAAAAGAGGACCCTGTGAATTATTTGAGAAATGCATTATTTTGTATCGTGCGTACTATTGAATGGATTGTACTTGCCTAATTTGAACTGATTATTGTAGAAAATGTAGAAGTTAACTCTAAAAAATCTTGAAAAAAATGTATTTTTATCACCCTGTATCTCGAAAACCAAGCCGTTTGGGACATATGTTTATATGAACATTTCGTCCTGAAAACCTTCAAAGAATCACCTCCCGAAGTTTGTCAACGTACTTAATTAACACCCTGTATAATAAATGCATAGAAATCACCTGTACACAATGCGACACAAAAACCAACATGAAATACCTTTCAATACCGTTTCTATCGCTAAATAATTATTCAATAAATCCCTACAACAGTAATGAGCTTCGTCTCAAAGCGATATACTGAAGTGAAAGATCAGATGATTTGCAACAATAACATACTACATGCATCTTTTGAAAAGTTCAGCACAATAATATTACCATATACAGAAACATTTGCAAAATTGTTTAACAACTTTAACATCAGTTACATAAAACAAGACCGTTTCAATTATATAAAAGTCTAAGAGCCAGTGAAAAGCAGACACAACATATTTCAGTAAACCCTTAATTTTGCCCAAAGATTCTCTCATACTTACTGTTCATGAGTAGGGGACTAGCTAAGCCCGGTCGAGGTAGATTGAGCAGCGCTCAGGTGCAATAGTTATAAAAATTAGACGACTTTCGAAAGAATTTCAGTAAAGCTGCCGTTTATATATTTTTTCTACATTCATGCAAAAAGCAAAACTTTATTGAACTATATTCAGTGGAAAAAGAAGTTCTTTATTGCACTAGTGCAATACAGTTTTTATTACACTCATCTGTCATTCTACTTCAACGTGCTGTCATCATGACAAACATAAACGTTCAAACCTACTACATATTTAGTAGATATTCTGTGAGATTGGCAATAGGTACTTCACTATGAAATATTCATATTGAAAATTGCACCAATTGTTCATTCACTTTCAACATTGAGGGTAAAAATAAAGTTTGAGTTAAATTGTTCGTAACGTATTAGTTCCTGTTTCAATGCAAATCGATATTAATAATAAAGTATTCAAGTTGCGCTTTTCATTTTCCCACACCTAGTGCCGCACCTCAATAAATCATTTTTTGCTTTTTGCATGAACGTAGAAAAAATGTTGTATGCAACTCGTGCAAAAATTGTTTATTGCACTCGACGTGTTGTCCAACTCGGCCTAACGGTCGAGTGCAATAAACATTCACTTTTTGCACTTGTTGCATAAATAACTATTAAACTATATAATTATTGTTACTGGAAAATCAGAAAGGCAGACACTTATGGCGGTTGCAAAGTCACGGAAAACGCTTTGCAAATTTGAAAAAAAAAATTAAGTTCAAACAAATTTCAGTAATTCTGAAATTCGAATATGTTATTCTCAACAGTATTACTATCTTATATTCAGCAAGTCAGAATTTTTCTCCGTTTGTAACAATCTGGCAGACACAGAAATGATGTTTTATGCATTAAAAAAATATATATTCTCACGTATATTTATTATCTTATATTTATCTTATATATCTTATATTTATTATCTTCAGAATCATCTTCTTCGTCGTTAGAAAAGTGTTCGTCATCCTCCGTGATCATATCAGTATCTGTAATCATAGAATTTATATTTGTAAATCGAAGTATTTTCAGAATAGAATTCATTGTAATGTAATTAGCTGAAGTATCTTTCACCAATTCGCTGACAAGATTTGGAAGTTGATCTCCCTCAAACCATTTAAAAACGAAAGAACCTTCTTCCTCTATTCAACCATGTTCCAGTGGGCTCAATGTGGTGGGCTCTTCTTTCTTTGGAAGCATTTTTCCATGAACTAGAAATATAATGAGCTCTCAAGAACTGCTGGTATAGCTAGATTTTATGCAAGTTGGAATAGAGCTCTCATCGAAATTTCTAACTTTTTTGCTGAAGCTTTCATCAACATCAGTAACTTTGTAGTTACTGGTAAATAGCTGAAATCTGCCATCATCAACGTCCACAGATTTCTTAGCGCCATACATTTGACAAGTCAATATTTGTACTGTTTTAAATAACTTTTGTAATTCATCCTCCGTCAAATCAACGTCACCAAGAGCTGCAAAGGCTTGTTGAAATGGAATATTTTGTTTTTATCAAGGTTGATGGTATTTTTTCCCCTTATTGAAAAAAGCAGGATTAAAATCCAGTAAACGCATGGAAACCAACTAAGCTTTTGCTTAATTCTTGATAATTTTGGGTAGATAAACCTTTCATGATTGCCGCTCCCGGTGAGCATCCAGATATAAGAAGGAATTTTCAATCGGGCCATGTTACCGAGCATTAATATCGATAAGTCAGTGTCAGATCCTCTGCAAGCTATTTTGACATAAATTATGTGAAAATGCATTATGGAATTTTTTTAAGGAAAAACAAAATGGCGGTTCCAAAATGGTGGACATGCTTTGCAATTATGGTCCTATTCGATTCAAAATTGATTTGTGGTGGTTTTCATGGTCGGAAATCATGATTTGTTTGTAAATGCAAGGTGGCTCCAAGATGGCGAACGAAATTTGTAATTATGGTCCGATTCGAATCAAAATTATTTTGTGGGGATTGTGTGTTTTTGCATTTTTTTCACAACACATGTGTTTTGAAGAATTCGTTTTTGGTATTGGGTCGAATCGTATATTCGTATAACAAATTTCACCCGTCATCTTATTTTTTGCATTGGCAAACAAATCATAATTTCCAAAACTGAAAACCACCACATATCAAGTTTGAATCGAATCGGACCGCAATTTTGTTTTTTCTCTTAGAAAAATTCTATAATGCATTGTCACGGAATTTATGTTAGATTAGTTTGCAAATGACGTATCATAATTTGAAAGACGGAACAGTTGTTTTTCCCGCAAGAGGGCGTCAAAATGAAAAGGTGGGTATCGAGAATTGACATTGCTGAATTCCGCATGAAATTACGTTTTTAATGATGTGTCACAGTTACTACTTTCCCTATTCGAATTGTTTGGGGGACAGTACCCAAGGGGTTGGGAAAGAGGTATGGCGGTTGAGTTTATGATAGGAAGATGTCCCCCTTCGTTTGAAAATACTCGATTTGTTTCGTTTTCGGTGCTCCACCCTGTATAAACGGCAGATATACTGAAATACTTTCGAAAGTCGTTTAATTTTTGTACCTGTTACACCTGAGCGCGGCTCAACCTACCTCGACCGGGCTTAGCTAGTCTCCTACTCATGAACAGTGAGTATAAGAGAATCTTTGGACAAAATTGAGGGTTTACTAAAATATGTTGTGTCTGCTTTTCACTGGCTCTTAGACTATAACATTCCGATAAATATACACAAGTTCAAATGTACAAGGTTAATTCAGGATTATATGCCGAGTGTCCGCAGAAGGTGGCTCGCCCCTGTAACTTGTTTGTTTTTGAAGATAATGGAATGAAATTTGGAGGATCTGTATAAGACATGAAACTGCGTTTTTTGACAAATAACTTAAGTTCATGCAACTTCCGGTTTAACCGGAAGTGTCTTAAACTTTCGATTTTTAAATCGGACACCTATTATATTTTCACCTCTTTTGTCTTCACATGATATTCTGAATAGGTACAACCAAATATCATTTGTCACTTTTTGTTACCAATTTTTTTTTCAATTTTGAATTTTTTTTAGATTGCCATGGATATGTTCAAATTACTAATTACAGCTCTAAAAATGATTATCTCTAATCTTCACCCTCTTTTACATTTATTTTGATCTCCACATTCTCACATTTCACTATTTGTGAAAAGTCTTGGCCACTAGTAGAATGTAGGTACGCGTGAACAAGTTCTTTCAACTCGTCATGCAAATGGTAATAAGTTTCTCAATTAATAACTATGAAACTAGTCATAGTAAGAAACTGAATTTTTGGAACAGTACTGAGGAGAGAATGATGAATATATTAAATAATAATAAAGGTATTCCACCGAGTTGATCGTGAATTACAGGGTGATTTCTGAAACGCTGATATTTTGTCATTTTCATTATCAAAAACTTGCATGATCATCCTATATATCCCAACGAAATCATTTTTGAACGGTTTCAGATATCTTCGGAGGATGATAATTCACTTGAATATACAGGATATGTACGAAAGAACCGGCCATATATTTCACCAACTTTTCAAATCACCTTGTACGAAATGTATGAATTGTGATTAATGATGGAATAAGAATAGTATATTGCATGCCAAAATTATTTTATCAATATTTCATTATTACATCGAATTTTCAGACATTACTAAAATGTTTTTATTTTTTACTCTGTACATAATGATATAATCTGCAGCATCTGAATGATATTCAGTAATATGAAGGTACGTTGATGATAAGAACGAAAAAAAAAGTGCAGTTGGCAATTTCAAATCCCGAGAAAATGATTTTTAACTTGAACGCCCTGTATTTCAAAATCTACCCTTCAACGAACTTAGCAATTCTGCACGTTCAATCAGTACATCGAATATACAAATTTCATCTAGAACCATTTTACCTATAAAAAGTGCGGGGTCCTTTATAGGTTACTAGTTATGATTCACAAAAATTTGGCAGATATGTCAAAATAAAGACGACTTAAAAAGTTGTGATTCCTTTATTTAAATTAAATACCTGAGTGAAAATATACCAGGTGTTTCATTTGAAAATCGGAAGTTTATGTCACTTCTAGTGAAACCGGAAGTTACACGAAGATTAGTTACTTGTCCAAAGATGCTATATCAAGTCTTATAAAGATCATCCAAATTTCATTCCATTATCTTCAAAAACAAAAAAGTTATAGTAGCGAGACACTTTCCGCGGACACCCGGTATGTGCACCAACACATTTCCATAACATATTTTTTCTTAAATGGTCAAAACAATTTACAATTTCAACGAGATTAACTGCCTGGGGTTTACGACACTGTTCCAACCACACTTGATAATCAGCCCTATGCTGTATCACTTATTCCGTTAAGTTGAGCGTTACGTTTAGCGGTCAGACGTTATCCCAACTTAATGGAAAATTGCCATTATGTTGGGATAACGTCTGACCGCTAAACATAACGGAAGTGATACAGCATAGGGCTGAATATGAAGGAGAAAATATAAGGGCTGCTTTTCGAACAGTAACGCCTCAAAAATGTTTAGGGGTCTTAAAAACAGAGAGTGGCTATGTATTTAACAGAATGGTCGTCATTTTGAGCACCTACTTTGAATCTGTATTTATGTTTCATGTTTTGGTCTTTTTTCTTTTGAATTAAGAAAAAATTGTATATTGTCTGTTCAATGAACTACTTACTGCCTGAATATGTTTGGAAATTATAATTTTTATTGTATATTGATTATTTCGTGGCCGAAAAAAAGCGCAATTGAAAAAATCGCAACGAAAATAAACGCACAGAAAAAAGCGCAATGTTACATAAGCCCACAAGAAATATCCACACGTGGAAAATTGCACACATGGATTAAATCGCATACGGCAAAAACTTCTCGTGTATAATAGTCCAGGAGCCCGGTGAAAATTTGGTCAGTCATTTCCTCTCAAGCGATATTTAGTGGAATACATCAGAGAGTCGTATTATAAAGATTCGTGAACGTCAGCTGTGATTCCGTTGGCAGGGGGGGGGATGGGATGATCAACACAGTGGCTTCCTACGCACGAAGAAAAAAAATATATTGAATTATGTCCTCCTTCCCGGAAACATGTTAAATTGACGCAATCCGAATATAAGGTAAAATTTTATTTGAGAGGATATCATAGAAGGTATAATTTTTTTGTGTTCGACCAACTAGCTGTCGTATAAAATACCATGCTATAGTCAGCTGATTTTTTCTTTCTTCAAGATATTGCTTTAGCGATAATTTAACATGTTTTCAGGTAGGAAAACAAAATTGAATACATTTATTTTTCTTTGTGCGTGGGAGGCTACCACCGCTCATCCCCCCCCCCCCCACGGAACCGCAGCTGACGTTCACGAAGCTTTATAATATAACTCTCTGATGCATTCACTAATTTTCGCTTGAGAGGAACTTGGTCATGGAAATCTGTCACTGGCTCCCGGACTATAAATGCGCACATAGAAAAAAACGCAAACTCATATTATGAATTTATTTTTAAGGAAAACCTCCAAAGAATAAGAAGGAAAGAACTGTAACATTAATCAGGAATATAAACTTCTGATGTGAATTAGCCATTGTTCTCCGTTTCATAATACTTTTCTGAATTAGTTCGTTCAGGTTAGATCAGACTAATTAGATACTACCCTCAAAATGAATTTTTCTTCAACTTCCAAGCTCCCAACTTGCGAGCTAGGTTAGTTCGTTTATGTTAGATCAGATTAATAATTGGACGGGATAATTTTTCATACGGTTATTATTGTCTGAGGATATTATTGGACGGGGGAGTAAAAGTAGAAATAGACACTTTATATATACGTTAAAATTTATTTGACACAACTGGTTTTGACAGAACCTAATTTTATTATCGGAAAAAAAGCGCACATCATTAGGCTTGTTCATTGAGGACTGCTCTAGTTGATCAAGATCACTTTCACATATGTTCATCTCTCTCTAACACTTCTACATGTGTCTCTCTTTTGAAAAGATCAACTTCAAGGAAGTGGAGCAATCAGAGAACGTCTTAACGAACGACACTACTTATTGTGTTTTTTCCATGTGCGCATTTATACATGAGAGGTTTTTGCGTTGTGCGATTTAATACATGTTTGCAATTTTCCACGTGTGGATATTTCTTGTGGGCTTATTTAACATTGCGCTTTTTTCTGTGCGTTTACTTCCTTTGCGTTTTTTTCAATTGCGCTTTTTTCCTAGATTCTGATTATTTTCCATGAAGTAACACAATTGTGCTGTTTTGATTCAAAGAACAGATTGAAATAAGAAAGAACTACTAGGTATTTAAAAATCCAATATGTTAAAAATATACTTATCTCATCGTCTGTGGGGGCCTTTACGGTTCATGTTGGAGGTACTTTCTTGTACGAGGCACATTCACTTTGGAGGCACATTCTGGTACGAGGCACGTTAATGTACAAAAGGCACATTCATTTTGGAGGCACATTCTTTTGGAGGCCACAATCTTTAGGAAGGCTGAATCCAGTTGGAGTTATAGTTGGAGGGCCTGAAGACTTTTCTGGAAGCCGTACGCATGCTGTTAGCAGCCGTTTTCGTTTTTGAGGCTGTAGAATTCAAAGCTCTGCCCCTAGATACTTTGTTGAAGATTTCAAGCCAACGATTCCTGTTCCAAACTTCCCGTATGGTGAAAGATAAGTTATTGAAAACGAGTGAAATATTCATAACTGTTTATTTATTTATTAGTCATATACAGGGTGTCCGGTAAACCTTGTACAATATTGAAACTGGTGATGGACCAGGTCAACATTGTTCAGAATATCGGAATTTCACTTCAGTTAAAATATCACCGTTTTCGAGATAATGGGCATTTTAAGAATTTCTGGAAAATCGCTACCTAACCTTGGATTTTTGAGTGCCATGTATACAAATTGGGACGAATCCAAATATCTTTGCTGCTGAAGATAACTGATGAGTGATGCTTCTAGACATACAGAACAGTTTTTCAGAAAGTGAAAACATTTTTCAAGAAATGAAGGTAAAATGACAGATTTGAGTTTCATCAATTTTCTTAAAAAAAGTTTGACCTTATTATCTGAAAGAAACATAACCAATTGGAAGTGGACATTCATTTCAAAAGAATGCTCATTTTGTCCAGACTCTACCATGGTATAAAACAAACTATAATTATTTTTGAAAGAAGTGGTTTCCATTGAATTAGGCGTGGTTTTCATCTAGGCTTCTATGAACTTTTATTCAAGAAAAAAAGGAAACTACCCAACACCAAAACTGCGCCACAATCACACTCGACGCGCGTTTCGCCAACAAAGTTAGCATCTTCAGGAGCTAAAAGTAAGCTTTTAAGATTTTAAGATTGTGACGTAGTTTTGGTGTTTGGGTATTTTATTTTTTTCTTGAATTGTATTTACACCAAAGGTTCCAATATATTCATTTACTTGGTCAACTTTTATACTTACGCCCAAAAATTATTTTATTTAGATTTTATCAAGATAAAATGTGGAAATAATTATTAATAATGAAGAATATACTGCTTGGTGGCATTAAATAGTATGTCAATAAAATTTATTTTTCATGTAATTAGGCCTAATAAAATTATCGAAATGAAATGTCGATTATCCGACATGGCACCGATTAATACGAATTCTTGTGATAAATGTCGCAATTGTCCAACTTCCAGATTCCAACCAAGTTTCAGAGACCGAAAGATATACAGGGTGTAACCAAATAAGTGCAAACTTTTTTAAGAGATGAATCCTTGTCGAAAATTAAAAACTTTTGTTTGAACAACTTGTGACCTCTATCGTAGTTTTTTTAAATTATTCCGCTTCTTTCATTTAGTGGTATTTATTTCTTTGTCATGCCGTACATACGTTATACTCCCCGAGAATATGCGCATATGCACAACATTTATGGTGAATGTGGAGGTAGTGCTACTGCTGCAGCAGCGCTTTATGCAGAACTATATCCGATTGCACAATCCCGCTCATAAAATCGCTGATTAGGGGGAGTTGAATTCAGCTCAGAATAACATCACACTTTAATATTATCGAAATTCTACTCCTTCCAAAAATAATGATCGTATGTTTTATACCATAGTAAAGCCTGGACAAAATGGGCATTCTTTCGTAATGAATATCCAGTTCCACTTGGTTATGTTTTTTTCAAACAATAATGTCAAACTGTTGTTAAAATAATTGGTGTAACTCAAATCTGTCATTTTACCCTCATTTCTTGAAAAATTGTATTGTTTTCTGAAAAACTGTTTCGTACGTCTGAAAGCATCACTCATCAGTAATCTTTAGCAGCAAAAATATTTAAATTCGTCCCAATTTGTATACATGGCATTAAAAAATCCAAGGTGAGGTAGTGATTTTCCAGAAATTAAAAAAATGCTCATTATCTCGAAAACAGTGAGATTTTTACTAAGGTAAAATTCCGATATTCTGAACAGTCATGATCTGGTCTATCACCAGTTTCAATATTGTACAAGGTTTACTGGACACCCTGTATATTATTTTTGAGAATGGCAAACACTCTGAAATTATCGCAACAGGTATAGGTACCTACTCATTCAATTTTGTGAAATATCTGCGGAAAGCCAGTAACATCAGTAGAAAGCGCACGATATTGAAAAAAGGTTACCATTGCAAATGGATGCATTTGCCGTCGTTTGATCATACTTTGGTAAATTTAGTAAGGTATACTTTCCGTACGGTATAATCCCCTGAAGTACTTTCTTGTTTATATGTGTATGTGAATCTTTAACTATAACACATCTCTTTGTCAGCTCCGAATTAAGTTTGAAAATCATTTGGTTTAAATCGACGGAAATTTATGAAAGTGTCGTATGTATTTTCACGTAAGTCCGACCTTTGTACTGAAATTTATATAGTGATAACTTATCACTGACTGACAACGCCAAAAAATCTTAAAAACCAACCAGAAAAAAAATGTAAACAGAGATTATCTTGAAGGGTCCTCAGCTGTCATGAAGGTGACCATAAACTTAGCCTGCGGTCTGGTAAAATGTCAGATTTGGATAAAGCGATTAAAATCATTCGAGAAGAGATTTTAAACAGCCGTACGGAAATAAAAAACTGCATCGCAGCTAGCGAGGCACGACTTCTAATAAAAATTGAAGATTTGAAAAATAAGGTGGCAAATTTGGAAAAGGAAAATAGCGAAGTCAAAGAAGAATTAGACTACCTTAAAAGAGCCCAGAACAAGAATAACATTGGAGTATTTGGACTAAAAAAGAAGAGAGAGGAAGTTGTGCGAAGATTTCAGAGAGAGCTTGGTGTGAACCTGGATACAGAAGATTTTGTTGACGTTTACCCACTAGGCAAGTCGGATGCTTGTCCGATTAAAATAGAGTTTGTTTCAACCATAAAAAAAAGAGAAGTTCTTAAAAACTGTTAAAAGTTGAAGGGAACAATTATTTCCATTGTTCATGATCTCACACCGACACAAAGGAGTGAGAACAAAATTCTTAGGAAACATCTCTAATCTACCTCGCCAAACAAGAAGGAAGTCATAAGGAGTATTACATAAGGAGAAATAAACTCATCGTGGATGGATTATCTTATGGAGTTGACGAATTGGAAAAATATGCTTTAATAAACCAACCTAACAGTGCACCTTCTACCCCAACAGCCGAGAATAAAGATAATTTTCCATCGGGATCACAGAAAGTTCCTACGACCCCACGGATTCCTACAACTAAGAAACCGGTACCTATGGTTAAAACTCTGCACGAGACACCAAGAACTCGTTCGATTACCAAGAATTAGCAGATCTGAAATGGACAACAATTGAAAGACAGTTTAGTTACATTTTTTTTGTTCTCTATATAATAATCAATTATCTTTACTGATATTACTAAAATTAATCTGAACTGATTGATAAAAAAGGGAAAGGGGAAAAATCATCATTTTATCTGAGTCTAAAAATACCACGTTGTGTTTTTACAGTTCCTACATTGTAGACAAATTATTTCTTATAAAGTCAGTAGTCAGTAGTATGGATCTTTATATAGAAGAAATTGAACCTGCTATAGTATACACTAAAGTAGCTGAAAATATAACAGAATATAAAAAACTATTCATAAATAACCACAATAAGTTCAGCATATTTCATAACAATATCCGTAGCATTATGAAAAATATTGATGAACTAAAAATAGCCCTTGATAAATTTGATAATGATTTCGAAGTTGTTGTCCTCACAGAAACACGCATAATTCATAGTTCACTCTTACTGGATATTCCAACATATAACCTCATGCTCATATATATATATATATATATTTATATATATATATATACTTGAATCAGAATGATGGCCTAGTAATATATATAAAAAGTTATTTAATTTATCACTTGGAAATAATCGAGGTTGGTGATATAAAAATGATTCACCTAGTTATAAACCGTGATAGTGAAATCATCATAATAGATTCACTATACAGATCGCCGTCTACATCACCCGTATACTTCTTGAGCAGTCTTTACGAATATATGAAAAATAGAAAAAATCAGAAGTCAGACATCGATATATTTTTAGGAGACATAAATATTGATTTTCTATATATCAAGAATGAATATAGAGATGAGTTTTTAAAAATAGTAAATCATGTATAAATAGACCATATTATATTTGTGAAAACTTCGAGATCCCATAGTCTCTTAACTCCGACCACTTTCCATGTATTCTTCACCTCAATTATTCAAACGAAATGGTTAATGAACCAGATACTGGAAAAAACTACAGGTTTATATTAAATGAAAATAAATTAATTCAAGCTTTAAGGAACGAAACTTAGAACCACGTCCATAATGAAATAGATGTAGATGTTGGTACGGAAAAATTCATGGATACTTTACAAGAAAGAATATCTGAATGTACTATCAGAAAACGAGTGAGAAAAAAATATATCAAAAGAAGCGAGTGGATGGATAACTAACGCGATGGTGAAGTCAATAAATAGTAAAAATGAAATGTATAAAAAACTGCAAAAAGATCCGGGTAATGAAAATTATAGGAGAGAATTGAAATCTTACAAAAATAAATTGGAAGAATTAATCAAGAAATGTAAAGCTGATTTTTACAAAAAAAAACTTTTCGAAAACAGGAATTGTCATAACCGATTATGGAAATGCATGAGAAGCGTAACATATCGTAATACATCGAAAAAACAACAAATCAAACAAATTAAAACAAATTCAGGGCAAATTTTTGGAGAGCCTTCAGAGATGGCTGAAGCATTCTTAGAACATTATACTTCTATAGGAAAGACACTTGCTGAAGATTGCAAGCATGACCCCACCTTCATTTCCCCACAGACTTATATGGAAAACTCGATATACATATCTGAAACGGATGAAGTTGAGGTTGGAGAGCTTATTAAAACATTAAAATCAAAAAAATCCCCTGGTCCAGATGGATTGAGATCAGAGACTTTGAAAGCTATTAGCAGTTATATATCACAACCACTAGCTTTTCTAAGAAACATAGCTATAACAACCGGTAAATTTCCAACGGCAATAAACCTATTTATAAAACCGGAAGTAAAGAAAAAATTGTTAACTACAGGCCTATATCACTTATAAGTAACATGGCAAAAGTATTCGAGAAGATTATTAAAAATAGAATAACCAGCTTTCTTGAAACAAACAACATAATTTCGGAAAAACAATTCGGCTTTAGGCAAGGTAAGTAAACAGAGAATGCAATTACATGCGTAACAACACGAATCTATGAGAGATTAGACCAAAGCAGACCATCCTTATGCATATTCGTTGACTTAGCAAAAGCCTTTGATACGGTGTGCCACGAAAAATTATTAATAGGACTAGAAAAAATTGGCTTTCGTGGAATTGCGCATGATCTAATGGAGAGGTAACTTCGAAATAGGCTTTATAAAGTAAAAGTGGGAGAGCAAATGAGCTCTACTAAAACTATGGCATATGGAGTTCCCCAAGGCACCGTATTGGGACCACTACTTTTTAAATTATATATCAATGATCTGTTCAAACTCATTGTGTCTGGTGATATAGTCAGCTTCGCCGACGATACGGTGGTTATGTATCAAGCTAGGACATGGCTTGAACTCAGAGAAAATGCTCAAAAGAACTTTCCGACCATTCTTAAATGGTTCAATAATAAAACACTCACAGTTAATGCGGAAGAGACATTTTTTGTACCGTTTTCTCATCTGTCCATTAATTTAGCCACACATTAGAAATGTCTGTTTTGGAAACGATAACGGAAATAAAATCTGTGAACAAAATCAAATACCTAGGCATTATTATAGACGATAACCTGAAATGGAACCATCATATCGAATATATAGTCAAAAAAGTAAGAAGTTTAATATTTATGTTTAAGTTTTTGAAGAGTTTTCAAGCAGACTCATCTCGAAATCCTTTATAATGCATTAGTGAAACCTCATATCAATTATGGTATTTCAGCATGGGGAGGGGTGACAATCACCTGAAAAAACTGGAAGCAACACAAAAATGGATTCTGAAAATTATTTTCAATAAAAGTTACACATACTCAACTGAGGCACTATATAAGGAAACTAGAGTGTTCGATGCAAGACAATTATTTTATCAGCGCATAATACTAAACCATTACAGGTTTAGAAATACATTCAGGCAAATAGAACATGGTTATAATACAAGACACAAAGCCAAAACAACGGCTTTACCGAAAGTTGAAAAAACCCTAACCCAAAGATGCTATAATTACCTTTGTCCCATTCAAATGCTAAAATTCCTACTGATCTGGCGCGTATTGATGCGTAGTCTATTCAAAAAAAAAAATTGCTGTTTGGCTTCAATCTGTCCCTAGAAAAGAAATTCACAGTTTAATCGATAGGAAAAATACCTATAACTTGTGAATTTACTAATGGAAAAAATATTAAAATAATAATAACACTTGATTTTTATGATGTGATATATGCTGCCCCTGTTCTTTTATATCTATATGTATTGTTCAATTCTTTTTAAATTTGTTGTATTATAATATACAGTGAGCACGTAAAGGTTGGAGCAAATTCGTTAAACGCTTTATATGAGCACTAGGGAAAATAAGCTCAGACACGTCGATTTTATTTTTCAGTTGCGCATTTTTTGGCATACTCAGTTTTTTGATGACGTTATCGCTGTTCGAGCAATGACGTCACTATTATTTTTTTTAAATGGCTTCACCCTATTTTGATAATACCTTCAAAAAGAAAGCATTTTTCTCTGTGTGGATGTCATATTTTTCCTTATGTTACATAACCGTTTTTTCGGGATATTTCAATCATAATAATGTAATATTAGGTCTGTTAACGAAAACTTTTGAGGTATCCCCACAAAAAAAAATTCTATTGGGATTAGATCAGGAGATCTAGGTGGCCACTCTAAAAATTCTCGTCTGTGATCGAATTCCGAAGTCCGAAGTCGCCCCAGAGCGCCACGGCGTGATAATAATAGCCGTCCTCTACCCGCAGACGAGAATTTTTAGAGTGGCCAGCTAGATCTCCTGATCTAACCCCACAATATTTTATTTTGTGGAGATACCTCAATTCAAAAGTTTACGTTAACAGACTTAATGTTACATTATTATGAATAAAAATCTTTTATTTCTCGAACATACGGTTAACGATCATATGAAAAAATTTAACACCCATACACAGAAAAATGAGTTCTTTTTGGAAGTATTATCAAAATAGGGTAAGGCCATTTAAAAAATATATAATGACGTCATAACTCGAACAGCGATGACGTCATCAAAAATATGAGTTGACCAAAAAATGCGCAACTGAGCTTATTTTCCCTAATGGCGATATCAAGCGTTGAACGAATTTGTTCCAACCTTTACGTGCTCACTGTATGTGTGAATGTTGTATATATTTTTCTAGGTGTGTGTACTAATGTTTGTTTATTATGTATATGTGTAAGTGCAATTAAAATATTATACCCACGCACAGGGATTCATCCCTTTGTGGGTTACCTGATGTGTTTATCTGATACTGATATTTTTTTGTATTTTATATTATTTTATTGGTAAATATATTTTTATTATTATTATTATTATTATATATGAAAATATATAGTACATATTCAGGTTTTGCTTCTTACAACTTTCGTCGCAAATTAAAATAATAACATCTGATTTAGTTCTTAGTTGACATCAATACGCTGTTTTATAATTGCAATTTTTACATATTTTTAGCGATCTTAGCGATCTTAAATGTACTGGTTGTTCGTTTGAAATGTGATTTAATATACAGAGGGTTATAATCTTGGGAATTGGCTTTTTTCTTTTTCCGATTTCCTAGTGCATCAGGAGGAAGTTAGTATAGAACCTGCTGTGGAAGGAAACTAGGTGGTGCTCACATTTTTGTACAGGTGAAGTGAATTGTTCCTTTAGTCACGTTAATGCTCACCTGTAGTATACCCATGAACATCTCCACTTCGAGCGTAGCCGCGAGCATGCAGTGATTTTGAGCGTCGGTCCCCAAGATTACTAAAAAATCAATTATGAAAAAGTCGGTTTTTGCAGTTTTAACGGTATTTTTCCATACGAATAATACATTTTTTCATGCCATCGCCATCTTGAACTCGAAGTTTCAAAAAAATTATCTCATTCATAGATAAGAATCTCCAATGGAAACTGGACATTTAATAAATAATCAACTATCTGAATGAAAATGCAAATTTTCACTTTTAGATTTTTTTTCTCAAGTTATATAGGGTCTTTCTCAAATCTCAATATCTATCAGATGTAGTTCAATGTCCAGCGTGGCTTTTGCCAGGGAAGTAGTTGTTTTCTGCTAGATATTACAAAAAGTAACTTCAATTTTATCGTAAGTTTTTCCATTTCCAGAAGAGTCATGTGTTGATTCAATTTTCAATTGGGAATGTTTCTCTTTAAAACATGAATCCCTTCCAAGAGAGGTTATCTTGTACGATGGAAAACAGCGACTTAATTCCAACTCTCAGTCGCAGATGATTCCACAACTGACTTTATGAGCATCCTGTTCATATTTTCAATGAAATCAACAAAAAATAACGTTTTCACCAAGTTTCATAATATGTTTTGAGAAAAAAAAAAGTTTTTAGCGTTTTTCTCGGTAATTTAAAAAAAAATCATTTACAACTTATACATTAACCTCTTCTCGATAGGATGCATATTTCACCTACAAATCGTAAAAAAAACTAATATCCAACCCAGAAAACATATACAGTGTGTCCCACTTCCGTATTTTCTTATTCGACTACCGATTTCAAAAAATTTTTTTTCAAAATGTAATAATCTATGAGATCTACAATTCTGATTAGTCATTCATCTCATTACGTTTCAACACGGCCAACTATGAAAACTAATATTATGAACACGTTGAGAATTCTCTGAAACACATGTGTTCAAATTTTCACGGCGGTGTCGTATATAGGGTGTTTTTTATTGAGAATAATTATCCCACGAACAAAAATAATATAATATCAAGAATGTATTCATATACCCTTTCAACATCTGTTCAGTTTTCAGTTCAATTATTCTGAAATTCATGGACACTTGAATCAAATTTTGATCTTTTCTGCTTTTCTTATACAATTTGGTAGTTTCTATGATTATATTTCGATTATTGAAAATAAATTATAAAAATCGTGAACCAAATGAAATTTATTACTATTAATACTTCAAAACAAAAGCAAATGAAAACTTATGAATACACTTAGTTATATTTTTTTATATTTTAGTATTCTCTATTAATCCTCCATTATTTTCTATACATTTTAGAATTCTTCTCCTGTTGTTTATAGCCACCTTCTTCAAAATATTAGGGGTAATGCTTCCAAAATCCTTTCTTGTTATTCTGCTCTAATTCTAGTCCTAGACTTACTCATACCCGTTTTGCTTCAAGGTACCCCACAAGAAGAAATCAAGTGGAGTCAGGTCTGGGAACCTTGCTGGCCAGTGATTAAGTGGACTATTGCTACCTATCCATTTTCTTCTGAACTTGGTGTCCAACCAAGCGCGTACTTCTCTAGCATTATGAATGCTTGCACCATCTAACTGAAAGTATATATCCCGTCGTAGCTCAATCGGAATGTTTTCCAATCCATTCCATAATTGATTATTTAAGAAATTGACAAATATTTGTGAATTTACGTTGCCTTCAAAAAAAAAAAAAAAAATGTTCCAATAATGTGTTCCCTAAAATACTACACCACACGTTGATTTTCTGGGAATATTGCCGCTTACATTCAATCACCCAGTGGGGGTTTTTGGTGCTCCAATAACGGGAATTTTGAGAGGAAACTACACCGTTTGTTGTGAAAGTTGCCTCGTCCGTGAATAAAATGTTATTCAGAAAATGTTGATTGTTCATAAAGGACCCCGCACATTTCTTATGGGAAATGGCTTTCCGTGAATTTGGCTGAATTTTTGGTATGTTGTAGTTCTTGATGAGATGATCAAAAGTGTTCATAGCCACAAACCTCAAAAATGGACAGTTTTCGAGATATGGAACTTTCAAAATGGATTTTTTATTTTTTTGGTAGTATTTGAATGTTCGGCGCCCAGAATCCAACTGAGGAATGGTATTTCTCAGTTACATTCGGCACCGCCATCAATAATTTTTCATACACTGCTCCACACTGGACATGAAATGAGGTACTAATTCCAAGATCTTCTATCCAACTTTTCATGCTACAAGATAACGCCAGAATGATTCATATTTTCAAAAAACAACATGTGTTGGGTATTCTCTGGAATAACTGATTCTAGATATATCTGATGTCCAGTAATATCAAATATGCTTTCCAAAATTTTCATAACGAGTCTCAGAGAGCTTTAATGGGGGAAAACGGAAAAATCGTAATCATGTAACGTCAGAGATAATAATTCTGATCACTATTGATGTCATTTACATATAATATGTCATTGATTCCAAACAAATCTCGATAATCAGATAATGGTGTGCCAAGACATTTTTCTCAGGGTGGCTCTAAATGGATGATAGCATCTTACATCCAAACGAATCCGTGAAAATGTCTGCATCTTTGACACTTTGTAGTACTTTCCAGGTAGAATAAGGAAGTTTAGATGATGGAAGCAAACTATGAATGGAACTTCCGATATTTGCCCCCGAGCTCTATAATTTTTTATAAATGTTGCATCAAAGTTTACACAAATAAATGAATTCTATCTGTTCCTATGATTTTTGGTAAAATGAATGATTAGATAATTCGAAAACATTATAATAGTAAAAGTAGCATTCATAATAATACTAATAATAATAATGATATTATATAAAAATTAAAAATAAACTATCTTAGCAATCTCCAGAAATCACATAAAATATTATGAGGAGTCAGATCATGAGTAAAGTGATTTACTGGTAACATATAACATAAATCATTTCAAGAATATAACGGAAAAATAAATCCGCTCATTAATAAATTATTTTTTGAGATTGCCAAGATTATTATTGTTTTTTATTTAATATCATTATTATTATGATTTTTAATCCTACTATTACATTATTTTTGATTGATCTACCCATTCATTTTGCAAACGATCATATGAGTAGATACTCAATTATAAGTGTAAACTCTAATGCAACATTTATAAAAAAAATATATTTTCAAGAATTCGGTGGTAAATATCGAAGGTTCCATTCATTTTTTGCTTCCAACACCTGAACTTACCTATTCTACCTGGAAAGTACTACAAGGTATCAAAGATGCAGACATTTTCACGGATTTGTTTGGCTGTGAGATGCTATCATCCATTACGAGCCACCCTGAGGAAAATGTCTTGGCACACCATTGTCAGATTATCGAGATTTGAGAGAAATAAATCACGTAATCTCATGTAAATGACATCGATAGTAATCACATTAGTTGTCTTGGTGAACACAGTATTATGATTTGTCCATTTTTTCCATCGAAGCTCGCTGAGCCTCGTTATGAACATTTTGGAAAACATGCTCGATATTATTGGACATTAGATATATGCAGTATCAGTTATTATGGTCTCTCTTCAAAAAATACCCAATATAAGTAGGAGATTTGAGCCGGTTCTGGGCCTCCCCCCTCCACTATGACGTCATCGTTGACCTTGTGGTGACCTTCAGGGATGACCTTGGTGCATAGGTACCTTTGTGTAGGTCTATGACCTTGGCATGCCCTAGAGATGCCTTTGAAATTTTGTGTTTGACCTTGATTTATATTGTTGGGAGAGGTGTTCAGGGTTTGTGTTTGACCTTGAGATGACTTGGAATTTTTTTCATACACGGACAAGTACTTTTTGTAAGTACACATATTTTTTTTTCCTCCATGTCTTGCATGACCTTCATGTCTACCTACTCAGGTACTGTGTATGATCCTTGTAGAGTGCACATGAAAAGCTATACCGAAGTATGGAGACGGTACACGTCCGCACACCACGGAGATCCAGCCCGATATGTGAGCTCTGATTTCTCTCCCGTGATGTATACCTTGCGACGGTGGTGGGGGGAGAGGTCGCGTGACGTCAACGCTATGCACACGACGATCCACTGATGTGTGTCAGGCCCTCGCTCCCGACACGGTGGGTCCGCTGACGTCACACACCCATACGCTGAGGCGATGTAGCGACTACTATTAACTCTCCGTCCTCTCTGTATTGATATGCTGTTGGATGCGTTAACTGGTGGGGAGGGCTCTGTGACGTTGCATGAGTAGTCGATGCAGAGAGAATTTGTTTACCCTCTCTTCCACTCATCGAAATAATATTTAAAGGTGGTGAGAATGATTGTGAAATCAGTATTTCATTGAGTTTTGTGCTGAAGAGACATCGAGAAAATGTATTCCTGTGGATGTGGTAAATCGTTCACTCGTAGTGATAATCTCCGTCGGCATCAACTCCAAAGTTGCCAAGGTGGCCCTTCTGTGAAAAGGATTAAGTTAGATGCGGCAGCATCGACACCAATGTACACATGCAATTGTTGTAATGTGTCAATTCCTGCTTCCCAAGTTAGTTCTCACAAAAGAACTCTCCAGCACAAGAACAATGCATGTGTTCAAGTGAGTGATGGCATACAAATTATAAGGAATGCTTTCAAGTGTAGAATTGTGAGCTATCGCGTGGAAAGTCCAAATGTTTACACTGAATATATGCCATTCTTCAGTGAGATCAGAGAAAAAGTTATTGGATTACTTGAAGAGGCAATAAAGGTTCACAAGATCTTTAAAGTGAATATGGAAGTATTTGGCAGCTACATTGTCCAAACACGGGATTTGAGTGATACCAAGTCATTCAACTCACAAAATAAAATTGTGGATCAGTCTACGGATTTGGGTGCATTATTCGATGGATTCCGTGATGTCATCATTGCTCAGACTACGGAATTTGAAGAACGTGATTCAGGTATGTTTAAGGTTTCCTTCTAATTACATGAATATTAAATTATGTTTATGTTTCAGGATGGAGTTGTGAAAAAGTTATGTTCCTCGAAGTGAACATCAACAAGTATAGTCCACTCAGCGGATGTTCGTATGTGAAGCTGCCCGAATTCATTGAGACAAGAAAAGGTGTTGTGAATATTCGCAATGAAGATCAACATTGTTTTGCATGGGCCATCACATCTGCATTGTTTCCTGCGAATGGTAGAGTGTCAGAAGTTTCCTCATACCCCCACTATTCCAATGTCTTGAATGTAACAGGTATGGATTTTCCAGTTAAACTTCAAGCTATAAAAAAGTTTGAAGACATAAATGATATTTCAATAAATGTTTATGGGTTAGAGTCGAAACTTGATAAGGGTAAAATGAAATATGAAGTGGTTGGTCCGTTGCGTTACTCACAGAGAAGACTCAGAAGACATGTCAATTTGTTACTTATAACAGATGATTCTGGCAATAGTCATTATTGTTGGATTAAAGACCTTTCTAGATTAGTTTCAAGTCAACTATCTGCGCATGAGCATAAAAAATATTTTTGTGATGGATGTTTATTGTATTTCTCTCATGAGCGATTATTGTTACGTCATCAGTTGCATGACTGTAATCACTTGAGCACTACAACACCATCAGTCAAGTTCAGAATCAACAAATATGGTAAAATGTTACCGGGGAATACACTTATGTTTGAAAATTTTGAGAAACAGCTGAAGGTGCCATTTTTAGTTTATGCCGACTTTGAATCAGTTCTCAAACCCATTCAAACTAGTCAACCCAACCCTAAACACTCATACTCGAACAAAACATACAAACATGAACCTTATTCATTTGCTTATTCGATAAAATGTTCATACAATGATAAATTAACTAAATTTGTGACATATAGGGGTGAGGATGCAGCCGAGAAATTTGTTACAAAACTTGAAGATGATTTAAGGAATATTTATCACAATCATTTGAGGTATCCAATTCCTATGGCTGCACAAACCCCCTCGGAAGAAAAAGAGTTTTCTTCTACTCAATTTTGTGGTATATGTGATAAACCATTCTCGGGTGGTGATGTGAAAGTGAGAGACCATTGTCATCTCACTGGAAAAAAAAGATCACCTGCAGCACATTCTGTATGTAACTTGAATTTCAAACTACCTAATTTTGTTCCGATAATTTTCCATAACCTGAGTGGATATGATTGTCATTTGTTCATAAAAGAACTGTATAGAAACAAAGACAAAGTGGATGTTATCCCACAAACTAAGGAAAAATACATATCTTTCACCAAGCATTTATTTACTCACTCATACACTGACAAAGATGGAAAAGAGAAAAAGAATTATTTGAAAATGAGATTCATAGACAGTTTTAAATTCATGTCGAATTCTTTGCAGAACTTAGGTGCTAACTTAACATCCGATCAGTGTATTGAGATGCATAAACATTTTCCACAAATTGACAAATTCAATTTGATGAGACAGAAAGGTGTTTTTCCATATAACTTTGTTGATCATATTGACAAGTTGAATCATCCAACTCTCCCCACAAAAAATCAGTTTTATGACAATCTTAACGGAGAGCATATATCAGATAAGGATTATATGAGAGCGAAACGTGTTTGGCATTTATTCGAGTGTAAGAGTTTGGGAGAATACTCGGATTTATATTTGAAGTCTGATGTGCTTCTATTATGTGACATATTTGAGAATTTTAGAGACATATGTTTAGAGAAATATAAATTAGATCCGGCACAGTATTATACAGCACCCGGATTATCATGGGATGCAATGCTAAAGTATACAAATATTGAATTGGAATTATTGACAGACATTGACATGATACATTTTTTCAAGAAAGGAATACGTGGTGGAATAAGTCAGTGTAGTGGAAGGAAGCATATTGCTAATAATAAATTTTTACCCGATTATAACCCCAATGAACCTTCATCATTCATATCATATTTAGATGCCACCAACTTATATGGTCACAGTATGTCACAACCATTACCCACCAATGATTTTGCTTGGCTAACACCCAATGACATTTTCAATTTGGACGTAATGGCTGTGGCATCTGATAGTCCATACGGTTATGTTCTCGAAGTGGATATTCATTATCCCCAAGAATTACATGACAAACATGCTGATCTCCCTTTTCTCGTTGAAAGTTTAATACCTCCACATTCCAAATCGAAAATTTCTAAATTAATTCCAAATTTAAATGACAAGAGAAAATATATTGTACATTATAAAAACTTACAGCAGGCTGTGGCCAATGGTCTTATTGTCATGAATACACATAGAGTGCTGAAATTCAAGCAGTCATGTTGGATGAAACCTTATATTGATTTGAACACTGAAATGCGCAATCGCTCTAACAACAAAGCTGAAAAAGATTTCTATAAACTCATGAATAATGCAGTTTATGGGAAAACGATGGAAAACGTTGATAACAGAATAGATGTTAGATTGGTGACGCATTGGGAAAGCATCAAGAGGAAAATGGGTGCTAGCACCCTAATATCACGTCCTAATTTCAAAAGCTGTTCAATTTTTTCCGAAAATTTCGTTGCTATTCAATTGGGCAAAGTTAATGTATTGTACGATAAACCACTATATTTGGGATTCTGTATTCTAGAATTATCCAAAACAGTTATGTACAACTTCTTCTACGGATGTATTAAACGTCATTATGCAGAAAATGCTACCTTACTCTACACTGACACGGATTCTTTAATTTTGAAAGTAAAAACTGATAATTTTTATGAATTCATTACCAGCAATATAGGTGAGTTTGATACTTCCAATTACAAATTAGGAAACCAATTCAATATTCCCATTACAAAGTCAATTCTGGGTAATTTCAAAGATGAATTTCCGAATGATCCCATAATTAGCTTTTATGGTACCGGTGCTAAAGCATATTATGTTCAGTCTGTAGGTAGTGAATTCAAGAAAGCAAAAGGTGTCAAAAGATCCGTCATAAAGAATGAATTGACATGTGAAGATTATAAGAAAATTGTCGAACAGGGTGGTTTAATATTTAGGAAGATGAACTCGTTTAGAAGCATATTGCACGACATGTATACTGAATTGAAAAACAAAGTTGCATTGTCGTACCATGATGATAAACGGTTCATCATTCCCAATACGACACAAACTCTTCCTTGGGGTCATAGCGATATAGAATTCTACCAGAATGACCCAGAAGAGAATATTCGTTGGGTTTCCAATATTATTCAATCTTTTTCCCAAGAGAGTCCTTTAGATCAATTACTTCATTTATTAACAGCTGAATTGAATAAATGAAATATCATTCAAAATGGAAAATTCACCACCACTATACTTATTTATTTGTATTTCATATGTGATTACGCTTATTATATAAAAATAAAATTGTACTAGTCAATTTTAGCTGATGTCTTGTCCTGTACCGAATATATTATATAGTACTCTTATTGTATAAAAGTCAAATTATACTAGTCAATGTTAGTTTATGTCTTGTTACCAAATATATTTTTTTGAATAAACATGTTTTTCTGAATTCCTTTTGATTCATTTGAGATATCAACATACCTACACAGAGATATATACAAATGATTGTTTTAAAATCATCAGTATGAAAGATATCAAGGTGGGAGAAAGATGTCTAAGGCTATCGATAAATTCGGTCGTACACGAAAATGGGGTGCTGTTAAAGTTCGAGTTCTTCAAGGTTCTCAAGGTCCCCAAGGTATAGGATTCAAGCTTTCACCTGATGACCAATATGATGTGCAAGGTAAAAGACTGAAAAATGTTGGTGAACCGATAGATGAGAGTGATTGTGTAACCCAATTATATCTCAATGAACAAATCAAGGAGACGAAGGCACGTGTCCTCAAAGCCTTGCAGGCTGCCATACTTGCCACAACGGCTAAGATTGTACCTGATGCCCGTCTAGCATTCAATGAAAAAATAGAGGAGGTCACTGATGATCTAGATCGCAAATATAGTAATCTAAAAAGTGATGTGGATATCAAAGTATGGGATACCACAGCTACAATTACACGAAAAATAACAGGGTTGACTAGTGACCTCGATCATAAATGCAATCTGATGAAAGAGGATTTTGAAGTTACATCTGCAATGATGCAAAAATATGATGATTTGGAAAAGAGGTTAGCTGTATTAGAGAAGAAACATCAGAGGTTAGTCGATTTGGAGAGGAAACATCCTGATATTTGGCTCACACATAGACCAAAACTTTGGGCTCCAGGCAGTGATCCAGATCCAGCTGTAAATTGGTCTCCAGGCAGTGATCCAGACCCAGCTGTTTGAAAAATGAATTTGTATTATCATAAAAATATATAGAATAAATTTTGTCATACTAAAGTTATTTGTATTTCAATACCATAATGTTACTTACACATTCACATACACTGATCTTCTCGCTAACACTGTTTGGGAGACACGAGAGCTCTATACTCTTATGCAGAAGAGTTATGGTGGTGGTATCCCCCCTACTCTGAATGGAAGATATAAAAGACGGGCAGGTCACTGAATACTTCATTCGAATCTCATAATTCGAATATTGTGTTGTATATTTCATATTTATTATAATTTATTGATACCTGTGTGAGCGATGGAGAATTATATGGAAGTCCTGACGAGCCTGTCCCACATGGACGTCAACAACTTCGAGGAGGAGTGGGAAGACGACCTAGAGGTGGAAGTACCAGCGGTCCATGAGCTGGAGGAAATGGTGGACCAGCTGGTGTTCGTGGACTTGGTGGAACTGGTGGAGCCGGAGGACCCTGAGATGGATGCCGTCGACGAGGACAGCGAAGATGATGACGTCGATGAAGGGGTTGAGGTGGATTCTGCCAGCGACTTCGACTCCATCATAAGTCGTACCATACCTATCAACATGTCGGAGACGTTGAACAATTTTGCAACTAATTTGTATTGTTGCACATTAGCCTTCGTTGCAATTGATACCGGTGATGAAGGCCAATTCTTCGTCTGCCACATGTGCTATTTACGGTACTGTGGTATGAATGACAATGGTGGGTTGTATGCTAATCACCATTCACATACAACTGTTGAGTATGCTGATACTCCAACTCACCATTGTCATGCATGCCAAACTCCCTTATTTCAACTCACTCCACTAAGTACATGTATTTTTTGTAATACTTAGCGTTGTTGAAATGCGGGTGGGGTTATGATGGGTTTGATTCAGATGGTACCAGGGGAGGGATGTGCGCAATGGTCGAAGTAGCGTTTCGAGAGGGAGGGGGTAGAGTGGGAGGTGGGCCGATGGCTTAAAAGGAGAGTTCCTCTGAATATTCTTCAGTTGACTTCGAGTTCTCCAAGCCAACACCACCAGCACCAGCAGCAGTTTCTCGTCCAAGTTCCATATCTTCAATTCTAATTGGTGAGTACTCTATCTTATATTCATTATTTTGTTTAATTTTTTTTTCAATGTACAGCGATGGCTCCAGCTCCACCGGCGACCAACCTGTTGATGTTCGCAGCATTGACCAATGTCCTGGTCGACGAAAATAGGCCTCAAGGACCATCTCCGCCGCCTTCACCAGGACCATATCACTCGGACATCAACGAAGCGGACTTCACCAACGCCCTGGAGAGCCTTAAGGAGGACATGGAGATCCCTGAGCCGTTGACGCCGATGGTTTCACAGGAGCAAGGTGGGAGTGAACGTAAGCGACAAAGCGATTCCGTTGACGATGTTGCTCCCAAACAGAAACGTAAAATGAGGGCAAAATCGTCAATGATATGTAAGCCGATTGAGATTGTGGATAGCGAGGATGAGTTCGAGCCGACACCACCACGACCAAGTGGTAGCGGCGTGAAATCGTCATCGCGGAAGCAATCGGGCAAAAGCAGTAGGGTTGGTGCTATTTCCGCATATCGGAAGAGATGCGATCAAACCAACCCGTATCAAGCAGGATGGCCATCATCCTCAAGAGCTGCGGTCCCTGTTGTGACTCCTGTTGCAACTGTAGTGGCACCTATTGAACGTATTCAAGAGGTTGCACCTATAGTTGTAACCGTGGAGCCGACAGTCGTCGACTTACCGCGAGTCGCAGAAGTTGTACCACCACGTGCTGTTGTGCAAATCATCAGCGTTGATGTCGTACCACCAGCGCCCGCTGTACCTCCACCAGCCCCTATCGTGGAGGTAGTTGCCATCATCGATCCCGTCGCCGACGTCGCCTTGGAGGCCATCGCTCCCACGTTGGAAACGGATGTGGACCAGCTGATGGGTGTGATAGCCGAGGCTCAGCGCGACTTCCAGCTGAGCCAAGTAGCGCGGGCGGAAATTGCCCGTCAGCTGGCTGAGCTGACTGAGCGTGACCGTCAGGAAGCCATCCTGGAGGCCGAACGCTTCACCAGGTTGGAGACGGCCAGAGCTCAGGTGACGGCATTGACGGAGAGGATGATGGCAACCCTCCAACGACTTAGAAATAGTTAGATGTAAGATATTTTTTATAGGTTAAGTTATTTGTAAGTGTTGTAAAAATTAATTTAAATATAAGTTGCATGTGTAGAATTAGTTATTGTTAATAAAAAAAAGATCAAGTGACAAAGGAGTGTACATTAAATTTGTTGGGTGGTACACATTGGGCAATGCGATGTTGGGGCATTGCCTATCACTTTATCTCAATTGTATTTTAATTCAAGTTGTATATATTAAATTAGGTGTTAGTAATAAAAAAAGAATAAGTGAAAAAAAAGGAGTGTACATTCAATTTGTTGGTAGGTACACATTGTGCAATGCGTGGTTGGGGCATTGTTCATCACTTTATTCTAATTATTGTCTTTCATACTTATGTTAATCAATGAGTATGTAAATAATCTTTGACTCTATTTATTATTTTAACCCTTTGATAAAATATCATATTGTGTATTTCTCCTATCACACACTCTTCAAAGCCCCACCCTTCTCTCCCACCCTTCTCTCCCACCCTTCTTTCCCACCCTTCTCTCCCACCTTTCTCTTCCTCTGAACTACTATAAATTCAATGCCAGCTCATATTATAGTATCAGTCTTCCAAGATGTCTTTCCCAGACTCCACCTCATCTCCGAGACGCATCTGGGCATTTGAAGATGATGAAGTTCTGGATTTTCTTCCTCTCCAGGAGAATGTCGTGTACGAGGGGAAAGGGGTCACTGGTATAGACCTTCCAGAGGCCCTATCCAAGTAAATGAGGTGAGCGACTCCACGGATATTTGGGATTATCCATCGCCGTCATCGCCATCATCAGAGGATGAGATGGACGTTCAACCGCTTTACTGGGAGGACCTGTTTTCATCCGATTCATCGGAGGATGAAGCGGTGGTCGACCACCAGGAGGAGGTCGTGCATTACGGCATCGAGGACTTGCACCTGCTGGTGGACGAAGACCCTGAGGAGGAGGTCGTGCATGTCGGCATCGAGGACCTGCACGTCCTGGTGGACGAAGACTCTGAAGAGGAGGTCCACATGTTGGTGGACGATGACTCTGACGATGACACCATCATCGTGGTGTCATCAGACGATGACGATGTCATCTAAGCCCATTCCGTGGTCGTCGCGCATAAATATGCGGGATGACACCCAGCTCTCCGGAGCACCCCAACGGCCCTTTTCAGGGCCACAAAAAGAACACACACACACATTTTCACCACTTAATGGTAGAAATGTACAAGGTCGTGGTGGGGGAAACGGAACCGGCGGTACACACCTACTGTGCTAGAATCCGCTGAGTACTACTACTTAGATTTCAAAAAGTGTTTGAAAAAATTTTTCCAATCATTTTTCCAGTATAATTGAATATTTCAAACCTTTTATCTGGTATGAAATTTTCTAATAAAACTAACTATTTCGTTAATATGAAACAATTCAGAAATTCCACCCACCGCTACGCCAATGCTCTAACAAAATGGATGTGACTGTCCATACTCTCACAGCTGTGTTGGAGTATTTGCCACCAGATGGAACTGGTCTTCAGTTTTCAAACGTTAAAATGAACACTCGTATCAGTGTTGCGGTATTTGGCACCAGATGGTAATAGTCTTCAGTTTTCAATATTAAAATATTGGATGTCTAACGTAATGCTAGTTGTATACATCTTGGCGAATGATATAAAGGCTAGAAGATATTTTGGACTTTTATTGGCAACCATAATAGACCGATGTGTTAGTTTGTGTGGAGGCCCACGGAATCGACTTCCTATTATAATGGTTGGGAGGTGAATAATAGGAAGTCTATTCCGTGTTTTTTTTAATTATTCTCCTGAAAAAAAGTTTGCATATTTTTTTCTAGTTTCCTGCTCTCTCTTTCTCACAATTTCTCTTTCGATGTTCAGCGCTTCCAATTTTTCTTTCATTTGTGTCACTCTTTGTTTTGACTCCCTCGAATACAAAAACATTCTCTTAGTCTGATCAATCAACTCAACTATTTCTTCTTCTTCGCAGTTTGTGGCATTTCCACTACCTTTAGACGTACCAGAGCCCGGAACATTCCAATCCAATTGATACGATGGTTTTTTCCATGCGTTTTGAGAGTATGGGCTATTTTTTTCTATCACGCGTTTAAATTTATTCAATTTTGATGGCTGCTTACGTTTAATTTTCGACGATATGGGAGATTTGAAGGGTGACAAAACATCCGGTACTGATTTTTCCACAAGAATAGACTCAACATTGGAATCCATTTCCATTTGTGATAAGTTTAAACTAGCCATTATTCTCAATAAACAAACCGTAGCAAAGTTCAAATTACAACTAAAACCTGAAAGAATTGTCTAAGGAGTATCGCCTGCCTACCTGATTCTGACCGAGTGCATCTTGAATATGAAATTATCCTTCACAAAGCACTCAATAGCAGGTAGTAGTAACATCCGATAACGTGAAATCCATAGGCGTCACTGAATATTTATTTAAATTTTTTTGAATGTTTTATATTCGCGTTAGGAAGAGTTTTATCAAAAAATTGCATACTAGATAAATGATTGGAAATGTTAAATTCTATAGGAAAAAATATTTGAAAATAATTTTTAGAGTGTTTTTGAAAATAATTATTGGAATTTCTGAAATATTTCATATAACCGAAATGGTGAGTTCTATCAGAAAATTTCATACTACATAAAAGGTTTGAAATGTTGAATTCTACTGGAAAAATGATTGAAAAAAAATTTTCAATCACTTTTTGAAATCTTAGTAGTAGTACTCGGCGGATTCTAACACAGTAGATGTGTACCACCATTTCCATCACATATCCCCACTCCGATCACTATAAATACGGTAACAACCTACTCAAAGTATCATTCAACAATTCAACATGTCTTCAGCAACAGCACAGGAGATCCCAACTACCACAGCGCCACCGCGGCACTCAGCAGAAGAGCATGGGTCCGATGATGACAATGATATCGGAGATGCTACAGAGTTTAACCGTGTGTGGGCGGAGACGAAGGAGCGGGCTAGGGCATTCTATGCTAGGAATGTTGGCAATGTCGGTGAAGACTCAAGCTAATCAGTCTTCACCCAATTCCCCTTGGCTCTTTGGAGCAAAACAGCCTTTTTCAAGGCTACAAAAAAGAACTCACACTTTCTATTGGGAATCATATTCGTCACTATAATTATATGCAATACGTAGGTGTAAATCAGAACTATGACTCACTTTGATCATTTTGTTCTAAATCACACTTTCGCATTATGTTACGAAATGATTTCCATATTTATAGTTAATTGGGCAAAGCTTATGTAGGTGACATAGAACTATATACACATCTGGAGAAGACATCGGTTGGAAGAATACTGTGTGTTCTCAACACTTCCCATTACTATGAAATTTGTAGAGTTAACTCATGGGATATTCACCCCCTCTCCTTTTACGGTGGTTTGTTGTCATGTTCATGTGCGCATGTACCATGCGACTTGATTGTATAAAACGTGAAGTCGCATCAACATCAGCACCATTTCTATCCACATCCCATTGATATCACACATTCCTCCGAGCTAAATAATCATGAACTCACTACCAAATTTATCTGTTGAAGAAGGTGCAACAAATGGTGAGTTTGGTTTTGAAAATATTCCGGTATATCACTTGTCATCCCAAGATTCCACCGATGACTTCAACTTCGAAGCTTATCTAAAGATGACAGATAAACCGGAATCTTCAGAATGTGCTGATCCAACCCTTTCACAGCTGTCACTACCCGAATGCCCTCCACTCCTCTCTCCTCTTAGTGTGGATCATAAACCGAAACAATCTAAGAGGAAGGGTACATCTACTGTTTCTAAACCCAAGAAAATAACTAAGGGTGTACGGAAACCCCGTAAGAAGAAGGTAGATGACACCTTAAAGAAAGTGATGGGTGATTTGGGAAATGTATCGCTTCATTCTTTCGGTCCACTGCAGTGCTGTGGGGACATGTTGAAGAAAGCCAAATGCCGCATCGTAAAAGCGAAGGCCACCATCGTCAAATGCGATGACGATATTCAAAGTAGCAGCATAGACGAGGTGGCTCTTCAGGAGCTCGATGCAAAGATTGCATCAACAAAGGTTGAACTGATCAAAATGTGTGAAGATGCAGATAAACTCCGTAACAAAATCACACAGAATAATGAGTTCACCCATTGTTTGAAAGTGCAAGCTGAGATGGAGCTTCAGGAGTCCACTAAACTTTTCGATACGGCAGCATCTGTACGTGATAAGTGGAGAAAAGAGTTTGATCACGCTTTTCAATATGATACTGATTAGCTCTGAGGATAATGGAATGTCATCAATGTTGTGAGTTGAAAATATATAAGCGGGAATGGGGTATGCATTTAAATTGGTTTGGCATACACAGAACGTTGCGATTGGCTGGGGCAACGTTTACCGCTACAATATTTTTTCAATTCAGTCTACTTGAAATGAAAACTCAAAATCAATTTCACCACTTCATTAAAGTTAATACATATTTAAACCATGTCACGTTTATCAATCCATGAATTGTGTTCAATGGGAAGACCTAACCACTTCACATATAGTTTATCTTTTTTACTCTTCAGCACCTTCTCGACGAGATAAATGTCAGGATTTTCCGTTTTCAATAACTCTTCTTCATAAAAACATCCTCTAATCGGTTGGCCATCCATATCTTCAATTATATACGTTGTGGGATATGTCCTATTGATTTTAATGATTTTGAATAATTCAGTTGTGAAATTTGCAGTATATCCTTTTTCGAAAATATTTTTGTACTTGCTTATACGAACAATGTCATTCATTCGGAATTTGGGCAGTTTTTGTTTTCCTCGAATGACTTTGGCAACTTTAAATTTCAGTTTTGTTGTTGGTGTAACATTGATTGGTTCTATACCAGTTGTACGATGCACTTTATGGTTATATTTTCTTGTTATAATAGGAAGAATGTCTAACCACTTGTTGTGTCCCATCGCTGAAAATTCCCTATAAAGCCACGTCTTTATTGTTCGAATTACTCTTTCTGCTATGGCCGCCTTCATTGTGCTGAATGTTGAATAATGATTGATTTTATATTTACCCATTAGAGATGAGAAAGTATTGTTGAAAAACTCTTTTCCCTGATCGCTTTGTAGATGTTTCGGAGAATAGTCGGCTTCTTTCAGCACATCTTCCATTGCATCAGTTACAGCACTACCTGTTTTATTTTTGATCGGTTTTGTCCATAGATATTTTGAGTAGCAATCAATTACTACAAGGACATATCTATATCCTTTATTATGTTTAGCATAGGGTTGTAATTCGGCAAGATCAATTTGCCATAGATCTGCAAAACCTTTGAGGGTGGTGGTTCTTCTGGTGAAATTACGTCTTGCCGGTGTATGTAATTCATTGACAACTTGTCGTTTGAGATCACTTATTCCATTGTCCATCCTCTCACAATGACTGCTTCACTTTGTTTCCGTGTACAAAATGATCATTTTCTTGAATGTTTCAATATATTATACTTTCCTCACGTAATTCTTCAATTATTGAAATTATTTCATTGTCGTGTCCAGTATGTCCAGCTGATTTCGAGGATATCAATAGTCGTAAACGAGCGACTAACTCTTTTGGTGAATTCCAGTATACATAATTCGCAGGTTTGGGATCATACCTTTTTTGTATCCGATTAATCCCTGCACCTTTTTTTGTTCTACTTCTCGTTGTTAGATAATGTGATAAGTTTAGTACTGGTTTAATAACTTCACGGAATTTTTTTGATTTCGTATGTTTGAAACCATTCCTCAGTTGATGTTGTTTGTATGGTGCATTCGTGACTCTCAATATTTTAGCATATGTATGAAGAATTCCATCATCACTGACTTCAGGTGGGTTTTTTAAAAAAATCATATTATATAACTCCGGACTACTTGGGAATTCATGTTTTTTTGTTTTATTGGCATTCCAAAATAAAATATTTCCACCACTGAAATTTACATTGAGACTTCCCATTTTGAGTTTTCCCGTAGCAGGATCTGAACGGATACCAAATATTGTGTCATAGTCACCATTGTTTGTTTTGACATTTTCCAAATGCATCTTCAAAATATCTTCAATATTGCCTTCAGAAAGGGAGGAATAGTCCGAGTTACTTATTCGAGATGATGATGGTGTTTCGAATATAGACGTTTCACCGAATTCTTTGATGGTGTCACTTTCAGCAGACGAGGTGTCACTACCAAATTGATTCTTTCCCATAGGAGTACTCCTAACTAGAGTAGAGTGTGAGTTCACTTGCTTCGTCATTGATTGTCGTAGTGGTGGTGGTAGTTGTTTCGTTGCAGCAGCTGAAGATAGAACGTTCAATGGCTTCATTAGGGGATCGTAGAATTTTTCAAGTGCTATTCGATTTTCAATAAGTCCACTCTTGATAGAGTTAAATTTCTGGCGTACAGCTTCTGTTGTCTCAACTAGTTGACGTTTCAAATTCAATGCATTGTTTTTATCATCAACAACTGAATCGTTCTTCATTTTGTTCTACAAGAGAGATTACACCACTGAAGTTACCTGTGTGCAATACAACGATCGATTGAATGTGGATTGCAGTGTCATGGATATATAAAACTATCAAATCCCATGCGATATCTACCTTCGTGCATTTTTCTATCTTTATCAATGACCATAAATCCATATTGATCCTCCCAACATTTAACACACATCAGTTGAAATTGTTTGAATGTTACGTCGGGTGACACGTGATCGGAATAAATATGGTGTAGATTCGTTTCATCTTGTTTGAACATTACGATAAAGTTGGTATTATCTCGCACTAACTGTTTGGGCACTCGTGAATATGTTTGAGCAAGATAAAAACAGTCAACATCTTTATGGCGTCCCATACAGAAATATGATCTTATAATGTCCTGTTTTTCACATATTACATCATCGAAAATGAAAACAGAATTTGGTTTGGCATCGGACGGTTCCACTATTTCTGCATTATTACTGAACGTAAAAAAACCCAACCCCTTTATAGGTTCCAATACATTCCGTAGGAATTGATATTTGGGTTGATTGAGTGATTTCGAATAGAGATAAACGTTTGTGAATCGCAGTCCTTGTGGATGTGTTAAGAGAGAGATCATGGCATTCGTCTTTCCACAATTCGACGGTCCGATAATGAGTCCTCGAACAGATGATGGAAGTAGCGGACCATGCCGCAACACTTTCTGTCCATTCAATCCACAACCGAATTTTTCATCTAAATTATCTACAGCAAACTTTTCTTTCTGCTTCACAATGCGCATCGTACCGTGGTTGGAGACTATGTAAGCGATGATATGTTGTGAACGTTTCATTTAAATGAGTACCATCAAACGAAACGGATGTGTTCGTGGTAGATGCAGAAAAAACGGTCGTGGATTCGTTAATAATTTGATAAACAAACTTCCGTTCGAATTACATTTACCTGGAGGATATCAGTACTGTGGACCTGGTACAAAATTGGAAAAACGTTTAGCCCGCAAAGATCCTGGAATCAATAAATTGGATATTGCATGCAAACAACACGATATTCAATATTTGAATCATCTTACTGATCTCACAGCGAGACATACGGCAGACAAAGAACTCGAATACGCAGCTTGGAATAGGGTTAAATCGAAAGACGCTGGTATTAAGGAAAGAGCAGCTGCCCTACTCGTTACCAACATTATGAAAGCAAAGAGACGTTTTGGTATGGGTTGTAGTACTACTATGAAGGGAAAGAAGAGGAAGCAACCGAAGAAAAAGAAAAATAAACTCAGAAAAATCGCCTTCGGTTCTGGGGTGGTTCATAAAGTGCGGAATGTATTGAAAACAGCTGGGGGTGAGCAATTTGTTACGAATAATAGGAAAAAAGCTACCGTAGTGGCATTGCATGCGGCACGTAAATACCTCAAAGCTGCCGGTGGGAAGAAAACAATCCGCACACCCCGCATAATTCCAATTCCTAAGGTTGGGGGGATTCTACCTTTGATACCAATTTTTGCAGGATTGTCCGCGCTAGGAAGTTTAGCGGGTGCTGTTGCAGGCATCACCAGAGCTGTGAATGCGGCAAAAGCAAGCAGAACAGCCCTGATCGAAGCGAATCGTCATAATAAGAAGATGGAAAGTGTGGCATTGGGTAAAAGTGGTAGTGGTATATACCTTAAACCATACCGTAAAGGACTCGGACTATACTTGAAACCATACAATCCAAAAAACTAATTGATTCCCTACCTCGAAGACCTCTCACCGACATCGATCTCAATTATTATGCCAAGAAAATGAAAATTCCATACTTTCGCGGTATTTTCATGCGTGATACATTACCCACTAGAGGTCCACGAAACTACGAGACCGCTATTGTCAATTTAGATGGAATAAGAGGATCGGGAACACATTGGGTGGCATACGGCAAATGTGGGAAAGACATTGCATACTTTGATAGTTTTGGAGATCTACCCCCACCAATAGAGTTGATTCAATACTTTCAGAAATGTCCGAAAGTGAAAATTATATATAACTATGATCGCCAGCAGAAGTTCAACACAGTTTTCTGCGGTCATTTGTGCCTGAAGTTTCTCTCTGAATCATTATAAAATGGATACAACTCCAGCAATGACGCGAGAGGCTATTAAGGGAATGGGATTTTCACTCAAGATGTATTCAAAATATCGCACTTTGACAAAAATGGATCGAGTGATGCTTGCAACTATGCCGAAGGAAGTGATGCTTGCATGTGCTGCACATGAGATTGCTCATGTTTGGGAAAAGTTACCCAAAAGTCTACAAGATGATGTCGACATAATGAAATATAGATATTGCAATGAACACCACAATCTTGACGGTGACAGCATTCCAGATTCTGATGTGAATGATGGTCCTACACCTCGAAAAATATTCTGCTGTTATTGCAATATAAACGATATGAATATTGGTGCTAATAAAAATGAACTGGATATTGATGAACCATCTCCGAAAAAGCGTAGGTTGTCTCAAGTGTGTTGTAGACAACAATAAATTGAAGTGATATTCATAAAATGTATCAGTCATGTCACGGAAGTTCGAACTACAAGCTGTCGGGACGAGTGTCTTGAGTGCAGACTTTTTCCCACCCATTGAATTGGATAGAAACAGTCGTTATGGATTGGGACTTTCAGGATTCTATGGATGCAACACAATCAATAATATAACTGAAAAAAACAATGTAATCAGTTTTAGAATCAGTGCTGACAGTTCACCAATACTTCAGAAATACACAATTGAAATTCCATGTGGTGCATATGAAATAGATGAGATCAATGCAGTTATTCAGAAACATATCATGTTTAGATTATTTTCTGGTAATAATCAAAACGATACCAATGCAGATGATATATTCTACCTACATGCCAATAATAATACTTTCAAATGTGAGATGCGATCAAAATTTGAAATTGATCTTACCCATCCGAATTCCATAGCAAAGATGATGGGTTTCAATTTTGATAGATTTCAACCGAATCAGATACATGAATCCTCACTACCGATAAACGTAACAACTGTGAGACTCATCCGCTTAGATTGCAACATTATATCTGGTTCATACATAAATAATGAAGAATCACATATTCTTTTTTCATTCGATATCGATGTGGAGCCTGGATTCAATCTCACGAAAGAACCACACAAGATTATATATATGCCAGTCAGTCCAGAAGGTCGTCAGTTGATTCACAACATCACAGTGCGTATTTTGGATCACAAAAACAATATTATTGATTTTGGAAGTACAGAAGAGATTGTTATTATTTTGGAATTGACGAAAATCTAATAACTATTATGGGTTTTTGTTATAATAGACAGAATCGTGGAGGATTTCAAATCATTCCACAAACCGCTAAAAAGGAAGGTTCGACTAGAAAAAGGCTCATTCCAAAAGTGTACGCTAAACAGTTAGCACACCACGCTCTGTCAGTGAGAGATTTCAAATTTTTGAAATCTATTGGACTGAAAGTAAGGAAAAATGGTGCTCGAAACAAATAGTGAAAAATTGAATATATTCGATGAGCCGATGATCGATCATTCCCTCACGAGTTTACATGAGCACACATACAAACCATATGGATCACCATTGTTTAGGAATTCAGATGAAATCCGAATCGCAATCAATAATCAAGACGTTATACTCGACATTACTGAGAGTTTCATTTATATAGAGGGTAAATTCACACCTAGGGATGAAACGCAATCATGTTATCTCTCGAACAATGCAATCGCTTTCCTTTTTGATGAAATTCGCTACGAAATGGGTGGTGAACATGTTGCTGTCGTCAGGAAGCCGGGGATAACATCTACTATGAAGAATATGATTTCATATGGACAATCACATGCCAACACATTATTAACAACTGGATGGGGACTTTCGGAAACGAAACAGGATATCTTGGACACAACCAGTCATGTATTTAGTGGTAAATTACCACTGAAATATGTGATGGGTTTCGCTGAAGATTATAACAAAAGTATCTTGAATGCCAAACAAGAAATAATTTTAATAATCGCTCGATCCTTCAAGAACTCATATATTGGTGCGGTTGATGCTGATTTGGAAATCAATAAAATTGAGTGGAAAATAAGACATATAGTGCCAGAAGATAAACACAAGCTAAAACTTTTGAATAGAATCAACAAAAATGGTCTGAATGCTAAAATCAAGTTGGCTTATCGCATGTGGGATCTCTATGAACTTCCATCACTACGTGGCACATCTTCAGATATATGGGCTATCAAGACAACCAATGCACTTGAAACACCTCGTTATATCATCATTGGGTTCCAAAGTAACACCACTTGGGAAGATAGGACAAAGGATATCACTAAATTTACAACTGCTGATATCAATAACATTCGAGTGTACTTGAACTCTGAAGTATACCCATATGAACGTTGGAATTTGGATTTCGATAAAAAACTCGATACTTCAGCTTATTATGCCTATGAGAATTTTCAAAGAAGTTATTATGATAAAGATATGAGTGAACCTCTCATGGACATTGGGCAATTTCGACAAAATCCACTATTCATCATCGATTGTTCACATCAGCCGACTGCCACAAAATCATCAACGATTGATATTAAGCTCGAGTTTGAAACCAGGAAAGCCAACTTCCCGGCCAACACCAAAGTATATGCACTCATTCTGCATGATACGTTTTTGAAATACAATGCATTGGATGGTTCAGTTCTCAGCAGATATTGAAGAAACACACACACATATTATGTATTTTTAATTTTTCTCATTTGTATTAATTTCTTTTTCATTTATTTATGTAAAAGAGGAATAGGTAAATAAAACATGACTAAATAATATTACGTTTTTTATTCAAATATCGCTAGCTTACAATTCAATTAGTTTTAGGTATATGCAAACAATCTAAAATTATGTCTCCTTCTTCATCACTATCTTCTTGGCCGTCTTCGATTTCTTCATCGCTATGATCATCCAATTGGTACTTTTGGATGATCCCTTCAGGTAGATATGGTAAGAGGCGATAAATAAATCTTCTCAACTCGCACGCAATCATACTATTGCAGAGTTGATCTAAATCCAAAGCACCATCTGAATATTGTTCGCAAAGATTCGCACCCCTCTTGTAGTTCTCGTAGTCTCGCAAGCAGTATTCAATTTGCTCTTCATCATAGCACACGCCCAAGTCGTAATTGGTGGCATGGTGAGCGTCCTCACCTAAAGCATCCAGTTCTGATGACAACCTTTCAACGGCTGAAGAGATATCTGTGGCTTTGGTCCAGTATTGGCTGGCATATTGCATCCACATCTTTCAAGAATGAAGCTATAATCAAGAGAAATTATTGAAATAACTATGCTACAAAAATAATTAGTATTACTCACATTAGACTTTTGATTATGTCTCTACCGAAGAGTGTGTTTAACAATGTATGAAAAGTTTTATATTTTCCTTACAATTATCACCTATAATATAAAGAATCAGAATTAGCCTATGACAAGTGGAAATTATATATTACTATTATTCAGTGAGATCAAATTTGACCAATGATCTCGTTTTCATGCCAACAATAGTCTGTTGACTTTGACCCAAATATGCTATCGTATATTTACCACCAGAAGAATTGATATAAGTAACATCAGCATCCGTTAATTGTGCTGAAACACGTTTTGGTAGCCATGTTTTGAACACTGTATCATTACTCACATCCACCAATGTTAATAGGATTGATTTACCAAACCGAGTAGAACAAAATGATATAGTCTTAATTGGGAAAGCTTCATTCAGTGGCAAAGATGATATTACTCTTTGCTCTAACACTTCCATCTCTTCTTTAATTATAGAATTGAGCTTTTGTAAATCCACCTTTGGAACTGACATGATGAAAATATATAAGGAAAATATAAATAATTTTCAATAGAAAAACACACTCACTGATCTCTCTCTCTCTCTGTGTGTAGGCACTGAATAACTTCACTACTCTTGCTGACTACTCAACTGCTAGGTATACAACTTCTGATTTCATATCACCATACCCACTTCTTTTATAATAGATAGTGAAGCACCCCCACCACAGACTCATGCACCGCGTGTGTGTTGCAAAGACCCCACCATGCGCGAGTTTGCATCGCATCGATAGAGGACGGAGAGTAAATAGTAGTCGCTACATCGCCACAGCGTATGGGTGTGTGACGTCAGCGGACCCACCGTGTCGGGAGCGAGGGCCTGACACACATCAGTGAATCGTCGTGTGCATAGCGCTGACGTCACGCGACCTCTCCCCCCACCACCGTCGCAAGGTATACATCACGGGAGAGAAATCAGAGCTCACATATCGGGCTGGATCTCCGTGGTGTGCGGACGTGTACCGTCTCCATACTTCGGTATAGATTTTCATGTGCACTCTACAAGGATCATACACAGTCCCTGAGTAGGTAGACATGAAGGTCATGCAAGACATGGAGGTAAAAAAAAAGTGTACTTACAAAAAGTACTTGTCCGTGTATGAAAAAAATTCCAAGTCATCTCAAGGTCAAACACAAACCCTGAACACCTCTCCCAACAATATAAATCAAGGTCAAACACAAAATTTCAAAGGCATCTCTAGGGCATGCCAAGGTCATAGACCTACACAAAGGTACCTATGCACCAAGGTCATCCCTGAAGGTCACCACAAGGTCAACGATGACGTCATAGTGGAGGGGGGAGGCCCAGAACCGGCTCAAATCTCCTACTAATATATGTCGTTTTCCAACAGTTAAAATTATACTGGCGCTATCTTGTAGCATATAAAAAGATGTATGGAAGATCTTGGAAATAGTACCTGATTTCATAACCAGTATGGAGCAGTGTATGAAAATTGTTTGATGGCGGTGCCTAACATAACTGAGAAAGACCATTTCTCAGTCGGATTGGGGGCGCCGAACATTCAAATGCTATCCCATCAAGAAATAAGAGCTATCGGATTGATGACCAAATACTACAAAAAATTGAAAAAATCTATTTTCAAATCTCCATATCTCGAAAACTGTCCATTTTTGAGTTTTGTGGCTATAGACACTTTTGATCAGCTCATCAAGAACTACAAAATACAAGAAATTCAGCCAAATTCACGGAAAGCCATTTCCCATAAGAAATGTGCGGGGTCCTTTCCCTTGGCACCAAAGGCAATATTCCAGTCTTCTGATATTGTCTCCATCCTCAAGAGTGTGGAGGAATTTCGGTTTAAATGGAATGACGTTTTCATTTTTTAAATGCCTCCAAATTTTTTTATTTTGGTATGCCGATATCGAGAGAGCATTGTCTAAGACTACTTGTGGGATTGTGATTGAAATAATTTGAAATATTTCTATCGTCATTTTCTCGTCTCCCTCTTCTTGTTGAATTCAGCACAGTTCCCGAGCTATTGAATAATCTACTTATCCGACTCACCGTAGTGTGATTAATGGCATCCCGATCTTGATGCCTTAGATTGAATTCAATAGCTGCTTCTCTTGATGACCTGGTATTATCACCAATAATTTTAATAATCTCTATTCGCTCCGAAAGAGTGAGCTTTCGTTGCATAGGCGTTGCTGCACAAATAGTTATAATGAAAACCTACACATTAAACAACAATCGTTATCTGTCAGAATATTTGAAAATGTGAATATCACGTTACTTCCATAGCCATCTTGAGCTATTAGTATTTTAGTTAGGAGACCTGAGTAAGAGAGAGTTGGTTAAAGATATACATTATAATGAAGGGTTGTGTTTCCACGGCAGTCTTGATCATCGGTTTATGAACTATCTGGGCATTCTGCAGAAGCGGAAACATAGTTATTAGATCGGTACCTTTCTTTGATAAAGTTTCAGTAAAACTTGACATCACGATATTTATTGCCATCCTACAAATAATGAAAATCAAACTCAATTGGACTCTTGTATATTTCTGAAGAGAAAGCAGAAAACATAAACATTCGATTGAAGTATCCATAAATTTTATGATAATTTAACTTGAAAAATAATTAAATCCTAGTAACAGAAGAGGAATTATCAAATGTATGAAAAATAATTATGACAAATGTATAACTTATAATTCAGGATTTAATATTTGTTTTTGATTTGAAGAATTATTATTAAAACAAATTCATTTAGTTCCCGATTTATCCACCAAATTGTATGGGAAAAACAGAAACAGAAACAGAAAAGATCAAAATTTGATTCAAGTGTCCATTGCAAACAACACCCTGTATATGATATTGTGGCGAAGCTGCGGGCGATGCCGGGCCTGAACGATCACGCAGGCCGAAAATGACCTTCGAGAAGACTCTTTACGATTCGAGGGCTTACGCGAAATTTCCACGAAGTGAACAGTACATATAAAAGAAGAACCAGGCAGCAGAGAGGGACAGTCACGGCACAGATTAGAAAACATATAGATGGGAAGGTTAGACAAGACAAACGAAATTAGAGAGAGATGGAATTGCACACCAATTTATAGCTCAATTTGAAGGCTGTCACTGCTGTCAGATTAATAAGGTTAGGTTTATTCGATTTTCGAGAGATTTTTGGATTTTGTTGCAATTTAATTTGAAGCAGTAGAGCTGACAATAGTGACAATGCATAAACAAGAAAGAAGCGGATTTCATTGCATGTACAAAAACTGCGGATGACGTTCATCTTCTGATACCGCAGAAATAATAAAATTTCATAAGGTTCCTAAAGATGAAAGATGTAAAGTATTCATTCTATCAGTAGGTGGTATCTATTCTATAAATTAATGAAATTGATCAAATAGTTGAGCTTTAGCAAGAAAATGTATAGAAGAATTGATTACTGCAATGTGATGAAAACATGTCAGTTTTCCATATTAAATAATGGTAATGTTATATTTCAGGTGCACCCTTCATGTACAAGCTTGTGTACGAAAAGAACTTCTGGATGATATACCTATAGGCAATTTCTATGGGAAGTTTAGAGTTTGTAGCCTGCATTTTGAAAATTGTATGTACAGTAATCTTTCTGAAACGTCACGTTTACTTCCTTATGCAGTGCCTATCGATTGTGAAGCATTTCAAATACAATGTGGTTACCTACTTAGTTTCTTTTATTCCATTGAAAACTATTTTAATATAAATAGCTGAAACATTGTTTTGGTATTGTAATTATATGCTAAACTTTTTTACAGCTCATACTGATGTTGCAAGCACTTCGAGAGAGCTTGATACAAATTTTGAAAGTCCTATACCGTCCAAGAAGATAAAAGTATTGCAGGTTATCACAATTCCTTCCATCTGTGATACTGGCACACTTTCAACAGTAGAATGCCTTGATGTGCAGCAACCATTTATGGTACCAGTTGAAACACAAAGAACTAAAGTTTCCAGCCATACCCCCAGAATGAGGAAACTCAAGCTAAAAAATTAAAGCTCTTCAATCTGAAAATAAGAATTTGAAAAAAGAATTAGTCCAAGTTGTAGAGCCATCTGAAGAAAACTTTCTTCAACTTGGGGATAAGTATTTGAATCCTGAGATGGCTCGATTTATTAGGGCACAAGTAAATTTAAACAAAACTAATAAATTTGGCAGGCGATATACAGATGAATTCAAACGATTCGCCCATACTATTTATTTTTTGGGCCCTTGTTATTTTGATGCCTTAAACAGGATCCCTTCTGTTATTTGTAAAAAAATTAAGTTTTCTGCTGGGTACAACGAAGTTTTGTTTGAGATATTAAAACTAAAGGTAAAACAAATGCATTCACAGGGTATCTTTTATACTGTATGCATCGATGAAATGTCCATCAAGACAAATTTGAAAAATTTATAACAAATAGTCGTGCCAATCAAATATGTAACATTTATAAAAGTCTCAAAATTCAACTACCCCTGCGAAAACTTTCCCTATATTTATCTTATAAAATTATTTTTTCCACTATGAATATTATGTAATGAAAAATAGCAATGCTAGGTTTAGAACTGTGCCTAAAAAATACAAAGTTTATTTTTTTAATGAATTTGAAATAGGAATCCAGGTATAAAATTGTGATTGATTTTGAAATAATAAAGAAATTATTTTTGCCAATATTTTTTTTGTTACCTCATAAAAACTGGTCCACCAAATTGTAGAAAACTGCTTTTCTCCAGATTTAGTTTTTGTAAATCATTTTATGATATCTGAAGACTGCACGCTTTGATGGGTACCAATCAAAGTTTTTATTTTTTGGATGATTCCGATGAAATCAAATAGCTAAATTTTGAAGATCTACAAATGCATTCACTCGAAAAAAAAATGCAATTCTTTCCTTACTTTATTGTTTCACAAACTTTTGACTGATTAACCCTTTCACTCATGAATTTTTGTTTTTTGAAATAAAAAATTTTGAATTTTGCAAATATAATAAATGAATTTTTCTAAGATTTTTGAGCATATAGAAAAATTTTTGCGACTGCCAATTTTTGTGACATGGGTTGTGCTAAATTTAGTACACCATGAGCAAACGGTATATGGGATTTTATAATATGAGAACACAAATTTTGTGATAGACATTGCAATTCAGTAAAAATGTTTCATACAAATCAAAAAACATCCGAAAACGAAAGTAGAAATGTCTCAGCATACTCTGTAATATTCCAAGACTATTTTTATATATCAAAATGTAGGTAGGTACTTCAGTTGATTCTGGCAAGTTTTTGTGCTAATGTAACTACCCGTTTTCTTGTTCTTCCTCTGAACCTATGTCCAAGTAAATAAACGAGCATCCTGAATCAATCTCGTACTCATGAAATTTTCCCCCAGAAGCTTCCAAATTAGTGCCCTAACTCAAGTCACTTTCGATTTCATTGACATTCTATCAGATAAATTATTTTCTATTATTGATAATAGCTTCTGATTACTTAAGGCCCTTCTAATAACCATGTCAATCAATGGTACTGTGAAAATAACAAAAAATACATTTTTTAATGATATAAAGTGAGGTTATGTCTACCACATTTGCAATGCCACTAGCTCACAGTGTACTAAATTTAGCACACCGAAATTCATGTTCAAAACTACAAAATAGTGATAAAATGTTTAAATATTTTGAATCGAGTACGTAAAATACTCTAATGTAAACACACAGTATTATTTTCGATGAATAAATTCCACACTGAGAAATTGAAAAATTACATACACCAAACTGGTGACCCAGATGATAGGATTCGTCCATTCTCGTCAGATGAAGTTTTCCAAAATACTTCCTAAAGAATCTGATAGATGACAGATAAAATTAGAGTTGGCAACTAAAATAACAACTTATAAAACCATGGCAACAATACTTGGATTAAACAGTTTTCTACACACAAAAAAAAAACAAGAAAGTTGTGTACTACATGAGCGAAAGGGTTAATACAATCTTCGTATTAACAGTTTACTTTGATAAAACTAATTTTAAAAATAATTTTGCTAGTTCTGTTTAAACAGAAGAGAAACATTAACTGAAATGAAGCTCCAAACAATTTCTCAATACAAATCTACCACTGCACTGCTTATTGTAGACATCATTACGCTGGCACATGGTACTCTTACATTGATTCTCTACTGAAACCATTATCATCTGAATCCCTTGTGAGTGGAGACTATATGTTCTCTCCTACGAGCTGGAGTGCGCGAAGTTTCATCTTTGCAGGGTTAAATATTTTTATTTTATTCTTTCTTCTACATATTTACATTCAAACATTATTGTATTTCAGTTTGAATCAAGAAATTATTTGGGAATTAATTATCTATCCTGAAAAAAATTTACTCATGAAATTTTCCAGTTGTATAAAAGTGTTAACCAAATGTTGGAACACACAGCATTTTAGATTAGCAATATTAGCACAACATTTAAATCATTTTAAGCTAACTAATATTAATTTCTGCATAAAATAATAAAATATCTGTCAGTTTCTCTCCATAGATTCTCTCATTGACACTAATGACAATTGACAAATCAAATGTATACGTTCCATGCAATGGCAATACTGTGCCCGGGATGTTAGTTATAAATCTGGCAACATTGGTGCACACCAATTTAAAGGGCCAAGGTCATAGAGTCGGCAATCGAAACATCAAAGGAAATGGGCGGAGCTTCCTATCTGTATGTTTTCTAATCTGTGGTCACGGTCAGTGAAAGAGAAAGTCAAATATAAATAGCTCGGTGGTTGTTATATAAATTAGAGTATTGTGTTATTGAATCTTTGTATTTCGTTAAATAAATTATTTTAGAGTGAATCAGACTTTAAATATACGACAATATGTAAAGAAAAAATACTGAGCAGATGTTCAAGGGGTATTAGAATATATTCATGATATTATACTATTCTTTTCTCATTATTTTTGTTCATGGGATAATTATTCTCAATAAAAAACACCCTATAAACGACACCCGTCGTGAAAATTTGAACACATGTGTTTCAGAGAGTTCTCAACGTGTTTATAATATTAGTTTTCCGCTCAAAGAATCCCTGATATTACTAACTGATTTTTGCATTTTCAATAGATCATAGTTGGCCGTGTTAAAGTGAAATGAGATGAATGAATAATCAGAAATGTAGATCTCATTGAGTAGTACATGTTGCAAAAAATTTGTTTTGAAATTGATCGTCGAATAAGAAAATACGGAGGTGGTGCTGCTCAAAGTGGGACACACTGTATTTGGTTACCCTCACCTCCCTTCCGAAACTAAGAATTTATTTGTTCAAAAAATGGCTAGCCCTGGTCTGAATAATTTGGCGTTAAAAATAATCTGCTGTGTCCGCAGTTCTTGTTGAAAATTATCAAATCTTCCTTTTCGATGATAACAAAAATAAAGGTTACTGTCTTTACGAACTTAATTGAGCCATCACACAACCAAGCGATCATACGAGGTTATATCAATATACAAATTGCCGCTGATAATTTGCATAGGCATAAATAACACGTTTTTATCTAACGCTCCTCGTCTAAATTTGATTGGCAGTCCACGTCCAGATGATGTATTCTGTCACATAAAAGGGGCGGGAGAAATGCCAAAAATGGTCAGAGACCGAACTGCTGCAAACTTCATTGACCTGCCGCTGTGGAATTCCAATCAGTTTTCATTTGCTAGAGGATTTATTTACTAGACAGTGCGGTGCAGCTAGGCTCAGAGTTCAGACGCATCTTTACATATATCGTTATTTAGTTGTCTTAATTAGATTGATTATCTGTGCGGTATGAGCATTATGGTGACCCTTCGATGTTGATGTCGTTTGAAACAGAAGATTTTGATGCTAATTCAGAACCGCTCCAAGTGGAAGTTAATTCAGAACGTCTCCAAGTAGATGATCTAGAGACGCAACATATGGAATTGTTTAATAAAGCCTTATACATTCAAACTCAAAGGTTTATTTTGAATATGTATTCGCGTTTGAAATATGAGAATAGTAGTGGTTCTTCAGACAATCAAATTTTGAAAAGAATATGCGACTTAACCAAGATCAGGAGAGTTACTGTGTTCAGGGTAATTCAAGCTGAAGACGTCGATCATTCTGTCAAACGAAAGAGAGACGGAAATAAATTCAAGAAACTTGATTCAGCTTCCAAAGAACACATTCGCAGATGTGTGTATAAGTTTTATCAAAAAGAAATAAACTGCCATCATTGAAATGATTCATGATAAATTACGTGAATATCCAGATAATGTTAATAATTCGTTAGATACTTTGCGAAACATTTTACTTCATTGCAGTTTCCAATACAAAAAATTGGATAAACGCATGGTTATAATGAAGTCAGCACGAATCCATCGACATATCCATCGACAAGATTACTTAAGAAAAATTAAAGAATATTGAAATGAGAATAGAGACATAATATCTCTTGACGAGACTTGGTTTGATACCCATGATGTCGTCCAATACGGTTGGGTAGACAAAAGCAACAAGTGTACCTACTTAGAAAGCTCCATGTTCTAGTAATTCAGTAAATTTGTATTTGACAGAGCCCCTAGCGGGAAAGTTGTGGGGTAGTTTCGATTTCTTTCGTTCTACATGTATTTTGGGGTGCTGAATCCGAATTTGAGGTTTGCTAACAAATTTTCGTGACGCAAAATTGAAAAAAATGCAAAAAAAAAAACGTAAAAAATCATTTTTTTTGTAGTTTTTCGCTTATAACTCGAAAACTATAAATTTTTTCTTGATAATTTTTCTATTCAAAATGAAAGTACGTAAAATTTCCTACAAATTTCACTATTTGTTTTTTTTTCGACAAACAGTTCGGCCTCAGACGCTATTTGAAAATTTGCGTATTTCTGCTGACTCAGCAAACACCCATTTTTTTTCACGTCAAAACTCTCATTGATTATCAAATGATATTTTTTAGTGAATTTCTCACGGAATTATTTTGCAATAGAACTGAAAGTAAAAAAATATTTTTATTCGCTCGTCAACACCAAAAAAAACAACACCAACCAAACCAAATCTAAAATATTCAGTCATAGGACTTTGACAGTCTAGTTGCAGGTTATGTCGATGACTGCTAGTGACAGTTCGATACGAAATAAGTGTTTAGAGTCTTCTCAATTCAACAAGTAACTTTCAAGTGTAGTGTTAAAAATGGCTTCCAACGTGTGTTTTATTTGTGATGAATTGCTGAATAGTGATGTAGAGAAGATGACAGAGGTACTGGAAAAAAGTTTGAAATCTTTCATCGAGTCAAGCAAGAAGAGGAAGGATGGTCAGCATGTTCAGTTGAGTAAAAAATCTGCAGTTGAGGTTCATGAGCGATGTCGTAAAAACTACTGCAATGAAAGAATGATTGCCGCTCATCTGAAGAAAGTGAAGCAGGGAAGGGAGCACGTCGAAAGACGTTCCACGCAAACATATTTCAGTTTCAAAACGCATTGCTTTATGTGTCGCTTTGTAATAACTCCCGAGTTTATTGTACAACAACGAAAAAATAAAACTAATCGCAATAATGTGTATCAGGTTCGAGTTTTGAAATTGAAAGAAACTATCATAAAAAGAGCAGAAGAACGGGGTGATGAGTATGGACAAGCCATAATCGAACGTCTTTTGTCTGTCTCAGATTTGGTGGCCTCTCATTGTCAGTATCATAGTTTATGCATGAGAAAACTGTATAATCGCCCAAAAACTCCAGAGAAGAGAAAAAGCGGTCCATTCGCCAATGATGTTGAAGCAGCAATGGAAGATGTGTACACTTATCTTGAAAATAGTGATGGAGAGTGCCAGTTTTCGCTCGACGAGTTGATGGGCCAAATCAAGAATAATTATCGTCCTGACAAAAAGACAGTCAAAGCTCATCTTCTCAAAAAATATGGAAACGATATAATAATCACCTTCTCTCCGAACAAGCAGCCGGTTGTGTGTTTCAAAAATACAGGGTATAAAATTTTGAATGATGCTTGGTACCAGCGGGCATCGAAAAATGAACAAGAGGAAAGACTCCGGATAGTCAAAACAGCTGCTGCAATTATTGTTGAGGATATCCGGAGCCAGGTTTATGAGACAGAACAGTACCCCCCACCTGATACGTTTTTGGAAGGAAATGAGGAACACATTCCTGAAACCCTCCGTACATTTATGGAAAGAGTTGTACTGAGCAAAAAACGTGGAGATCATGATATGTGGAAGAAGAAGATCACAGCGCTGGCTCATAGTCTTGCAGCAACAGTAAGGCCCAGATCATTCATTTCACCAATCCTCGTAGGGTTGGCAGTATTTCTGTACAAGAAGTACGGCTCAAGGAAATTAGTCGATGTGGTTTCCTCGTTGGGGTTTTGTTCGTCATGTACAGAAGCAGTTCGCCTGGAAGCATCAGCAATCAACGGTGATCCGCTGAAAGTTAACTAGCCGTGCTTTTCACAGCAGGTGTACGATAACGCTCAATAACTCATTAGCTCAATAACAAATTAGAGTTTTGTAGTGGAAAAGTGGGATTTTCTTCAGTCAGCCGAAATAAGCCCATATTCCAGTAGCGCTTGAGCCCGAACGGTTCGTCGTAGAAAAAAACTTGTTTGGTAAGATTTTCAGAAAATTTTATGCTCTTTCATTTTTAATAAGAAAGTTATCAACGAAAAATTCGTAGTTTTCAAGTTAAAAGCAATCAACCGCAGAAGAAAGAGATTTTTTAGGGTTTTTGGCATATTTTTGAATGTTGCGTCACGAAAATTTGTTAGCAAACCTTAGATTCGGATTCAGCACCCCAAAAAACATAGAGAATGGAAGTAATCAAAACTACCCCAAAACTTTCTTGGTAGAAATACAATTTGATTAGATTATAAAGGAGAAATAATAATAATTCTTCATGCCGGAAATGTAAAAGGATTTGTTGCTAATGCGTTGTTGTTGTCTGCAAAAAATAAGCAATCATCTGCTGATTATCATGAGGACATGACTGCCGCATTGTTTGAAACATGGGCAGAGCAACAGCTCTTACCATCACATATTCCATCACAATCGGTAATCGTTATGGACAATGCATCTTTTCATTCCCGTCAAGATCAACAAATTCCCAACAGCAAAACGAAAAAAGCCGATATACTCAAATATACAAATCAGTAAAACGCAATGTCGTCTCCACAATTTAATTTCCCATCTAGTTCAATAGGATGGTGAAACGGTGACTGACCGCTATCAATCAGATAGCCGTCCAAAAGTAGAAGTAGTACATGTTTCGGTCCTATATAGGACCATCATCAGCTATTCAAGAAAATTCTACAATAAAAGAAAGACTATGTACTAAAGACAAACAAGGCCAATATATGATTACTTACATGGAGAAGAAAAATAATGTTGTGTAATATATACAGGGTGTCAATTTGAAAACTTTCCACCCTTAATATCTTCCTTCCAGTAAACAATATGAGTAATCGAAAAAACAGGTCAATTTTATTGTCAAGGGGGACACTTTCAAGGACTATTTGTAGCCCTCGTGGTTCAACCCCCTAGGAGGGGTAGATGTTACCCTTAGAATTTTAAATGGGAAGGGGGGTCAAGTGGCACATCATTTTGATGGGCGTTCAATTCTTGTTCCAATGGTACCCTGACTTATTATTTTTTGATGAGCATTTTCCGAAAAATTGCGTTCTAAACTAACAGAAGTAATTATTAGAACGCCTATACTGAGATGCATGGTTTGGCCAGAACTGGTTAGAATATTAGGTGGTACCGTTCCAACCCTTTATTAGGGGTAACATTAGCCGTTTGCTCCAAACACTTTACATAAAAAAGTAGTCTAATAGTAAAATGTAGATGGTAGTAAAGTTGTGTTTAATAAATGCTGAATTTTTAAGTGTCATCGCAGAAATTGTACTACTTCTGCTGTAAAAAGTTTCTGTTTTCCGGCAAAAAATTGGTTAGCAAATTTGAACTATGTGGTAGTATTGTGAATACCGTTGTACCTGTTGGGCTGTTTAGGAATTACTTTAATAAGTGTATAAAAGTGTAAAAATGGTTTACATTCTTCAAGACAGAATTGAAATGTTTGTAATTTATGGCGAAGTTGGAAAGTGCGCACGAAGGACGGCATGTCTTTTTAACGAACGACATCCAAATTGTAATGTAAGTCACCGGTATGTGCTTGATTTGGTGAATAAGTTTTACGAAACTGGTTCAGTGACAAATAAAAAAAGAAATAACCCCAGGGTACTAAATGAAGCAGCTCAAATTGAAGTTTTGGGAACATTTGCTGCAGAGCCCACGAGCTCCTTACGATCAGTATCAGAACAGACGGGAATGTCACGCGAGACTATAAGAAAAGCATTGAAAATGCATAAATTTCATCCATATAAAATGCAGATTCTTCAAGAGCTCCACGAGGATGATTATGATAGAAGAATAGAGTTTTGTGAAATCATGTCTCATCGAGTCAATACCATCCCTAATCTTCTGTTAAACATTTGTTTCAGCGATGAGTGTTCATTTTTTCTAAATGGCAATGTTAATAGACAAAATTGTCGCTATTGGAGTGACGAAAACCCACATATTTTTCGGGAAGGGCATACACAACACCCACAAAAAGTTAATGTTTGGGCTGGTATTCTTGGAAATGCCATTCTTAGTCCATTATTTCTGGAAGAAAACTTGACTGGCAATCTGTACCTTGATATGCTTGAAGAGACTATCGATCTTCTTATAACTCACGAGCTAGAAACTCAAATTGATGCAGAAGGTAATGAACTTTTGCAGGAGGATCTGTTACATTTCCAGCAGGACGGTGCTCCACCTCATTATTTTCTTCCCGTCCGACAGTGGTTAAACGAGAGATTTCCTGGTAGATGGATTGGCAGAAGGGGAGCAGTTGAATGGCCTCCGAGATCACCGGATTTAACACCCTTAGATTTCTTTCTTTGGGGGCATCTTAAATCCGTTGTTTATAAAACACAACCTTCTGATATTGACGAACTTAAACGACGAATTACAGCAGCATGCCGGTCAATTCCTAGTGAAGTTTTCCGTAATGTTAGAGGGGAGTTCGAAAACAGACTGTATTACTGTTTAGAGCAAAATGGACATTATTTCGAACAGCTAATAACTAATAAGCTAAGCGTAAGTAGATTTTATGTTGGAAATGTCTTTCTCGCAAATTAAATTTTATTGTGTAGAAGGAAAATAACCACCAAATAAAAAATCCCATGCGTAATAAATTTATTCCTGTCATTCAAGGGTTGGAGCGGTGCCACCTACTCTTCTAACCATTTTTATTAAAGGGAGTCAATACAATAATGCATCTCAGTACAGGCGTTCTAATAATTACTTCTGTTAGTTTAGAACGCAATTTTTCGGAAAATGCTCATCACAAAATAATAAGTCAGGGTACCATTGGAACAAGAATTGAACGCCCATCAAAATGATGTGCCACTTGACCCCCCTTCCCATTTAAAATTCTAAGGGTAACATCTACCCCTCCTAGGGGGTTGAACCACGAGGGCTACAAATAGTCCGTGAAAGTGTCCCCCTTGACAATAAAATTGACCTGTTTTTTCGATTACTCATATTGTTTACTGGAAGGAAGATATTAAGGGTGGGAAGTTTTCAAATTGACACCCTGTATATATATATATATATATATATATATATATATATATATATATATATATATATATATATATATATACTGACCAACCCAAGGTTCAATCAAGTTTCTAATACGTTATGAGGAACGCAAGCAGAATCTAAGTGAAAATAGAGTACATTTCGTTTTAATTCCGAGAGTTCTAACCTTTGACAGCTGTTTCGTGCTAACGCACTCATCAGAAAGGATTTATTTTTTTTATCTATTTTCACTTAGATTCTGCTTGCGTTCCTCATAACGTATTAGAAACTTGATTGAACCTTGGGTTGGTCAGAACAACGAATTGTTGGCTGCCTGTCAATTTGTGGACAAACCTCTACTTTTGGATTCCTTGGTTCGTGTCAAATTAAGTTTCAACTAGTGACTGTAGATGTCATGAATAACTTCCTGTTATATTCTGTCTTGCCTCACGGTATTAATTCTTGAGTGGATTCGTTTTGATTTCGAGAGCTCCATAAATCCTTTCTGATGGGTGCGTTAGCACGAAACAGCTGTCAAAGTTTAGAACTCTCGGAATTAAAACGAAATCTATTTTCACTTCTTGAGAAGAAAGATAAATTAAAGGTAGTAGATAATTGGATAAAAAATCTAACTGATATTGATATTCCTAGCGATATCTTGGCCTTTTTGTCTCTTGGACACAAATTTAGTATTCAACCAGAAACGAAGGAGATCAAAATTACTCATTTATTGGCAGACATAGAAAATCTGATAGCAAATGTGGACGATAACAAAAGAGATATATTCAGGGCCCAAATCACAAATATTTTGACAAATTTTCTTCATAAACCTAAAACTAACAGTTACTTTTCATACATTTACAAAAAAACTAGGCACTTCATCAATGATCATCCTGAAATGATCATTACGAAATCTGATAAGGGCAATATCACTGTTATCATGTCTAAAGCACAATATTTGGATTTATCATTAGAACAGTTGAACAACGAAACATACTATACAAAATTGAACCGTAATCCAACTTCAACCATTCAACAAAAGTCAAATGCGCTCATTATGATAAAAAGCACATTAGTCTTTCTGACAAAAAAGAATTCACAATATACAATTCAATCACTCCAAAATTCTATGGCTTACCAAAAACTCACAAACCTACGCTAAGTTTGAGACCAATCATTTCCTCCATTGATGCCCCTAATAGTAAAATTTCACAGTTAGTCACAAATATCTTGACTTTTTTCTACAATAGTGATAATGAATATTATGTTAAAGACTCTTTCGAATTTTCAAATTATATACAACAAATTCAACTACCCAAAGGCTTTGTCATTATAAGTCTAGACGTTATTTCGCTTTTCAGTAACATTCCACTGAATTTGATAAAGTCAAGTATTGATAAACATTGGGTAGATATAAGTATTCATACCAAATTAACAAAATCTATTTTCATGGAACTTATAGAATTCATTTTTGATACCACTTTTTTCGTGTTTGATAACACATATTATAAACAAATACATGGAACTCCAATGGGCGCTACTCTTTCTCCAATTGTAGCCCAGTATGTAATGGATGATTTGTTAGACTTCAGTATACCCAAATTACAGTTTAGGCTTCCTTTTATAAAAAAGTTTGTTGATGACATAATTTGTGCAGTACCAGTTGACTGTATAGATGATATTCAATCTACTTTCAACAGTTATAATCCATTTATACAGTTTACTGTTGAGAAGGAGAATAATAACTCTGTACCTTTCCTAGATACTCGACTCATCAGAACATTTGATAACACTATAATACTGGATTGGTACATAAAGCCTACTAGTTCAGGAAGATACATGAACTACCTTTCCAGCCACCCAAAAAAAAATGAAATTTAACTTAGTACTAGCTCTTAAGAACAGAATTGAGAAAGTAACACATCCGACTTTGAGAGACAAGAATATCAAATTATTATATGAAATACTATTGAATAATTCTTATCCATCTCATTTCTTGAAAAAATTATTATACAATACTACTTCTAGTACTAATGAAACAAATACAGATCACCATCAAATTGAAGTTCCACAAATTATTAAATATGCTTCTATACCGTACATTCCTGAACTCTCCAGCAAAATTATAAATGTTTTCAAGCACGAAAAAAATATCAAAATTGCACAAAAGAAAATCAAACCATTGGAAAACTTGTTTACTAAATTGAAACAAAAAGATCCTATAACAGAAAAGTCCAATGTAGTTTATGAAATTCCCTGTCTTGATTGTAACAAAAAATATTTGGGTCAAACAAAAAATAATTTAAAATCACGAATAGCTTTGCACAAAAGCAATTGTAGAACTATGAAAGAAAACTCTTGTGCCTTAACCAAACATGTATTAGATAATGATCATATCATGAACTATGATGATACAAAAATATTACATGTGGAAAAAAATTTCAACAAAAGACTTTTTTTGGAAATGGCTGAAATAAGTTTACAAACTGATAATATGAACAAAAAAACTGACATTGATAATCTTAGCAAAATTTACTCTTACATTCTTTTACCACATAATCATACATCAGATATTAATACCTGAAACTTACGACTCTGTATAGTCCTCATATTATTTGACATCAACAAACAAATGATCAGTCCTTCAAAAATTTTCGTGTCAAGTTTTTCGTTTTCTATTTTTCAATTTTAATTATGTACTTTCAACATCGAAGAAAATCTCACATTGCACAGTATGTTATACCTTTTTTAACTTTATACATATTGTGTTCATATAATTATATTGTAGCCCTCGTAAAAGCAAATAAAAATTTGCGAAAGCTCGGGTAGCAAAAAAGAGTATACTTCTTTTCCCAGACCGAATCCCCGATAGAAGCAAGTTTCTATATATATATATATATATTTACCGGGTGACCACGGGGTGAGGTACGCCCCCCAATTTTTCTATAGTTTTGAAGATACAGGTTTCAAATTTGGCACGTCGATATATTACTCAAATACGCATATTTTGACTCCATAACCGAAAATTCACCACTTCCGGTTTAACCGGAAGTGACCCCAAACTTTTTTTTTTAAATGACACCCTGTACAATTTTTTTCATTATCAGGAAGAACACGCAATTTGTGATAACACTGTTCTCCAAAATTGAAAATCGGTTGAAAAATGGCGGAGATACAGTTGATTGTTCAATCGAACAAAGTTGGCCATGAACATCAAACTCAAATCATCACAACTGACGAACGGCGTCAGCATTTACGAGAGGAAGGTTCGAGGTAAGATACAGCTGAAAATTGAGCTTCCCATGTAATTGCAGCAACCATATTTCCCATCAATTATCAAACATTTCCTCAAAACGGATTAGTACCCATAAAGAAAGGCTCACAACTGCCATTTCTCAAATAGCAACATACTCTTTTCACATTGTTATGTTGAAAGATGATGAATTATCAGATTACTCGAATGAAAAGATTTGAAGAATTCCGAAAGGAACCAGAAATACAATATAAGTGTTCCCAAAATTGAATGTTCTTCAACGAAGGCGGCTTTGAACATAAGAAAGCTAAACAAAAAAGCATATTTTGTCAACAAAGTGACAATTTGTTCTACTCATTCAATACAAGAGAATTGTAACTTGTTGAAAAACATTCCGATGGAGCGAAAATTTACTAGAAATGAAAAAGTAGATTTACTGCTAATTTATGGCGAGTGTAGAAAAAATGCAACTGCGGCTTGCATTCTTTACAGTGAACGATTCCCTCTCAGACAACGCCAACCAAGTAGAAACTATTTCGCACGTTTGGAAAGGCAATTCAGGATAGAACCAGATGACAATGTACATGATCAGGATAGTTTTATTATTGATGAAGAGACGGAAACTAATGTTTTGGCTGTTGTTTATGTAGATCCCACCATATCACTTCGACAAATCGAACATGAATTACCAGTTGGACGAGAATCAGCTCGAAAAATTCTAAAAAAACATGGGTTTAAGCCGTATAAATATCAGATACATCAGCGCCTTTACGAAAATGATCATCAAAGAAGGGTCCAATATTGCAATTGGCTACTTGAGAACCACATAAGGAACCCGAATATGACGAGAAACATTATATTTTCCGACGAATCAAGATTTACGAATCTTGGTATGTTCAATAGAAACAACACCAGATACTGGGCAACTGAAAACCCCAGGCTCATAAGACAAGGGAATTTTCAGGAACGCTTTGGATTCAACGTGTGGATAGGTCTGATAGGAACTCGAATCATTGGGCCCATAATATTTGATGGTATGTTGAATGGGCAACGCTATTTGGGATTTCTACGAAACGAAATAGAAGGATTCATGGAGAATTTACCTCTCGACGTCTACCAAAATATGTATTTCCAGCAGGATGGTGCACCTCCCCATAATTCCCGAATAGTAACCAGTTACCTAGATGAAACATTCCCAAATCGATGGATTGGCACGAATGGTCCTACAAGATGGCCTCCGAGGTCACCGGACCTCACGCCACTGGATTTTTTCATATGGGGTTACCTGAAGAACAAGGTTTACTCTTCTAGTCCTACATCAAGGGAGGATTTGGAACATCGCCTTAGAGAAGCAATTGCAAGTATTACTCAAGCTCAGTTAAATGGAGTTATGGAAGCAATAGTGAGACGTGCAATTTTGTGCAGAGAACATAATGGAGAACATTTTGAACAGTACTTGTAAATCATTTTTTCATTACTTTGATTTCTGTTAGTGTAGTAAGTGACCAGAACCAATAAACAATTTACTTCATACCTTTTTTTTCGTTCAGAAATTAGTTGTATCAAATGTTAGAAATTGGAATAAATATCTAATACATTTTTTTTACTCTGCAGGTATAGGTATTCTTATGGTGGATTTATACAGCAGTTCCAATTCATGAGTTTTTAGTCACTAGTAAGAAGTCATAAGAATGTTCGTTAATGGAATATTTATTCCAACAACGATCTTAAAACTGCTGTATGAATCCACCATCAATTACGATTAGCATACGAGTAATGAGAAAAAAGTTCGCTCCATCGCCGTAGAATGTTTTTCGACAACTCACAATGTTCCATTATTCAGAATGTACCGCAAATTTTCACTATTTTTTTTTAAATATGAATTTTTGTTTAGCTTTCGTAGGTTCAAGCCGCCTCTGTTTAAGAATAGTCAATTTTGAGAACACTCATAATGAAACATCCCGTATCTTCGATTCCTTTCGGAATTCTTCAAATCTTTTCATTCGAGTAATCTGATAATTCATCATCTTTCAACATAACAATGTGAAAAGAGTATGTTGCTATTTGAGAAATGGCAGTTGTGAGCCTTTCTTTATGGGTACTAATCCGTTTTGAGGAAATGTTTGATAATTGATGGGAAATATGGTTGCTGCAATTACATGGGAAGCTCAATTTTCAGCTGTATCTTACCTCGAACCTTCCTCTCGTAAATGCTGACGCCGTTCGTCAGTTGTGATGATTTGAGTTTGATGTTCATGGCCAACTTTGTTCGATTGAACAATCAACTGTATCTCCGCCATTTTTCAACCGATTTTCAATTTTGGAGAACAGTGTTATCACAAATTGCGTGTTCTTCCTGATAATGAAAAAAATTGTACAGGGTGTCATTTGAAAAAAAAAGTTTGGGGTCACTTCCGGTTAAACCGGAAGTGGTGAATTTTCGGTTATGGAGTCAAAATATGCGTATTTGAGTAATATATCGACGTGCCAAATTTGAAACCTGTATCTTCAAAACTATAGAAAAATTGGGGGGCGTACCTCACCTCGTGGTCACCCGGTATATATATATAGTAGAAGGGTAGTCTTTGCTGACTAGTTAGGATACGAAACAGGAAATTTTTTGGGTATAGCAGCAAGCAAAACGTGTACTCTTTTAACACTGTATTTCCGATATTTCAACAGTGAATACTGTCATCTTCAGGGAAGCTACAAGTAACAAGCAAAATTGTACGATTAATGGAAAGAAAGCTTTGAAGAAGAACCACTTACTGTGTTGATGAGAATGATTGCTATGGATGTAATATTTAAAATTATAAACAACATGTCATGTAAGTCACATGTGACAAAGATGAACAAAACACATTAAAATACGTCAAACAATAAAAATATTAAGTCATTGTTTAACATTTATTTGAATTATCTCCACACGTGGAGAGATTCAAATGTAATGTAAGAAATTTGGTTAGGATTATTAGACAACAGACAGTTGACATTATTGACATTAGATGTCAGACACTTTTGAAGTGTGCCACGAAACCACGAATTGGCCGCTGCTAGTGGGTGAAATTAACCAATTGTCTCAACTCAAAAGAGATGAAGTGTTCCCTAAGGGAGAATTATTCAAGTTATGTGTAATATTATTGTCGATGAGGAGTAAATATGAATAAATTTCACTTAAGTGATTAACGTCAGTTTTTTTATTTAAGCAAGAATCTGCTTAAATAAAAAAAACTGACGTTAATCACTTAAGTGAAATTTATTCATATTTACTCCAAGAAGAAGAAAGAACTTTTGTATTCAACATTTTTTCACATAACCTCAAATTTCTAAGGAAAATCGAAAAAAACAATTTTTCAGTTATTAATTTTTTTCTCTCCTAAATATCTATTTTTTTTCACAAAATTTGGTGGAAATATAACTCAATATGTTCCAAGTAAGCTGTAATTCTTTGTAGCGGAATATAGGTTCTTTCTTTTTTTAACAAATTAAAAAAACATACCTAATTTTCAACTGAAAAGTTTCATGGATAAAATTCGTCTTTTCAAGCTCACCAGCAGCCAGTTTTTTCGAGGAAGCATCCACTTTTAGATTATGGAATGATAGAGTAGCACTACTGTTGAATTTTTTTTCAGAAAATACGCAATATAAAAAAAACAGATTTTCAAAAATCAATTTTTAAATTTTTGTGCTATACTCATACTTATTTGTTGAAATTATTGAAGTTAACAGTTGAAATCTTTCGAGAATGTCAATTTCATGTTACTTTAATAGGTACAATGTATAAACAAGGACACAAATAATGATTTGAGGAAGAAGGGCGAAAGGAGGTGAACTTTTGGGAGTAAAAATGGATTCTCACGATTTACAGCAAAAATTGAAAAATTGAAAAAAGTTGTTGGCAATAAAAATATCTACAACATTTGTTTCCAAGATTTTTCCACATAACCTAAAATTTTCAAAAATCGTTTTTTCGCCATTTTGACGGTTAATTTCAGGTTATGTCGAAAAGTGTTGAATACATTTCACGCTAAGAAGTCATGTTTCGCCAAAAATCGAAAAAAAAAAACGAATTCAATCCCTAAACTGCATCCCAATTTCACCATTTTGTGTGTTTAGTGTTTAAATATTTTTTTTTCGTCAAATTTGGAACCTCTACAATATCCTTCACCTGGTTCTTGCCTGTTACTTTCTTTCTTATTTTGTCAGTTCATAAATTTGTTTTGGAACCAGCCTAACTAGGAGCCGCCCTCTTGACGAGTACTTCGAAGAGGTTCGATAAGAATAAATGTTCCGCTTCAAAAAAAAACATCTAGTTCAGAACATAAAAAGGTATTTTTCCACTAGATTCTGAGACAAACATACAATTTTCATACAAACAAAATTGAAACCAAATTAAAACTGGTTTTCTGATTTTTTCGGAAAATTTGAGGTTATATGGAAAAATATTAAATAAAAAAGTTGTAGATCTTTTTATTGTCAACAAATTTTTCCTAAAACTTTCATTTTGTAGGACGTTAATTTTTACTTCCAAAAGTTCACCTCCTTTCGCCCCTAAGGTAACATGAAATTTCTATTCTCAAATGGTTTCAACTATTAATTTCAATAAATAAATATGAGTATAGAACAAAAATTTAAAAAATTGATTTTTGAATATGTCTTTTAATTTTTTCGCGTTTTCTGGAAAATATTTCCGCAGTAGAGCTACTCTTTCATTACAGAATCTGAAAGTAGACGCTTGAACGAAAAACCTGGCGGCTGGCGAGCTTGAAAAGACGAACTTTTAGTTGAAAATGAAGAATGAAGAACAGCTTTCGTTCAGTTTTGCTAAACGAAAACTGAACTTCGCCTTTTATTTTTTTTGAAAATTATGTGCTCAAATTATAAATTTTTTGTCAATTGAAAATAATAAAGACATCTTATTATTATTATTATTATTAAGTCGTTTTTTCGGAATTTGTCGAAAAAAAAAGAAAAAACTGTATTCTGCTACAAGAAAATCACAGCTTACTTGAAACATGTCGAGTTATATTTCCACCAAATTTCGAAAAAAAATTGATTTTTGGGCGAAAAAAAAAACTGAAAAATTGTTTTTTCCGATTTTCCTGGAAAATTTGTGGTAATGTGGAAAAATGTTTGATACAAGAGTTGTAGATCTTTTCATTTTCAACAACTTTGCAATTCAACTTTTTTCGATAGGTCAACTTTCGTTGACAATCGCGAAAAACCATGAAATATCGCTTTCAACCCCTAAAAGTTCACCCCGTTCCACCCTTCTCCATTTTCCGACTCCAATTTATTTTTCCTCTCATTCGAACAATATTCTGCTCCTCTTCCAGAAGGTCTCATGATGTTAATAATTTTTCCCTCTTTTATCTTTTTTGTGGTCCATCAGCACTGGTCTATGGATATTTGTTACATGATCCTATTTCCATTAAACTATTATTGATTTTCTGTATACACAACCTACCTTACAATAGATTTTAGAGAGGTTTTTTCTGTCGAAGATACTGATTCCGAGAAGACTTACCTTACCTGAAAATAAACAATGTGTTATGGTGTACAATTTACGACACAACAATGTTTGAACATACGTTCAATCTGATCCAGCGAGACCTCTGGGGACTCCGCTTGTTATAACTTCATATCAACATAGCTGGGATCACATGAATTCACATGATTATTTATAGTCACTAACAAATTCACTGCTATTAACCAAAATAATGTTCAAACTCACGAGAAAACTGAAAACACTCCAAGGTTTGCTAAAAGAAGTGTCACTGTCAAAGCCAACTTGCTACACCACTTGCTTCGATCATTCTTGTTATATTTTTCGAATGCAAAGCCTGCTTCGGAGCTTATCAAGAAAACCACAGATGTACCCAATCGACTGGTGCAAATAATTTGTGTGAAAAAAAAAATAACAGGCAAGGACCAGGCGGGAAATGTTGATGAGGTTCTAAATTCGGGGAAAAAAATAATTAAACACAAAACCTCATAAAATGGTGAAATGGGGATGCAGTTTAGGAGTTGAAAACGTTTTTTTGCGATTTTTAGCGAAACGGGGCCTCTTAGCGGAAAATGTTCGATGGCAAAGTTGCAGATAATGAAAAAATCTAAATCTTTTATATCAAACACTTTTCGACATAACCTCAAATTAACCGTCAAAATGGCGAAAAACCAATTTTTCAGTATTTAATTTTTTTCTGGCGTATAAATGATTCAATTTACATGAAAATTTGTAAGCATGTATCTTATTTGGTGTCAAATGAACACGGTTTTTTCGCAATTAACAAGACTACCAGTTTTTGAGTTAGGTACATTTTTCGAAAAAAATACCCATATTTTCCACAAACAATTGTTTTGGTGTTATTTTTTGTATTTCGAAGGTCTGTAAGTGATCGTTTCAATTGGTGGAATGTCTACTTTCAAATGGTCTATGTGACTTGGGGTTTATTGATTGTTAAACCGCTTAAAATTGAGAAAAACCGACATTAAGTCTCTCTGAATCATGATTTTCTCAATATTTTCGATGATTTTCAATGGTTCTGGAAAAAAGTAACAGGCAAGGACCAGGTGGAGAATGTTGTTGAGGTTCCAACTTTTAGGAAAAAAATATTTGAACATGAAAACACTCAAAAATTGTGAAATTGGGATGCAGTTTGCTTGTATTGATTGTTAAACCGCTTAAAATTGAGAAAAACCGACAAGTCTCTCTGAATCATGATTTTTCTCAATATTTTCAATAATTTTCAATGGTTGTGAAAAAAAGTAACAGGCAAGGACCAGGTGGAGAATGTTATTGAGGTTCCAACTTTTAGGAAAAAAATATTTAAACACGAAGCATGAGTTTTCCGCCAATCAGAAGACTACGAGTTTTCGAGTTATTCACATTTTTCAAAAAAAAAAACCTCGAACAATTGTCTTGATATTTTTTTGTACTTCGAAGGTCTATAAGTGAACATTTTAATTGTTGAAATGTCTACTTTCAAATGGTCTATGTGACTTGGGGGTTTATTGGTCGTTAAACCGCCTAAAATTGAGAAAAATGTCTCTCTGAATCATGATTTTCTCAATATTTACAATAATTTTCGACTTTCTTCATTATTTTTGTAGTTTATATTAAATTCATTGCATTAAAATATTTGAATACACTACAAAATTCATTTATTAATATCATTTTCATTCTTTTTTACAGCTATTGAAAATCATTGAAAATATTGAGAAAATTAAGATTCGGAGTATCTTGTTGACAGTTTTTCTCAATTTTAAGTGGTTCAACGATAAATAAACCATCAAGTTACATCCCTTCTAGAAAAAATGATCACTTATAAAACTTCCAAATAAAAAAAACACCAGAGCAGTTGTTCGTGGAAGATAAGGGTTTTGTTTTCGGAAAATTTACATAACTCGAAAACTAGTTGTCCTCTAAATTGCGAAAAAATCATGATCATTCGACACCAAAAGAGACATATGCTTACAAATTTTTATGTATGTATGTTTTGGCACAATTCTACAAAGAGATTAATCGTTAGCTGACTATGAGAGTCTAATCTCCATAAGACAATGATGACACTAATAGAGAGAGATGAAAAAACATTTGTGACGAAATGTGACGTAGTTGGACATGTCATGGCCGCCGTTCTCTATAGACAGTGTCGGACTAGCGTATTCTGCACTCTTGACATATGAGACTTACATTACAGGTGACAGTTTTGTTCCTTGGTTCGAGTTCGGCTCTTTACTCATGTCCAAGTACGTCACTATGACGCGTTGATGCTACAAGATTCTGATTGGCCAGAGCTTATTAAACCCTCCTGTTAGGTTACTCATCACTCATCACTCACCGAAAAATCTCGAATGGTATATTAGTGCCAGGTGGCGCCTGGAAAAGGGCCCTGATGTACTGTTCGGGGGGCTTCGCCCGCGGCCGCCGTACCACACGGCAGAGAACCAGGCCTTCTGCAAGGGGACGGTTTGAAGGAACTCGCTAATCTCTTGACATCACCTACACATTACACACATTTATCTACAAAACATGGAAGAAAATAAAGATGAAGAATCAGTAAACGTGCTGATGGAAGTAGCAGAAGAGCGCCCTTGCTCTGACAGTAAAGAGGAAGGTCTCCTCCGGTCTACATCGGATCCCGACACCGGAGCTTCCGACGATGAATCCTCAAGGAATCACTCGACGGATAGTTCTGCAGTTGAGATCCGCCGGAAGGAGAGAAAGAAGGCCCAGAAGAAAAGACAGAGGGCAAGGAGCAGGCAGGAAGAGAAGAAGAAGAGGTTGAGCGAAGCGGAAGGTCTTAACAAACCATCCGAAACCGCGACCACCTCACTGACCGATGCCGAAGCACCGCAAGCCGGACCAGGAAGTCCCACTAGGGACTCCCAGGCCCGGCGCCGCGGACCGGAAAATTGGTCGAGACAGAGGAGGGGACCTGAAGCTAGGAAAGCTAAGAGGCAGGAGAAGATTCTTGCGAGGCCTCCAATTACACTCCCGACTGCGTCAAGGGCGGCGAGGGACGTCGGGCCTAACGGGGACCCCCTTGAGGGGACTTCAGGGTCTGGACGCACCGGGCCGCCCCGGCATGGTCACGGGGGTGTGAAAAAGAGGCCTCGGGAGAAGGAGACTCCACCAGATCGGCCCGCCAAGAGGGGCAAAGAGGGTGGGAGGTCTCGGCCCACTGGCCAGAGAGCGAACGTTTCACCACTTCTAAGGGGAGAGACAGCAGCTCCGGGCCAGAAGGCGGGGATCCAAAACACCCTAATAGCTTCTTACAGCGCGGCCGTCAAAAGGGAGATGCAGGTCGTGATCAGAAGCGATCGGGTGGACGGCACCGTCCTCCCAGAAGAGAGCGAAGCCATCAGGAGCAACCTGATAGAGCAGATGCTCCGGACTATGGAGGGCCCTGAAGGGGGACCCCGAGGCCCGGAACTGCGCTTCAGGAACTCCGGCGTCGTTGAACCAGGGTGGTTTTTAATAACCGTCCAAAACCCAACGTCGCTAGAGTGGCTCCTCGGTGGCTGGACTGCACCGGTCATAGCGGGCGTCACATTCAGGGCGGTGCCCTCAGCGGACGCTCCGTGGCCGGTAAGGATCGGCTTCTGGTTAAGGGGCCAAGAAGTGGACCTCCCGAGGTTGACGCGGGTGCTAAGCCTCCGGAACCGTTCTATGAACGTGGAGAGGTGGAGGCACCTGGAAACGGCAGGAGAGGCAGGAGGGTGGTTCCTAACCTTCATGGTTAGCCAAGAGACCGCCCAGGCCTTGGAGGAGCAAGGCATGATGCTCTATTACGAGCTAGTTACCCTGACGGTACGCAGAGTATCGCCAGGGTACAAGCCAGGCTTCTCCAGGCAGAGCGGCGGTCCCTCGGATAAGACAGGGAAGGGACCACCCCAATCCAAATGAGAGGGCGCAATGGAGAAGTTGAAGGTAGGCCAAATCAACCTGCAGCACAGTATGGATGCAACCGGGGAACTGGAAAGCATCCTAACTGGTGAGTCTGAGATAGTTTTAATACAGGTACCATACGTTTACAGGAAGAAGGTGAGGGGTTTGAGAGGCAGCGGCTACCAGCTAATCGTAGGCATACGATGATGCGCACTTGCCTCCTACTGAGGAATTATTGAAGATAGTAAGGTATAGTAAGGAAAATGGTTTACGCATGATATTGGGGTGCGACGCCAACTCGCATAACACGATGTGGGGCAGCACGGATGTCAATGCGCGTGCTGAAGCACTACTTGAATACCTAGCAACGACCAGTTTGGAGATACTGAACAGGGGGACGGAACCAACGTTCATCAATCGTATCCGACAGGAAGTGATTGACGTTACATTGGCAACGAGAGATATATTAGGTGATATAACAAATTGGAGAGTATCGGCAGACATATCGATGTCAGATCACCGAATGATAAGGTTTGATGTCTACGCTGAAGCAGAGGCTGTTCCTCAACGCCGAAACCCTAGAGCAACCAACTGGGACACCTTCCTAGAAGGTCTCTCAGGGCTGTCAAGGGATCAGGCAGAGATTTTCTCGGAGGAACAACTAGATCAGGAAGTAGAAGAACTAGGAAAAACAATGACCAAGGCATTTGAAGAGGCATGTCCTTTGAGAACGGCCCCAAAGCGCCGGATTCGCTGGTGGAATCAGTCGCTGAAGGGCCTGAGAAAAGTAACCAGAAAGGCTCATAACAAGGCCATTAAGGATGGCAACGAGAATACGTGGGAAAACTACAAAACCGCGAGAAGGGAATTTAAGAAGGAGCTAAGGAAAAGCAAAAGAGCTAGCTGGAGGTGTTACTGTGGGGAAATCAATTCCCTAACGGAATCCGCCAGGCTCATGAGAATCCTGAGCAACGAGACAGAAGGTTCCATAACAACCTTGAAGAAACCAGATGGGACATGGACAACTTCCTCCGAAGATTCGCTCAGATATCTGCTGGAAGTACACTTCCCGGGTGGTGTCGGGGACGACCAACGGGCTCTGCCAACACAGCAGGTCCCCCACAGGGACTGGCAGCTGGCAGAGAGGGTCGTTACGTCTGATGCCATAGCCTGGGCAGTGAACGAGTTCAACCCATATAAGGCAGCAGGACCCGACGGAATTTTCCCGGCAATGCTACAGAGGGGCCTGGAACTTCTTCTCCCAATCTTGAGAAGGATATTCCGGTCCAGTATAGCGCTAGGGTACGTACCAAAGGTCTGGAAGTCAGCAAGAGTAGTCTTTATCCCCAAGGCGGGAAAAAGAGACTACACAACAGCAAAGTCCTTTAGACCCATCAGCCTAACACCGTTCCCGCTTAAAACGCTGGAGAAGGTGGTTGACAGATTCCTGATGGAGGGGCCCCTAAGGGTGAGCCCTTTCCACAGAAATCAGCACGCATACAGAAAGGGAAGGTCGACTGAATCGGCCCTCCACGCTGTAGTGCGAAGGATCGAAAGGACAATAAGGTTTAAAGAGGTAACATTAGGAGTATTTTTCGATGTGGAAGGCGCATTTGACAAGGCAAAAACAGCGACAATAGAGGCAGCACTAAGGGCCAGAGGAACGCCTCACTCAATGGTCAGCTGGGTTGTATCGTCGCTTACGAGAAGAAAGGTCGAGGTATCCCGAGGAGACATCAGACTGGAATCCGAGGTGGGGGGGGCTGCCCTCAGGGGAGCTGCCTCTCTCCCCATCTGTGGTGCCTAGTAATGGATGAACTCCTGGGTAAACTCACAGATGAAGGTTTCGAGGCGCAGGCATACGCGGACGATGGAGTTGTCCTAATCAGCGGACGATTCATCGGAGTCGTCTGCGACCGTATGCAGGCTGCCTGCAGAATAATTGAGAGATGGTGCGGTGATGCAGGACTCTCAGTGAACCCGACAAAAACAGAGATGATCCTGTTCACTAAACGGAGGAAAAAAGATGGATTCAGGCCACCTATCATGTTTGGGCAAGAGCTGGAGCTAGTTCAGCAGGTCAAATACCTGGGGGTGGTCCTGGACTCCAAACTTTCATGGAGACCGTACGTAGACAGGGTTATTCAAAAGTCGGTAGCAATCCTATCGCAACTGCGGAGAATTGTAGGAAGTAATTGAGGCACCAATCCAGAGATCATGCGCTGGCTGTACACGGCAGTCGTAAGACCAAAGATCCATTATGGGTCAGCCGTGTGGTGGCCAGGCGCACAGGGTAGCACAATAGGCCGAAAACTCAGCAAGGTTCAGAGGTTGGCCTGTTTGGTAATAACGGGCGCAATGAGAACGACTCCAACCGCAGTGTTGGAGGTACTGCTGAGGCTGCCACCGCTTCCAGTCTGGATCAAAAAGGAGGCAATGGCAGCCCATTTGAGGATGCGAGACTCGGAAGTCTGGGTGAACGAAGGAGCGATGATAGGTCATGCGGAAATCGCGAAGTGGGCGGAACAGGAGATCCCTATCTCTGCCCTCAGAGTGAAAAGCGCACAAGACAGACTGCGATGGAATAGAGAGTTTACGCTTACTATTCCGAGCAGAGAACAATGGGAAGGAAACACAGGAAGCCTAATATGTTATACGGACGGTTCGCGTCTAACTGACAAACAGGCTTCGGGTGCCGGAATCTACCTGGAGGGAAGAGAAGTACGAGAGAGCTACGCTTTGGGCAGATATACAACAGTTTTTCAAGCTGAAGTGTTCGCCATCCTATCCGTAGCTATGAGAGAAGAGGTGAAAGATGGATCCGAACAGAGAATTTATATCTGTTCGGATAGTCAGGCAGCGCTCAGAGCCGTCTGCCATCCTAAACCAAGCTCAGCGCTTGTACAGGAATGTGGAGATGCGCTCGAGAAGCTAGCTGAAACGAAGGAAGTTCAGCTGGTATGGGTCCCGGGACACAGAGGGGTGCGCGGAAACGAGGTGGCAGACGGACTTGCCAGATCCGGATCCGCAACGCCGTTCTGTGGACCGGAGCCTGTACTAGGCATCGCAAGAAGCCAAACTTCTTCAGCCCTCGACGAGTGGGCAGAAGAAGAGCTGAATAAACTTTGGAGGGATAACACCGGCTGCAGGCAGTCAAAAGACTTCGTGGCCGGCTCCAATAAGTCAAGGACGACATGGCTCTTAGGCAGAAATCGCCAAGCGCTACGCCTCCTTATAGGAATACTAACAGGACACAACAAGTTAGGCAGACACCTATCAGTAGATAAGCTATGCCGATCCTACCACCAGCATAGGGAAAACAGTGTGTTAGAGAGAGAGCGAATCCGAGCGTATGTGTGTGTGAGAGAAAGAGCGTGTGTGACGTAGTTGAGGACTTCTCAGTCGAGAGCGTCAAATTTCAATTTGTCATCTTGCATCGTACCACGGAACACCTCCTACCACAGAACACCACATGTCACTCTTGCATGGGCGCGCGAATTCAAATTTCATCGCGTTTGTGACGAGAGCGTATTTTGATGAATAAAAAAAGATCTCGGCCGTGGGGATCGATCTGACTACCTCCAGATGATGGAGCGGACATTGAACACACTCGGCTACGTACCTCGCTGTAAATGTGGATGAAAATGTTGGATATACGGCTGACGTGCCATGATTTTGTTGTTGGTTTGTCAACGTCCTGTATACAGCAGACATTAAAAATTATACACACACAGTGTAGTTGAAGAATATGTTGGAGAAAAATACATCAGTGAGGATATGGTTCATTTGCGGTGTGTCGCAGTGTCATAGGGGGATGCCTACATGGGGGAGTGCAAAATGGGGGAGTGCAAAATGGGGTAATGCAAAATGGGACATTTGTAAACATGTAGTGGTGGGGTTGTAGGATGTGTTTGTAACTGCCAGAATCTGAAATAATTAGTGACACTATGACATTTGACGAGTATAGACGTAAGCTTGAAGAATTTTGTGAACGTGTGCAAGAATTGAAAAAAGTCATTGAAATTTACGAGGATATAATAGAATACAAATAGAAAAATATAAAAATATTCCGAGTTTTATTCATCACACTTTTAAAATGCTTGAATACGAACATTCATTCAGAGTTAGTTATGATAAACACGTTGATTAGTGACGTTGACCTCAGGGGTCACGATCGCCTGATATCCATCTCAAAATACAGCGTTTGAGAGGAAAAAAAACATGGTGACTGTCAATGAGTTATACTAGGTGTACCAACAAAACATTTAAGAAAGAAACATTGTCAAATTGCTAAGGAACGTATACAGGGTGTCTCAAATAACATCATTGGAGAAAAATATAGCGGTTTAACGGGAGTCAAGCGTTTAAACGTGCGATTCCAATAAGGGTACAGCATGTCCCAAAATACATCAATTAAGAAAAAAACATGACGTTTCAATGTGTGATCTCAATAGGGAACGTATACAGGGTATCTCAAAATACAACATTTGAGAAAAAAACATGGCTGCTACTTGTGTCAAATGTCGGGCGGAAAATGTGACAGAGAAGAACGCTTCATTGGGGATATGGAGATTTGAAAAAAACTGCTTGCCCATGCAGAGATTGAATTACATCTGACATGTATTTGTGTAATAAGAGGATGTTTAGACTGTTCATTTAAAACATGGCGGCGTCTGATCGCTCATTATAGTTGTATAGGGACGTCTCACAAACTTTTCCTAGAAAAATATAAAAATATTCCGAGTTTCATTCATCACACTTTTAAAATGCTTGAATACGAACATTCATTCAAAGTTAGTTATGATAAACACGTTGATTAGTGACGTTGACCTCAGGGGTCACGATCGCCTGAAATCCATCTCAAAATACAGCATTTGAGAGGATAAAAAACATGGTGACTGTCGATGAGTTATACTAGGTGTACCAACAAAACATTTAAGAAAAAAACATTGTCAAATTGCTAAGGAACGTATACAGGGTGTCTCAAATAACATCATTGGAGAAAAATATGGTGGTTTAACTAGGGTCAAGCGTTTAAACGTGCGATTCCAATAAGGGTACAGCATGTTCCAAAATACATCAATTAAGAAAAAAACATGACGTTTCAATGTGTGATCTCAATGGGGAACGTATACAGGGTATCTCAAAATACAACATTTGAGAAAAAAACATGGCTGCTACTTGTGTCAAATGTCGGGCGGAAAATGTGACAGAGAAGAACGCTTCATTGGGGATATGGGGATTTCAAAAAAAAACTGCTTGCCCATGCAGAGATTGAATTACATCTGACATGTATTTGTGTAATAAGAGGATGTTTAGACTGTTCATTTAAAACATGGCGGCGTCTGATCGCTCATCATAGTTGTATAGGGACGTCTCACAAAATTTTCCATTTGGGTGAAAAAATATATATACAGGGCGATCCAAAATCCTCAGTCTTAAATGTTAAATGGGAAAATGATCCAAAGAAAAAACTTACCATTGGAGGAGTTATTGAGGAAAATATATAAAGGGCGTTTTGATTCAAACATCATAGCTGTTGGAAGAAAGATGGCAGCTTCTGTCATTTTTGTCATCATAAATAGAAAAAAGATGAATACTGCACCATACCAAACCATACTGCGCTAAGCGTAACGTCACATACTGCACCATACATAGCCATACTGCGTTAAGCATAAGCGTCACATACTTCACCATACCAAACCATACTGCGCTAAGCGTAACGTCGCATACTGCGCCATATACATAACCATACTGCGTTAAGCGTAAACGTCACATACTGCACCATACCAAACCATACTGTGCTAAGCATAACGTCACATTTCCATCTGTCACGTTACCTGTCAACGTCAATGTGGAGTTCATCAAGGCCAACTATAATGTGGATAAATATTTTGATAAAATCTATTCGTTTTTGTTTTATACGCAAAAAACAGATTTTGATCATTTTTATGTCTCGTCCGTAACTTCTTTATTTATGAAAATATTTGAATAGGAATTTCACATTCTCATGGTAGTTATTTAATGAGATTTTGAAAAAATATGAAATTCATACCAACTCTTCTAGAATTTGAGATATCAGCACCAACTTTTATTTTTCAAATGTAGGTCATAGCTCACTATGACTTAGTTATGAATAACTTTTTTTTCTCTCACAGATGACATGTCACAGTAATAGCTTTTTGTTGATAACAAGGGAGTTATCGCCATTTATACAAAAACAAGAACTATGTTGAAGTCGCCATCTTGAATTTATAAATTTCAACAGAAAAATCATGATCTCCGACCTCAAAAACCCCCACATACCAATTTTGAATGTTATTGGACCATAATCACAAATCTCGTCCGCCATATCGGAGAAGCCGCCATTTTTTATTTTTTATTTCAATAAAAAATTTATAGCGCATTATCACCGGAATTATGAACATCAGCCAAATTTCAAGTTATTAGGACCGCCAGAAGTTGGTTAAAATTCACGTGCAAGAGAAATAAAAATTATCAAAATCTGTTATTTGTGTATGAAACAAATACGACTAGATTTTATCAAAATATTTTTCCACATTATAGTTGGCCTTGATAAACTCCACATTTGGTGTCATTTAACCGACCTCGTATCTCTTACCATTAAAAAGATACCCATGGTGAGCATGGTAAGTGAGACACACTGTATATAATGAAATGTTGCAACTTATAATGAAATGTTGGATTAAGTGGTTTCTGCCATGAAGTCTACAAAATAATATGACAGCTGCATGTATATTTCAGATCGGTTTGTGTCATGAAGTTGGAGCATGCTAAGTCAATCCTGATGTCTGGTTGGAAGTGAGTATATGACAGCAGTATGTATATTTCTGATCGGTTTGTGTCATGAAATGTGTACGTTTGAAGTGTGATTGGCATTTGGGTGTTGCCAGTTGTAAAATTAAGTCTAGAGTTGGGGGAGAAAGAGAGTGAGAGTGTTGCCACATGCTGAACTTTATCTTGGACTTGAGGAAATTGAGACGGAATTTCGTGGAAGACATAGACGAAGTCCATACAATTTAACGTGCCACCATCAGGTGAGTGAGTGGGGGGCAAGGTAACATTATTTTTGAAAAACGTACAAGTGCAGCGTTTTCGACGTAACCGTGTCATCGAGAAGGAATACATCAGCACCATTTATTGTCGAGGTGACCAACATATGAATTACCTACGTTTTAGATCTTTATGAATTATCGAAAAATAAGCACTTCTGGTTTGTAAAAATAAAATGAGAAAATAAAGTAATGCCTAATTCGGAAAGTCCGCAGCAGGCAGAGTTCAAATATGAAATGAAATGACCACTTTCGGTGGGCTGATTTCAATAATTTTGGCATCAATAGATTCGTTTTGATGTCAAGAAAGATATTTGAGCAATTTCCGAAGCCCAAAGGACAAAGGAGGCTAACTTCGTCATTGTTGAAGGTACAATTTCATTGGAGATATTATTGAAGAAAAGAAGCGACCTGTATTTGTCTAATGGTAAATACAGGTCCTTACTTGAAGTTTACATCATTTTATTTTGGTCATGGCAAGTTGAAGAAACGCGGTTGAAACATATTTGATAAGTGACTTATCAATGTGTTGACAAATTGTAAGACAGGTCAGATAGGTAAACAGAGAACTAGAGAAAAAATTTGTTCTTTGATAACCTTTAGGTAACAATTCCACCTGAACAAAACACGCTGTTTATACCTGGCTTTTTGGTGGTGACAACCTCCGTTGTAGAGAGGAATAATTACAGACGTCAAAGTCGGTACAATCCCCTCGTGAGGGTACCTGACGTGTTTTCGTCCATTTTTCGACAATTTTTCCTCAATAGTTGATGTGCTGTGATTGAATTCCACGGTTACAGATACCTGTGTTCGTGGTTTGTTATGTGAATGGGAATATTACGAACAGATTTTAATAGAATTTTCACATTCAATTTAGCTCAAATAGTCGTTTTTTCACGTTACAAAAAGAAGGTAAATTTAAAAGCGTCAAAACACCCAAAAAATGCAGTCAAAATATAAGTTTTACACGCTTCAAAAAAGTTAAAAAATATAAACATCAATTCACCCAAAAATGCTTACAAAAATAGTCGTTTTTATATGATGAAAATCAAGACATGCAGAATACATGTTTTACATGTATTTCTTATGTAGATTTGACATTTCAAAATTGTTCAAAATAGACATTTTTCACGTACCAAAAGAAGGTAAATTTGAAAGCGTTGAAACACGCAAAAATTCGACCAAAATATGCATTTTTACAAGCTCCAAAAAAGATAGAAAATATAAACGTCAATTCACTTAAATAATATGACCAAAATATACGTTTATTGGGTTAAAAAAAAGATTGGAATTTATGTTGGAAAACTATGTTGCTGGTTAGTATAACCTATGGCTGAAACTGCTTCGTTCAAAGAATAACAACGTAAAATGTTACTTATATCAAGAATCCATAGGCATCGTGTACGCTAACGGTTTGAGGGATTATCTGTTGTATTGTAAAATCAAATTATTGTATGATTTATGTAGCTAAGTGGAATTATGGAAAATATTCAGACATTTTCTACTTTGCATATAAGTATAATTATTTCCTTGGTTGGCTCATTCTATTGCATACTAGCGTTAAGAATGGACAAAATATTGCTTCTTATAATGACACTGACTGTCACTGCAGCAGTAACAACAATAGTTGACAATTCATCAAGTATTATGCAAAAGTACCTTGAAATGTATGGATATGTTGGTAATAATTCACAGACAGAGTTTTCAACAGCTCTTAGTGATTTTCAAGAACGTTATAATTTACCTGTAGATGGGAGTTTGAATAATGAAACGAAGAATTTGATTGCGAGACCTAGATGTCAGCAAGCTGAAAATGAATATAGAGTACACACTAAATGGAATAAAACTCATTTGAGTTGGTATTTGTCTCGCTATCCACTTAACAATTATACGGCTTATGATGAATATCTCCGTGTGTTCAAAAAAGCTATCGAAATGTGGGAGAATGCATCAACTTTGGAATTTGAAATGATGGTAACACCTAAATCAGATATTACGATATCATTTGTAAAACTGGAGCATCAATTCCGTAGTTCTTGTATGGGTACCGCTTATTGTGGTTTTCCTCTTGATGGACCTGGTAATATTCTTGCTTACTTTCCTCAAGCACCTGACAATTGTAGAGAAATTCATTTTGATAGCGGAGGAAACTGGTATACAGGAGATGGTAAAATGCCCTATGGATATACAAATTTACTAATGACTGCTGTTCATGAAATTGGTCATTCTTTAGGATTAGCTCATTGTGATACAGAGAAAGCCATTATGTTTCCATGGTATCAGCAACAATTTCGTCCTATACATCATGATGACATAACTGGACTTGAGGTGCTGTATGGTCGAAAGAATCGATTTGTTCCTATACCTAAGTATACACCTCCATCTACAACTACTACCCGGATAACTGCCACATTCCGCAAAACACATCCATCTACAACTATTACCCGAATAACTGCCACGTTCCGCAAAACACCTCCATCTACAACTACTACCCGGACAACCACCACAACACACAAAATTTCTCCTGCAACCCGGATAACTACCATGACCCTCAAAACTTCTCCTGCAGTTCATACTACAGGTAAACACTACCTTCATCATTCACCTGAAGTTAGTAGAAATTTATGTGAAGTTACATCTCCACCACATTCAATGTTTTTGGCGTACTCCCCAGGCTTTCCAAGCTTTCGATTATATATTATTGTTAAGGATTTATTTTGGAAAGTAGATATTAAGGATAAAAAAAAGAAAATTACTGAACCTGAAAAACTCAAGGATTATCTACCCAATGAACTGGTTACCAATGGTATAGATCACATTTTCCAAACTGGTACTGGTAATTTATTGGTTGCCAGCAAAAATAGATTTTATTCAAGTGCATTCCCCAGCTTACAAATCGATAGAGATATCGAAATTCCTTCTCTACCTCCAAATGCTAAAATAAATGCCCTCTTTCAAACGTATGCAGGGAAATCTTATGTATTCTATAACAATGCATCCTTTATTGAATTCAATGGGATGGATTTCACTGCAAAAGCAATAATCACTAGAGGTCGCATTGAAGATGCATTTCCAGACATCCCTAATAATATCACTGCAGCATTTCGCTATATGGACGGTAACATATATTTTTTTAAAGAAAATACTTACTTCAAGTACAATGAGTTCCAGAGAAGAATTATTGAAGTAGGAGACTTCAGTTGGAATATGTTCGATATTCCATGTCCGAGTAGTAAACTTTTGGATGACTTAAAAGATATGCTGTCGAAACTGATTTCTTTTTATGAATGAATTTAGTATTGAATATTTATGAAAAATAAAAATGGAACATGAAAAATGTCGTTTTCTTAATCTTTTTTTAGGCGAATAATATAATTGTGTAGAATATATATGAATTCAGTAAAGTTGATTTCATTCCGCTCAGAAAAAAAGTATTGATATAGACATGAAGCTAAATGCAATAACACTATCATCAACAAAAATTTGTTATTTCAATAAAAAGTCGTTACTACTACAATCATTTCGATCCTTCAAATCGAAAAGAATGTGATTGAAACGATCTTGACTTCAATGTGATCTGTGCTGGTGTGCAGATTGCAGTTCATTATCTGAAAAAACTTCATGTCTTTGATTCATGCTATTTTTTTTTTCGTCGATGAGTATATTTAAATGCTGTGATAAAAGCTCTCAAACACCCCTTTGCAGATTATTATATTGAATTCATTGATATCCTAATATTTCAACCAATCATGATGGCAGTATGGCTTCAGGTTATGAACGTTTAATGATGCTTTCCGACAATCAGACGGCAGCTTATCACAAAGAAAATAGTCATAATGTTAAAAGTTTTGGAAGCTCCGACCAGAACCCCCTGTTTTGAAAAACGTGGTTACCACCATTCCACGGTTTTGAAAAACGTGGTTACTAAGCCTTAATGTTTCGTGATAAAGTGAAGTTAGATAAATCAAAAAAAAGATGTTAGTTAGGTGTGGGATTTGAACCCACGCTCCCTTACGGGAATCGTAACTTAAGTACAATGCCTTAGACCGCTCGGCCAACCTAACTTATAAGTCTATATAATGAAATGTTGGTATTTTTGGACTAGGTAATACAATGAAACATTACGTTTGTAGAATGGGATCGTCAGAACCGTGCTAATTGTATGGGTAGTGGAAATTGTCTATCTTTTGATGGTCCTGGCGATGATCAGCGAAATTTCAACAATTGGGTCTACCACACCTGTTGTGAACTTGGAGGATTATGATTATACGTCATGGATGGTTCCCACATTCAGCAACAATGATGACATCTTACCTTGTATGCATCACATTCGTCGCAACCGCACCAACTACAATTGCAGTCTCCGAAAAGTAGATATTCTTTACAAATGGCTATGTGATATATTATCAAAATAAAAATGCCTAATTAATTTTTTATTCAAAATGTTTTATTTTTAACTAGTCTGCCTTTGTACGTTTGACAAACTTAAAGCGGTAAATGCTACTCTTGAATTTAGTTCCGAAGACTCATCGGAGTGGGGCATTTTAATGAAACATTTTTCAGCACCTTTCAACTATCCGTATTGTTTTTTCTTACACCTTTCTTCTCCAAGGAATTTCTTAATATTGTTGTATGATGTGATACCACATTTCCTTCAACGAGTTATTTCCGTTTTGCTCATATTCATAACAAGTCTTTTTTTTTTGATTTGACGATTCTGGAACTATTCTGTTATCAACTTCGAGTATATTTCATCTAAACTCCTAATTTTCTTAGATATTTATTTGTGTTAATCCTTGAATATCAAATTGTTGCATGGTTCTTTTGACTTGAAATCTGAAATCCTCATTGATATTTTGATATTATGTTTTTGTTCTAGTAATTCACATGTTCGTTTTTGTAACGGTGATGCGATAAGTTATCCTAGTTTTCCAACAGCTGAAAAGTGAATACGTCTCCAGAATAAGTCGACTCGGCGCACCCTGACAAATAATAATAATTACAAGCATTCTCTACCCGCACAGGCTATGTTTTCGAGTATTTTTGAGGGAATATTATTATAACTCCAATTCGCTGTATATCTTCGTTTTTCCGATAGAAGGAATTACCTCTTCAGTTATTCGATCAGTGGACTTTTTGGCAATAGATAATTTTGAAGAGAACACCAATTCTGAACTCCTTCTTCGATGATTACTACTGTATTTTTTTTGTCATTTTGAAGGAAAATGTGTATCTACACGGGGCATGCGTAGTAGTGTTTTCAACTAAATTATTTTTTTATCAAAAATTATCTGGAACTATTTATTTGAGTGAGTTTGGGCAATGGTGCTTTGGCTATGAGCAATTTCAACAAAAATGATCTGAATATATTATTCATTTTGAATCGACACATAGTTCAGTCGGAAATATTCTGAATCGTCTCGATATTACCTCAAGTCTTTCGGCTCGTTTCCACTCACAAGCAATACCATACGATTCACTTGAAAATATTCATAATTTGAAGTAATTCCTTTCGTTGGTGATGTATTTCTCCCAGACTTTTTTAGTAACAAACTGCACGAGCCTTTCGTTTGATGGAAACAAATCTGATGAATCTCCTAATCTTGTGTCAGCGAAATCTCGCCCACGAACCTGCTCACTTAATTGAAATATAACACAACACCTGAATTGAATTGAGTTGAATTGAAAACCAATCTGATGAATCCTTCCACCCGCACGTTAAATTTGGTGTCTGATTGGTTTCGTCTATGTAATGGTTCCTTGAGGAATTCTCAAATCACATCAAAACCGTTCAGAGGAATTCCACAAGAACTTAAATTGAATTCATAGAAAAATGCTCAAGATGTCATTGGAAATAATGTGAATAAAGAATGAGAACGGAATTGATGTATTTTGTAGAGGGTTGATTTTTGGTCACCAAACACCATTTTCATATGGGAACGAGGATTATATACTCGTAACACGTTCGAAAAAACCCGAAGCTATCTAATTTACAAACTGGAATTATGAACGAGTTAAGCCGTCCCTGTAAAAAAACTGGTGGATATTAAACGACTTTGATGGGTGTCTTTCTAACAAACTTGCTTACTTAAATTTCTCTCGTCAATGATTTATTTCTCACAAATTCTCTTACTAACACACTGCATGAGACTTGTTTAATTGAAACCAAATCTAATGAATATCAAATTTGGTGACTCAATTGTTTTGTATATGTTATTGTTTCTTGAGAAATACTGTGATTAACGAAATGCCCATAAAACTGTTTCTTGATTGCATCTGTTTTCCCATCGTCTCATACCTTTTAGTTCACCTCAATTTTTCATTTTGAATCTCATTTTATTTTTCACGTATCCTTTTCGTTTCGTTGGGATTCGTTTATCCAACACGTCAAGTCGGACACATAGTTTATGTGTTGTTCTTCTCTATATTTCGTAATATTATTATTATTATTTTCACGACGTTTCGTTCAATGCGTTAATCTTTATACCTGTCGAACGCGTAATTAATGCGCTGTCTCTTTTTCTCATTATCATAATTATTTTTATGATTTCATTCATTTTCGCTTCCTTTCATTTCATATCGTTTAGTTTCTTCCAACACTAACCCGCAACACACTTTTCCCCCTCTTCTTCCAAAAAAAATCGTAAACACTCGAACTAATTTCAATGAAGACCAACTACTAAATAGGATAATGAACACCTACTCACAAATCTACTTTTCAGTAGTAATACCACAAGTGATTGAATTTTCGCGATGAGTCTGTCGATTCATTTCTGAACGAAAATGAATAGCTTCGAGAAAACACCGCAGGACGCAGGACGAGTAGTGTTTTCTCGATACAATTCAGTTGAGTTCAGAAATAAAAGACAGACTTATGAGATAAATTCAATCACGAGTGGAATTTTATTAGACGATTTCACGAAGCATTAAAAGTATTATTATAAACATGAACAATCAATTCATCATAACCATAATCAATCAACTATAATAACAAAAAATATATCATAACTAAGTATCAATTATTTATTATATAGTTACGATAAGACTCATTTTGATGTTTTCGCCTACAATTATAATCTGTCAAAATGTCAAACTTTTCTCTGTCATCTATGGTTGCATCATTGAAAACACCAACGCTGACAGACCAATCAGAATTGAGAGTCAGCTGGTGTTTTCGCTACAACACAGTATTCATCTTTCGGGAACTCCTATTTGTAGTAGGTACACATAAAATATTGGACTAACTTGTGAATTTTCAGTAGTAATATCCCGACAACATGCTGAATTTTCAAAAAATAATTTCACCTTGCTGTCACGAAAACTGTGTTGCTTAGAAACACCACGAGAGCTTACTCGAGTGGTGTTTTGTACAGCAACACAGTTTGAGCGACTGGCAAGGTGAAAGTATTTTGAAAATTCTGCATTTTGAAGTTAGTCCAATATTTTATGTGTACCTACTACAAATAGGAGTTCCCTGAAAGATGAATACTGTGTTGTAGCGATAATACAAGTTGTCTTTGATTTGTGATTGGTCAGATTACGTGAATATTTTGAGAAGAGTGGAATAGTCGTTGAAATGACTTTGAGGTTTTACAAATTTCTTCGATTTTTTGAACTTGTAGAAGTAATTCCTCTTGTCGGTGATGTATTTCTCACAAACTGTCATACTAACACACGCACGAACCTTGTTTTACTGAAACCGATTCTATTAATCTTCCCACTGTATGTCAAAGTTGATATCCTCGTCAGTGAAATCTGACTCACGAACCTGCTTACTGAATTGAAACATTGTCAATTGAAATGAATTGAATTGAAACCGATCTGATGAATATTCACATTTGATGTCTGATTACTTTTATCTATGTAATTAATTGTTACTTGACAGATACTAGAATCATGAAATTTTTACAAACCTGAAGTGCTTATTTTTCGATGATTCGCAAAGATCCAAAACGTAGGTAATTCATGTATTGGTAAATGGTACATGGTAAATGGCGCTGATGCATTCCTTCCCGATGACGATGGCGGTCATTTTCTTTTTTTATTGATTATTCCTTAAAAACACTCTGTATACCCATTTCACAGAATGATGGTTGACAAACTCTTTTGTTTTTTTACCGTTTTGTTCACCTCAATTTATCGTTTCGCACCTCGTTGTCATTCATTTTTTTTACGTTTTCTATTTCGCAATGATTCCTTTCATACAACACGTCAAGTCGAATGTATAGTTTATGTGTTTTTCTCTATATTTCCTAATATTATTATTATTTTCACGACGTTTCATGCAATGCGTCAACCTTTATACCTGCCGATCGCGTACTTTATACTATGTCTCCATTTTTCATTATCATTATTATTTTCATGATTTCATTGATTTATTTCGTTTTGTTCCATCTAACGTATCGAGCTTGATACCTGTTGGACGCCTAGTGTATGCGACGTCCATTTCAATTTTTTTTATTATTGTCATTATTTTCATGGCATTTTGTATCCTTTCATCCAAAGCGTCAAATTTGATATCTCTCGGCTCTCATACGTAAACTTTAATGCGCTGGCCTCTATATTTGATACACAGATTGATTACACAGATTTTAGTTAGGCTTTCGACCGGGTTTCACATGAACAATTTCTAAGAAAGCTACCATACTTTGGCTTCTCACCTGATATTCAACACCTTTTAAAATCTTACTTATCAAATAGAAATTCATTTGTCGAATATGCGGGAGTCAAATCATTGACATTTATTACTACTTCAGGTATTCCTCAGGGTTCTAACTTAGGACCTCTTCTATTTCCTCTGTTTATTAATGACATAACACACTGCATAAATTCACATAAATCATTATATGCTGACGAAAATTTTCAGGAAAGTGGATAATTTATCAGACTGTAACTTACTACAGGTTGGTTGATTGGTGTGAGAAAAACAAACTAGGATTAAATATTAATAAATGCAAAATTATGTCACTTACTCGGAAAAAAATTCCAGTTAAATTTAATTGTCAAATCTACAACTCGAACTTAACTCGTGTTTACGAATTTAAAGACCTTGGCTTTTCATTCTTTCGCAATACCTATACCTACTTATGAAATCATGTTCGCAATAGACATTTTGTACACCTGTAATTGGGTTTTCGAACCTGCTAAATGTATTCAATAAATAAATAATAATTTTCCTAATTTCGTTGATTCATCCCGATTCATTTCGTAAGCGTCGAGCTTGACACCTGATGCTACATGCATACTTCATGAGCTGTCCTCTATATTTCTTACTATTACTATGTTAACAAGTTCTTCTTCTGTTTTCAAATGCATCATCAACCATATCACTGTCATCATTATTATGAGTTTTATTGATCAAGAAGCTTATCGAAGATGTAAGGGAATTAATATTTTGTTTGGTGAATACATCTGTTAATTTCATTTCAATGTCTAATGTGGTAATAACTAAGAAAGTAGTTGTTTTCTGCACTTTTGTCGTATATTGAAAAAGCATAATATTTTATCTTTGATCTTATACCAACCTCAATTCTTCAACACCATTTCTGGATGAGAACTTCAATGGAAGATGATTATGATAGAAATTCGTCTCTTTAAAGTATCAACATATTGTTGTATCTCTAATAATAACAAAGTTACTGTTTAGGAATAATTCAATAACTGAAACTGCTTGATTATATTTCTTAACATCTTTACGAATCGATTGATACCGATTTCATCAAAATCTGTCATTCGCAAGTGTAGATCAATAGTATTTATATTATTGCAAAATCTGTCTCTAGAACTACTCTGAAGTGAACCTTTTTTATCCGAAACGTAGAGATCCGGAGTCATGTTATGTATATGATAATGTTTTCTGGTCCTTTTGACATATTTTTCCTCAACCATTTCACACTTTGTTATATATGCAATTTTCTGATATTTATTACTTGGAGTTGAGTAAATTTTCCTCAATTATTGACACTCATTATACTGAATTTGCTGAATTCGTATGCTTACTATGAAAACATCCACCAAAATTGCTAGATTTTGATTTATTGCATATTTAATGGAACTCGCTTATTTATCACTTCTGAAACCAACAGTTAGTACATAATTTTTATGTATTCAATCAGTCAATCGCCATACATTTTGGTATTCATTGATGGGTAATTTTGTTGACTCATTTCACCAAATGACATTTGACAATATCGAAACTTCGAGAATGTTCTGTATTGAATGAATAAAACGATCGAATCTCCTGCAAAAACGCGTGAAACGCACGTACAGACTCTTGAAATTTTAACTCAGACGCTTGAAAAGCATCACAAAAACGTTTGAGACGCTTGCAATACACCTGAAACATCTGCACAATTGCTGGGATTGCACGTATAAACGGTCTAAATGTTCGTATTGTACCTTCAATAATAACAAACTTAGCCTCCTATAACCGTTGGGTTTTGGAAAATGCTTGAATATGTTCCCTGATATCGAGATGAATCCATTGATGCTAAAATAATCGGTTGATCTATCATTCGTAAAGATATAAAACATTCATATATTGGTCACCTCGACAATAGATGGCGCTGATGTATTCCTTCTTGATGACGGTGGCAGTGATGTTTTTTTATTGATTATACATTCAAACCTTCTGTATACTGAATGCCCTATATATTTTTTGGTAACGCACTGTATACGTTCCCCATTGGAATCACACGTTGAAACTCTACGACTCCCGTTAAATCGTCATGTTTTTTTCTTTTCAATGATGTTATTTGAGACACCCTGTATACGATCCCCAGTGATTTAGCAATGTTTTTTTCATAAATGTTATGTTGGTACACCTGGTATAACTCATTGACAGTTTTTTTCTCTTAAACGCTATATTTTGAGATGTCCTGTATATACGTTAACATTTTTGACAAATAACCCCTATGTTTTTTTTCTGTTAAATGATATGTTGGTACACCCCGTATACCAAATTTGACAACCGCCAAGTTTTTTTTCATTAAACGTTGTATTTTGAGACACCCTGTTTAAACGTTGACATTTGACAAACTGCATTCATGTTTTTTTTTACTTAAATAATTTGTTGGTACACCTGGTATACCAAATTTGACAACCGCCACGTTTTTTTCTCTTAAACGTTGTACTTTGAGATACTCTGTATACGTTTCTCATTGAGGAATCGCACTTTGAAGCGCAACGACCCCCGTTACCCCACAATTTCTTCCATTTTTCCAAACTTCATTATTATTATCTCACTTTCATACTCCATCTAAAATTATCAACCCCCGAAAAAGAAAAAAAATCAATTGAAATGTTTTTTTGATTGTTGTTGTTAGTGTCTGCGGTAGTCAACTTTAGATTTCATTGAAAATTCATATAACAAATGAGATGGAGGGAATGACACAAATATCTTACAGCCCCACCAGTTCATGTTTACAAATGCCCCATCTTGCAATCCCCCATGTAGAACGAACGCACACAAGAACGCACGCACGAGTACACGAACGCACGTACGCACGCACGCACGCACGAACGCACGCACGCACGCACCTACGCACGCACGCATACACGCACGAACGCACGCATGAACGCACGCTCGCACGGACGCCCGCAAGCAGGATTTTATTTCCACGAACGCACGCACGAATACACAAACGCACGCACGCACGCACGCACCCACGCACGCACGCACGCACGCACGCACACACACACACACGCACGCACGCACGCACGCACCCACGCACGCACGCACGGACGCACGCACGCACACACACACACGCACGCACGCACGTACGCACGCACGCAAACACGCATACACACACGTACGCACGCACGCACGCACACACGTACGCACGCACGCACACACACACGCACGCACGCAAGCACACACGCACGCACGCACGCACACGTACGCACGCACGCATGCATGCACGTACACACCTACGCACGCACGCACACACGTACGCACGCACGCACGCACGCATACACGCACGCACGCACCCACGCACGTACGCACGCACAGACACACGTACGCACGCACGAACGCACGCACGCACGCACGCGAACACGCACGCACGCACGCACGCACGCACGCATACACGCACGAACGCACGCAGGAACGCACGATCGCACGGACGCCCGCAAGCAGGTTTTTATTTCCTTTATTGGGTGATATGCTTCCAACAAGTTCAGTTATAGTATTCGCGTGCGAAAAAATAAATAACTTCATCAATAAACACAAACATAGATATGAAATGTATGAAGTGATTCTGAAAGAATGGGAACAGCGTAAGAAGCGCCTAGAGTCAATACAAAATACAGAAACCAATTATTCACATTACAAAAGTTGCTGTTGGTCATATCCTGATATAACAGAAGGTCCTGACACTTGTGAATGCTGCTTCATAGGTTGGTACGTGGAAGAAGCCAAAAAGTTGTGAACGTCTAAGACATTTGATCCAAGTATTTCGAAGGTGCTTAAACATGGATGGAACACAATGGTGCGAAAATTGTAGAAAGCATTTTTGTTTTTGTAAAAAGTCAATTGCCAAACATAATGATCCAAATTGGAATTTGAAATGTTATGAAAGCATGTCAAATAGTTCTGTTCATCCTCAGAAAAAATAAAAAAATTTTGAATTGAAATGCTCATTTTATTGTTTATCGTTCAATACACAAAACAGTCACATGACAGTTGACTGATGACACTGCGACACACCGCAAATGAGGCATTGTTACAAAAACATCCTACAACCCCACCACTACATGTTTACAAATGTCCCATTTTGCATTACCCCATTTTGCACACCCCCATGTAGGCATCCCCCTATGACACTGCGACACACCGCAAATGAACCATATCCTCACTGACGTATTTTTCTCCAACATCTTCTTCAACTACACTGTGTGTGTATAATTTTTAATGTCTGCTGTATACAGGACGTTGACAAACCAACAACAAAATCATGGCACGTCAGCCGTATAGCCAACATTTTCATCAACATTTACAGCGAGGTCCGTAGCCGAGTGTGTTCAATGTCCGCTCCATCATCTGGAGGTAGTCAGATCGATCCCCACGGCCGAGATCTTTTTTTATTCATCAAAATACGCTCTCGTCACACACGCGATGAAATTTGAATTCGCGCGCCCATACAAGAGTGACATGATGGTGTTCTGTGGTAGGAGGTGTTCCGTGGTACGATGCAAGATGGCGGATGACAAATTGAAATTTGACGCTCTCGACTGAGAAGTCCTCAACTACGTCACACACGCTCTTTCTCTCACACACACATACGCTCGGATTCGCTCTCTCTCTAACACACTGTTTTCCCTATGCTGGTGGTAGGATCGGCATAGCTTATCTACTCCTATCACTCATAGGCATAGAACAGAACAGACAGTCCCACTTGCCAAAAATGCGAAGAAGATGAAGAAACTTCATCTCACTTCCTCGGCGAGTGTGAGGCATACGGGAGGCTAAGATTTGGAACCTTCGGAGTTGACAAACTGCAACAAGAGGAACTAATCAATTTGGAATGGTCGGACATACTGACCTTCATTAGGAGGTCACAAAGGTTCGAAAAGGAAAATTAGGAGGATGAACGTAGATAAGTGGAGAACAGGGGATGGCAAAAAGGGTCCATGAGGGCCTACTTGCCTGGCTGCGGTAGCGGCCTCCCCAAAGAACTACTACTACTACTACTAGGTTACTCTCTTTGAGATGTACTGGTCGACAAGCCTAAGGATGCCTCCGAGAATTGGTTGCGCAGTAGACACAACCCTGGAGTGGGGCCAAGGAGTGAGTGTACAGTTAGTGGAATAAAATTATTGTGGCGTTATTTTGATTGTGTGTTGAATTTGAAATCCTTGTGTTGTGTATAGTTTTGAAATATTATTAGATAGGTTATAGTGTAGTTTGTTGTGTTTGAAAATGCCTTCAAAGAGTGAAGTGAGAAATAAGATTCTGAGTGGACAAAGTAGGGAAATTGTCAGTAATGTCATCAAATTTATGCAGGCAGAAGCAATGATAGGTGAAACCAGTGTTCCCCTTGTGAAGGTTCAAGAACGAGTTGCTGCCGCAACGGGAGTTTGCGTTAGAAGCATTAGGAAAATTAATTCAGAAATGAATGAATTTGAAAAAGGTGAAATGGAACAATTCTCAACTCCAAATAAAAATAGAAACAAAAAATCAAAAGTTACCATGGACAATGCTGATTTGGCAGTGGTCAGAGGTCATGTGATATTGTTAGTCAACTTCTGTAAGTATGTTCTTCGTGTTCTTTATTATATTTATTTACCTATTTCTGATATTGTCTGGCGATGCATCCTTTTTCTAGTCGTACTTTATTTACACTTATGGCTTCGGGAAAATTATGCAATTTTCATAAACGGTCCAGTGATCACAGACATTTATATTATTCGAACAGTTCATTAGGAATTAATGAAAATTCAGATAAGAACCTACGTTCCTACGTGTTGCAGAAAAATTTCTCTCCCGATTGTACATTCCGATGATAACCAGCCGTAAACAGTAGTCGATCTTTGTCGCACATCTACTCACGCTTTCTATCGTTTGCGCATCTCAGAGGCATCCTTATGCTTGTCGACCTGTACTTACCAACATTTCTAGGGTTGTTTATCATTTTCTAGTTAGTGATTTGACAAACACATGAAAATAACCTATATTTGGGGATTTGAAAATAGGTTGACTCCAAACTGTGTTATGTCCGTTTCATCCAAATTATAATTGAAAATTAAAGAAAACTACCCCGCACCATCCTTGTGCAAAACGGCTTTCGGTTAAATTCCCTAAATTTTGGGTATGATGTAGATTTTGACTTCTTCTGCAAAAGTGTCCATGAGCCGACTAGTTTTCTACATACAGGATGATAAAGAGGAAACGTGATGTTTGTTCTCAGAATTTTTGACAATTCCGAGAATTAACAAATGTCTATTTATTCTGGGAATACCATTCCTCAATGATGGTCCAATGTCACCTTGATTTCATAACCATTATACTTTTTCGTTTTGTGCTCTACAACAGCGCGAACAAAGAAAAATCCAGTTCGATTAATTTCAAACCAACCAGTGCGTAAGTTCTCTGATACAGGGTGGTTCGAAAATAGGAATACTTAGACAATCTCCAATGAAAGGAATTTGAGATAATATATCAATGATTTTATTGAATAAAATTATTCTCGTTTTTCTGAAGAGATACGCTGGCACTTCACTAGTAGTGACTTTTCCACCCCACCGTATATCCGAATCTTCGGTTTATTGGTTTGATCCTAATAGTAACACCATCCAATAAGTGTTCTCATGTATTTGATTATGTTATTGTGTATTGTGAAAATTTTAGTGACGAATACCCAAGTAAGTAACAATTCAACTTAACGGACCAGGTAGCCAAGTAGTTGAAGCGTCAAAATTTAAATCACTTTTGCCTGCCGGTCCCTGGTTCAAAACACAGCGACTACAGAATTTTTCTGATGGCCCGAGAAAGTGGTATGGTAAGATACAATGGGCATCTGCCTACGTGTCATCGGGTCAGCTAAGGTGCAGTGTTTAGTGTGTATGTATACCTGAGGGATATTCAATTCGGACCCTGGGAACTCCCATACTACCTTACGGGATGTGTGAAACAGGCCCGATAAGGTGCCCATAAAGGGTTTCAGTCATGAACCTATGAAGTATTGTACTGGACCCAGCTGTTTACATCCTGGTCTGAAGTCGTGAATTGTCACAATCTGTAGTCGTTATATTGAGTTGGGCGTTGTCATATCTCGTAGGTGATAAGTCTTTATCATAGACAAAATTGTGTCACTATACGTATTCCATTCAATAACAATCGAAGAATGAAGGATGGTGAAGGTGACATTATCATGCAACTTAAACCTGTATTACTTACAAGTTTCAAAATCCAAACTATCGAAAAAAATCAATACTTGCGTCTTTAAATTGTTATGTAGAGTTTTTGTGTCTGGTCGTTTGTCAATGCTGTTGAATATCAATGTTTATGTTTTCCACAACGTAAGCTTCTGACACTTCTGCCATTGTTTATTTGTGAGATTATTGTTGAAATAGTGTTTTTCAGACTCATTTGAGTTATATCGTGGCATTATAGTAGACAGAGACACATATGGTGCAATCTTGTTGGGTTAGCAAACAATCTATGTGTCCGAACCCGAATATTAGATTCCATTGGCGTTACAGTGGGTATCAATCTGTTTTCGTCGAACAAAATGAAATTAATACGTTTCAGTGTTATTACCCTTGATAAGTTAGGTTAAATCACATTATCTAATCAAATCATATATCTGGGGTATTGGAAAGGCCATTTTATTCAATGATCTCAGGGAATAGTCATTGTTTTCTATTTAACACTCACTAATAAAATTTCGATTAAATAAGCTCTTGCGGAAGGTTGAATTATGAATAATCTCAAACCCAGAATATCAGTAGTTCTTCTTGTAGAAACCTTGTTTGAGTCTTGATATATTTGTAATTCAATAATGGTCGTAAGTTTTTGGGTTTCTATTAGGTATTTTAATTTTTCAACTGTCATAAAATAAATATTCACTGGATGTCAGTTTATGTGCATAATGTGAACAAACTACTCACTGAAAAATTCGACAGACTAGGAGGAGACAGGTAGCTACATCAAGAAGTTGTGAAGGGGAATAAAGTAATTTCAAAGAACAGCATATTGGCCTAAACACGTTGAGATGAAGTAATAGTATAGTTCATTACGAGTTCAGAAAATAGGCTTTTTCCGTGCGTGCGCGACATGTTACCGTGGAGGCGAAGCCGAGCACGGAAAGTCGAGCAAGCACGGTAAAAGCATTCATGGACGATATTTTTCATTATATCTACCTGAAAACCACAGATTGTTAAGAATCATTTATTTTTAATGATGAAGGAACATGTACTATTAATTGAAATATTTATGGTCTAAAAAATATCCAGAAATTGCCACAAAACAAGCGTTATTTACCCTGTTGGTATTCAAACAATTTGCGATTTCTAGAGAACTGTCAACAACATATTATTTAATTTTGACATGTAAATAGGCAGCTATAATGACACCAGCGCACGGAAAAAACCCCTTTTCAGTATGCTAAATAAGCATGTAAATATAGTGTATTCAGATAGGTTTAATGAAAATATATTTTGTTCGCCCAGTGATGTTTGAGTTTTTATTGTTCACAAAATAATAGACGTAATTTAGTTAACACTTAGGTATGTATTTAATATAATAAGAATGCACTCTAACAACAGTATCTGGCATTAGATGGAACGCGACACGGTATACTTGAGATCAGTATAGTGACTGCTTTTGCAGCGTTGCCAGAAGTAACTTAATAATGCTCACACAAGTACACATATATATGACACGCAGGGACGCGCCGTCCATATGGGCAAGGTCGTGCGGCGCACGACGGCGCCAAGGTCTTAAAGGCGCCTACGGACGTTGAATTTTCAACACAATTAAAGCCGGCAACGGACATTTATGTAATATATATTTTATCTCACATATTACAAAAATATCGCTCATCATTAAAAAGAACAATTCGCCGCACACGATGCTATAATATTATTACCATAGCAAAGGGATTTTCTCTTGTCTGGAGAAACAAAGCTATAATATATATTACAGTATCGCTCATCGTCCGTTACATTATCCGCCAATACTGACCGCCGATCTGCGACCAGTACCAGTGGTGAAATTTTTCTACTCCTATTATTCCTGTGGCCTGTGGGGGCGCGAACATCCGCGTAGCTTTCGACACGCAGGTTTGAACTTGCAAAATTACGCGTGTTCGTAATCGATGTAGCAGGTTCATTTTTCATTCTTGTCTTGATAAGCGCATAGCGCATAAGACATACAGACATTTGCTATTACGTATCTACCGAAATTGTGAAAAATAATTACAAAAAAGGTAAGTAAACGATAATTAACAGGGATGCAAACATGGCAAATAATTGTTTTCCTTTTTAATGACTTTTGTTTATGAAACAAATAAGACGCGGTGCGGTGTTTAATAATTTTTATTTATTTTATTTAGATGGCCAGAGAAGAAAAAAAGAAATTGTCTGGTTACCAGAACTTGCTTAACAAGCGAAAACAGGAGGAAGACTTGGAGAAAACCAATTTCAAAATTAGTCACTTTTTTCGAAAGACTGCACAAGACACTACTTCTGATAAAAGTAATTTTCTACAATCAACACAGTCAAACTTGCCATCAGAATTAAAAAAGCAAGCTTATGAGGATGAAGATTCTGAAGAATTAGATCTTGATACGTTGCAGTCAGTGTCGGTAACATCATGTTCGAGTAAGCAAGACGAATTATCCGAAGAAGCGCCCCTTTCTTACGATCCAGGTCTCTGGCCAAGTGTATTGTCTTCAATTCAGGTGCAAGAACTTGTCGAAAAAGGGCCAATGCCAAAGTTTTCCGATATATATATATATTATATATATATATATATATAAATATATATATATATATATATTATATATATATATATATATATATATATATATATATATTTTAGTCGAATTTTGTTAAATGGTGAAAAGGTTCAGCGTCATTGGTTGCTATATTCTAATGAAAAAAATGCAGTTTTCTGCTTTTGCTGTAAAATATTCAATGACCCCAACAATCCATTGACTTTTAAAAACACTGTATTAAGTAACCAAGACGGTTTCAATGATTGGCATCATTTGAGCGAACATTTGAAAATCCACGAAAAAAGTAATTCTCATTTTCAAAATTTACGTAACTGGTCAGATTTACTAGAAAGATTAAAAACGAATCAAACCGTTGATTCGGACATGCAAAATTTATTAAAAAATGAAACCAAACATTGGCGCAGCGTCATTGAAAGAATAATTTATACTATTCAATTTCTGGCTGAACAAAACTTGGCTTTTCGTGGTCCTAGTAACAAATTATTCGAAAGAAATAATGGAAATTTTTTAAAATGTATAGAAATGATAGCAAAATTTGATCCAGTCATGTCTGCACATATTAATAGATCTCAAAAAAATATTCCACTTTATCTTGGGGATAAAATTCAAAACGCAACCATTAAATTAATAGGTGACAATATAAGAAATAATATTCTACATGAAATTAAAGAAGCGAAGTATTTTTCTATATTACTTGATTGTACTCCGGATGTGAGCCGCCAGGAGCAGATTTCTGTTTGCTTAAGATACGTTAATTTAAAAAAACAATAGATTTAGTGTCGAAGAACGTTTTTTAACATTTCATCCTGTGAGTGATACAACAGGTGAAGGTTTAACCAACTTTTTACTAAAAACGTTGGAGAATTATGGTTTAGACATTTATAATATGCGTGGCCAAGGTTATGATATTGATTCAAATATGAAGGGTAAACATCAAGGTGTACAACAAAGAATTTTAGACATTAATCCACGAGCAATGTTTGTATCTTGTTGTAACCACAGTTTGAACCTTGTCATAAACGATGCTGTGAAATCCAACATTTCCAGTATATATTTTTTTCAACTGTTCGAGAATTATATAATTTTTTTTCTGCCTCAACCAATCGGTGGTCTGTTTTGAAAAGTAACATTTCAAGTCTGACGTTAAAGCCTTTGTCGGACACTAGATGGTCAAGCCGAATTGATGCAATAACCCCTCTAAGATTTCAGTTGGGCGAAATTTACGATGCTCTTTTTGAAATTTTATCCGGAAATCATTTTGACAATAGTACAAAACATCTAGCTACCTCCTTAGGTAAAAAAATTAAAAATTATGAGTTTGTGTGTATGGTAGTCTTGTGGTACAAGATTCTAAATAAAGTGGATGTTGTTACTAAGATTCTGCAATCAAAAACATTTAATATTTCCCAGGCTTGCGAAAGTTTGAATAAACTCAATGAATTTGTGAAACAATATCGATCTGACAAAGGCTTTATTGACTTATTAGTAGATGCCAAAGAACTAGCGTCTTGCTTGGAAGTTGATGCAAAATTCAAATCCGCAGAAATGTTAAGGCCACGAAAGATTAAAAAAAATTTTTCTTATGAAGGTGACGACCAGCCGATTGAAAATCAAGAAATGAAATATAAAGTAAATTGCTTTTTCGGAGTGCTAGACATTACTTTTTCATCCGTACATGAAAGATTTAAATTACTATCGTGCCATTCTGATGTTTTCAATTTTTTGTGGAATGTTGAGGATTTCGGCAAATATTCTGACCAAGATCAATTTAATTTTTGTAAAAAACTGGAAGAAACCTTAACTGACAAAGATCGAAACGAGAAAGATATAGACGGAACAGAACTTTTACACGAATTACAATTTCTGCAAAATGGCGACAAAAAGGCGACGTCTGTAGTAGAAACACTTAAATACAATAAATAACCTAACTCACTCATTTCCAAACATTATGATTGCATTGCGCATATTATTAACCATTCCAGTTTCTGTAGCTACAGCCGAGAGGTCATTCTCTAAATTAAAGTTGATTAAAAATTATTTACGATCTAGAATGGTTAGAAAATCTTGCTATTATTCTATAGAATCTGACTTTTTAAAGAAACTTGAAATGGAAGATCTTGTAAATGAATTTGCAAAAAGTAAAGCTAGAAAAGTCCAATTTTTGTAAATCCTCTCCATCATGTATCATGATCATATATTAGATATCTGTCTTAAAACAATCGTTATTTTATATCTAAATTTTTTCAATAGTTTGTAACTTTAATACTGTTTTTGTTTTGTTACTGCGTTGTTTCATTTTCTATATTCTAATATTTTTTGTGTTCTTTTCGTTTGTCACAAATAAATATAGACATTAGTACTAAAAAGTATAGAGTTTTCTTCAAAAATTTCGACAGTAAACTATGAGGGAAGGGTGGCAATTTTAGCTCAATATTATAATATTGGTGAAAGGCGCCTATCATTATTCCGCACGACGGCGCCGAAAATACTTGGCGCGTCCCTGATGACACGCCCCTTTTCCAAAAAAAAAGAATATACATGTAAATAAAAAAAATAAAGAATATTATTTTTAAATTTTAACCAAATACTATTTTGGGGCATCTTAGTAAGTAAGTCTTTCTGGAGGTTTAATATGTCTTCCATATCTGGTTTTCACACATTCGCTTGGACTTGTCCTCTTCCTGATTTCGCTGTAGGATTTCGATCAGGCGGTTGTGTGAGCAAAACAAAAAAATATTTCTGATAATTCACGTGAAAAACAATGCAAAACGCCATATAGATTTAAAATATCTTTTTATGTTAATTTTTTTCAAAGTACAGACTCTATTTGATAATCTGTTTGAACACTTCTTGTATTTTTGAGGCAGTGATTGGGCTATTCCAAATATGTCCTTATAAATAAATTTGCATTACTTATTCCGTCCTATTACTAAACAAAAATTAAAAATTACGTATTCTGAAGAACATCTCTTCTTTTACGATCTACCAGACTTGAAACTTCCAAGAATCAGTCAGATGTATTTACATATAGGATGCATTAATCATCTTACGCCAGAAAAAAATCTTCTTATAATATCGAAGACATCATCATTTGAGTGAGGAATTAGATCATCCAAGTTATTTCAAGGTGATCGATGTGTTTAAAACATATTAGTACATAGCGTGGTTGGCTGTATTTCTAATTCTGTCGTTTTTAATTATTCTAAATGTTTTTGTGCCTCAGGTCCGATACTATGACGAATATCAACACCTAGATTTTATGTGTTGGTAACTGCTAATGATCCGACAGGGTCGTAAAAAATCCCAATTTGTTCGTATTTCAATTATCTACAATTATTTTCATTGGAGCAACCAAATCGCTTTATTACTTTTCATTTTATAAGCAAAACAGTTTTTATAAAACACGTTTTTTGTTATTTAAATGTTTATGACAAATTAATAAATGACAGTTGCGAGTTGACAACATAACAGAATATAACTACGGACTGTCTTCCATGTGATAGTACAGTCGGTTTTCTACTAATATATATATAATAGGTACTTTGTGAGAGAACGGCAATCTCCTTCTGATAGGTTTTTTAAAGAACCCTTCACGAAAACATATGGGAAATTGGCGCTCGGCCAAATTGGCTAAAATTCATCAAGTCATAAATAGTCATCAAGAAACAAAACACGTTTTCATCACTTAGAATAGAATATAACTATGATGTTTTTTCAATATAATATACAGTGTGTTTCACTTCTCATGGAAACACCCTCGTATCTTCCCTAATTTTTGTCTTAGAACCATGAAATTTCTAGGATCGATAAATACACTAATAATGAACTCACTGCGCGAAATAGGTTATCCATCGTCATATACACTGCACGCCAGCAGCGATAGAACCACCATTTTTCCTGAAAGTTATATTAGGGGGAAAAATTGGCCTTCAGATTCGTGTTCTGAATCCCGAAATAACTGCTAATACCTACACCTGTTTCCTGAAAATTTTTCAGTCCTGAAAAATTCTAATTTGTTTCCCTTCTCAGGAAAACGCCCCCGAATCTTCCGTAATTTTCGACATTGACCGATGAAATTTTCAGGTTTGATAGATATACTAAGAATGAACTCACTACACAAAAAGAATAATCCTACGTGATATATACTGCACGCCACCAGCGATGAAACCACCCATTTTTCCATCGCCCCTGGCGTGCAGTGTATATCACTTACGATGATCCATTTTGTGCAGTAACTTTATTTCTAGTGTGTTCTTCGATTATCAAAATGCCATAGCTCCATGTCAAAAATTATAGAAGATACATGCAGGGGCGTTTCCATGAGAAGTGAAACAAATTAGAATTTTTCAGGACGGAAATTTTTTCAGGAAACAGGTGTAGGTAATATTAGTAATTTGGGGATCCTGAACACGAACCGGAAGGAATTTTGGGCCAATTTTGCCCCCTAATATAACTTTCCGGAAAAATTGGTGGTTACATCGCTGCTGGTGTGCAGTGTATATCACGTAGAATGGCCACTTTTGTACAGTAAATTCATTTCTAGTATATCAATCCAGGAAGATACGAGAGTGTTTCCATGAGAAGTGGAAAACACTGTATAATTTGTTGGTTCTGGAATAGTTCTAGAAAAAAAAACCAAAATTGTTTTTTTACTATGCCACGTGTACACCCTAATTTACCAATAAGATTGTAATTGGAGATGTTAACGAGTTTCGATAAATATATTTTGATCCTGAATTTGTATTATTTCGATTAACATAACAGTTTTTTTCTTTGTCAATCCTACAAGTACGACGTTTTTACGTTTCAGCGAACTTTGACCGCTTATATCTCAGAAAGGAGACACACACAATCATTTAAACTCCCACATCCATCTAACGACACACCCCGCTATAACATAAATTTTTTTTTTAGCCAATTTGACCGAAAGACAAATATTACTGTTTATTCATGGTGTTATATTCCTTTATTTTTTATTTCATCATGAAATACGACTACGTGATATTGGCCTCTGAGTAGTAGGTAACTTTTACTTTTATTTCGTAATTTCTATTTTCAAGCACAAGATGTTGAATTCATATTTTTCGTAGAAGTAATTGAAAATTCTTAATAATCTGGTTTAATTACCAAATTCATATATAACCAGCAGGAAATTTAAAAAAACGTTGTGATATGGGACGCAGAATTAGAAAAACCCACTTTCGTGACTTTTATTTACAAGCGATAATTCATGCCAAAAATACACCAGTGTAATTTTATAAAAAATTTCATTTGGCTTAACACTTTTTCCAGTTTTGATTTGCTTCGCAATTTGATGAGAAATGGTCATGAAAAACAGAACTTCAGCTCGGGTGATTTTGTTTGACACTTCTCATGGAAAATTATTATTTCAAACAAAACAATAATAAATAAAGAAGAAAAATGTGTCTTCCCGAATTCGGAACTCGAATAAAATGTGATAATCGATCGAGTCTGAGTAAGCGAAAAGAAAGCAGCCTAATTAAATCTAGAATGATAAAAAGGAAACATCGAATCACGTTCATCTCGATCATTCTTGATTATGTATTATATCTGAAAATATTATATTATTGAGAAAATACATTGAAAATTCCTAGAAAAAGTATGATAGGTACTTGACTCGTTTTTGCGGTGTACGTAGTTTAAGGTAGTTCTACAATTAATACTATTGAATATCTTCATTTCCATGCGTTCTTTTTTAACAATGAATTTGATTATTGGTACAAATCTACGACACTGTAGAAAGGATTCGTACTTCAGTTTTTTGTTTTAGCAATTCAAAGAGTTTATTTACTTCCATTTTGGTAATGTTTCAACAACTTTAATGTGAAGAGGCATTACGAACGCTTCAATCCACAAAAAATATTCACTTTCAAACAGTACCTATTTGAAAAGTGATTCACAGAACTGTGCCATTGGAATATAATTCTGTTGTAACAAATCCCCAAATCCAAATTTCGTTGAGAATCCTTCGATGAACGAAAATTCAAAAGTAAATAGAAGCATATCTTCTCCCACCAAGATCATTTGTTACATTGTAAGAGTATCGAATATGATAATAGACATGCACTGATGTCTGATAGTCGGTGATATTGATAAGAATCATTCACGGAAGCAGCCGAGGTCAACCTTAAAAACTTACTGAACGGAAATACTCCAGACTCAATAATTAGTATGTTACGACTATTTGAATTATGTTAAAGTATTGTCTGTGGGAACGACTGTAAATACGCAGCGATTTTTTGACTTGGGAGGTCTGAGATCTGACCTGGAGAAAAACCTTTTTTTATTTTGGGAGGAAGATTCTTGACGAAGACCGAAGAATAGATCAGTCAGATTTTGGTGGTAGAAGTAAACAGTTGTTTTTGGGAACGGGCACGATTTTCGTGAGGACGACGGGCGGTTTTCCTAACTCAATTTTCTTTGCTTTTCGGAGTTACCATCAAAATTTAGAATCTAAATCAAAATTCAGTGATAGTGTTTGAATTTCACTAGTTGTTATTCGTGAATGCGTGGCAACGTTTAATACGGAGTTATTCCTTGACGAAGCAAAATCAGGATTAGCTGTTGGTAACAGACACTTCTGAGAGTAAGAGATACATGGATTTTTGTAACTAACTCATTCATAAACTTATTCGAATGCTAAAAGTTATTTTAAATTTTCAATTTCATCATATTCATACGTAGTGGTCCTTTAAGTCGACGAGAATGTTCTGTACACTGAAAAGAATCTGATAGCTACTCCCATAAATTAAACATTCCCAGAACAAATCATCAAGCTGGTATACACCTAGGAATTGGCTCCAGTAGACAATTACCGAGAAAACTTTGACCAAAACTGAGACATACAACTGATGTAATTTTAAATTTTATACATGATACCACAAGAATTTCTACTATTGAAGAGACAGAGGTTTTTCCTGAAAAATCTAGGTGGTAACTTGGATGAAACTCTTCCAATTGAAGAAGTGCGAACTTTGCCTTTGCTAAGCAGTCACCACCACACTTTATAAGAAATAATAAATATCATATATAGAAATGTGAATTTTCACATTGAATGTATGAATATAATGAGGTGTTTGCAGCAATAAAAGCCAAATTATTGAAATTATTATAATTTTTAAGTTGGTCCTTAGCAATTTCTGCAGCTGCACCAGGTGGTAAATATGTATAATGCACCATTTGCTAAAAGATGTTCCCAAATTCCCAAAGTTTGTGTGTATTTTCCAGAAATCATCAATTCGAAAGTTGAGAGCTTTTTTAGAAGGTACATCTGAATTAAATCAACTGAATTTCGGTACTAATTCAACTCCTGTCCAATCTTTCATCAAACCAAAGGATAACTGGCCTGAATAGCTATCCCGCACTGGTTCCCCGCTTCCTTGGCCATCTTCAAGAATCCCCCCATGCCCCATTGGGGCCCATACGAGTTCTTGACCAGCCAATATTTCCTGCCGTCCGGCTCTTGTCCGTATCCTACAATCAGGACGGCGTGGTTCATTTGTTCCGGTTTATTGCCGCACTCTGGATCGTCGTAGATGCCATCAGAGTAGAACTGGAAGGTTTCTCGGCCAGCGTCGATGGCTGCCGTTACGGGACCAAGAGTGGCGATGGCGATTTCTAGACCTTTCTCGTCGCCTTCTGCTATGTCGACGTAGCCTGAAAATTTGGAAAAATTACAGTTTGGGTCAAGTGAATAATTTTAGGACGGAGATAGAGTACCGAACGCGGGATCGCTTAAAAAATTATAAATCCCGAAGAGATGTGGTTTAAGGACACCGTTCGGGACTTCTCGAAAATAATCGCAATCCCGACAGTGAGACCACTGTTGCGAGACCTTGATTTCCCGACTAGGCACCTCCCACCATCAGTGGCGGGAAGACACCCGCACTTAAGGTTTCCTCAAACCAAATCGGGAACGCGGGAACGGAAAATGGGAACTGTGCGAATTGCTTAGCATTCCAAACATATTTCGCTGTTTGCCTGCATTTCGAAATAAGAATAATCGCACCGGTATGCATTTTTTAAAATCAAATTTAGTCTCGCGTTCATCCCGTTCCCGCTCCCGTCCCGCGTTCACGCGTTGGTTTGAGGAAACCTTTACAGGGACTTGAAAATTTATAGTTTACAATCCAATATAACCTGGCCTGACTAACCTTAGGTTGTCAGAATAACTATCCAAAATTGGTGTTTTTCGCTTTGGCGACAAATTACACTCAAACCTAACCTGAGCAAGCTAACCTGGCACAGAAAATAGTCATTAGCCACAACTCTTCGGGATTTTTACTTTTTCAAGCGAATCCCGCTCTAACCACTTTCATAATTTTATCACACAGTTAAAAATTGAGAGAGTTATGTATAATGAATATAGCTATAGAGTTTCTATTTTAGTATTCCATGTGTCTAATAGGTTTGGTAGTTTTGTACTCTCAGGAATTAGAATTTGATAGTTGACTTCTGATGTATGATTTGACCATAAAAGAAATACGTTTAGACCAAGCTATAAAGGTTTTTTCCCTCACAAAATGAAAGACAATAATGGCCTATGCTAATTTTTATAACATAGTTCGTTAGTGAAAACCCCATCAGTTTTCGCCCCAGCAAAATCGCTTTGTGGAATTATTCAAACAAGCAATAGTGAAAAAAATTACAACTTTTTCGGTTTTTTGGAAATATCTCAAAGATTATTCAAGGAATCGGTTTACAGTCAATGGAACTTTTGTAATAATATAATAATAATACTTTATTCATCCTTTTTGATCACACATGATACAGGATAAGTCAGAGGGCAGAGGTGCATAAAGCAACCTTCTTATCTAAATACAACAAAACATGTCTATAATCTACTACCATAGATAGTTCACATTAGCTTTTTGTTCAAAAATTCATTAATGTCGTAGTAACATTCATTACATAAAAAGTTTTTCAGTTTTCGCTTGAATACATTGAAGTTGTCTTCCAATCTTATACAGGCCGGCAAATGATTCAGAAATTGAATTCCTCTAATCATCGGGCTTTTTTCGTACAGACTGGTTCCATGTTTGGGAGGCCTAATAAGTTTCGATGATCGAGTTGGGTAGTTGTTGTAATCAGAATTGAGAAAAAAATGGTGATTATTACTTTTTGCATATGAAATGCATTTGTAGATATATATAGAATATAGAGATGTATGAAACCTACAAAATCGATTTCCATACGACCGGATCAGTGCATTTTCGTAAGATCAACAATTTATAATTTTTATAAATCTGATGCTGGTCAAACAATATTGCTGAAACTGATGAATAACAATATGTGGTTCAACTGTGCGCAAGATGTTTTCTATCCGATGTGTAGTTTTTGCACAATCGCGTTATAAACAATTTAAGGACACATCTTGCAAGATGCGCCGATTTGAGGGAAATCGTCGTATTCAAATTCTGTAAACGGCATCTAGAAGTAGAGATCAATATAAACAATTTGTATATTTTGGATATTCACCTGAGAGGTCGGAAATATGTTGAAAATGTCACGAAAGTTGATTAAAATGCTTGAAAGTGCGTCCGAAGTCGCCCGAAGTCGCACTGAAGTTAACTCGAGTTGAGTTCGGGCGACTTCGGGTGCAGTTTGAAGCATTTAGAGTAACTTCCAGTGACATTTGCAACACATTTTCCACCTCTCAGGTGAACATCAAAAATATACAAATTGTAGATATTGATCTCTATTTCCAAATGCCGTTTACAGAATTTGAATAAGATTTTTCCCTCAAATCGGCGTATTTAGAAACATTTGCCCTTAAATTGTTTATAACGCGACTGTGCAAAAACTACAAATCGAACAGAAACCATCTTGCGCACAGTTGAACCACATGTTATTATCTATTAGTTTCCGCAACATTATTTGTCCAGCTTCAGATTTATAATAATTATGAATTTTTGAAAAATGGCCTTTTTTTCGAGGATTTCTCGGATTTTCTCAGTGAAAATGCACTGATCTGGTCGTGTAGAAACCATTTTGTAGGTTTTATAATTCTCTACTCTTAAACGATTCCTCTAATACTTTTTGAGATATTCGCAAAAAAACAAAAAAGTTGTGATTTTTTCACTATTTCTTGTTAAAAAATTCCACAAAGCGATTTTGCTGGGGTGAAAACAGGGATTCTCATTTACGAACTATATTATAAAAAGTAGTATAGGATAGTTGCGTCTTTTATTTTGTGTGAAAAGAGCATCTAATTTTTATCTACAGCTTGGGTTAGTTATTGAGTTTTGTAAATGTAAGAATGAAAGTTAAAAGCTTTTTCCAAGTGCATTTTACTGCAGAAGGGCCCATTCACAACAGGTTATGGCCCCAGAGCATAAGGAAAAGCAAACCAAACAAAAAAAAAGACCGAAGAAACAGGCAAAATTAATTCCTATACGAATACTGTTTTAGAAGCAATTTTGAAAATTGGTTGTTTACAATAATAGCAATATGTAGGAGAGGTGGATGTGCCTTAGATCAAACACCACCAGCAGAAACGGCGAGTCAGACCAACAACACATACGAGTTCAAGGAACAGATCAAAGATTTGAAGACTGATTTTGAACATCATCGTTGACTAACTTGGCATTGTGGAGAAAATTGAAACCTACGAAATGAAGAAATTGAGGAACCAGAAGATTTTTGAAGTTTTATACAACAACAACAATTTGTAACGTGGTTTTCTCCCCTATTCGGACGTTACAATGACGCTTACGGGTACTGGGTGTATCAGACAACTGTACACTCGCTATAACACCCAATACTATTCTTGGACGCCAGTAAGATTATAGTGGTATGCCCCACTTTCTCCCAGATGACACTTATGGGAGGCCCAGGACAGCTACAGTGAAGAAACGGTATTCCAATGGTCAGTTGTTACGACCACGTTTCGTATTGTGGCAAGCGGCAGGCTTTAATTGTCCTCACCACTGTCAGAATACCGGCTGTACCTTCTCACTTAGGTACGACGAAGTATATCAATTTTAACGGCTAGTCCCGAATTACTGAGATCAGCTTTCAGGGAACTAGGATTTCGCGATATTAATTTTATCCACTCCTGGCTCACCGACTATTATTTATCGAATAAAAATGCCAAACGAATTCCGGAGAGACGTATCGGCCAGTCCCTTCGGAATGCGTAATTTAATTATCGCGATCTACGTACTAGTTGTAAACGAAATCTGTCCCTCGGGAGAGACTTCGCAATACGTCTTGGGTAGAGATACAGGAGAGTGGATACGCGATACCGGACGTCTGAAGGACAAAAACTTGAATACGCCTCTTCCAACAAATATGCTCGTTGAGTTCAGCTAGTTCCGATAAGCAGAAAGGCCGTACTTTTCGGATACGTAGGAACTTCAACAAACTGTTTCCTGAGCCTGATTTCAAACGAGACAATCTCCACTCCTGTGAAAGCACATTTGTGGATAACTGTATGACGTGGCACTATATTGACTGGGATAGAGGGTATCTAAGGTGCTCGAAACTTTTATTTGGTTGACTCGACTCGCAATTCAATTTTCCGCCTTAACAACTTGTTCGATTCTAATGCACAAACTAAATTCCAATAGGTCGTATCTGCCAGACCCTTTTGGAATCAGTAATTTAACTGTAACGTTCTGGTACCTGAATTTAAACGCAATTGCCCTTTCCAGCTGTAAGACCTAACCTTCTAGGATAAATAACGTGGTACTTTGATAATCCATTAGGTGGTTGTTGAATTGCGGTTTTTAAATAAATAGAGTAATCACCTATTCATATATAATATAACTTAAGCTTACCCTCGGAACTTCAATAAACAAAATTTAACTTGCAAATAATTTTCACGGTCTGTACTGTTTAAGTTGCCGGCACCAAAAGAGCCAGATTTTCATGTGCTTCCACTATTTATACCATCGGTTAGCCTTCGTAGCAAAACACATGAAAAACGGTTGCCGTCGTAGCAGAAGGCACAAAAACTATTCAATTTCAGCAAAAAATATTCCTTATCATAAAAAGTTAACTGAGACCCAAACTCTATGTATAAGTAGATATTTTAGGCGCAAGAAGCCAAGACGAGCAAAAAGTGGTCGGTTCGAAAATAAGGAAATATGGATGGAATCATCTACTATTTTCTGACTTGATAGATTGCTTTCCGTTTACAATAAATTTTGAAATTACAGTAAAATGGTGTAGGAAGGCGTACGAATCATATCTGTGATACTGTTTAGTACTTAAAAACTAGCCTCAGAAATGCTTCGTTACAAAGTGAAAGGGAGAGGATTGGTACTAGAAGATGAATGGGACAAAGTATGCCACTTACTTTTATCGCCACCATCGAAATATATATAGCTATGTAGTAACTGCTTTAGACACTATAGAAAATGCTAAGCTAGATTTTGTGAAACATATACTATTAGACGATGAACTCAACACATAATTTAGCAACATTGAATCTAGTTTTAAAGCTTCCAGTGGTTGCTACCAATGTGGGAATCAATAGCATTGGTTTAGAGCATGCCCTAAAACAGAAAGAGTTAGAGGTGGATACAATAGACGTGCCAGAGGGAGAAGAATTTATTGGCGAGGCTCGAGAGAAAGTGGACGGAGTAGTAGACAACACACAAATCAAGCCCATGTGACAGAAGAGAATGAGAGTGAAATTCAGAAATTCAGCTAAATGCAGCAAACTTATGCTTAGAAATTGATAGGAATATAGTAATGGTTGTAGACTCAGGTGCGAACAATAATTTCCTTATAGAAGACTTGGAGAAATACATGATAAATATCAAAAACATAGAAAGAACAATTCATAATGCAAATGGTGAGACATTACAAGCTAACAAAATTGTAACATTGCAAACAGAATATCAAGGAAAAAATAAAACTAAACAAGCATTGATTGTGAAGAATTTGAAGCATAACTTATTATCATCATCAAAACTGACATCAAAGGTAGAAAAATGTAAAACAACCATAACAGGAAAGAATTTCTCGTTGACATGTGATATCAATAAAGGACTGTACTTATTAGTGATAGACGAAACAAAGGAAATATGAACTTGGACAGTGCAATCTGACTGTAGAAGAACGTGTATGGCACAGAAGACTGTGTCATCCAGAAAACGACGCCTTGGTACTTACAGTTGAAGTTGCCCATAGAAACAAAAGTGCTCAACCTGCAATGAAGGCAAATGTGTAAGATGTTCTTTTAATAATTATGAAGAAAGAACCATGAAAATTGGTGAATGAATCCACACAGATATATGCGGGCCAATTAATCCAATAGCTTTCGACGGTTCAAGGTGTTTCCAAACTATTATTGATGATGATTATTCACATTTTCTAGTGATAAAGACATTGAAAACCAAAAATGAGTCACAGTCCAATGACCACAGATAAATTTGAGCCAAAAGTGGAAGATGAATTGTAGCAGTATGAAACTTGGCTTTGTAACTTCTTGACATTATGTATAGTAAGAAAAAAAATTGTTGACCAAAAAAATACGGGGTGGAACTAAAAAAAAATTACTTCAAGGTAAAAAAAAGCTTTTTGGATTTTATCAGAAAGTAAAAGGGCTATTGGAAAACGGCTTCGACGGAATAAGAGGCGATACAATTATCTACAAAATAGTACAAGAACACTTTGAATAGAATTGGTCAGGTTAGGTTGGATGAGGTAAATGCTTCATATTTCGAGTTACTCCGTCTTTTTGATCTCTGAAAAAGAAAAGGTATACATATTTCCTTCCAGAAGGACGACCGCCTCTACCAGTTCGTGGTTGATCTCTCGTGTTATAGTTTACTATAAAATTGACGTGACAGTCCTGGTGATATTTTGCAAAAACTGTTACTAAATCTACTGGCTATTCTCGTCATAACTGCTTTCGAAACTCCATCCAAATTTGGTGCTGCTACAACCGATTTTTGCCTCAAAACCTAGCTGGATTGGATTATCAGATGAAAACTCGATAGATTATATTGAAGAAGCAGAAATTAGTAAAAGTTGAAACAATATGATTGGATGATGGAGGAGAATTCATTACCAATGTTTTTAAAACACACTGCAATAAAAATTGTACAACATTAGAGTATATCATGTCCCATACTTCACAAGAAAACGGGACTGCAAAGCGGATGAACAGGACCATACTTGATGAGATCACGACAGAAATAATTGAATCACAAATACCCAAATATTTGTGGTGTGAGGCACTGAAATGCTTAGTTTATGAGTTAAATCACCGACAAACAAGAGTTTCATCAAGATGAATGATTCCATCCCAAAATTGGCACAATAGCAATGACTCGAGTAAACTGAGAGTCTTTAGTTGTCGATCGTATTACACAGTATTGCCGAAAGGTAACAAGCTAAACGCTAGAGCAAAGAAAGCTGTAATGGTTGGCTATTGTGATGAAGGATGGAGTTTATGGTTACCCGAGGAGCAAAAAGTTATATGAATCAGTCATGGAGTATAAAAAAAGACACAAAACCAAAATGAAAACAATTGCAGAAAATAATCAGACAGTAAGACATTTCACTGAAGAAGAAATCGAAACACCAAAAATTGAACAGAACCAAACTGAAGGTGACCATAATGGTACCGACCACTTTTTACTACCCTTCGTTACTTGGGTCGAAAATATCTATTCATACACAAAGTTCTCAGCCTCCATGAAAACAATATGTGACATCAGATGTCCAGAACCTACTTGACTAGATGTAATTAAATATAAGCAACATTATCCTGCTCTTAAAATCATTTCCATCATTGTTTTTGGAGTCATGACGCAAGCATGATAAAAAATAACGTATGGTAAACATGTACAAGGGCCTTTAAAGCATTTGCAACGTTTAAGGACACTCGTTTCGAGTCGTTGCACATGCTTTAAAGGCTCACCTAAGCATTTGTATAATTATATACTATTGTATCCTACCTGTGCAAGTGGCAACCACATATTCTCTCCTGAACCTACATTCACCGTTTTTTTCTTCGAAAGGATACGAATCTTCAGAGTCAACTCCCTTATTGTCCCTAACGTACTCGAAAGCTGGGTTCATGAGACCTCCGGAACAGCCTGAATTTCCGTACGGCTCTGTACAGTCGATGAGGTTCTGAGCACTGATGTTCACTAGTTTTCCTGTTTTCCTAAAAGTGTGACTTTCGAGTGCGCCAGCCTGTAATAAAAAAAGTGTTGTTCTCTTTCAATAGTTCATCAGTAGGTACTAGTTGATAGGTTTCCATTTCTTGGATATTTTGTGTCCAGTAATAGTATATTAAACAACAAGGTTTGAAAACAACTCTTTCCACACGAGCGGGACAAATTGAGCGACAAGTCGAGCGAGAGTGCACTGAAATTTTTTATGAAACTTTTTATACGACTGCAAATATAAACTACACAAATCATATTTTTCGTAGAATCCGATATTTTCTTCGACAATCTTTGGAAACAACTATTTTTTTGAAGTATCCAATCAACAAAATTAATGAGCCCTAATATTAATGAATTTCAGGAAAGATCTCTTTTTCCTGATTTTAAAAATATGCCTATTTTACACAGTCATTGAACGTCGAGTAACTTAGTCACCTTGAAACATTGTAGAATTTTGACAAGTTTTCCGAAATAGATGTATTTGTTTTTTTGAAGATGTGATAGATATGAAAGTATAGAACGTATGCATCTGCAGCTCCAATGGATGTCTGTCAAAAAATTAATAAAATTTCGAATTGGTAAATAATATCCTTCCGGAATACACAACAAGTCCGGAAAATACTGTTTTTTTGGACGAGTAGACCAAATTCTAGGACGAGCGTTAGCGAGTCCTGGGGTGATATTCTTGAATCATTCGACTTCCAATTCGTATGCGAATAAAAGATACAAATATACATTTTTCATGTGTATCAGTGTGAAACAGGAAATCGAATTCGTATACGTACAAACTCGAGAATAGCACCCCTGGAAGTCTGCGAGTCCAAAAAACTGTTTTCGGACGTGTTGCGTACACAATTTTTTCGGCAACCCTGTAGAATAACAAATCAATGAGACGCATTTAGTCTAAGAGACGAAGAGAGGTCGACTTTCACCAATCTGTTAACCGGATGAAACGATTCCAAATTTGAATATTTCGAACATTTCAGTTCTTATTTGTATTATACAGGGTGTCCGGTAAACCTTGTACAATATTGGAACTGGTGATAGACCAGGTCATGGCTGTTCAGAATATCGGAATTTCACCTCAGTAAAAATATCACCGTTTTCGAGATAAGGGGCATTTTAAGAATATCTGGAAAATCGCTACCTAACCTTGGATTTTTGAGTGCCCTGTGTACAAATTGAGATGAATTCAAATATCTTTGCTGCTGAAGATTACTGATGAGTGATGCTTTCAGACGCACAGAACAGTTTTTCAGAAAGTGAAAAAAAAATTCAAGAAATGTGGATAAAATGACAGATTCGAGTTTCATCAATTTTTTTAAAAGAAGTTTGATATTATTGTAAGATAACTTTATTTGAAATAGGTACATCCTAATAAACAGCAAAGATAATGTTAAACATTAGTATAAACACAATTTAAAAAAAAATATCTACAATATTTGTTTATAAGTACTAACTAGGTACATTATTAACTTACAAAAAACAATTACATAAAAGTACATAATAATATCTAACAATTTGGTATCATCCTAATGGTCTCTTATGGCCGATTTCACCAACTGATTCCTAAAGTTAGAAAATACCTAAATCGGATTTGGGAATACCCAAGTGCCATTTGCGTTTCATCACACGTTAAGTAATGCTTAAGAGTGACATGAAATACCCCCGTGAGGTATTTCCTATCACTTTTAAGCATTACTTAACGCCTGGAAAAGAAATTTGCACTTGGGCATTCCTAAATTCGATTTAGGTATTTCCTAACTTTAGGAATCAGTTGGTGAAATCGGCCATAAAATGGCTTAATAAATTCTTTTTAAACAGAATAAGACTGGTAGAAGACTGTACATTTGCAGGTAGACTGTTATAAGTAATAAATCCTTTAAAAGTTAATGTTTTAGTATTGAATATTTTTGTTTGGTTATTTACATACAAATTATTTCTTATTCTAGTATTATACTGGTGAATTTGATTATTAAAAATTACAAATTTGTCAAAATATGAAGGTAGAAGATTATGTAACATTTTGTAAATATATATCATCGTTAAATATGTAAGCCTGCTTTCTATAGATAACCATTTTAGAGTATCTAGCATTAAAGATATCGCGGTACTCCTGTCACATCTCAAAATAATCCTCATTGCGCGATTCTGTAATTTCTGTTGTGTTCTCATTTTATTTCAATCAGATGTGTTCAAGAGAGTAGGACAATATTCGAAATGTGGTTGTATAATAGTCTGATTTACTGTTATTCGTGACTGCATGGTTGAGTGCTGAGACACTCTTGAAAAAAAATATAATTTCTTCAAAATTTTTTTCTGTATGTAATTAAAATGACTTTTCAGTGTTAAATGATTGTCTAACATAAATCCTAAATATTTAAATTCAGTAACAAACTCAATTTTGTCATTATCAAAAATATCAAAAATTTCAAAAATAACATTTTTGTAATATTATTCAGTGCGATGTTGAATAATCGTTATTGTGGTTATAGTGTATATTCAAAAAAACGTTGAATTAGTATTTACAACTTTACATCTCATTGAATGCTTCTAAGCAGTTGATTCGTTATTACTCATAATTATTTAATCATTTCATCTGACATACTGACATAGTCTAATGGAGTTGATTTTAGCTCAGAATAACATCACACTCTAATATAATCGAAATTCTACTCCTTCCAAAAATAATTATCGTATGTTTTATACCGTGGTAGAGTCTGGATAAAATGGGCCTTCTTTTGTAATGAATATCCACCTCCACTTGGTTATGTTTTTTTCAAACATTAATGTCAAACTGTTTTGTACGTATGGAAACATCACTCATCAGTAATCTTCAGCACCAAAGATATTTGAATTGGTCCCAATTTGATTTTCTAGAAATTTTAAAAATGCTCATTATCTCGAAAACGGTGTGATTTTTACTGAGGTGAAATTCCGATATTCTGAACAGTCATGACATGGTCTATCACCAGTTTCAATATTGTACAAGGTTTACCGGACACCTTGTATATTGAAATTCGAACAGAAGATAGGTACCAACAGAAACATTCTAATTCTTATTTATGTTAATATTTGTATAAAAATTCAACCACTTCCCGGCCTAGTCCGGGAAGTACGTACTTCCCGGACTAGGCCGGAAAGTCCCAAAGAAAAAGTGTCCGGGAAGTGAACACTTCCATTAGGAGCATTTAAAATATATTTATGGCAATACTTATGTTATGAACTATGAGTAGTAATTCTATTGGTTTTCTTTTATAGTCTAGTCAACATGTACCACTTAAAAAAAAAATACTGTATAGTCACCGAAAATTATGATCATAGTGTTATTCGATTCGTTTTGTCATGTTGATAGTTCAAGGTAAGGCCCCAAAAGAGACCGAAAAATTGGAAAAAGTTATAAACAATTAAGTGAAAAAAATTGGGGCTTTGTTTTTTTTTAATATCTCGAAAAATGTCATAGATTTTCGAAATATTAAAAAAGATCTGAAAAAAAGGTCCGACTCCCGAAACTGTACCGCCAATATTTATAATTTTTACAGAGCTCTGAAAACAGACCAAAAACGGGTAGTCTGGCTTCCGCGCGCGTTGCGTCACTCTGAAACAACAACAAAGAAAATTAATTATTTTAACATATTAAATATGAATATTAAGGAATAGCAATATTCATGTACTATTCGGATACATCAATTAACAATAATCCGCGGTTAAAAAAATGTTATTCCAATTTATCCATAACTTACGCATTTGTTAATTAACAAATTTTTCTAAACTGAATGTTAACATAAAAACCCCGATAATTATTGAACTGAAACCCTAGTAAAATTATTCTTAATAGGCTCACAAATAGATAACCGATGAAAAAATTTTGATTTTCCACTTTTTTATTACCAAACATTAAAAAAATTTATAATATATATATATATATATATATATATATATATATATATATATATATATATATATATATATATAAGTGAAAATAGAGTATATTTCGTTTTAATTCCGAGAGTTCTAACCTTTGACAGCTGTTTCGTGCTAACGCACTCATCAGAAAGGATTTATGGAGCTCTCGAAATTAAAACGAATCCACTCAAGAATTAATACCGTGAAGGCAAGACAGATATAACAGGAAGTTATTCATGACATCTACAGTCACTAGTTGAAACTTAATTTGACACGAACCAAGGAATCCAAAAGTAGAGGTTTGTCCACAAATTGACAGGCAGCCAACAATTCGTTGTTCTGACCAACCCAAGGTTCAATCAAGTTTCTAATACGTTATGAGGAACGCAAGCAGAATCTAAGTGAAAATAGAGTATATTTCGTTTTAATTCCGAGAGTTCTAACCTTTGACAGCTGTTTCGTGCTAACGCACTCATCAGAAAGGATTTATGGAGCTCTCGAAATCAAAACGAATCCACTCAAGAATTAATACCGTGAGGCAAGACAGAATATAACAGGAAGTTATTCATGACATCTACAGTCACTAGTTGAAACTTAATTTGACACGAACCAAGGAATCCAAAAGTAGAGGTTTGTCCACAAATTGACAGGCAGCCAACAATTCGTTGTTCTGACCAACCCAAGGTTCAATCAAGTTTCTAATACGTTATGAGGAACGCAAGCAGAATCTAAGTGAAAATAGAGTATATTTCGTTTTAATTCCGAGAGTTCTAACCTTTGACAGCTGTTTCGTGCTAACGCACTAATCAGAAAGGAATGAAAGGATTTATGGAGCTCTCGAAATCAAAACGAATCCACTCAAGAATTAATACCGTGAGGCAAGACAGAATATAACAGGAAGTTATTCATGACATCTACAGTCACTAGTTGAAACTTAATTTGACACGAACCAAGGAATCCAAAAGTAGAGGTTTGTCCACAAATTGACAGGATTCGTTTTGATTTCGAGAGCTCCATAAATCCTTTCTGATGAGTGCGTTAGCACGAAACAGCTGTCAAAGGTTAGAACTCTCGAAATTAAAACGAAATATACTCTATTTTCACTTAGATTCTGCTTGCGTTCCTCATAACGTATTAGAAACTTGATTGAACCTTGGGTTGGTCAGAACAACGAATTGTTGGCTACCTGTCAATTTGTGGACAAACCTCTACTTTTGGATTCCTTGGTTCGTGTCAAATTGAGTTTCAACTAGTGACTGTAGATGTCATGAATAACTTCCTGTTATATTCTGTCTTGCCTCACGGTATTAATTCTTGAGTGGATTCGTTTTGATTTCGAGAGCCCCATAAATCCTTTCTGATGAGTGCGTTAGCACGAAACAGCTGTCAAAGGTTAGAACTCTCGGAATTAAAACGAAATATACTCTATTTTCACTTAGATTCTGCTTGCGTTCCTCATAACGTATTAGAAACTTGATTGAACCTTGGGTTGGTCAGAACAACGAATTGTTGGCTGCCTGTCAATTTGTGGACAAACCTCTACTTTTGGATTCCTTGGTTCGTGTCAAATTGAGTTTCAACTAGTGACTGTAGATGTCATGAATAACTTCCTGTTATATTCTGTCTTGCCTCACGGTATTAATTCTTGAGTGGATTCGTTTTGATTTCGAGAGCTCCATAAATCCTTTCTGATGAGTGCGTTAGCACGAAACAGCTGTCAAAGGTTAGAACTCTCGGAATTAAAACGAAATATACTCTATTTTCACATATATATATATATATATATATATATATATATATATATATATATATATATATATATATATATATATATATATATATATATATATATATTTCAAATATCTTGAATGTTTCGATTCATAACGGTTTAAAGCTAAATGAAAATAATTTTTTAAATTTTTTTACCACCATCGTTCAAAAACAAATACATTGTTTATGAGCAAATCAAGTTTTTTTGCCAACCAACCATATTATTCGCTTACTATATCTCAATGTAAATTTTTATAAAAAAAAACTTGAAACCTCATCCTTACCACTATTTTAAAACACGAAAAAATGTATTCTCGACTACTTGTAAATGCTATATCAAAATAAATATTTTAATCAGCTCAAATTAAGGAAATCGAAATTATGTCGATTGACTACTTAAAAAAAAATTGCAAATTTTCTTAAAAATTCTAAAAAAGTCAGTTAATCACTGTGCAAAAAATCAGAATTTTTACTTCACTGAAATCAATTCGTGACCGAAAGGGCTAGTTTGAAGTGTGGCGAAGTTATAACCAAAAACTAGTCTTCATAGTTAAAATCGCCGCAAAAACTGAAGAAAGGTGAAAAATTTTGAGGATTTTTGACCATGTTGCGTTTGGCGTTCGAGGTCAAAAACTTGTATAATCAATTGGTCTACATTATAAACGACTAACAGAAAACAGAAAATTTTCAGATCTGACAAATGGTCTGATACTAGCTAAAAAGTATCACCTTTGAGACAACAAACCATCCCAAAGCTCGAACTGCAAGCTGCAGTCATATCATGCAGATTGGCAAAATCACTTTGTACTGAACTTGAATACAAGATTGGCGAAATATTTTTCTGGTGTTAAAGCAAATTCGTTCAGAATCTAACGAGGTTTCCCATTTTCGTCGCTTGTAGAGTCGGAGAAATCCAAGAGGAAAGTAACATTTCTCAATGGCACTGGTTACCTTCGAATTTAAATGTTGCTGATTTAGCAACAAAACAGTCAAATATAGTTGATTTCAAAGCAAACAGTCGATGGATGAGCGGCCGTCCATTTTTGAAATTGCCAAAGTCGCAGTGGCCACATGAACGTGATTGTCAGGAGAACAATGAAATCAAGTTATCTATAGTCGATGAAGAAATGACTTCAATGATGCCAGAGTTCCTACCAGATATTTCCCGATTTTCTAGATGGAATAGACTCTGGAGTACTGCCTGGATTCTTCAATTCAGAAATGTTATTCGATTGCAGAAACAGAATAGACCAAAAGACCTTCAACTCGATATTACGTTGTTGCAGGAAGCTTCAAAGCATTGGATAAGAAGAAGTCAGGGTGAAAAGTTCCAGGATGAGTTGGTTGCTCTCAGAAAAAAAAAACATTTACCGAAATCTAGCCGTTTATTTACATTATCTGCATTCTTCGACGAAGATGGTAACATTCGTCTTAAGGGAAGGTTTCCAAGTGATTCAAATTTAGATATAAATTTTATCTCCAGAAATCCAAAAATTGAGTATACGGTCTTATTGATCAATCATTACCATGAAAAAGTTGGTCATGTTGGACTGGAAACCGTTGTTAATAATTTGAGAATGGAATATTGGATCATCAATGTTTGTGCTGCTGTGAAACGATGTTTCAACAATTTCCAGAAATGTAAGATTAGGAAAGGTAAACCACAAGTTCCAGATATGGGAATTTTACCCCCTCAAAGACTGGAGGCCTTTGTTCATCCATTTTCCTATGTCGGAATCGACTTATTCGGACCAATGATGGTTTCAATTGGGAGACGAGTTGAAAAAAGATATAGAGTTCTTTTTACATGTCTTCCAGTGAGAGCAGTCCATATCGAAGTTGCTGCATCTCTCGACACTAGCTCAACTATTCTCGCCATAAGAAGATTCATAAGTAGAAGAGGACAACCCAAGGGGTTTATAACGGACAATGGGACAAATTTTGTTTGGAGCGGAACGTGAACTTAGAGAGCAGGTGGAATTAATCAATCAGGGAGAAATAAAGGATGAGTTTTCTACTAGGGGTATCGCCTGGAAGTGCAACCCGCCAGGTGCTCCAAATATGGGTGGCACATCCCAGGTAGCACATCAAATCGGCTGAATCTTGGTTCCATATTGGGCCAATATAGATATATTGTAAATGTAAAATCAATATTGGTCCAATATGGATGAATATTCAAAAAACAATATTATATTAATAATATTGGTGGGATATTGGTTGAACTAGTTTTGAATGTAGATTATCACACGAAATATTGGGTCAATATTGGTTGAATAATTTCTACCAATATCGATAATACAATATTGGTTATATATTGTTTTCCAAATATTCCAGTCATATCGATTATAGGGGAAAAAAACTATATTGTATTTCCAAGTTTGTTAGAATATTGGTTGAATATCATTTCCACTTTATTTGACAAAATGCAATAACTCATATTGAGTCAATATTGGTTGACTGATATTTACCAATATCGATAAAACAATATTGTCTTCACATCGTTTTTAACATCTAGAATAAATATCGCAATCCCAATATTCCCCTAATATCGATTCTAGGAATAAAAACTATATTGTATCTCCCAGTGTGATAACACATTGGTTGAATATCATTTCGCCAATATTCAACAAATCTTATTAATCAATATTGGGTCAATATTGGTTCAATAATATTTATCGATATCGTTAAAACAATATTGTCTTCATATTGATTCCTACATCTAGATTGAGATGAAATTTGAATATTGGCCGAATATTCAATAAAACATATTGAAATTATATCATGATCAAACCTAGATAAAAATTCGCTAGGTGGCTCTTCTAAAACCTACGAAAGTATATCGAATACTTCTCACAACTTGTTTCAAGACAGCTCACTCAGTGGTTATGGCGATGAAAAGGCAGATTCTGGTGTCACCTTCATCAACTAAAAGACATTTAATAATTAACCAAGGTATATTGACATCCACCAATATATCCAAATGATATTGTACCAATATCGATAAATATTTTGGGGCCATTATAGCTTCAAGAATATTTCACCAAAACTATTTCTAAAATATTCAAACAATATTCGAGCAATATCGCAATATGTTCACATTTTACCTCTCGGCAATATAACTTTTGAATATTGTGCCAATATTGTCAGAATATTGTATCAGCGATATTGTACCAATATCGCCGAACATTTTGAGGCCAATATCAGTTCAAAGATATTTCGCCAATATTATTCAAGTAATATTGGACCAATATCGCCGAATGTTCACATTTTTTTTCTCGCCAATATTGCATTTCAAATATTTCGCCAATATGTTCACAATATTGTATCAATATTTTACCAATATAGGTGTGCTACCTGTGATGGGAAAGGATGGTACGTTCTATTAAAACATCGCTCAAAATTACTTTGAAGAGTGTTCATCCCAAAGAAGAGGTTTTACTCACCCTTTTGACCGAAGCTGAATACACTGTCAATTCAAGACCATTGACACATATTTCAGTCGATGCTAATGAGCCAGAAGCAATCACTCCTAACCACTTCGTACTCCTCAGAACAGGAGGGGTTCCATCTTATGAGGAAACTAGTTTGATCACCAGAAAACAGTGGAGGTTAGCTGAAGGATTAGCTGATTTGTATTGGCGTAGTTGGATCAAAGAATACCGTCCAACAATCATTCAACGAAAGAAATGGCATTCCACAACAAAACCTATATTGATAGGAAATATTGTTATAATAGTTGATGAAAAAATGCCAAGGAATGAATGGTTGATGGGTAGGATAGCTGAGGTATTTCCTGGCAAAGATGGCGTTATACGAGTAGCTCGAGTTGCCACAAAAAAGGGTACTTACACTAGACCCGTATCCAAACTTTGCATTCTATCAACTAATGGGTGAAGATCACAGCTCTTCACGTGGGGGAGAATGTTGTAGCTGAAATAGTACCCTGTATATGTTTTGGAAATGGATATGAAATATTGAAATTGAATAATTAGTTTTTGTAGACTTGTTTATTTGACAAAAGTACAAAATATCAATGTCTTGACAACGGACTACTTAATATCACTGAATAAATATAAGGCATGTTTTATTTTATTGTAACTCAATACCCCCCTTCAATAAAATAAAAAATTAAACTATGCATCATCATAATCTAAACTTCATCTAAACCTAGGCTTCTTCTGTGTTTCTCAAAAAGTGTTTTTCCCAAAGGTTTCGTCAGTATGTCAGCAACTTGATCATGGGAATGGACATACTTTAAATCAATTACGCCTTCAGTAACCTTTTCTCGTAGAAAATAATATTTCACGTCTATGTGTTTCAGTCTCTTAGTATTTTCCGGATTTTTCGAAACCTTTATTGCAGACTGATTATCTTCCCAGATAATTGTAGGTTCGTTCATTTCTAGTCCAAGCTCGTGTAGAACATTCCGAATCCAACATGCTTCCGCAACTGATTGACTGAGAGACATGTACTCTGCCTCTGTAGAGGACAACGCAACACTTTGCTGCTTTCGTGAAGACCATGATACGGTGCAACCAAACACTTTGAATAAATAGCCTGACGTGGATTTTCTGTCTTCAGTGTCACCAGCCCAATCGGCATCTGCGTATCCCATTAGTAACGGAATGTGCTCATTCCTCTTGTAGATCAACTTCATCTGAATGGTCCCTTTAATATATCTGAGGATCCTTTTCAGCGCCTTCCATAATTCAAAGTTTGGTGTACTTTGATATCTGCTCAAAAAATGAACCGATTCACATAAATCAGGCCTGGAACCTTGAACGGCATACATAAGGTATCCAATTAATTGCCTACACTTCCTTTCTAATTCTTCATCTTCTATTCGTTCAGAGGAGATTTTCATGTTCGGGTCCAATGGAGTTGACACGGATTTACAATCAGCCATATCAAAACGGCGAAGAATACTCTCGAGGTACATTGTTTGGCTAATTTCCAGACAATCTTCTTTCTGTTATATTTATTCCAAGGTAATTAGAAACTCGACCCAAATCTTTCATTCTGAAAGTATTTTTCAATGACGTTTGAAAAAGTTTGACATCTATCAAATCATTCCCAAAGATAATCAGATCGTCGACATATGGGAGGATACACAGAATATTATTCTGATTTCTTTTGTAATATAAACAATAATCGGCATTTGATCTGTGAAACGCTTGGTTTTTCATGAAGTTATTGAATTTTTCATTCCAGTATCTTGGAGATTTCTTCAGACCATATAATGATTTTTTCAATTTCAGTACACGTCCTTCTGCTGACTCCATACCCTCGGGTATCATCATGTATACTTCTTCCTTGATGTCACCATATAAAAAGGCACTCTTGACGTCCATTTGAAAAATATGAAAGTTGAACTGATTGGCTATGGAAAGGAGAATTCTGAGACTTGACAATTTGGCGACAGGAGCATAAATTTCAGAAAGATCAAATTCATCTTTCTGTTGGAAACCTCTTGCAACAAGTCTTGCTTTATACTCTGCAGCTTCTCCTTTTTCATTGGATTTCACTTTGAAAACCCATTTTGCTTGAATCGGATGTTTGTTATCTGGTAAGTTGACTTCTGTCCAAGTATTGTTTTCATTCAGGGCTTCAAATTCTTTCCTTATCGCTTCTTTCCAGTAAGCACTATCCTTCCCATTGACTGCTTTTTCATAAGTTAAAATTTCTTCTGACGTATCTGTAGTTAGTAAACATGTTTCATATGTAATTTCCTCTGTTGTCTGTAAACATGTTTCATATGCTCCAAGTCTTTCTGGTTTCTTAATTGTGTCTCGATTTCTAAGACAATATTTTTCACTTATCTGATTGCGATCTGATTCATCCAAGTTCATATCTTCTTCACTTTCTCTTTCCGAGATTTGTCTCCTTGAGTCAGATTTTTCTTGATTTTGAACATTTTCTTCATCTTCTGAGTCAGTATCCTCTGGATTCGAAGAAATATTCTTGGATTTGTTGGTTAGGGCTTCAGAACTCAGGTGCGGTTTGAAAATTACATCTATTGCTACTGTTATGAAATTTTTGTCAAAGCAAAAAACTCTGTAACCTTTCATATTTTCTTCGTATCCGACAAAAATTCCTTTTTAACATTTTGAGTCCCATTTTCTTCGTTTCTCTTTGGGCACGTGAACACAGACTTCTGAACCAAATATATGAAAATCCTCAAGTTTTGGTTGTTTATTGAACCACAACTCAAAAGGACTTTTTCTATTCACTGAGCTGCTTCCAGATCGATTCAGGACAAACACCGCCGTATTTACAGCCTCGGCCCAAAACTTTTTATCCAAATCTTTAGCTCGTAACATAGTTCTGGCAGACTCTACCACAGTTCTTATTTCTCTTTCAATTTTGCCGTTTTGCTCTGGTGCAAATGGAACTATCTCTGATGACGAATACCTTGACTTTCTAGGAGCTTCTTCATTTCAAAGTTGACCTGCTCTGATCCATTATCTGTTCTCAAGATCTTCACCTTCTTTCCGGTATCTTTTTCTGCAGTTGATAGAAATAATTTGAGTTTTCCGGTGACCTCAGACTTTTTCTTCAGGAAAAATACTTGTTTATAATGAGAGTAATCATCTGTGATCAACAAGAAATATCTCGATCTGCCTAAGCTCTCAACTTCCATAGGGCCGCATAGATCCATGTGGAGAAGTGAACATGACTCGGTTGTTTTGGATATACTTGAGGGAAACGGTAGTCGGTGCTGTTTACCTTCCAAGCATTTTTCGCAGAATGTATCTTGAGTTTCTTTATATGGTATATTATGACTACATTTATCTCACAACTTTGGATCCGCTCAAAATGGGTTTGACTTGACTGGATCCGATACACCTAATCGATATATACAGTGTTCGGATTGGATTGAATCACTCAAGTCAATTCCATAAAATATAGGATTGGACCCAACCGATCGCCTTGAAGACAAGTGAAATTACGAGATAAACGAGTTTGAAATTGACAAATGACAGGTAAAAGTGGCCAAATTCAGATTAGTGTTTATATTAACAATTGTCTTTCTCAAAATGGAGAGCAAAATAATAATTAAGAAAAGAAACGTATGGTTCAAAGAAGAGAGCAGTTTTTTCATTCAGCTGATTAAGGAAAAACATTATTTCGTGATTTAATTCGCAGAACACAAGAAATTTAAGGTTACGAAATTCGACATTTTGCTGTGAAGTTAGCTTTTTTCAATCGGATTGAAGAATTGGATTCTTCAATCCACTTAAATATTGCGATATAACCTGAAGGGTGGATTCACTCGACTCAATGCTATTGAATTTGAAGCGGATAGAGATCGTCCAGATAAACGTAGTCTATGCTTCTTCAGAACATTTCTGACATGATTGAAGTTCTGATGTGCAAGTTTTTCATGCCATATTTACAATGGATCTCTGCTGCTCAACGATATATTTGCATGCTCATTTTCTAATCGAAATTTCATGACAAAAACTTTGTCTTGTCTCTCTGCTTCGGCGAAAATTTTTCCACCCTTTTCAAATTGGCATACTTTAGAGTCACCGACCATGGTGAAACCTTTATCCAGGGCAGTGGGAACTGAAAACAAGTTTAATTTCAACTTTGGAACAAGCATCACGTTCCGTAGGACTGTGGGAATTGACGTTGAATTGACATTAGCTACTACTTGAAAATCTCCAACTCCGATTGCCTCCAAAAGTGTTCCATCGCCAATTTTGACAAACTTCTTGATGGGTTTGATATGTGAAAACCACTCTTCATTGAAGGTCATGTGCTCGCTTGCTCCACTGTCAAGAAACCAACAGTTTTCTTCCGAATTGTCGATGTTATAATATAGAGCCATACTTATGAATGCGTTTGTCAAATCTGTACTACTAACTTCTCCGACTTTTCCTTTCTTCTCCTTTGCTTTTCTTAGCCAACAATTTTTTATAAATTGTCCGGGCTTTTTACAAAAGTGACATAAGATAGAAGGGTGTTTACTTTGATGTGGATATTTGGAATTGCTTGAACCCGTTCTATCAAAATACTTTCTTCTTTGATTTGAAACTAGCGCACAGTCTTCTCGAATATCCGGTTTCTCGGTCTTCGACCGTTCTTCTTCAATCAGTAGTCTTGATATGAGATTGTTTAGTGTCTGATTCTGTGGCAGTACAGACTCCCAGGCAGAAATGAAATATTTGAATTCCGGTGGTAAAGACATCAAAACTTTCGTCATCAGCATCTGGTCTGATATATTTTCACCAGCTTGTTTTAACTGATTTACGATCTCCTCCAACTTTGAAATGTGAACAGATACACCTTGGTTCTCATACTGGTAATTGAAGAATTTGTGCTGCAGAACATGTAAATTAACTTCGGATTGTTGTTCGTAGACAGATAATAGTTTTCGCCACATCTGATTTGCAGATTGACATGTTAATAAATGGCTCATAGGACCTTCTTCAATTCGAGTTACTATCAACTCTTTCGCTTTATTATCCTTCTGTGTCCATTCTTTCAGTCTTCTCTCGTGAGTATCATCACCTTCTTCTCTGACAGGCCTCATATCAGTTTCGACAACTTCAGAGTATCCTTTCGAGGCAAATACTATTTTAATTTGAAACTTCATATACCCCAGTTAGATTTTCCACTTAATTTGATGAGATTACTTCCCTGCTCCATATTTATCACAGGACTGATATTACAAAATATCGACGACTGGTAGCAGTAATATAACGAACTAATTATTCTTCTGGGCCCATAACCTTTTGGAAATGGATATGAAATATTGAAATTGAATAATTAGTTTTTGTAGACTTGTTTATTTGACAAAAGTACAAAATAGCAATGTCTTGACAACGGACTACTTAATATCACTGAATAAATATAAGGCATGTTTTATTTTATTGTAACTCAATAATATGAGATGGACTGAAACAACATTTTGTTTATTTTATTTCATCATATTTGCATAGAGAAAACAGTTGTTGTCAGTTGAAAGAGAATTCTGAGACACTGTCAGTTCAGTTGATAAAAAAGTAAAAAAGTTATTGAAACCCCGTTTATTATACATTATAAAAGTTACAAGGACCACGCACAATTCTTATAGGTCAAATTGTACAAAATTTTACGTTGTTGAACTCGACATAGTGAACAAAAGTTACCATGGGCACACAAAAATTGTATGAGTAGTTCACGAAATACAGAGTGTTGAAGTTGTAAATTGTAAATAGCATTATTGACTGAATTTTAATGAGGGTAGGTACTATCACTGAATTATCAGTGAGTGTTTGATCTGCATCATTGAATCAAACTTGGTCAGTGCAACAATACATTTTCTGAGCATTTAAAAAAATATATATACAGGGTAGGTCAAGACTTTTTCTGAGTTACACAAAATGAATATAATGTCAGAACGACGCATCAACGTTATTAGTCGGACCGTATCGAAATTGAAGTTTCTGTATTGGATATACAAAATATGATCTGCTGAACCAAAAAAATATATATTTTTTTTCAAATATACAGGGGAGATTAAAGTATAAGTGTATCCGTTATATGTGACCTCTATTGCCGAATTTGTTTATACAATCGAGTTGGGCCAATAGGGGATGGCTGCAGCTACAACATATCAAAAATCCAGCCATTTTCACCGGAAGACTTTTTCCCATAAGATGTGTGCGTGGTCCTTTGATACTATGGTGTAGATCAAAAACTCACTAATAATTCAGTAATATTACCTTCATTAAAGTTCAGTCAATAATGGTATGAAAGTGGCATTTCACAACTTCAACACTCTGTATTTCGTAAAACACACACATAAATTTTGTGTGCCCACGGTAACTTTCGTTCACTATGTCTTGTTCAACAACAAATTGAAATTTTGTACAATTTGACCGTTTGTGTGCGTGGTCCTTTGCTTCTCGCATATTTCCTTTAAGTTAGATAAAATCTCAAGTATTCCTCAGACCGAGCTTTCGCAATTCCCATTTGATTTGCACTAGGCGTGACACTGGGTCACAGACACGAGGTCCGACACACGCCGGTACCGTGGCATCACGTTGATTTCTCGCGATATCAACAATTTGTATTAATGAGGAATCACATTGATGCCGTGGGAAGCTCAAGGTGTTAAACTATTAAGATTTCAATAATTATACAATAGTGTACATCAAAATAGAAGAATCAATTATAAATAAGAGAAAGTATAGAATATTGTTACGAAATCCCATAAGCCACTGCATGGCATTGGTATCGTGACCAATGGTGAATGCTTGAGTATTTATTTCAATGAAACAAAATAATAATATTGATGTACAGGGTCTTTAACGACGAGCGTTCGATAGGAATATATGGAGAACCATTCAAAATAAAAACTTGAAATGTTGTGGTAATGGGTTTTACAATATGTCCTTCTCAACAACCGGTCTCTTTCCGTTAGACCAGACGTAGAGGGCAACTTCTTCATGTCAAAATAGAACACCATGTTCCATTCTTGAATTTCCTAGCAGATATCAGGCTCCCTTTTTATAACAATGCCTAAAGGTTCCGTCAAACCAAAGAGGTAACGCGGGAGCGGGAGCGGGAACGGAACATGGGATCCATTCTATTTGCTAGAAAAACTACATTTAGTAAGCCATACATATTTCGCTGCTTGTCTGCATTTCATAATACGAATAATCACAACTGTATGTATTTTTACATATCCCACTATAGAATTTAGTCTTGCATTCATCCTGTTCCCGCTCCCGCGTTCCCGCGTTGGTTTGTTGAAACCTTAAATCAGAATTTGTTAGTTTTCAAGATGCAAATTTTTTTTCTGACAGTTACAACACTACTTCGAAAAAATCATTTACAATAACCTTTGGAAATGTGAAATTTCATAAAATCACACCTGAAGCATCAAGTCATGAACAGGTCCATCGAATATTCAAAACTAATTTACAGGCTGGTCAAAATTTCCTCCTATAACTTAGCATCAAGAAAACTAATGAAACACGATTCAAATGGAAATCATACACTATTCTATGATTTTTGGATACTACGAAAAAAAAGATATCAAATTAATGATGAATACCCTATACCTAAAATACACCTCTGGCAAGATAGGTATTTCCGGGTAGCTGTCTGCAGTCGTTTTCACACATAGATAGATAGATGATAGATTTATTTGATCATGTTATGCAATAAATTACATTTATGACAAGTTCGTAGCTATGTTGCCGGTACCTGCTAACCGGACAAGGACCTGCGGCTTTCAGCTAGCGGTGTTTGGCATCACCGCGGGCACTCCCTGCCCGGCAACCGAGGGTAGAGAGCCATTACCATGTTAACTAGACGAGGACCGCGGTTTTCAACATTAGACGTACATGAGCTCATTCTGGACCTTCATGGACCAAACCGGTCATCTACTGGACGTATTTAAGATCCATACTGTATGTCCAATAGACGTAACTTTGGTTCACAACCGTAAATCCAATGGACGTTATTCATGTACGTCCATTGGACATCCTTGGTGGACGTACGTATGATTTTATATCCAGTGTATCTGGAGATTTGGTGGATCTATACCGAATATTTTTGGACGTAACTGGAAGTCCAGTGAACGTCTATGAAATGCATGCTGTACATCCACTGGAGATACATTGGACGTACATGTGCTCAATCCGGGCCTTCATGGACAAAACCCCGATCTAATATTTATGGACGTCCATGCTGTATATCCACTGGACATATATTAGACGTAGATGTGCTCATTCTGGACCTTCATGGACTCAACCTGTCATCTACTGGATGCATCTAAGATCCATACTTTACGTCCGATGGATGCGAATCTGATCTATTTCCGTACATCCAATGGACATTGGTATGTACGTACATCCGTGGTGTAAGTACATAATATGTTATATCCAATGTATCTGGAAATTTGGTGACCAGTGGAGTCCATGAGATCCATATTGTACATCAATTATACATACATTATACGTACATGTGCTATGTGGGTAGACTCTACAAGTGTTCATTCATTATTTCAAATATAAAAGTGTACACTACAATCTAATGTACCTACTGGTACCATATTCAGCCCTAATGTAACAGAATTTTAATGAAGCACTCATAACCATGTCGGTTGATTCGTCTTTTCTCTCAAATATAAATGCAAACAATTTCAACGAATACAAAATGTTCATACCCCCATTAAAAACTCATATAAATATACTACTCACCGCCGCAAATGCCCAGCAAGCAGCACACTTTCCCTGGTACTTGACGTCTGTAACAGCTCCCACTTCTCTCCAGTCGACGCTCTTTGGAAAAATCACATTGGCGCTGGGTATGAACGCAGTCGCTTGTGGAATACTGACGCGGGGTGCGGCGGTAGACCGGTTGTATCCGTTGAAAGCTTGTGTGAATTCGTGGAGTAGCTGATCAGCGAAAGGGTTGAGTCTCTGGACATAACTCCTCCTTCCTTGGGAGTATTCGTCGTTCAGACGTTCGATTTTAGCTCTGTTCTCGAAGAAAATTTCTCTGCGGAGCGTTTCTTCCTCCGCGTTCTGGTAGACCTTGTTGAATGTAGTCTGATGAAGAAAAATAAGAGTATTATGATTTGTATTTGATCTGCTCATATATGTTTCCTATCTATTAAGAAACATTAACAATATCGGAGTTAGCTTAGGTCCTTATTATTTGTGTAAGTCTAGTAAGACTATGGTAATAGTTATTTGTGAAACAAGTTCGTAAAGTAGGCATTTTTGTATGAGACTGAACTTTATTGAATGCTACACAGCCGAGTTCAATAAAACACGCGGATACAAAAAAGCTAGTTAAACAAAAATGAATAATACAAAAGTTTTTATTACGACAGATACTATACTGAGGATCATTAATTTTGATGTTTTATCTTCGGAAGATTTTAATTATCGTCGTCAATGATGATTTGCGAGTAAAATTTAATGCATAGACTGTCACAAAACGAAAATTGCAAAAAAACTGTTTTCGACCCCTAACTGCATCCCCATTCAACCATTTTGAGTGTTTTCGTGTTCAAATATTTTTTTCTTTAAAGTTGGAACCTCAACAATATTTTCCACCTGGTCCTTGCTATCTTCCAGCCTATGAAATCGTTTCCTTGACAATTACTGCTTGTTTATTGTAAAGCCAAAAGTCAGAGATTCACTACTTGATAAACGTTCAATATGTGTAATAATATATTCAATAAATGTTCTTAATGTGAGTTTGTTGTTTGCGTATATTCAGTTGCTATTTAAAATGTATATAAGAAACCGGTTGGTGCCAATTTTGACGGCTAAGGCAGGCAAACATTTTCCCGGACCGTTTTCGATCAGGGAAAGTTCGTTGCTAAGCAACGGACTAAAATACTAGATTAACATATTTTGGGGTCTAAAGTTGCTCTGAGAAAATTGGCATTCTTGGGTGATTTCAGAAAAAATATCTTCAGATTTATAAAAAATATGAATTTTTTTAAAATGGTCTCTTTTTCAAGGTTTTTCCGGATTTTCTCAGTGAAAAATCCACCGATCTGGTCGTATTAGGGTGGTGCCAAAACAAATTCTAAACGCTTGGAATAAGACAAAAAGGAACAGGCAAGGACCAGGTGGAGTTTGTTGTTCAGGTTCCAAAAGTTGTAGATAAAAAAGCATTCAAAAACTTTTGCATACATCACTTTTCGACATAATCTCAAATTATCCGTCAAAATGGCGAAAAACCAATTTTTCTGTATCTAATTTTTTTCTCTCAAATAAATAATTTGATTCATACGAAAATTTGTCTTTTTTGGTTTCGAATGAACATGATTGTTTCGCAATTCAGAAGACGACTAATTTTCGAGTTATGTATCCCTGCCAAAAATGTCTCATAGAGACTGATAAAAAAATATTTAAGAGAATTCATGAGATCCAAGTTGGATAGTGAAATCGCAAATCCGTATAGAGCCATATTCGATATTCATCAGTATTTAAAAGACATTACAGATACATATTCCTTTAATTTCTAATGTGTTCTTAGACATAACTGTTATCCGTTTCTATCAGCGATTACTGAGATGGATGCTACATGTTTCTATAAGGTCCTGCAGTTTGAAAATGAATTAGAACGTATGAGACTTCATCGCAGTAACTTGATTATTTAAAAAAAAGTCATTGATATTCTGCGAGCCCTGCCGGATTGTTCCTGGCACGTTCCATATGAGGATTGAACAAATAATCCAATGGATTTTATAATTTTATATGCACTTATGTATATAAAGAATAAAGTCATTTTAAAATTAGAAAACATATGTAAATTACACATTCATTTCTAACATAAACGAAAAAGAAGAGAGAGTAGATCGGGTAGATCTGTGCAGCCAGTTTTAACACCATCTGTTCCTCGTCTGTTTTATCACAACTCTCATCCTACCGTGTGTCATAATCTGCCAGAAATACTACTATTTTTGAATTTTGGAAAAATACTCAGTGGAGTATATCTGGAGGCGAGAGTTTTAATAGGCTCCGCCTACCAGCGATTTGCAATATCATTGGCCGGCTCAAATGTTCGGCAAGTGTATAAATTAAAGCTCTTTTTGCAGCCTTCAGCCAGTTTCAGGGTGGCACCATGCACATAAAGTAAAGTCATTGTTTTAAAAGTCAACTCATGTCAGATAGAAGGGAGCTTCAAGCCGAGAATGGGCTGGGCACTCCATATCAAACGGTCAGATTTTATTCTGCTGATCGCCAGTCATCAGGATGAGGAACCGCTTTAACGAGCGGGGGTGGTGGATAGGGGGGGGGGTGAGCTTTCGAGTACGTACGAGTGCTGGGGAGTTCATCCTTCCGGGCCTCAACCTTAGAGGGAGCATGGTGGGTGTTTACGCAGTCATCTAGGAGCCGCCCGAGGGCTCGGACAATTCCCAGGATAGAAGCCCTCACTTCTGGATGGCTCAGTAGTGTAAAGTCGTGTATAGTGTAAATAGTATTTCTGGTTTTTAGGAATCTACGGCCTGGCATGCGAATTAATGGAACCTCGTTGGTTGGCAACACCAACCACATTAAGAAAGAATTCGTATGTCAGACACGTTCCTGCTGGTTATTCCAAATAAATGAAGAGCTCCGGAGTTGCTGAGTTTTTGCGACTATGCTGTACTTCGGATAGGTGGTCTGAGCTAGCCGGAAGAGGCGAAACACCCTACTTCCTACTATCCGAGTGCACGCATTTATTGACACGTGGTTATATTTACCTCTGATCCCGCTCTATGCAACGTGGTCTAGGCCGCACCATTTTCCGAGTAGAGGAAGAAGCTCTCAAAGTAGCCGGTTAGAGATTCATTCATTTCATACATTCAGACGTTGTATGACAACATACAACGATTCAGACATTCAGAGCTCACGACTTGTGAAAGAACCATGCAGTTCATTCGAAAAGAAACGAAAACTTTATCAGCGAATACATTTGACATACGAGGGAAATAATAAGTAAATAAATTCATTCTCGATTATTCGATGATGATAAAAAAAAAAATGATCAATTGCAACTGAAGTCATTTTGAAATATACAGGGTGTTTCTTAAGTACGTGTAGAAAATTCAGGAGCGTGTTGCTGACATCAAAATAAGAAGAAAAGTTCGTATAAATATATGTCCGCAAGTTATTCGTTTCTGAGATACAGAGTGTCAAGGTTGAATTCTTATTTTTATTTTTTTGTGAATAATATCAAAATAATTTTGATATTTGGGTAAAGTTTGGTATCTGGGAAGATTTATTATTTAGTTTGTGTAAAAAATATATTCTTGGTAGAGATCCCTGCGAGAAACTGTTTTCGAGTTATTGAGATTTGAAATAATCGATGCAAGTGATTTTGAATGACAATATTTTTAAATTTAAAATGAATTCAATTTGAAATGAGTTTTTCCACAATTAACATAAAATTTGATTTTGTTATTGAAAAATCATCCGATATACCAAACTTTACTCGAATATCACAGATATTTTGGAATTTATTCACAAAAAACATATATCAGAATTAAACTTTGACACTCTGTATCTTAGAAACGAATAACTTGCGGACATGTGTTTATGGGAACTTTTTTTCTTATGCTAAAGTTTCTACACGTACTTAAGAAACACCCTGTATATCATTATTTGTAGGCGTAGATAAAATAACCTAGGGTACATTATGATTCTTCTGATATGTTTTGAAAATCTGGAGTAATATGATAATAATAATCTATTCGAATATTTCAGCAATATTCTAGAAAGATTTTCCTGGAAATTTGTTGATCTTGTGTTAATCTTTCTGAAATATTTTTGAAATATTCTGGCATGATATGATAATAATAATCTATTCGAATATTCTTAAGAATATTTTGTTTAGAATATTCCATTTGGATTCGAAATCTCATAGGATTCGCATAAAATTGGATATGGAATTCCAAATTCAAATTGGACCATCAAGTCCTGAATACACTTTTTTTATACGATACCGAATCAGATTATAAATTGTGTATTTTCACATATAGGTTCTCAAGATTTTGAACGAGGATAAAAAATTATTGTGATTGGAATTGGAATATCTCATCGAATCGTGTATTCAGTCTCTTTGCACCACCACTGCCTAAAACAGACTCTCATACTCTGTATCCTTGTTTTCTTATCGACACTTGTGAATTCTCAGTGATTTTGAGTTGTATGAAAACTTATAGGAATCGCATAAATTTAGATAAGGAATTCCTGCTCCAAACCATCATATCGTGATCCCACTTTTTCCACAAGATACCCAATAAAATTGGATACGGAATTTCTGATACAGATCATCGATCTGATACAGATCCACTTTCTCCATGCGATACCAAATTAGATTAGTAATTGTGAATTTCCACACATTTCTCAAAAGTTGACAAGCTTGTGAATGAGCATATAATATCATTGTGATTGAAAGTGGAATACCTCATTGAATCTCATAGTCCCCTCATACAACCACTGCCTGATACAAACTCGTACGACATATTTTCGGGTATGCTTATAAATTGCACCTACTCATAAATCCTCATTCATTCTTCCAAAAGTGTATGTGCCAGGGATTGCGTACGTGTAGGTTACAGACTTTCCACGTAGATCCTTATACATTCTCATAATTCGTCTATATTTTTTTATGAGATTATGAGCCAGTTTCACAGGTTCCAGTTAGAGTCCAGTTTAATTAACTAATGGTTAGAATGTGAACCTGTCAACGCCATTGAAAGAATGTCATTCAACGTCTAAACTTTCACTTAGTTATCTGAAGGTTAACTGGGACCTGTGAAACTGGCCCTATATGTGATATTTTTGGTTTCGAAAAAAATACCCTCATCTTCCACAAGCAATTATCTGGTGTTTTTTGTATTTTGAAGGTCTATAAGTGATCATTTTGATTGTTGAAATGTCTACTTTTCAACTATGTAACTTGGTGATTGATCGTTAAAACGCTTAAACTTGAGAAAACCGTCAACAAGTCTCTCTGAATCATGACTCAATATTTTCAATAGTTGTAGAAAAAAAGTAACAGGCAAGGACCAGATGGAGAAAGTTGTTGAGATTCCAACTTTGTGGCAAAAAAATTCAAACTCAAAAACACTCAAAATGATGAAATGGGGATGCAGTTTAGGGGTTGAAAACGGTTTTTTTCGATTTGCGGTGGGATATATCATTCTAGCGAAATATGTTCAAAGGGAAAGTTATGGATGATAAAAAACTCGAAAACGTCTTTATTCAACACTTTTTGACATAACTTCAGATTAACCGTCAAAATGGCAAAAAACGATTTTTCAGTAATTTTTTCTCGCATATTAATGATTTAGTTCAGATGAAAATGTGCAGATACATGTCTTTTTTTGTGTCGAATAAGCTTGATTTATTCGCAAATGACAAGACTACTAGTTTTGGAGTTATATACATTTTCGAAAAAATAACCTTATCTTTCACGAACAATTGTCTTGATATTTTTTTGTATTTCGAAGGTCCAAAACTGACCATTTTAATATATGAAATGTCTACTTTAAAATGGTCTATGTAACTTGATCGTTAAACCGCTTAAAAATTGAGAAAAAAGTATCCCTGAATCATGATTTTCTCAATATTTTCAACAAAATAACAACAATATATACGCGAGAAAAAAATAAAATACTGAAAAATCATAAATTGTGAAAGGCTTTCGCGGCCATCGTCACTTACATGGTGGTTCTTCGGGTAGTAATAGCAGTTTCAATGTTGGCTATTATTGAAACTGCTATTAGAACCTTTCCCGAAGAACAGGCAGAAGAAATTCGCACAGAATGTACACAAATACTACGTAAGGCTAAACCACCCAAGAGTAATTTGTCGAAAACCGAAGTGCAGGCCATCAGGGAATTGAACAGAGATGAGAAAATTCTGATTCTACCGGCTGACAAAGGTAATGCAACCGTTGTCTTAAACAAAGAGGACTATTTGAATAAGATAGATGTTTTACTGGAACCTTTGATATACAAAGAACTGAAACGGGACCCAACACAAGCAACCGTCCGAATTGTAAATCGCTCTATCAAATCTTCTTCATTGGATGACAACACCAAAAAACGACTGTGTAGAAGTGAGGCTCTCATTCCTAGGCTGTATGGTCTACCAAAAATTCACAAAACCAACGTGCCGCTCCGACCAATAGTCAACACCATTGGATCACCAACCTATGAACTTGCGAAATATTAGTCCACACTACTACAGCCACACATTGGTAATACATCTTCCTATGTAAGAGATTCCACACATTTCATCGAAAAGATCAAAGAGATTACCATTGATCCAAATGACGTTCTAGTCAGCTTTGATGTAGTATCCCTGTTCACAAAGGTCCCATTAGATGAAGCCATGAGGGAAATTGAACTACTTTTTACAAGTGATATATCCAATCTCTTCAAAATATGCTTAACATCTTCATATTTCATTTTCAATAACAAAATATATGAGCAATTAGATGGTGTTTCAATGGGAAGCCCACTTAGCCCAGTTATTGCTAATTTCTTCATGGAAAAACTAGAAGAAAAGGCAATTGAAACTGCAAATTTAAAACCCAAGGTATGGTTACGATATGTAGACGATACGTTTATAATTTGGAGCCATGGACCAGAAAAACTCAATGAATTCCTTAACCATATCAATGACATACACCCGAATATTCAATATACCATGGAAATTGAAAATGAGAAGAAACTGGCATTCTTAGACGTTCTCATTTCTCGAAAAGAAAGACGTCTAGGGCATACGGTATATAGAAAACCAACACACACTGATCGATATCTCCACAATACCTCAAACCATCATCCGTGCCAAAAACAAGGTGTAATAAAGACATTAGTTGATCGAGCTAGAAGAATTTGCGAACCTGAATACCTGGAAGCTGAACTGAAACATCTAAAAAACGCTCTTCTTTCTAATGGATACAAAGAAAGAGATATTGAGAGGTGTATGAAAAATAGAAGAGAAATCAGAGACGGAAGAATCAATAGTAGACCAAATGACTGTCCATCCAGTGAACCAAGTAGTAGTCAAACCAACACCGAAAAAAGAAAAGCATTCTTACCATATGTTCCCAGAGTTACAGATCGTATCGGCCGTATTCTAAGAAAATATGAGATTAAAACCGTTTATAAACCTTCAAAGAAACTGAAAGACCACTTTAGATCAGCGAAGGACAAACGAGACGTACTATGCTCTTCTGGGGTTTATCGCATTCCATGTTCCTGTGGCAGCGTTTATATCGGAACCACGAAACGCTCCGTTAAAACAAGAATCAAAGAGCACAAGGCTTGCTGTTGGTTAGGGCACACACAGAAATACGCTGTCGCAGAACATACTCTCAACAACGATAACCATAGAGTGAAATTTGAAGAAACCCAAGTCATTTCTTCAACATCTGCGTATTACCCAAGACTCTTCCGGGAAGCAATTGAAATCCAGAAACACCACAGCAACTTCAACAGAACCGAAGAAGGACTACAACTGAACAAGGTTTGGCTTCCAGTTCTCAAAAATTCTCAATTAGCTCCCTACCCACAAAATAACGGTACGAACGATTCTATGATGTCTGCTAACGCTATGGACCAATCAGATGTAAGAACGTCAAATCACAGGTATTTATTGAGACAACGTATAACAAATGTCAAGCATTTGACAGCGACTACAGAAAGCGAAAATTTTTAAAATAACTCTTGAAAATGCTAATCACTCGTGTTGGCGAAACGTCGAGTTCTTCTCTGAAAACACTTCGGCCTTACTACCCGAAGAACCACCATGTAACTGAAAAATCAGTTTTTCGCCATTTTGACAGTTGAGGTTATGTTGAAAAGTGTTGAATAAGAGAATTTTTAATTTTTTTATTATCCATAACTCTTCTACTGAACATTTTCCTTCAATACTTTTTGAGATATTCGCAAAGAAAACAAAAAAAAAATTTTCACTATTTCTTGTTTAAAAAATTCCACAAAGCGATTTTCTGGGGTTTTCATTTACGAACTAACTTATGAAATGTAGTATAGGCCGTTTGCGTCTTTTATTTTGTGTGAAAAGAGCATCTTATTTTTATCTACATCTTGGCCTATTAGCCAAGTATACAGATGAACAGTTTTGGAAGGGACAGGATTGCGATATTTGTGCCTCATATACAAATGTTAGTTGAACATTTTTGGTTAAACATCTCAAGTTTGCAAAAAAATTACAAGAAAATACCGTTTGTCAAACTTTTGAGCTCTCTTGGGAGAAAGTTTTCAGGCGAAGACAAATAACCACTTTATTCCTAATCCATCTTCCCCCGATGCCGAATACATACCAATCTCATCCATACCTCAGCAATCAGATTCCAACTCTCTGAATCTTCCATTGACTCTTCAAGAACTCCTAATATCTTTGCCCACATGTAAAAACTCTGCAGCGGGACCTGACGATATACCTTTCATCTTTCTGAAGAATCTGTCCAAATACAGTCTAACAAAACTCCTCGGCCTCTATAATTTCGTCAGGAAGAATAAGAAATTTCCTAACTTATAGCGTGATTCGATTGTGCTTTCTATTCGTAAGCATACGACAAGCCTCCAACTGATCCTTCCTCATGTCGTCCAATCTCACTCTCATGTACAATGTATAAGTTATTGGAAAAAATACTGAACAGAAGACTCCAAAAGCATGAAATCTTAGACCCAGCCCAATCAGGTTTCAGATCAAATCGCAGTACTGCAGTTAACCTATTACTGTTACAAACGCACATCATCACAGCTTTCCAAAATAAACAGGACGTGATTGCAGCTGCGTTTGATATGAAAAACGCCTTCGATACCGTGTACAGACCGAAATCCCTCGACACCATTTAAAATACCTCCCTGAGAATTTGTCTTGGAGCCTTTCGATCAAGCCCCTCAATAAGCCTATGTGTGGAGATAACAACTGCTTCTGGCATATTCTGCTAGAATTGCAGCAAATCCCGAAAACCACGTCCAAAGCTTACTGAAACCTTCTACGAATCCGACAACCCACCCTCATAAATTACAATCTTTCACACATATTGTTCAACCTTTCTTCCGCGATTTGGATATTTCAGCTACCAACCACTATTCAATATCTTCATCTCCCCCTCGTACTAAATCGCTACCAAAACTTAACCTCTCACTCACGTCATATCGCAAAAACGGAACCAACGAACTCCTCTTGAGACAATCTTTCCTAGAGTTGATCAATTCGAATTCTTCCGATAATATTCTGTTTACTGATGCTTCTAAAAGCCAACTGGTTGTTGGTTGCTCAGCTGCATACACTTACAGAGTGCTCAAACAATGTTTACTTCCAATCTCCGCCACAGCACAGTCCATACAGGCGAACTGTTTTGCAATTTTCTTGGCCCTAAATTCTATAACATCGGAATATCGGAACGATGCAATCTGCACAGACTCGCTAGCCTCTATTCACTCCATCAAAAATATATTCACAGACCACCCACTTTTAAAAACTATACATGATATTTCCAACGATTTTGCTACAATGGGGGTGTCTCTGACACGAATCTGGACCCCATCACACGTGGGAATTACTGGGAATGAATTTGCTGACGATGCAGCCAAGGGTGCATTGTCTGCAAGTTTAACAACGGAGAACATACAGTTGCCAACTGATCTGAAAACATTTTTCAAACACTCTGACCGAATGTCCTGGAGAACACACTGGAATGGAAACACTACCAAACTTCATGAGATCCGGCCGACCACAGCTCCACTTCAATTACCTATTCTTCAAAGAAAAGGAAAGATAATCGTGCGCAGACTAAGAATTGGACATACTCGAATAACCCATTGACACCTGATTGCCTCTGAAGACCCCCCATTTTGTACAACCTGCAATGTCCCATTCCCTGTGACGCATATCCTGATCGACTGCGCACATTTCGCAACAAATCGTAGAAAATGTCACATCGATGGAAACCTAGCAGAAAATCTTTCTGGTTCATATAAAATAAAAAATACTGTTCTCTTTCTTTTAGATATTGCTTTATATAATAATATTTGATAATAAATTGATGGATATAGCCGTTACTACGTGGTAGGAAATCATCACGAAAAATGAGAAATAAAACTTTCTATGTTTTTATACCACTTCTATTTGTAACCAACGTTACTGCAGTTTCGTCCTATATGGACATTGTTTGATAATGTCCATATAGGACGAAACTGCAGTAACGTTGGTTACAAATAGAAGTGGTATAAAAACATAGAAAGTTTTATTTCTCATTTTTCGTAATATTTGATAATGTATAACTTCCATCCAGTGCATATTAGCATACTGAATAGTGTCTATCAACATACATATTGTTGTACTGATCATTTGTCAATGGCCTTCGTTGTCGAGACACAATAATTTCAATAAAAAAAAAACTTTTGAGAAAATGCCATAAGATGACAGCTGTAACATCAAAAATGTTGCATACTTTTTGAAAAATAGATGGGTATCAATTAACAAAATTTGTTCTAATTTGTCAAGCTTTTATCCGTGAGGTAAAATTGACTCACCCTAAATGAATCCCATTCCTGCTGCATACGTTCTTCAGCGGAAGAAACGGGGATTTTGAAAAGGACAGTAGGAATAGGACGAGCAGGAATAGCTGTTAGAGTGGGAAAATTCGGTGAAACCGAAAGAATCGTTCCCTGATTCCGTGAAGCAGTTGGAGTACCAGCAGGGCTCAATGTCAATGATCCTCGAATTCGTTGAGGTTGAGGTAAGGAGAATGATCTTGAAGAGATTCCCAGCTGCGGAAGCAGCCTGCCAATCTGTCCATTCGCGAAGAAGAACAAGGAAACAAAACAAATGAAGGTGACCTTCATGGTTCCTGTAAAAAAATGTGTGTGTGAGATGTAATGCTGTTTATTGATATACCTATTCGAAATCAATAATAGGATTCAAACAAGAAATCTAGTTTCGAATCTCGTCAACTGTTCCGTTTGAAAAAATTCAATTGCTCGGAAAATATTATAAATATCTCCAGAGAATCGATCACTTTTACTATTATTAACTTTAAAATGTATTGAAAGAAGATCACCTTTTTTGATCCAATAATCAGATCCAAAAATTTTAAAGATTTTCGTTTCAAGTAATCTCAAGTCTTCGAAACAGATTATCAAAATCTTCATGTAAAATTCTTGATCTGAAACATAAAATTACCTGATTTCAAGTAAATTTCGTCAGCTGAATTGATACTATTGAAAACATTATATTCTTGCGGAGTTACGAAAGCTGCATTATTTCGAAAACTTGTTTGGGTTCATACAAAACTGAATTAAAACCTGTTTTCGTGCATGTGCTGCGAGAAATTATTATTTTGATCAGTTTTTGATGATCAATCCAATAATAATTTTAATAGGTAAATACCATCGGAAATTCCTTCATTTCTAAATGACAAATGCAGTTCTGGTTAAAAATAGTTCTCAGTGTTGAGTAATTCAATGCAAATTATCTTAATTTTTTATAACAACTAGATGAAAGAATAGTCGATTTCTCTAAAGAATATTCATGCAGAAATGTTCATTTATTTGGAAAATTTCAAAATCAAATCATCAGAAAATTTTAGTATAATTTGAGAATAATATCAACTTGAAAAAAGAAAAATTGAATATTTTGAACTAAAATATATAAAATAATATGACGAATATTTTAGTTCTCTCATTATAGGAATATTTTCTTAGAATTAGAAAATTGTCAAAGAATTTTGAATAAAATTTTTCGATTTGATCAAAATAACCAAATTTTCTTGAATAGATTCGATTTGCTATCAATTCAAGACAATTGATACAAAACTTTTGAAATTGTTAAGTTGAGAAGCAATTTTTATGCTTGTAACAAAACTTCATTAACATGGAATGGGAATTGTCGATACTTTTGAATAAATAGAATAAAATTAGAGAAAAGGAAAATAGAGACTGATATCAGTTAAAATATTCTATCGTGGTAGGTATGATAACTTCAATCAGATAAAGTATTCTATCAGCGTATAATAACATTTTTCCAACATATGATCTTTAAGCCTTTCTTTGAACTCAGGCAGTTTTTCTATATCCCTTAAATATTCTGGAACTTCATCAAATATTCTTGGACCAATTGTACTCTGGTGCACACGAAGTTACTTTCAGTCTTGCAAACGGCAAAAGCAAATTCTGATTGATTCTTGTATTATAATGATGAAAATTGTTATTCATTGTAAAGGATGGTCTGTTTTTTAATGGATATTCACATAGTTCAAATATACAAACAAATGTCAATGTTAGAACTTTATATTCTTTGAATGGTCTATTACAAGTTTCTCGAGGTGAAATGTTTTTAATGAATCGTAGTATGCGCTTTTGTGCAACAAATGCATATTGGGTAGAAGATGAACCACATCTTAGCCTAGATTCTACTTGGGCAAGAAGAACTGACCTTCACTTAAAACTGATCAAAGATTAGTGAAAATAAACTTAAGGTAGTTCAATTTCGAAGTTAATTGCTGACAGTGAGCTTTCCAGTTGAGGAATTTATCAACAAAAATACCCAAGAATCTAACACTTTCTTTAGTATTAGTTAACGCCATGTTGTTTAAAGTGAAACAAATGTCTTCGATTTTATTTTGAAAGCTTTGGATACGAATAACCTTCGTTTTTTCAGTGTTGAAGAATAGGTCGTGCTTGTTGAAGAAATTTGATACCTGATGTACTGTGATAGGCACATTTATTTTCTGAGGTTTTGGTATCCGGTGCTGATATTATCGGGGGTAATACCAAGAGTACTCTCAATACTCTCGATGATTTCACTCGTCGTATGAAACCCTCCTTTCCTGCAGTATGAGGAGTAAGGGACGTATGCCTCGATAATACGCAGCTCCTAGCTTTCGAGCCGGTAATACCACTTTGTCATGGCAACCACGTATCCAAACAACAATGGAGAACTCAATATCACCTTGATGATAATATGAATGTCATACTGACAGACGTCATGTCTATCAGGCATTATATATAACTATTGAAGAATTCAAGACAGAATTACTATCGATAGTATTGCGAGCACTCGTGGTATTATCCCCGATAGTAAATCTGTCAGAAATCAATGAGATCAAATTGCTTGGTAACACCACGAGTCCTTTAGGACGAGTGGTGTTACCTCAAAGCAATTTAATCGAGTTTGGAATTTCTGACAGAATTATCGATAGTGTTGTGAGACGAGTAGTATTTATTGAGATAATTACACGAACCAATAAAGTAAAAAAAGTTCCATTGTCGTGAATTCTTCAATAGTTAGATAATGCCTGATTGACATGAAGTCTGTCAGACTGACATTCATATTAGTAGAAAGAAGATATATTCTATTCTTCGTTGTTGTTTGGATACGTGGTTGCCATGACAAAGTAGTATTATCGGCTCGAAAGCTAGGAACTGCGTATTATCGAGGCATACGTCCCTTATTGGTCCTAATATTGCAGGAAAGGAGGGTTTCATACGACGAGTGGAATTATCAATGAAAAATCATTTCTATATGCAGAATAATGTCAAGAGTCTATATTATCCATATGAAGGATGAACAGAATTGTTTTAAAAAAAAATTGTTGTTTCCGTCAACCGATTGCACCACTACGCGCAACCCTCAGAAGTCTTCGAGAGACTTGTGTGAGCTAGGGAAGACGCAGCTCTTACCTTTTCACGTGTGATGCCATGCACGAGACTGATGACCATGCGGGGATTTGCACCCTCGACTCTTCGCTCCAAAAGCGAACGCTCTACCATCACGGCCATCACGGCCCATAATGGGACCCAATATTGTGCCTTGTGGGACTCCCACACTTATATTTATTTATTTATTTACGGAAGTGTCCATTACAGCATTGTACAAATTAAAGATTAAAAATTGCGGTCTTAAATATACCTACAAAATATACTACACAAAAAAGTATTAACACACGTTTTAAAAATTGTTGTCATATATACATATATAAAAAATATACACTCACTACACAAAAAACATTTATAGTCATTGATAAAATAAGAATAAAATCACATATCATTGAACCAAGTGTTTGACTTTTTTATTTTTTATTTCCATTTTTTAGGTCACGTCTGAAAGTAGAAAATGGTATGCCGAAGTAAGTCAAATCTACATTATTAGCATTCCTTACCATTCTTGTTAAAGGGCTGTGGTGCCCGTAGATTCGATAATGATGTTTGATATGAAAGGTATCATTCGACATAGTGCCAGAAGTATTAATTTTGAAATCAACATGAGCAGCAGGAGATCTGGGGAAAAAACATCACCAGCTAGCAACTTGAACAAAAAACATAAGTCGGTTTCGATTCTCCTGTTCTCAAGAGTAGTTATTTTTAACAAAGAACATAGGGCTGGATAACTACATGAATTCCTAGTTTGTATGCAGAAGATCTTAAAAATTTGTGTTGTACAGTTTCCAGCATATTAATATAAGTCTGATAGTAAGGGTTCCATACCACAGACGCATATTCCAGTAAAGAACCTTAAAGGAGTTGATTGAGAGGTCTCTGGATACTCTCTTGATGTAACCGAGCATCTTGCGTGCTTCCAGGAAGATCATTTTTATGTGTTCTGAAAAAGATAATTTATCATCCAATAATACCCCAAGGTCCTTTATTTGAGTAACCCTTTCGAGGTCTAACGAGTTGATGGAGTATGAATAATCAATAGAACTTTGATTTCTGTTGAAATTTATGAAGTAGTATTTATTAAGGTTCAGATCCATTCCGTTGGAATTGCACCAATGAACAAGGTTATTGATATCACTCTGTAGTTCGTGACAGTCTATTTCATTTTCAATAACTTTAAAAAATTTCAGATCATCAGCGAATAGTAGGAACTGAGAATACTCTATACTGAGGGCAATGTCATTGACAAATAAGTTGAATAGTGGTGGGCCACAGTGACTTCCCTGAGGAACCCCAGAGGCCAGAATTAACTTCTATAATATCTGAGATATAATTGCCAATTTTAACCTTGATACTTGAAGTATCAGATTAAATTTTACAAATTTCATTCTTTTTATTTACTTGCAAGGATTCAAATTGTTTTCGATTGTCGAGAAATGTTGCTAACCAACTTATAGAAGCATTTCTAATGACATATTTTTCGAATTTCGATATAAGTATTTGATGGTTGACACAGTCGAATGACCTGTTTAATTCACAGAGAATCACTGCTGGGCATTCTCCTGCTTCAACATATTTTATAGTTTCTTTTAATGATGAAAACAGCTGTATTTGTAGTTTTTTAGAGCAAAATCTATGTTGCATATGACTGAGGCTGTTGCACTTTCGTATGAGATGAATTAGCGCAGAATTCACTTATTTATATTTATCACCCCATTCATTAATCACAAAAATAGTAAAGAACATAACTGTAGGTACGTGGCGTCATTTTATGTCTTATTCGTTCAATTCGGGTGTAGTGTGGGTGTTGTTCATCAATCATTAATCGAAAAACTCTCAATTCGGTATTTTTTAATCAATTACTCTGTAACGTACTCTTTACAACAGAAATGTTTCATGTATTTTTAGTTGTGATATTACAAGAGAGTGAGAATAAATTGAAAATACTGATTTTATTGAAAATATGAACAGGATGTTCATGAAGTCAGTTGTGGAATCATCTGCGACTGAAAGAGGTTATCTTGTACGATTGAAAATAGCGACTAAAGTTTATCTTTCAGTCGCAGATGATTACACAACTGACTTTATGAACATCCTGTTCATATTTTCAATAAAATTAACATGCCATACCCATGACAGGTTTTATGTCAGAAAAATATTTTCAAAGTGTCACCGCGCAAGAAATAGTCCAAAAATTCCATCATTACAGTGTGAAATTGCTTCTGAAAAGTATGATTTCCAATTCTTCCGACCTCCCTGATGATCTAGAAGAGTGAAATGAAGTTTTGTCGACCAAAATGTATTGGATGCCTGCGAAAGAGAAAAGCTGGATTTATAGATTGAGTCGCAGCCGCAGTCGTTGCAGTTGACGTTGCCGTAGGAAGATAAATGTGTCGTTGCTCATGTATACGTTTATAGATCCGCTGCCGTTGCAGTTGCTGTTGTCGCTGCCGCCGGTAGTTATCCAACTTTTATCTCGGACGGCAGCGGCAGCGTAAAATGACATGAAACTCTAACCGTATACATAGTCAATCGCCAGCGACTCGTCAGAGTTTCGCCGTTCGCTACACAAGGATTATAATGCACAGTCGAGCTCCAAAAAAGTGGTACATCGCCAGAGTTTCGCCAAAATGTGACTTATCGCGTAGTCGTTACTTTTTTGGAGCTCGACTGTGCATTATAATCCTTGTGTAGCGAACGGCGAAACTCTGGCGAATCGCTGGAGATTGACTATGCATACGGCTGAAAATGTTCTTGTCAAAAATGAACTAAAAGTCACATAATTTAGGTTATGTATTTGTTTATGTAGTTTGAAAGCAAACATTAATTTTATTCAAAAATGTCAGAAAATGAGGAAAATATATATGTTGATGTATTCGTATTCCTAATCCTACTAGAAGTATTTCCACATCTCTATAATCTGAAGGACAAGAATTATAAAAATATGTTCATGAAGAAAAACAGTTGGCACTCAATGAACACAAAATAAAACTATAAATTGGTAATAGTTTTGCCTGCGGCTACGGCTACGGCAGCGGAAGCGGCTGCGACACAATCTATAAATCCATCTTATACAATTACGCATCAATGTGAAATGGACGATTTTCTGTGAGTGATACTTCTGAATAACATTCTCTCTTATCTCATTTATACATAATAATCTCCAATGGAAACTGGACATTTTAGAAATAATAAACTATCTGAACGAAAATGCTAATTTTCACTTTCAGATTTTGCTCTCAAGTTATATAGGGTCACAATATCTATCAGATGTAGTTTAATGTCCAGCGTGGCTTTTGCCGGGGAAGTAGTTGTTTTCTGTTAGATATTACAAAGAAGTAACTTCATTTTATTTGTATTGGTTCAGTGTTCAACTGAGAATGGTTCCCTTTACAAAATTGAAAATAATTTGACAGCATTTCGAAAACTCCAAGTTTTAGTTGAGTCTTGAGGTATTCTATCTATTATTATTACAATCATACACACATTTTCATGGAATGACAATATACCAATACATTTTTTTATTAATTTTTCTCTGTAGAAAATTCCTACAATGCGAATTTTGATACGCCAAAATTTACATAAACATGAACGTATTAAATTGGAAGTTTCTGTTGATTTTTAGGGATATCAAAAAATAATCAATAAAACAAATAACGTTGCGAATGAACGATGGCATTTTTGGGAATGAAACTTTTTTCCTGATTTCGAAAATTAACCTTATTATTATGTTATGCCGTTTTTGAGTTATTAAACGTTGAATAACTTAGTTATTTAAAAAGAAGGGTTCCAACGAAGATATCAACAACTATAGAAATGTATGTTCACGAAGTCAACTAGCCAATTTATTCCATTATTGCTTCAATTTCTACCTTGAAAAATTCTTGGAAAATAATAAATTGTTAAATAGAATTAATTATGTAATACAATTTATTCTAGCTTGAACAATAAGGAACATTGAGCATTAAGCTTCTCATTAAAAAATCATTTCACATTGGAGTTAGTGGAGTAGCGAATAGTGGGGTTGCATCCTTATTTACAGAACAGGGGTCATATTGTCACAAAAAATGCATTTAAATCAGAGTCAACCAGTGTTTCTATAGGCGTACCCCAAGGTTTAATACTTTGTCTATGGTTTTTTATCATATTTGTTAATGGCATGATTTTATCAAGTAGTTTTATCAAAAAAACATAATTTATGCTGATGATACGAATAACATGATATCCCAAGATAATCTCGGCAAGACCATTTGTAAAATACATTGAGAAATATTTTCCCAAAGGTGAAGGTTTCAGTAGAAAAAGGCGTGTAGTTCAAAAAAAACCAGGAGAACAGCTGGATATACTGCTTCATTTCGAAGGAAAGCCTATCCTTATTAATTTGCGAATAGAGTTTTTTGAAACATTTATTTTTTTTTCCTTGGTGTTTTGGCATCGACTGCTATGGTCAATAGCCATGTGTTCTGGATAGGCCTTGTTACTAACTCCATACGCCACTTTAGGAGCAGCACTGTCAATTTTTAACGCAACAGTGAATCGTGGAGGATTATTCCCAGCCGACACGAGCCTCCATCATTCAGACTTTCAAATCTGAAAATGAAAAAAGATCGAACCGTCTGGGAGTCGAACCTGCAACCTCTCGGTTACCAGGCGAGCGCTCAACCACTGCGCTAATTCTCGCCCTGAAACATTTTATTATTTTTCAGAAAGAATGTAGCCGCTCAAATAGATCAAAGTTTTTCCAAAATCAAGCGTACGTTGAAATGGCATAACTACAAACAATTCAACAATTTACCACTACAGACGCTCAGAAGAGGAAAGGACTAGAATTTTAACAAAAGATGATTCAAGATTTGAAAGCAGATACCGATTATTTAACCAAAATATTGTGGAGTCATCATTTTCTACGGCAGGAGTTTTAAATAGAAAAAATCGAAGATCGTGTGAAAAAATACAACAGAAAAAAACCAATAAAAAAATTAAGAAGAAAAACTGTCTAATTATATGTTGACTGGAGTTCTCTATCAAGAAATACTCCTAAATGAAGAAAATATTTTTTAAAGAATTGTATGGAAGCCAGTATCATTTAGATGTAAGATGACCCGGATAGCGATCTATCCGTTCGAGATCATTTGAATAATGTTTTTCAAATATGGATAGGAAATAAAATGGAAGTATTATATGGCCACCCGATAGTCCGGACTTAACCCCTATGGATTAGTTTTTCTAGGTATTTCTAAAAGACTCTATTATTAAAAATATTCAATCAATTACGGACATTCTACTTGAATTAGAGAATCTGAATGTCAATAATGAGACAATATCCTATGCAATTATAAATATAATAAGGTGATAGAAATTATGCATTGACAATAATGGTGGACTCATTGAACAACTTTTATGAGTTATCATGTTCTTTAAATTTTCTAAATATATGTTAACTATTTTTGTATAAATATTTGAACAATTTCTTCCTCGCTCTTTAAACCATTTTGATAATTCCATCAGAGAAATGCCACTAAACAATATATTGATATTCCATACCGTAATTCAAATATGAGTTTACCTAATCTTCTTATGAATTTTTACCCCAAAACTGTAGAAAGTTCATGTTAAAATTTTACATCAATGCAAACCCGCCTAGTTTCATGCTCATCGTCTTGCTCATTTTAATGATTATAATAGTGTTATCTTTAGAGTTAATTTTATTTTTTCACCCAATGTATCATTAATTGTGTTTTCATCTTTACAAACAATTATCAATATCTCATTTGTACTCGAAACAAGTGTTGTAATATTACATTAATGTAATATCGTGTTATTGCATAATCATTAGTGTTTCTATTTATACAAACAATACTTTTTCAATTCATCTTTGTACTTGCAACAATGTTCAATTACTTATCAAGATGTGTTATCCTTATATTGTATATTGTACTGTATTGTATTATTCTAAATAAACAATAATCACTTCTCAAATAGATTTTCGAATCAACTTGTAATCTGGAATTCCGATCAATTCAGCAGCAGATGAGAAATAATTGATGACTTGTTGTATAATTTCAGATCATCCACAAACATTAACTTATTGCAATCGAGTGTCTCGCAAAGGTTAATGATGAATATCAAGAACAACAATGGACGAAAGTGGTAACTTTGAGGAACTCCACTGGTTGCAATAAAATTGTGTGAACAGAATCCGTTATAAGAGACACACCGTATACTGTTATTCAAGTATGATTTCAAAAGGTTCAGAAAAATGTAATTGAATTCCAAACAAGTAATTTTTTTTATAAGTATTCCATGATTTATTTTGTCGAAGGCCTTGGCGAAATCAGTATACACCGCTTCAACCTGTCCTCTTTGATCTAGTGATTCACATAAGTTTTGACTAAAATTGAATAAATTTCTAATTCATGTTGAAATTCAGATATGACATATTTGGTTGCCAGATAAATGCGATTATATATTATAATCTCCAAGATCTTTGCGGGGTTACTTAAGATTGAAATTGTTCTATAATTGCTAATGGAAGCACAAGCTTGAGACTCATGTACAAGACAAACTTTTCTAGAAATTTTCTAGATATCAGGAAAGACCGATGTACTTGAGTATATGAGTTTAGAAAATAACAGACGTGTTCATAAAGAAGTAAATTTCTGATATATTTTTTTAAAAATTGCCGGTAATCGAGAAACGCATGATAAAAAAAAAATAACTTGTCAAATCAGGCAAAGTTCCTAACGAAAGGTATATAATCTACATAATATGAGTGGTACCCCCTTTTTGACTTATATAGGTATAATCCAAATCACGAAACTTCACTTCACACACATTGCACTAGTACACGGTAATACGTTTCGCCAATCGAGGTACCTTCATCAGTAAGTTGTTAATTAGTTCACTAACCCAGACTAACAATAACTATGTTGAAATGCACACATCTCTGATGTAGTAAGTAACATCTTTAGGTACTTTTTATGCACTTTATTTTTCAGATCTTCAATACGTGGTGACTGCACTGTGTTGTTTGAAATGCTTTTTCTTTGCTAGCCATATTTGAGACATACTTTCATCGCAGGTCCAACTAATTTTGTAAAATTTGATTGACTTTTCCAGAATATTATCACCACCATATTCAGTTTTTTGAAAACCATACTCATTAATTCTTTCATCTATTCGCTGTTTGTGTAAAATAACAATTTGAAAATTAAATATGTGAAGAAAAATTTACTTTTTAGCATATACCGAGCGACCGTACACTTGCCTTATAGAGAAAGTGCTTCACCACACGAAAATTGAATGGGTATCCTGTTAACCAATTAATCACTATTCGAAAAATTGGTAACTGGATTTGTCTATTTATACTTGTGAGAATTATTAGAGAGGGGAGCATTTTAATCGGTATAATATAATATTGTCATCAATAACGATCGGATATTCGGGTAACCTTGTGGTGCTCCCGGACTCGAATTTGCATAATACTTACTTTTAAGATCATGGTCACTTGCAGAAGGCTAAGAGCTTGTGGAATTTCCTTCAAAGTTCAGGTTATTCCCCTTGTGATGAATACAATATATGTCTATAGCGATTTTAAACCCCCACGGTTTTAAATAGTCAATTCACAATGGTCATTAGGTGACTATTTATACATAATTTTTTGCACAATTAACGAAATGGTAGGTAGAGCGATTTTTTGTACCCATTGATATCAATGATTCCAATGTAACCAATAGGTTACTTTCATAATTCATATGATCGAGTGTTCGCAATACTATCGATAGTAATTCTGTGAGAAATCAACGAGATCAAATTGCTTGGTAACACCACGAGTCCTTTAAATTAGGACGAGTGGTGTTACCTCAAAGCAATTTGATCGAGTTTAATATTTCTGACAGAATTATCGATAGTATTGTGAGCACGAGTAGTATTTATTGAGATCATTTCACGAACCAACAAAGTAAAGAAATTTCCATTGTCGCGAATTCTTCAATAGTTATAGATAATGCCCGATAGACATGAAGTCTGTCAGAGTGACATTCATATTAGTAGCAAGATGATATTATATTCTCCGTTGTTGTTTGGATACGTGGTTGCCATGACAAAGTGGTATTACCGGCTCGAAAGGAAGGAACAGAGGAATATCCCTTAGTGGTCGTAATATTGCAGGAAAGGAGGGTTTCATAGGGCGAGTGAAATTATCGGAGGTAATACCACGAGAGCTCGCAATACTATCGATAGTAATTCTGTCAAATAAACGAGATCAAATTGCTTGGTAACACCAAGAGTCCTTTCGGATTTCTGACAGAATTATCGATGGTATTGTGAGCACGAGTAGTATTTATTGGGATAATTTCACAAACCAACAAAGTAAAAAAGTTCCATTGTCGTGAATTCTTCAATAGTTATGGATAATGCCTGATAGGCATGAAGTCTGTCGATTGACATTCATATTAGTAGCAAGATGAAGTCTTCGTTGTTGTTTGGATACGTAGTTGCCATGACAAAGTGGTATTACCGACTCAAAAGGAAGGAACTGCGTGTTACTGAGACATACGTCCCTTATTGGTCCTAATATTGCACGAAAATTATCACTCATAATCTCCCTAGAGCATGAATTATTTCCGGAAATTTTCTTTAAAATTCGCAACTGAGGAAAATTTCCGAAATATTAATTGATGCTCGCGGGAGATTCGGTAAGAAAATTTTATAAAAAAACTTTTTTAAAATAGAAATTAAATTGGTGACATACTTAGGTGACACATTATTATCGTTGTAACGGACATCATAGTAGGCCGTTGTTAAGGCTTTGTCTCACAACAGCGAATTGCGAATTTGATATCATCGGTTGAAAATACACAAAAAGTAACATTTTGTGTATTTTCAACCAATGAGTGTTTCATAAAATGGCCATGATGACGAGTTTTTTGACGTTTTGCATGACAAGTTTCAAAGTCAGTAGGTATGTGTTTTGTGTTCAAAAGCATAGTCGATTGTAGTCGCGTTTTATCTGTTATGTACATCAGATACAAAATTAAAATGTCGCATTTTGGTAAAGAAAATTGTGAGACGATAAGAAAAGAGGTGGATGAATTAATTCCAGATAATCCAAAAATTCAAAGACAATGATATGGAATCAATTTCTTGAATTTTGCAAAAAAAGAAAATACAACATCGAGGCATCAACTTCTGTCGAAGAGTTGGATAGAATTTTAGAAAATTGGGGCTTCAACATGAAAAAAAGAAATTCAGAAGATTATAAAGAGTCTGTTGTGAAGGTAGGAGAAAATTTCCTGGAGATTACTATTTATTTTAAGCAAGAAAGTTTGTTATTATTCCAGGTTATGTGGAATTCTGCAGCGAAGCAGATCCAAGAAAAGTGCTTTGCCAAATTTCGACTAAAATTTAACCCATTTTCCGATGTCGAATTTGTAGCAGCATGAGCTGCACGGGATGCGAAACGAAGAAGCCCACAAAAAGACCCAACAAAAGGGAAGTCTAGTGCAGCAGCCCTTACCAATGATGAATACACAAAAATAGTCAAAATATGGAATGAAAATTGTTTCACATTATTTCACGCGAACTAGCCTGGATAGGCGGTGAATTAGACCACGATGGAAATTTTACTGGAAGGATTGAATACAATCCCGTTTTTACTCAAGGTGGTTCAAAGAAACTGGCTGACAGTAAGTGGCTAGTAAGAAACATTAGAAATATTGACGAGTGTCCCATACGAATATTCAACAAATATATGGAAAATCGTGGGGACCTACTAATAGATAGTTTGTTTGTAACTCCCAGTCCGTAATGGAACGCACAGCTTTTAAACAGATGGTATAATAATAGTCCTGTAGGTAAAAACACAATATATTCTTGGTTAAAGGAATCCGCCTCTAAAATAGGAATTGATACAAAAAAAACAAGATCACAAATCAATCAGCAAGGGCTACAGCAGTATCAAACTTGGCAGAAAATGGTGTACAGGAACAGCAACTTATTAAGATTACCGGACACAGTAATCCCCAGTCCATAAAACCATATCTTCAAATGGATGTTGAGCACCATAAAAATATAATTCAGGCCATGAGAGCTGATCATTCAGTGGAAAACAACCAAAATACGTCAGTAATAACGTCAGAAATTAACCAGTGCCAACAGACAGCCATACAACCTAGTAATATTGTTTATAATAGCTGTGTATTTAATACAAATAATTATTACAATAATGAAAATAAAAATTAAACTTAAGTTTGTTCCGTAGAAGTTCAATGTTCCTAATTTGTATTGTTAAATAAAGTACATTTTCAATAATTAGTTTTTATTTGTATATATTTTTATAGTTCTACTTTTTCACCTGTGCTTTAGTAAGGTGGTTACGTTAAAAAAAATACATAAAAAATCACGATAAGGTGCTTATACGACTTAATTTTGAATAACTAGAGGAAAAAGAGTCTACTATCCATATAGCTAACATACTGATCTAGATATGCATACTACGTTACCATAATATTAAAAGAAACAAATTCAATCAACTTTCCAAAATGTCTTTATATAAAAAGCAATGAAAATAGTTTTATTACCAATTTTTTTTGGGTCCCCTGTGCTCTAGTAAAATGTGATTTAAATAATTAAATAAAATATATAATATTCTATCCATATCACACAATTTTATAGAACTAGAGGAAAGGGAATAGAATTATAGTTGGTAGGTATACCCACTTCTATCGCGGATTTGATATCAAATATTTTAATTTCCCTATGCTCTAGTGAAATGTGTTTTAAATAATCAAATAGAGAAGCAAATATTCTACCAAAATCACATAATTTTATAGTAGGAAAGGGACAAAAAATTAAGGTCTACTTCTATCGGACGCTAATGAATTACATCGGTGACACCTTCATTTATTAACCTCGGATTTGATGTCAAATATTGTAATTTCCCTATGCTCTAGTAAAACAAGGTTTAAAATCTAAAATAAATATTAGTCTTTACACTTTTCCTTATTTTAAACTACTAGAAACAAGGGAAAGTTTTAAAAGAATTAAAAATAATAACGCATACAAAATAAATGATAATTTTACGAGTTATAAAATTATTCAAAGTTGGCTATATGTAGTGACAGTGACAAGTTCCTTATGTCTATGGTTTCTTATAATTATTTGCATTATTAACACTTGGGTGTCGTGAAATACAGATAATTATTTAAATATTTATTAATAATGTAATGTACAGAATGTGAGCATATTCAAATTTGTCATTAAAATGTAAAGTATTTAACTGACTATTACTATTATTTCATGAAGCATAGACATTTAATGGAAAAAAACAACAGATCCTTACCTTACTCGCCATTGAGGAGAAAAGACGTGGAATAGGAATTTCTAATACATTTGAAATTTGTAACAGATATAGAGATAACTTGTACCTATAATTAAGTTATAAATAAATATCTATCAAAAATATTTTACGCCACTGTGTTCATGATAGATGTCAAGCCAGAGGGAAATTTCCACTTATTAATTTCCCTCTACGCAAGGAAATTTCCGAAGAAATTAGGTTATTGTCATAGCAACATGTCAAAATGCAGGCATCGGATTGGCTAAAATTAACTGGTATAAATTTTTCAATATAATCATTTCCCTGTACTATTTTCAGTGATGACATTTAAATGTGTCAAAATAAGATATTATTCATCCTTAGAAAACTGTAGAATGAAAAAGAATTTAGAATTATCTCATCTAATTTTATTACACGAACCTCAATGAAAAGGAGGCCTCCGAAATGATTGACCTTTTCGAGCATTTGACAGTGTAAGTTATTTGACTTCATTATGATTTTTCATTTTGTTTCTTAGAATTCAAATGATTTTTTTTTCCACAAGCGTGCTGGATTCACCCTATACCCGCACGCTATTTAGCTTGGGTATTTTTTTTTTCCGCACTAGTGCTGAAAAAAATTTCAAACACTAGTGTGGGAAAAACACTAACATAATTTTGTCGCAAATTATAAGTGGTAGATGATAAAATATTGAAGTTTTAGCTTGATTGCTGAGGAATTAGGAAAGTTTGTTCAAAATTATCCATCAACTGTTTTGTAAAAATTGAGAAATATTGAAAAATAAAAATTAATTTTTACGAAAATCCCGTTGTATACACTCAGATAGATCTGATATCCGTTACAACGTCAAACCTATAGTCCAAGATCCCTGGGCCGCCAGACGTTACTTATTTTTAAACAAACGAAATGTGTATGATTGAGTAGTGTTAGTATGTACTATGTTCGCATGCCAACCTGCTAGCTTCACCAGATGACCATTCTTCAGATATTAGGGAATCAAGGTACGTAAAAAAAATACTACTAACCTAGTTGAATTGCCAGTCTACAGATATTTTTCTGTAACCCATGGTGGGTTCGTGGACAGAGTCACTAGCTACCACAAAAATAAGCTTAACTTCAATTGGTATGGCTGATTTTTATCTGTATTTTGTAGAATATCACTCTGAAGTAATTTCAAAAGTGTCAGACGCTTTCCATAGACCAGAACTTTTGTCAGACGCTTTAAAGCTTCACAAATTACTTCAGAGTAATATTCTACAAAATATACATAAAAATCAGCCACACACATTTGAGTTAAGTAACTCTCATTTTTAGTTACCTTTCTCACCTGGTACCTGCCCAGGTGTCACAAAGCGAACTCCACAAGCTCGCAGGTATTAAAAGTACATGAGACACCACTCAGAACCTAAGTCTTCATCTTTTCAAAAATAAGTTATGTCTGAAGGCCTTGGGATTTCACTTATAAGGAAATCTTTTATTTACCAAAATTCTGCTTTCTTTTAAATTTCTTTTTGAACAAAAATCCTCCCAGAGTCGAAGTCGTTTCCAACCGAGATGGCTGACCCTAGTGTGATGCGTCTGCTGGGTTTAAAAAACCAAATAAAATTGTTGGAGACGAGATTTGAACTCGGAGGTCGAAGATGTTTCCAACCGAGATGGCTGACCCTAGTGTGATGCGTCTGCTGGGTTTAAAAAAAAATTAAATTTGTTAGAGACGAGATTTGAACTCGGAGGTCCGGGGTGATAGCAAGTGACTCTGTCCACGAACCCACCGTGGGTTACAGAAAAATGTCTGTAGACTGGCAATTCAACTAAGTGAGTAGTGTTATTACGTACCTTCATTTCCTAATATCTGAAGAATGGTCATCTGGTCAAGCTAGCAGGTAGGCATGCGAACATAGTACATACTAACACTGCTCAATCGTACACATTTCGTTCGTTTAAAAAGAAGTAACGTCTGACGGCTCTGGGATCTTGCTCTACTATTGTTGTCATGCCAATCGAAACATAAATTTGGTTGCGATTGTCGAAGTGACAAGACAAGCTGACAAGCGTTACCTATCGAATTGTCGATTCAGTGAAACTGCTACAATGGATTATTCATCTGACGAGGAACTTCCACAAGAAATTGTGCTAGCGCCTCTGCTGCTTTAGAGTTATTGCCAACGAAGTGTAAAGAAAGGTATGGGAAACAATACACGCGTTTTATGGAATGGTGAAACAATAAATAAGTGATAACACCAAATAAAGTAGAAGTATTTTTGGCTTCTTTTCTAGAAATGTCTGTAACCTGGAGGACGAACACCTTATGGGCCAAATATTCAATATTCGTTTGAAATGCTCAGCATGCCCAAAAAATCATGAAGATTACCTAATTGTATCGGTGTGAAGTTAGCAACGAATTCTCATCCACGAAATTTGTGAAGTTAGCAACGAATTCTCATCCACGAAATCTAACATATAGAAAATGATGACGAGTCACTCCGTATTGAAGTAGTGTCGATATAGTTGTCACCCCCTCGGTTTTTTGTAAGAGAAAGCGAAAATTGAAAGTTGAATTTATACACCATAATCTTGACAAACAGTACCATAAAAACTGAACCGTATATTCTGCCGACTTGCAACGAATACCAAATTATTGACAATGAGTCACTCCAATACACAGTATTGATGAAATGATTGTCAACCACTTGGTTTTTATCTTAGAGGGGAAGCAAAACGAAAATTGAATGTAACCACCATAATTTCTACAAAATAAGTACCATAAAAACTGAACCATGCGTTCTGCCGACTTCCAACGAATACCGTATCATTTCCAATGAGTCATTCCATTACACAGTATTGACGAAATGATTGTCACCCCATCGGTTTTTTTCTTAGAGAAGGCGAAAATTAAAAATTTAATTTATTCATCATAATTTCGACAAACAAAGTACCATAAAAACTGACCCGTACGTTCTGCCGACTTGCCCCGATAACAAAATATTGCTGATGAATTACTTCAGTACACAATTTTGACGAAATGATTGTCACCCCCTCGGTTGTTTTCTTAGAGAAGGCTAAAATAATAAATTGAATTTATCCACCATAATTTTGACAAAGTACCATAAAAACTGAACCGTACCTTCTGCCGACTTGCAACGATACCAAATCATTGCCAATGAGTTGCTCTATCACACAGTATTGACACAATGATTGTCACCCCCTCGGTTTTTTTCTTAGAGAAGGCAAAAATAAAAAATTGAGTTTATCCACCATAATTTTGACAAACAAAGTACCATAAAAACTGAACCGTACATTCTGCCGAATTGCAACAACAGCAAATCATTGCCAATGAGCTAATCCATCACAAACTATTGACGAAATGATTGTCACCCCCTCGGTTTTTTTCTTAGAGGAGCCGAAAATGAAAAATTAAATTTATCCACCATAATTTTGAAAATTAAAGTGCCATAAAAACTGAACCGTACATTCTGCCGATTCGCAACAACACCAAATCGTTGCTAATGAGCTAATCCATCACAACCTATTGAGTCACCCCCTCGGTTGTTTTCTTAGAGAAGCCGAAAATAAAAAATTAAATTTTTCCACCATAATTTTGAAAAACAAAGTACCATAAAAACTGAACCGTACATTCTGCCGACTTGCAACAACACCAAATCATTGCCAATGAGCTAATCCATCACAAACTATTGACGAAATGATTGTCACCCCCTCGGTTTTTTCTTAGAGGAGCCGAAAATAAAAAATTAAATTTATCCACCATAATTTTGAAAATTAAAGTGCCATAAAAACTGAACCGTACATTCTGCCGACTTGCAACAACACCAAATCATTGCCAATGAGCTAATCCATCACAAACTATTGACGAAATGATTGTCACCCCCTCGGTTTTTTTCTTAGAGGAGCCGAAAATAAAAAATTAAATTTATACACCATAATTTTGAAAATTAAAGTGCCATAAAAACTGAACCGTACATTCTGCCGACTTGCAACAACACCAAATCATTGCCAATGAGCTAATCCATCACAAACTATTGACGAAATGATTGTCACCTCCTCGGTTTTTTTCTTAGAGGAGCCGAAAATAAAAAATTAAATTTATCCACCATAATTTTGAAAATTAAAGTGCCATAAAAACTGAACCGTACATTCTGCCGACTTGCAACAACACCAAATCATTGCCAATGAGCTAATCCATCACAAACAATTGACGAAATGATTGTCACCCTCTCGATTTTTTTCTTAGAGAAGCGGAAAATAAAAAATAAAATTTATCCACCATAATTTTGAAAAACAAAGTACCATAAAAACTGAACCGTACATTCTGCTGACTTGCAACAACACCAAATCATTGCCAATGAGCTAATCCATCACAAACTATTGACGAAATGATTGTCACCCCCTCGGTTTTTTTCTTAGAGGCGCCGAAAATAAAAAATTAAATTTATCCACCATAATTTTGAAAATTAATGTGCCATAAAAACTGAACCGTACATTCTGCCGACTTGCAAAAACACCAAATTATTGCCAATGAGTTATTCCATTACACGTTATTGACGAAATGATTATCACCCACTCAGTTTTTTTCTTAGAGAAGGCAAGAATAAAAAAATTGAATTTATCCACTACAATTTTGACAAAGTACCGTAAAAACTGAACTGCACATTCTGCCGACTTGCAACAACACCAAATCATTGCCAATGACTCATTCCATTACGCAGTATTCACAGGAAACATCTTGTGTACAGTTGAACCACATATATCTATCAGTTTCCGCAATATTGTTTGTCCAGCTTCAGATTTATGAAAATAATAACTAATACAGATGAAAATAAGTTGTTTCCATTGAAGTATAATAAAACGACTGTTCCGTACCTTCTGCAGACTTGCACTGTGGATATACCAAATTATTTATGATGGCTGACTCTATTAGAAAGTAATAATGAAATTATTGTCACAGTTATGGATGCAATTGTATAACTGTAATGGCACATTTCCTATTTCAATAATTTTGCTAAAAATATGTAAACCTCTAGAAATAATGATTGGATAATTTTGCAAAAAAAGAATTTTCTACTAAGACCCAGTGATGGGTGTCGCGATGAATGATCAACTTACTTACGAGTTGAAGAACAGAGGAAACAGAAGAAATTTTTCTTCATATCTGCTTCGTATAATTCTCCCAAACACCAGCCATGCATCATTCTTTTACATAAGTTGCATTCATAAACTGAGAGTTTTCTCGCATTCTCGGTACCACAGAATAAACATTTTCCATGTAGTTTGTCTGATCTTTCGATCAAGTAATTTTTCAAATATTTTCTATATTCCATCATGCTTCGTACCAGGGTCAAATTCTTGTTTGCAGCCAATTGGTCGAAGAAATATATAATATATACCCCACAATTATAGTAATCTCTTTGTATTAAATGGTTGATTTTTTTTTATTTTCCATCCTTTTGTATCATTTTTATCATTTTTGAAGAAAGACCTATATGACTCCAGAAATTTCTGGAATTTTTCGAAGTAAAATTTTATTTCGGGCTCGGTTTCAAGTTGTGGATTAAGGTAAGTGAACTCTTTTTTCAAAGTATCGATTGTTATCAAACAAAAATGATTTTGGTTTATCCAAATCGGAAAAACAACTTTATTGTTAGTGAACCGAAGATTATGGTTTATTTCAACAATATCATTCACGAAAACATTGGTAGACCATTCGCTGGTGAAGATTTGGTATTGATTGTTCCATTGAATATTTATGAGTTGGAGACAGATATCAATTACAAAGTTAGTCAACCAATTCGTTCCATCCAGTGTCACAAAATCTTCAAAATATAATTATTTCATTGAACATTGGACTTTACTGTAGTAACCTATGACATAACTTTTACCAGGAATGTTAACGTAATAATCCTCATTAGATACGAGACCATTTTGCAAAATTCTCAGTGGATTTGCAATGACTTCCAACGATTTTGATGTGACTTCATTTACTCTTTCTGTGTCTATATCATAGAATCTGCGATTTGCTTCACCTTTTGGGTCGACAATTTCGGGCAGCATGTAAAACAGAAAAATGTCTTTGAGCTTTGGGAGGGTGCGCTTCCAATATTCCTCAAGCCGTTTCATTCTCTTTATGAATAATCCCGAAGGTGTATAAACTACTAAGTCACACCAGTTTCGATTGGAAATGTGCATTTGTCCCTGCACTTGATGGTAATAATTATGGCTGGACTTAATAGATCCACTTTTCGAAAGATACGGCAGCTTGCCCTGCTTCACTGCATCAGATGGATTCATATTTCTAATTGAATATGGACATTTGATTTCTACCAGTCCATCGTCGTTAACTAGTCCATCCGGAGAACATGCCAAAAATGAATATTCGTGATGAATGATAAGACCCGATAGCTGAACGTTAAATGAAGGATTCAATTCTTTATACTTCTGAAAGGCAATATTTTCTTTATTTTTACCATAAATTATGGATTTTACGTTAGACAAATAGTACCTGTCTCTATTGAGTATCTCCATTACTTTTTTAGAAAGTGATTCATCCGAATGGCATTTAATAAGTGGCCCAAACTCTGAGGCAGTTAATCTCTTCTTCCTTTCTGAGTGCCATAGATCACATTTGTGTTGTTCAACAGTCTTAACGGCTATCTCTAGAATTTCGGTTTCTGAAAATTTATTTCTACTCAGATATTGATTACAATCCGCTTTGAGATCGGATGTCTTATTGGTTCGTACCTTTTCTGAAACATCTTTAGTAATGATACAAAACTTGCAAAAGAAATCAGTATCTACATTTACTAATTCTTGGGAAACTGTTTCATCTAATTTTCCTTTGTGGCAGTAAAGGCATCTCATTATATCATCATCTGAAGTATTATATGGTGATACATTGTCGTTTTTCAAAGATAATAGTTTGTGAAGTCTACTTTTTTTTAGGTCTGACACTGAACTTTTTACTTTTTTTTTCCATTGCTCAGTCGAGAGCCAACCACAGTTTTCAGATTCCGATATTTTTCGTTTTTCTCTAGTCGCGCACCTTTTACTGGGAATCATCAAAGAATGTTCTTTGTGGAGGGATAAAACGTGATTTCTTATTTCTCTCACCACCCTACCGCATTTTTGTTTTTTCACTCCTTCAAAAATCAAGTTCTTCACCTCGTCAAACCATCTCTCAGCAGGTGCATTACTAAGGTGTTTTCCTCCACTAAGTATCCCTGACCATAAAGGAAGAATTGGCATGTAATTTTCCATAAGAATTTTATAAAATTTTGGAGAATAGAAGATGTTTTCCTCATCACTACGATCACAAACAAGTATTGTTCTCGATGAGATTCTTAGAAAATGTTTATAAAATGGACTCATTTTATATTTAGATGTATCTTGCTTGCATTCATCAACAGTTATTTCTTCACTGAGCTCAGGTACTTTAATAACTTTGTTGGTACACATTTTATGCAATTGCAGTGAAGCTTCTTGTACTCCTTCAGTTTTACGAGAGCTGTTCAAAATTATAAAAATGTTTCTGAACCACAATGAGACAGCTGCAAGTGTTTTCATATCGAAAACGGAAGATACTATTGATTTTATTATAAATTTAGCATTGTCGGTGTCAAAACACTTGTTGGCATCCGATGAAATCGTTTTGGAGAAATGACAAATACATATGTGTATTTCAGTGAAATCTTTGATTTCATATTCATTGTTGGTCAACCGAAAGTAAGTAGTGTCCAGGTACTCACTGACTGACATATTATTCCAAAATATGCAAATCGCATTGATGTATGCCCAAGTGAAATCTATAACTATCTTTGAAAACAAAGGCCATTTTTTGAATCTCTGTTCTGCGTAAATGCGGAATTTACCCAACCATAAGCCAATAGATCCCCCATCATGGCTCTCGGTGTATTGTTCCAATACAGGAACGATTCTATTGTTATGAGGGATTTGTATTACTCCCGCATAATAATAAATTCGTTTGTTGCAGTTTTTTGGGTTTTTGATAACATTTCCTGTAGCATCAAGATGAATGATTGGTAATGTACAGGAAGTAACACTGAAAATTAGCTCGAATTGTTCATCACTGAAAATATATACAAAAAACGGATCCCCAACGCTCTGGATATATTCTGGATTCTGCCTACGTTTTAAAATCATATCGAACAAATCGTCCTTATCTAGATCTAAACGAGATAGCTGTTCTGATCTAATTTTTCTTATAACAGCTTCTGATTTCACTGTTCCTAAATTACCTCTCTGCACTAGAGAGGGTGATATTTGTTCAATGGTTTTTTGTCTGAACTTAAATGGTTTGACGTTATTCAGAGTTTTTCTCATTAAAACCCTTTCAAAATCACGTACATGACCAGTTATAGTATGCAAATGGTTAAAATTCAAACTGCTACTGTAAAGATCGACTAAGACATCTGAATTAGTATGATTTATTTTCATATTGAATATGAAGCATTTGCAATTAAATGCGCAATAAGCGTATATTCTGAAAGATTTTTTTTGTTTGTTGAACTTAGATGATCTAAAGTTGAAAACACAAGTATTGTTGACTGACTTTACTTTTTTTCTTAGAATGTATTTGTAAAATGTATTATCATCCCCGCAAATCGATTTGAATTCAGCTTTGCTCAGTTTGAAACTACCTTCAAGGACAATACATTTTTTATAACTTGGTCGAACCAACTTATCTGAATTAATGTTGATGCTACCTAGAGGTAGTGTTTGTGTCTCCGTATTTTCTTCGTCGTGTTTTGTTATCAATGTCAGGCAATCTGGAATAATTTCAGGTTTTGAACTTGCAACATTTCTGGATTTTTCCAGTGAATTGAAATCTTCTGAATGAGATGGTACCTCTAACGCAGAGACATCAGTGGTGCATTCATGAGAATGCTCCTCTGCTACTTTTTCATTCAATTGATTCTCTATTTGACAAAAGTCTTGAGAATTGGCCGGAAGATCATTTTCCTACTCAAAATTTTCATATTCGGAGTTTCCCGAACTATTAATATTTTTGAATGAATATCCATTCTGAAAGATTGGAGAATCGAACTTGTCGACTACCGATGAAATGTTCGAAACGTTCAAGGGATGCGCCCTTTTGGTAGGAGTCGATGTACGAATTTTCACAATTTCCCCTTGAATTGAGTTTTTATTGTAATCTAGATAACTTTGTAACCTCTTTCGATTTTTCTTCGTGTTATTGCCATATATTTGTTTTGCTAAATAGCAGAGCTTGGAATTTTCATCAGAATATTTGCAACAAGATAAATCATCAATACTCAGTCGATCATCTCTGAGTAACATAGCTATATGTTTTATGTATTTGTTTTTACAAGGAAGTTCGTTTTCTTCTTCGGTCATTTTCGTTAAAACAATATGATGGAAAATATTTCCAATATTTCGTTTCAAAGCATTACGAAGTAAATGTCTAGTACTTCTATCATCTTTATGAAATAATGATTCAGCTGCATTAGAGAGGAGTGGATGATTCAAGTCCAGATTCATTAGCTCTTTTCTAGACATTCTTGAGTAATTGGTATTTATGAAGTCCGCAAACTCTTTCACAGGGATTTTCATTAGTTTTGGCATTATAATAGTGAGATTACAAATTTGTAAATAATTTATCTCCAAATGGAGATGAAAAATATGCAAGTCTAGAAATGAATACAACAAATTTTGTACGTATTATTAAATGAACTGCTTCAATAGATAGAAATTGCTTATTTCATAAACAATCAGTACAAGACCTTATTAATGAAATTAAAATGAATGACAAAACTAAACTAAAATCTAAAATTCTATTAGTATAAATACTGACTCGGAATTCAACCGTACAATAAACAGAAAACCAGCACACTGGAGATACTCGATGATGTTCACGCGGCGCATTTATGTAACCCAATAGAGCAAGACAAGCCATACCACAGCCAGCTGCAATCGTTTTTGAAGTGCACCGTACAGGATAATCTTGACAAATAATGCATTGTAACTTCTTTCCTATGCATCTGACAACAATTTTTGTTAGAGAATATTTGTGTCGTTTTTCATATTCTATCGAGTGGTACAAAAAAATTTGCAAAAAGTCAAAATTCCACTTTTGAGCTATAAAAACCACCCAAATAAACGGAAAACTGAGGGGGTGACATTCATTTAGTTGATACTCTGTAATGAAGTGAATCAATAGCAACAATTAGGTATGTGTTGCAAGTATGTGAAATGTACGGTAAAGTTTTTATGGTACTTTGTTTTCTCGAAATTATTGAATAGAATTATTGAAGTTTTACAAGAAAAAAAACAGGGGGTGTGTAATGGAGTGACTCATTTGCAATGATTCGGTATTGTTGCAAGTCGGAAGAATGAACAGTTCTGTTTTTATGGTACTTTGTCAGAATTATGGTGGATAAATTCTCCATTTTCGTCTTCTCTTAGGAAAAAACCGAGAGGGTGACAATCATTTCGTCAATACTGTGTAATGAAGTAACTCATTGGCATTGATTTGGTATTGTTGAAAGTCGGCAGAATGTACGGTTCAGTTTTTATGTTACTTTGTCGAAATTATGGTGGAGAAATTCAATTTTTAAAGGACCACGCACACATTTTATGGGAAAAAGTCTTTCAGTGAAAATGGCTGGATTTTCGATATGTTGAAGCTGTAGCCATTCTGAGTAAAAGTCTCTGTTGGCCCAACTCAATCGTATTACTAGATTCGGCGCTAGAGGGCGTCAAATCATGAATTTCGTGATTTTTTGAGAAATTCAACTGAATGAAAAAATATCAATCTCATTTAAATTCAATGTTGTGTGCGACTGGGCATGCCCAAAATTCGCGAGAAATATTTTTCCATAATACAGAATAAAAAAACACCACTGTTTTCCTACAGGGTTGGTTGTCAACGATATACTCAATTCCTCAGTGAATGAATTCACCTACGAGGTTATAAGTTGATTGAGATAATCATTGATAATTAATCAGAATGGTTTGTTGATCTACCAAAATATGATGAAGTGATGAATACAGAGTGTTTGGAATGAGGAAGGGTCCATATTATATATACACGTGATTACTCCAAATCACGAAATTTAGTACTTTTGAGTGAATTCAGATAAATGAAAAACATATACTTATTACTTATAGTCGATAGTCAACTGTGGTTCAACAAAGCGTTATTAAGATCGTGAATGATTCCTCTGTGATACAAAAAAGATTTTCTACGTGGTAGTTTTCAATATAATCAATTTTTATGTGAAAAAATTCGCCTTCGAGACTATGAGTTGATTGAGTTAATTATTATTGATGATCGATTAGAATGGAAGTTGATCTATCAAAACAAAATGCAAATGAAAATACAGAGTGTTTCACACAAGGAAGGTTCCATCCAATTTAACTAAGTAATTACTTTTCTTCAGGTTTCAATCATGAATTCGTCCTCAACAGAGAGCTGAAGTCATCTCCTATTAACCTAACTACGTCGTAATACCTAAATTTTCGGTGATAGAGGATTCCAAATAAACGATTTTGTATTTTTGTTGGATTGAGCGAGTTATAGAATATGAATATATTTTATGAGAAACCCAAAGAAATATATCTGATGTTCGGAGGATATTGAGTATATTTCTGTCAGCTGTATATTTCAGCTGAATGAAATGAGTTTACCCATCTGAATTCAAAGATAATTCAATCATATGCACGGAGTTTATCAACTAGCTCTTTATTTAAAAATAAATGACAAAAATATTTTTGATTAAATTCTATTCATAAAGTATTTATGATGGTATTTGTGATGGTCTGTTTTTTCGAAAATTTTCTTACTTTCAGCAATAACTTGACAACGCCGTGAAATTTTCAAAAAAAGGAAAAATCTCCGTATGTAAAACGTTTTGCTCAGTTTAACGGTGAGAAAATCTACAGGGTGGTCCATCTGAAAAATTGTTGCTTTGTGTTGCACCGCTTTGAAGAAACACTGTATATTTGGTAACATTATTATAACAATCAACAGAGTAAACCATATAACTTTTATCTGAAATATTTTATCATTCTCCTCATGATAGGCGACATACTGTACTCCCTAACACTAATGGGCCACCCTTTATGCAGTATGAACCCTTCCTTATTTCAATCACTCTGTATTTATAGCTTCATTATATTTTGGTAGATCAACATACAAACTATTCTGATCGATCCTCGATGACAAACTCAATCAACCTATAACCTCGTAGGCGAATTCATTCACTGGAGAGTTGAGTATGTTATTGCCATATACCATACCCTGTAGACAAAAGTGGCGTTTTTTTTCTGTATTATGGAAAAGTATTTCTCACGAATTTGACGAATGTCCAGTCTCACACAAAATTGAATTTGAATGAGATATTGATATTCTTTTAGCTGAATTTCTCCAAAAATCACATAATTAATAATATAGCGCCCTCTAGCGCCGAAACTGGTCACACAATCGAGTTGGGCCAAAAAAGACTTTTACTCAGGATAGCTTCAGCTACAACATATCAAAAATCCAGCCGTCTTCACTAAAATAATTTTTCCCATAAGATGTGTGCGTGGTCCAGAATGTATGGTTCAGTTTTTATAGTACTTTGTTTTTTAAAATTGAGGTCGATAAATTTAATTTTGATTTTCGACTTCTGTAAGAAAAAAAGCGAAGAGGTGACAATCATTTCGTCAATACTGCGTGAAGAAATAACTCATTGGCAATGATTTTGTGTTGTTGCAAGTCGGCAGAATGTACGGTTCAGTTTTTATGGTACTTTGTTTTTCAAAATTATGGTGGATAAATTTAATTTTTTATTTTCGGCTTCTCTAAGAAAAAAACTGAGTGGGTGACAATCATTTCGTGAATAGTTTGTGATGGATTAGCTCATTGGCAATGATTTGGTGTTGTTGCAAGTCGGCAGAATGTACGGTTCAGTTTTTATAGTACTTTGTTTTTCAAAATTATGGTGGATAAATTTAATTTTTTATTGTCGGCTCCTCTAAGAAAAAAATCGAGGGAGTGACAATCATTTCGTCAATAGTTTATGATGGATTAGCTCATTGGCAATGATTTGGTGTTGTTGCAAGTCAGCAGAATGTACGGTTCAGTTTTTATGGTACTTTGTTTTTCAAAATTATGGTGGATAAATTTAATTTTTTATTTTCGGCTTCTCTAAGAAAACAACCGAGGGGGTGACAATCATTTCGTCAATAGTTTGTGATGAATAAGCTCATTAGTAATGATTTGGTGTTGTTGCAAGTCGGCAGAATGTACGGTTCAGTTTTTATGGTACTTTGTTTTTCAAAATTATGGTGGATAAATTTAATTTTTTATTTTCGGCTCCTCTAAGAAAAAAACCGAGGGGGTGACAATCATTTCGTCAATAGTTTGTGATGGATTAGCTCACTGGCAATGATTTGGTGTTGTTGCAAGTCGGTAGAATGTACGGTTCAGTTTTTATGGTACTTTGTTTTTCAAAATTATGGTGGATAAATTTAATTTTTTATTTTCGGCTTCTCTAAGAAAACAACCGAGGGGGTGACAATCATTTCGTCAATAGTTTGTGATGAATAAGCTCATTAGTAATGATTTGGTGTTGTTGCAAGTCGGCAGAATGTACGGTTCAGTTTTTATGGTACTTTGTTTTTCAAAATTATGGTGGATAAATTTAATTTTTTATTTTCGGCTCCTCTAAGAAAAAAACCGAGGGGGTGACAATCATTTCGTCAATAGTTTGTGATGGATTAGCTCACTGGCAATGATTTGGTGTTGTTGCAAGTCGGCAGAATGTGCGGTTCAGTTTTTACGGTATTTTGTCAAAATTGTAGTGGATAAATTCAATTTTTTATTCTTGCCTTCTCTAAGAAAAAAACTGAGTGGGTGACAATCATTTCGTCAATAATGTGTAATGGAATAACTCATTGGCAATAATTTGGTGTTTTTGCAAGTCGGCAGAATGTACGGTTCAGTTTTTATGGCACTTTAATTTTCAAAATTATGGTGGATAAATTTAATTTTTTATTTTCGGCTCCTCTAAGAAAAAAACCGAGGGCGTGACAATCATTTCGTCAATAGTTTGTGATTGATTAGCTCATTGGCAATGATTTGCTGTTGTTGCAAGTCGGCAGAATGTACGGTTCAGTTTTTATGGTACTTTGTCAAAATTATGGTGGATAAACTCAATTTTTTATTTTTGCCTTCTCTAAGAAAAAAACCGAGGGGGTGACAATCATTTTGTCAATACTGTGTGATAGAGCAATTCATTGGCAATGATTTGGTATTGTTGCAAGTCGGCAGAAGGTACGGTTCAGTTTTTATGGTACTTTGTAAAAATTATGGTGGATAAATTCAATTTATTATTTTAGCCTTCTCTAAGAAAACAACCGAGGGGGTGACAATCATTTCGTCAAAATTGTGTACTGAAGTGATTCATCAGCAATATTTTGTTATCGTGGCAAGTCGGCAGAACGTACGGGTCAGTTTTTATGGTACTTTGCTTGTCGAAATTATGATGGATAAATTAAATTTTTAATTTTCGCCTTCTCTAAGAAAAAAACCGATGGGGTGACAATCATTTCGTCAATACTGTGTAATGGAATGATTCATTGGAAATGATACGGTATTCGTTGGAAGTCGGCAGAACGCATGGTTCAGTTTGTATGGTACTTATTTGGTTACATTCAATTTTTGTTTTGCTTCCCCTCTAAGATAAAAACCAAGTGGTTGACAATCATTTCATCAATACTGTGTATTGGAGTGACTTATTGTCAATAATTTGGTATTCGTTGCAAGTCGGCAGAATATACGGTTCAGTTTTTATGGTACTGTTTGTCAAGATTATGGTGTATAAATTCAACTTTCAATTTTCGCTTTCTCTTACAAAAAACCGAGGGGGTGACAACTATATCGACACTACTTCAATACGGAGTGACTCGTCATCATTTTCTATATGTTAGATTTCGTGGATGAGAATTCGTTGCTAACTTCACAAATTTCGTGGATGAGAATTCGTTGCTAACTTCACACCGATCCTAATTGTGACGTAACTCATTTGATTTTTATGGTTCAATATCAGTATTTATTTATTGCTCAAACTCAAACGAACACTAAGTAAAACACGGCCAAATTATTTTATTATAAACTACCTGCCAGGAGAAGTGGGACAGTCAAAAGCTTGCCTTATTTTGTCTAGCTATAACTTGGACATTTCTTGGCCGATGTTGGATTTTCAACCAAAGGTGGAAAGCCTCATCCTTGGTCTATGCGTCATTGGCGTCGGGTTTCTTTTTTGCAATTTGTTCTCTCTGTACTGGGTGAGAATTTAGAGCCGGAAACATTTCAAATTTTTCACCAATAATTTGGGAAATATTTTTGAAAAATTGCGATGCTATGGACATACCGCCATTTTATGAAATTCCGTTTTTATTTTAAAATGTGGCCTTTCTTAGTTAAACAATAACAGCCACCATCTAAACTGCAACAAGGGACATTTCTATTGAAGATAATTAACACCAGTGGCAAAAAGGGGTTTATTTGGAAACAAAAATTCGTTTTAATTGAAAAAAATCAACAGTTTTATTGATCGTTACAGTCAAAGAGATGCCATACCTTTAATTAGCATGATGCCGACAAATTCAATCGGCGTACAAAAAAGGATCCATATGTTTACGTACATAAGAAAATGTTACTTAAAAACTAAAAAGAAACCCCAAATATTTATAAAACAAGAATATTAATACTATTTATTTAGGCGTTGGCCCCCTCTAGCCTGAATAACTGCCTGGCAACGACTTGGTATGCTCGAAATTAATTCGTTGATCAGTTCTATAGGAACTGCCTCCCAGATGTCCAGAATCATCCCTTCGAGATCGTCAAGAGTGCCTAGATGATGTTCCCTTCGGGAAAACTCCAACTTCATCCAACTCCAGACGTGTTCAATAGGTGTCAGGTCTGGAGATCTGGGAGGCAATTCACTAACAGCCGTATGCATAGTCAATTCCAGCGACTCGCCAGAGTTTCGCCGCTTGCTACACAAAGACTATAATGCACAGTCGAGCTCCAAAAAAGTAGTACATTGCCAGCGTTCGCCAAAATGTGACTTATCGCGTATTTTTCACTTTCTTGGAGCTCGACTGTGCATTATAATCCTTGTGTAGCGAACGGCGAAACTCTGGCGAGTCGCTGGCGATTGACTATGCATACGGCTATAAGACCAACATTTTGGTCTTGCAGATACCTGTTCACTAATACTACCCGATGAGGCCAAGCATTATCGTCCACAAGAACAAAATATTCGCCATGATTTCCAGCATGCGGAAGAACTTCCTGAATCAGACATTCATTCAGGTGGACTCTGCTGTTAACATTGCCTCGAAACACCACAAGAGTTGTCTTTCCGTTGTGTTGAATACCGCCCCAAACTGTCAATCCACCACCGCCAAATGCAACTTGGGGGCGAATGTTTTCTTCTAAGGAACGTTCTCCCCGTCTCCGCCAAGTTAACAATCGGCCGTCGGAATTATACAGGTTGAAACGACATTCATCAGCGAAAAGACAGTCTCTCCAACGAAGATGCCATCTTCTTTTGTTCGTCTGGTGAACCTTAGTTAAAAGTGGGCATTTTGTCCGACGACAAGCATTTAATCCCTGGTCATGTAGGCGCCTTCTGATAGTGTTTGCTGAAACATTTAACTGCAGGTGCGCTCGGATTCTTTTGGCGGTCCAAACCCTATTTCTTATTGCAGTGCGTACTATTGCTTGGTCCTGACGGGGATTTGTTATTTTTAGACTTCCTCCGCCGTGTCGGTAAGCAGCAGTACCGTTGTTAGCTTCTCTTTGCAAAGCTCTTCCTACAGATGATTTCTTCACATCAAGTAAGTCGGCAATCTCTCTTATTGTATAATTTCTTTGCCGCAATCTCAAAATTTTCACCAAATCTGCACTGATAAGTCGTGGCATTCAGACGATAACAATAATTGATATTTGTTTTGACTTAAAATGCAATCTAATGTCAGAACCTTATTTCCTTAGTGACATTTTTATTTACATCAACATGCAGAAATAAAATTTTGACATTTAGATAGCATTATTTTCAAGTCGAAAGAAACGTCGCGACTTTTCAATGCAGAATTAATAAATATAGAAGTTAACAAAGGTACCTACTACTGCTTACTGACACTACCAGTACGCCCGTACATGGTCAGGAATTAAAGGCTCGTCGAAAATACCCAGGATTAGGAAATTTTTCACTGGGCGAACACAGAAAAAACACTTAATAAAATTATTAAAAATGTTTCCATATGAATCAAACTTTTTGGATCACCTTGTATAATGGATCCTCTTTTATTCGCCAATGAATTACATGAATGCTCATCTTAAATAAGTAAAAAAGTTTAAAAAAATAATGAAACTGGAATATTAATTTGTCTACATTACAGAATCCCCTTTTGCACGCTCCTGAATTTGTCAGTATCATGCTGATTAAATGTATGCCACCTTTTTAACTGTAACGATCAATAAATTGAATTTTTTCAATAAAAACGAATTTTCGTTTTTAAATATCATAAACCCCTTTTTGTGCGCCACTGGTGTTGCCCCTTGTTGCAGTTCATATGGTGGCTGCTATTGTTTAACTAAAAAAAGTCACGTTTTAAAATAAAAACGGAATATCATGAAACGGCGATATTTCCATAGCAACGCAATTTATCAAAAATATTTTAAAGATGTCTCGAGGTATTGGCCCAACGATTCACCCAACATCTAAAAAAGTCTAGGGTCCCTAACATTTTCCAAATTATTGGTCAACATTTTTAAATGTTGCTGGCTCTAAATTCTCACCCTGTACAAAGAGAACGAATTGCAAAATAAGAAACCCGACGCCAATGACGCATAGACAAAGGATGACGCTCTCCACCTTTGGTTGGAAATCCAACATCGGCCATGAAATGTCCATGTTAAGGCTAGTCAAAATTAGGCAACTTTTTGGCTGTCCCACTTCACCTGGCAAGTACTTTAGATCGAGATGAAACAATACCTTGTTCTGAAGTAGGGGTGAACATCAAGATGTTGCTAGATTCCAGAAGTGAAAGTAATCGCATAACCGATTAAACTTGGGAATTCTTGAAAAAACGCAAAGTTCAAGTCACCAGACAAGAGAAGCAACCTAAGCAAGTTTTCATGGCTTATGGAAGCAAAAAACCGTTGACTGCTCTCGGTTCCTCCATATCTAGAATATTCATAAATAATAACGATGAAAATGCAACATTTTACGTTATGAAAGACAGTTCAAACAATCTATCAGAAAGAGACACTTCAAAAGTCTTCAGAGTTCTCCACTGGTGTTGTCCCTTGTTGCAGTTTAGATGGTGGCTACTATTGTTCAACTAAAAAATGCCACATTTTAAAATAAAAACGGAAATTCATGAAATGGCGATATTTCCATAGCAACACAATTTATCATAAATATTTCAAACATTTTTCGAAGTATCGGCCCAACAATTCACCAGACATCAATAAGAAAATTCTGGGGTTCCTCTCATTTCCCAAATTATTGGTCAAAAATTTTAAATGTTTCCGGCTCTAAATTTTCACCCTATACAAAGAGAACGAATTGCAAAAAAGAAACCCGACGCCAATGACGCATAGACCAAAGATGACGCTTTCCACCTTTGGTTGAAAATCCAACATCGGCTAAGAAATGTCCAAAATTAGGCAATTTTTTGGCTGTCCCACTTCATCTGGCAAGTAGTTTAGTTTGGTATAGCCACCACCTGCCTTACTTCCTGTTCACTTTGCTACAATTTTTCTGCTCTCTGAAAATTGGTATAGCAGATTAAGCTTGCTTTATGTGATCTGTAGCAACTTGCTCCAGACGATCGAATGAGCAGTTGCTCAGAACAAACGAACGACCAATTATTTCTCAAATCAGATTAGATCAATGTGAGCATGACAAACGAACAGGCTTAAGGTTTAAAAGTGTTTAAGAATTGAAAAAAAAATGAATACCAGCAAATTTTAAAGTAACTACATTCCTTAAAAGACAAAATGTCGGCTTTCATCCCAAAAAAGCCAAAACTTTTACATTAGGAAGGCGTAACAAAATTTATGGTGAAGAACCCCATGGAATATACCTCATAATTAAGTTGGTATTAATTTTTGAATTAGCTGGTGTCTGTGCAGATCCTTCGTGATATCTGAATAAGCAAATAATGGTTACTTTTTGAACTTATACAGAAAGTATGCATATTAACGTAAAACAGACCCTTCACCGTCGATTTTTTTGTACAACAGAAATTGAAAATGTACTATGCAATGTGTGGGAATCAATACCACAGGAGAGATACCCTTCAAAATCGCAGTCTATCTACACCTTCAATGCTTTACACTGGTCACAGCTTTAGGCGTTCATCGGTCACTATACTTGCTGATTGTGGTGTAGGTATAACAAATATCAAATGTCTAGGAGGATGGAAATCGACTTCAGTTGCTAATGGATACTTAGAAGACTCCACAAATGAAAAATGTCTAACAAAATTCTCAATTTGAACCCTTCATCGTCTTCCGAGTGCATTTTAGAACAATTGCCTCTCGCCTAGATGTAACTTTAAAAAATGTGTTGCCCGTGTTAGAGCAGTCTTCTTCAAAGAATCAGCTAACTTCAACAAATATCCTTCGTACTGCTCTAGTCCAATTCATTCCTGAAGATTTAACCAACAAAAATGAAAACTTGTGATGCAAAAATGCTGACACTGAATATTTCAAAAACCAACCTGATCATAATCAAGTTGGATTTAGAACGGGTGACAGTGATGTCTCAACGGATTCTTTGAAAACCCATTTCAAAGTTCCTTGGCTACATACTCCTAGCAGTTTAATGTTTGAATCTCTAATAATTTCTTTCAAAAACAAATTCATCTTCAGGTTGTCACGTTATCTCCCTGGGGGAATTCATTCAGCTTCACTAACCGCTTCTATTCTACTTCGTGGGGTTATCAATACACTGCGACCCAAAGGTCTGGCTCCTCCATTCTCTCACAATCTGCTTCTATTTCTTCAATTCTCAAATAATTTTTCGTGATTTCTTTGTCTTTATTGTACGTGGTTTCAGTTTCATCAAAAATAAAATCAGTGGATTTGATTACTTTGTCTTTTTTAAAGTCTCAAAGTCGATAACCTCATCCACAATATATAGCCAACCATTATTGCCGGTTTGGCTCTATAGAATCTAATTTATCACCGTTTGGTAATGTCACCATCCAAGCCAAATATCTTTGATTTAGATAAATTATGTATTCCGTACCAAATTGAGGATGGTGTGCATTCGATGACCTTTTTGTTTGATTTAGTTGGGCATCGGTTTAATTCATAAGCAGAATAAAGTATCTATGCATGGCTTCGCCCCGTAGGTGTTAAGGTAATTTCGTTTCAGCTAATTTTGTCCGAACACGGTTCAATAGCATTCTGTTCATACGTTCGGATGTGCCGTTCTGCATGGGACTATATTGTATGGTCTGTATTTCCTGTATAGCCTTGGAGTCTGTAGTGAATTTTCCATTCAGTACAATTTATAATAGTTCACCCTTTATATATTGTTCACTTATCATTTCATTTTGACTTACTTCAGTACATGTCATATTATTGTCAGTAACGCATGTCAAGCATCTCTTATATTTTCACGTTCAATAAAAGTATTCATCAAACCGTACTGTTCATCAACTACTCAGTTCAAGTATTCGGCCCCTTTTGTCACAACAATTTGGCGACGAGGATGAGCAGTGACATCAATGTTTAAGACCCAGAACTCATTTTGTCGGCGTTTTCCAAAGCAATTTTGAACGGTTTTTGAGCCTGTTTTCGATATTTCCACCGTTGTTATCATGGATGAGAACCAGTTTAAAAAATTCTTGTCACTTTTTACAGCGGCTCTTGGAAACCAATCAACTCCAGCACCACAAATCATACCATTTGAGAACTATGATGCCAAAAATGAAAACTTTTCATCTTATTTGGAAAGGTTTAGCAATTATTGTGATCTCAAAAACAATATAATGACATTGGCCAAGCTTCCTCGTTACGGTACCAAACTGCCAGACAGCTGGACAGAGAGGCTCTCGCCATTATTTACGCAGCTACACATTTCTTCAATTATATTCTTGGAAAAAGGTGTGTTCTTGTCACGGATAATGAGCCACTCTCTCGCATTTTTAAACCTGATCGTCCGCTGATCCGTGGGATTAGCCTGAAGAGAACTGGGAGAGGATGCATATTGATTATGCCGGTCCTTTTGACAGCCACTTCTTCCTCATGTGTGTGGATGCTAAATCCAAGTGGGCAAAAGTTTGCATACTGCGTGATGCCCCGTACTCTGCTACAACCATATCTCTGCTGGAAAACATTTTTTCAGTCCATGGATACCCCTCCGTTCTGGTTTCGGACAATGCCACCACCTTCAAGAGCGAAGAATTTCAGAACTATTGCAAGGAGCGAGGAATTTTTCAGAAATTCAGTGCACAAACGGCCTTGCGGAGCGCAGCATTCAAACCCTGAAGAGACGACTCAAAGCTGCTGAAATCGATACAGCTCCTTTGTCTGCCAAAGTACAGAACATAATGTTTCGCTACCGAGCAACACCTTTAGCATCGGCTCAGTCTCCTGCAGAGCTATACTTGAAGAGAAGGATTCGAATTCGCCTCGATGCTCTCCTTCCTAACAGCAAGGCGCTGGTTCCATCAACCCCAAACAACTCTTGTGTCAGAACTATTCAGGTGGGAGAGAGAGTCCAGGCTAAAGTTCACCAGGGAAACCATGTTGTCTGGCAGTTTGGTACCGTAACGAGGAAGCTTGGCCAATGTCATTATATTGTTGAATTGGACTCGGGGCGCAGCTTGAAACGCCACATCAACCAACTCATTGCTACTCTGGTACCAAAGAAGCGAGTAACTTTTGCTCTGCCTGAGGTTCGATATAGGGGATGTGGAATCCCAGTTGAGGCCGATCACCCTCGAATTGCTACCAGGGCATTATCTCAATCAACTCCAGCGCCAAGTGACAGTTCGTCTAGTGATGGGCCCAGCCAGCATGAACCACCAATGAACCAGTCCGGTCAGCCAACTCCTCCGGACACAAGCAGGCCATCCAGACAGCATAGGATGCCATCCTATCTAAGAGACTACATTCTCTAGCATGTTTGCAGAGTTTTTCATCAAGGGAAGAATGTAGTGAATTTTCCATTCAGTACAATTTGTAATAGTTCACCCTTTATATATTGTTCACTTATCATTTCATTTTGACTTACTTCAGTACATGTCATATTATTGTCACGCATGTCAAGCATCTCTTATATTTTCACAATAAAAGTATTCATCAAACCGTACTGTTCATCAACTACTCAGTTCAAGTATTCGGCCCCTTTTGTCACAACAGAGTCACACCATTTTTTGAATACTTTTGATGAAGCCTTATCTTCTTGGTCCGTAAAACCATGCTGGGTTTTGATGAATTTCATGAATTCCATCACATTTTGGCCAGCTTCATTTTTATATTTCAGTAATTTCACTACTAGGAAATGAGAGTACCTAATCGTCTATATGAACTTGGAAATATTTTTCATCATTTAAAGTCTACTGGGGACTAATGGGTCTACAAATATCAGAATGTATTAAATTACCAATCTGCTTACTTCTTTTCTCAATTTCTTTGAAATATCTAGTGCTTTTCCCTTCGATGCACGTTGAACATTGCACGTTTTGTTTTGAAAATGGCAAACCCACGATTTTTAATCCTCCAATATTCAAATGAACTAATCGTCGTCGGTGCCAAATATTCTGGTCTTCAGCTGCTCTCAACCCTCTCATTATATTTACTTTTGTGGAAATAGTTTTCAAAAGAAACAAATTGCTCGGTCCTTGATCACAAATAAAATGGAAATGTCTACCTTCCACTATTACTGACTTTTCATCAAAAATCAGTTCATGTCGACAGACAGAGAGAAAATTATTTTTCATCCCACTGACTATAAGAGCTTTGAACTTTATTATTCTTCCTTGGCATATTTCTTCAAATTGTCATTGTTTCCGAGCGGTCATGGATTCTCCATTTGCAGTTTTTATTTTATAATTACTCTGGCAGATTTTCGACTTTAGTCATGAAGATTTCCATTTTCTCTGAAACCAAATGACTTGTTGCTCCGGAATCCAATAAAAATAAGTTTTCATCTTCTATATTACTGCTGAATGCTGCGAACTAAACTTCTTGTTCAGCTTGATGTGCGTTCTCTTTATAATTTTTTTTACTTTGACCGTACTTCCTATTCCTCTTCCTTTACTTACTTCCTCTCATATTTGCTTCAGTTCTGATCCAACAATCAGGAAATTAGTGACCAGGTTTATGGCAATGTCAACACGTTGGTTGGGTGGTCTTGAAAGAAACTTCATTATTCAAAATTTTACTGGATTTATATTTTCTTTCTACTCGTTTGCTTTCCATTTTCTGTTCTTCATCTAGAAGTCGACAGTTCACAAATTCCATGGTGATTTCTGTACTCGGAGGAAGCATTTCGATAGCAACTATTATTGCATCATAATTTTCATTAATCGTTAAGAGTAAATGACATATTTAATCAGAGTCTTCAAGTTTTGAACCTGCATTCTGGAGGTCGCCAATTAAAATGACGTATTTTTGGAAGTGGTTCTCAAGTCTTTCATTCACACTGCACTTCATTGATAATAATGTCTTCTTCAGGTGTAACTAAACACTCTTCCTTTCAAATACATCTTGTAGTGCTTTCATCATCTGCTTTGCTGTTACTGCATTTTTTATAAGATCTAAATGTTTATCGTAAGTACCCTGAACTATGATGGATTTGGCTTTCGTATCTCTCAATTAGAAATCGTTCTTCTGCTTTACAAGTTATTGAAGGTTTCTGCTGCTAACTGTGGTAGATACTGTACATGTAGCAGTAGTGTAATTTTCATTCAGTTTTTATTGTATAATCCTCTTTGGTTTTCTTCTATTTCGGTTATTTCTTTCAACTAGTACTTTTACTGACAGTTCGATATTTTGCAGTTACATGAACTCTGGGCGCAGAACCTCTTTGCTTTCCATGTAATAAACAGTCCTGAGATTACTAATATTTTTGTTTTTATTCAAAAAATTTTTTACATAAAAAATGACTATTATTTTATTATCTTGTCATAATGACAATATTTTTCTGTAAGGGTAAATTCAAATTTAACACTTTGCCTTATAATCTCAAGCTGGATTTATAGATTGAGTCGTAGCCGCAGTCACAGCCGTATGAAGATAAATGTGCCGTTGCTCATGTTTATAGATCCGCTGCCGTTGCAGTTGCTGTTGTCGCTGCCGCCGGTAATAAACCAACTTCTATCTCGGACGGCAGCGGCAGCGGAAAATGACATGAAACTTAGAATTTCCGCCTCAAAACTAAATGAAAGGTCACATAATTAAGGTTATGTAGGTATTTGTTTATATAGTTTGAAAGCAATAATTGATTTTATTCAGGAATGTAAGAATATGAGGAAAATATAGATGTAGGCGTATTCTTCCACAAAAACGAACTTTCATTCAAAATTCAAACGCTTGCATTTCAGTTGGATAACTGCGCATGCGCTCAATGAACACAAAATGAAACTATAAATTGGTCATAATTTTGCCTGCGGCTACGGCAACGGTTACAGCACCGCAAGATGTATAGAAACAGCAGCGGAAGCGGGGGTCAACTTTCGTTTAGCTGAAATCAGTTATAGAAAAACTATTGCCGTGGCAACCGTTGCTATGGTAACGAGAATACAGAAAACCGATTCCCATGGTGCGGAAATGCGTGGTTAGTTTGGCTGAAATCATTGATAGAAAAAATGTTACCATAGTAACCGTTGTTAGGGTAACAGAAATGCTATTCCAGTTTTGCGGAAACGCATGGTTGCCAAGTTGGGCCAGTTAAAGTCCCATGGTGCGGAAATGCGAAATGTCGGCCGGACGCACTTGCGTTCATGTTACTACTTTGCCAATTTCGTCCAGGTGATATGAAAACTCTTCAAAGTGAAATAATGCACAAAAAACATTCAAAAGAAACATACCGGGTGTAACAGGATCATGGTACACCTCCCGTATCTCCGTTAGTTTTGAAGGTAATAGATTGAAATTTGAGACATCTTATATACATAATAAGCGGCACTTTTTGACCTATGAATGATTTTTTTTCCACTTCTGGTTTCGCCGGAAGTCCAACTTTCCAACTTTCCATTTTTAAATAGAACACCCCATATATTATTACATTTCTGAAATCTGCATAACTTTCTGAATCCAATGATACTATATACATAAGTGACATTTCAAACTTTTTTGTAATTTAGTTTTTAGTTTTCCATTTAAGTGTGCCATGATGGTTCCGATTTATTCCAATTGACCCGTCTAATACTAGAAACATCGAAATCCCGTTAAAAAAACTAAATTGCAGGACCATTCGTCGAAATTACGTATTCGTCGAATGCCTGTTCAAGGTAAACTTACTGTTCTTGAATTATGGGGAGGAGCTCCATCTTGTTGGAAATACATTCCCTGTCGTAAATGGACAGGTAATTCAGTTAAACTGTCCTCAATTTCATTTTGCAGAAAACCCAAGTATCTAGCTCCATTCAAGGGTCCTTCAAATATCATTGGACCAATATCATTGGACCATTGTCCTGTGCGATGGCCTCCAAGGTCACCTGATTTGACACCTCTTGATATCTTTGTTTGGGGCCATTTAAAAAATAGTGTCTATGCAATGTTACTACTTAGTCCATTTTCTCAAATTTATGAAAAAGATCTTGATCAGTTACAGTGTGTGGCCTGTGGGGCAAGCGATTTGCGAAATGTCGGCCGGACCCGCTCACCTAAAAGTTACTACTTACTTAGTCCATTTTCTCAAATTTATGAAAAAGATCTTGATCATTTATAGTGTGTGGCCTGTGGGGCAAGCGATTGCTTTGCTCATTTGTGATTAAAGTAAGATTTACAAATGTAAATACTTATATAGGTGATCTATTTGAACGATGCGCTTTCAGATTTTCAGTGATGTCAAGTGTAACGAGCCAACATGACATCAATACATTTTCATAAAATTAAAATTCTACCAACTGATTAGGATAAGTATATTTATTTTGATATTATTTAACAGTAATTTCCATGAATCTGTTTCAAGCGCCCATAATTTGGCAACCTCGCATTTCCGCTAAACAGGAATGGCGTTTTTGTTCACTCTTTATCATAACGACTATTATAGCAACATTTTTTGAATAACAAATTTCAGCTGAAGTAAAGCAGACAATTTGGCAACCATGCATTTCTGCACCATGGGAATCGGGTTTTTGTTTACTTGTGATCATAGCAACGGTTTCTATGGCAACAGTTTTTCCATAACTGGCCCAACTTGGCACCCATGCATTTACGCAAAACAGGAAAAGCATTTCTCTTTATTCTTCACCCTAATAACGGTTCCATGGTAACCTTTTTTTTGTAACTAATTTCAGCTAAACTAAAGTAGACAACTTGGCAACCACGCATTTCCGCACTATGGGAATTGGGTTTTTGTATTCTCGTTACCCTAGCAACGGTTGCCATGACAACAGTTGCCATGACAACAGTTGCCATGACAACAGTTTTTCTGTAACTGATTTCAGCTAAACGAAAGTTGAGCAGGAAGCGGCTGCGACTCAATCTATAAATCCTGGAAAGTGGAATAGCTCCTAGTACGAAATAGAAAACCAAGTTTTTGAATGGGACTTTTGGCAGTGGAACTCACATGACTTTTCCATGAAAGGGGAGTAGAACTGATAATACCGAGCATTGAAATGGAGGACTTCATTGGTATGGAATATGGATACCCCTGACATGATTACGTTGGCCACTGTGAGATCGGCCCTTCTAGAGAAATAAAAGACATGCTCAGATTTTTTCACATTGAATTTTACTGAGTTGTTGGACCCTCACTCCAGAATTTTTACTAAGTCCATGTTTAATCGTTTACGTTCCTTCCCCTTTCACGGGCTAGTATCGGAAGAGAAAGCTGACTGAAGGCTACTATTATTGGACATGAGTTAGTTCCCAACGAATCATTGATGTGAAGTAGAAACAGTATTAGTGCTGAAAAGGATCCCGCGAAACACCAGCAAGATAGATAGATAGAAAAGAACACAACTGGGGTGGCAAGCCATAAGATGGAAGCTTGATGAGGAGTCACTGGTGCCAAACGCTATAATAAAGCTTATTTATCTATTAATATCAAAATGTGTCAAAGGCAGAAGAACAAAATTTTTTACCAATCAATTACTAATGAGTATGATAAGTCATATACTCTAGAGGTCAGTTGCAGGATCTTTCATGTTCCTTATGCTCTCAATGAAATTCTTCAGCTTCATAATAAAGCATGGGTCAGTCTATATGAAAGACAAACTGACGAACTGATTATTTTTTCAATTAATATCTTCATTTTTCTGCATTTATTGATTCACCGGCACCGGCCTAGTCACTATAGTATTATTTTTCTTATTCAGAGCAATTAATTAATAAAAAGGTTGGGCGGAAAAAATGCTTTCTTCACTAATAATGTTTACCAAGTTTAATTATAAGATTTTATCAATACCCATTTCGATTGCGTTACACCTTTTCACAGAAGTCATTCCCAGGGCCGGCCTTGTCAATCATCATTATGCATGAAGTGACAGTGGAACAAGTGTTGAAATAAGGGGTTGGCAAAAACTTTTCGAATGAAACTATTTGTATCTATAAATCGTAAGGAAGGTGGATGAGCATAGCTTTTGTAAACTTAGATACTTTGTGTTGCCCTTAAGAAAAAAAAACTATCATTTTAATATTCATGGCGATTTTTTGATCTCATATATTATCGTTCGAATATCAATTTATTTTCGGTTCATATAGTTGATAAATATTTGTTTTTGTGCCTTTCATTTACAATGAATAAAGAAAAGACAATTTTATTTTGTATTAGGTAATTTTATTTAATATTAATAAACGGGATAATATAATTTACTAATAAAAATTAAATAGTTTGTTTGACGTCGATATGTTCATAATTAACAATATAAATTTATTCCTAATAAAATCATTTGTTGGGTGATATTACTAAAAATGTATTCATTATTGATTTTAAATTGATTTGAAGTGAATAAGTCATAGTACCAGATAATAAATATTCATTGAAAATAACGCGCTGACCATTATTTTAAAATCTCCGCGATAGGTGCCGTGGTTGGGTTCGCTGATGGACTACGTGTCACGTCGTACGTCGGGGTTTCGTGTTTCGTCGTTTGTCGTTGAGTCGTGTGTGCGCCATTTGTGTTGTATAGGTTAAGTCGCATGATGTAATTATTTAATTTTGTGTGATTGAAGTGTAATTCAAAATCAAACAATCTCTTCATAGTTATAGAAGACACAATAACAATAGTTTTATAATTATTATATGCATGGTCTGTGCAGCTATTCTCTAACATAATACAATCATAGATTCTGTTGTAAAAGTTACAAGTAAAAGTTTTTGAAAGACAACATTTTGTGGAATTGATAAATATATGTTGAGGTGCTTTTGTATAAACGGTAAATTGATTCCAATTTCTTCCGAATTGATTTTTCTATTCCAGAAGGCTCATATTGCCTCCCTATTGGTTCATTAATAATAGACAATATTTTTAAGAAAGATCATTTTCAATAAATAAAACATATTAATAATAAAAATGTGTTTATTAAATGTTGATAAAATATATGATATTAATAATTATTCTTTATTTATTAAAAATAATGTTTTATTTACTGTTGATAAATCTATAGTGAGATCTATATTTATTTGAAATAAATTTGAAATAAATGTTAATGAGGTTTATTTTAATAATTTGAATGCATCATTTGTTTTTAATAAATAAACGTTTATTCCGCAATATTCGAATAAATGATTTATTAGGTATTAATTAATTTAGTTAACTATGAATAAACTGTTTTTTCAGTGTAGCAACTGTTTGAGAAGATAACTTTACTCATATTAGTTCAAGTTTGATGCATTTTTGTTTTTCAAGTTCCTTACTTTGATATGGAAGATTTCAATGAATTTTCCAAAATGGAATGATAACTAAATGATGAGAAAGTAATCAACTCTTGGTGGCATTTAGTATACCGGGTATCCGCGGAAGTTGGCTCGCCACTATAATTCTTTTGATTTGAAAAACCTGCTTGTCACTTTTTGTAACCGTTCTTTTTAATTATTTCTCAATAAATTTTTCAATCCAGAATGATATAGATGCATTGAAATTGTTGAATTTTGAATAAAATTATCATGTGTTTAATACTCAGTATGAATATTTTTCAGAATCTGTTACCATATTTACATGTTGTGTATAATATGTAGTTGTCTGAGGTTATATTTTACTGTCATCATTATATCCCAAAGTTTATTAAAGTCATTCGTTTTGGTCAGTTATTTTCTCGATATTGGTTCTGACATAATCTACAGCAGAAATCACTAATTGTAGCCCTTAAATTTTGTGAAAAATACTGCTTCACTTTTTTTGGTCAAAATGTATATGCTTTGAAAAAATTTATTTTTAAATTGAAATTTCATCATGGGTAAGGAAAAAAGATAATTTTTTACAACTAATTTGATACAGCTCACTAATGAGTTTTAAACAAACCTCCGATAGAAACCTTAAAAAATTACGTTAGATATTTTTTCAAATAAAGCATCTTCTGGTAATAAAATAAGATTTAATTAAATGCGAACCTGTGACCAATACCTGATAAAACAAAATGAATAAAGAAGTCTACATCTTATTTTACCTTACCTCTGCAAAAGTAAATTAGGTAATTATTGTGAACTAAAAAAAAACATTATAATATTTACATTTATGCAAGGAGATATGTAATTAGCTTTTGGATCATTGATTTAGTTTTATCCGTTGCGTTGGTTATATGATACTAGATACATTTAAATCTTATTTTAATCTCAAAAAATACTTCATTTTGAGAGATATCTGATGTAACCTCTTAAAGTTTTTCAACGGAAGTTCTTTTGAAACTCAATAATCTGCAAAATTAATAATAGATATTCAAACATTAAATTTCACATAGCAAATACATTTTGACAGAATGCATTAAAGTTTTAAGGTTTCCCCAAACCAACGAGGGAACGCGAGAGCGGGAGCGGTAGCGGAAAATGGAACTGTCCGAATTGCCAGAAAAACAGTTCAAGGAGCAAACCAAACATATTTCGCAGTGTGCCTGCATTTCGGAATACGAATAATCCCAGCGGTATGCAAGTTTACATATCCTGCTATAGAACAAGGAAATTAAACAATATCTGTATAGGATGGTCCAATCCCTATGCCGCAATGTAATCCTTTCCCCACCTGCTTGAACTGTCAAATGACGTCACCTGATACCTTCTGTCAATATCACTATCTCACTCTGTTTACCTTCCGTTCTTTTCCTTTATCCTCCTACAACTACAATTCGTTTCGTATATCCATTTTGTTGATGTTGATGAAAATTAGGAAAATTGGAAGTGTTGTCATTTCAAAGCGAGAAATCATAGTTTTCAGTCTTTAAGTTAATCTGTGGTTGCATATAATAGTTTTCTTCCTGTACTTCAGAAAAATACGTGTTTGTGAATTGAAATAATCCGCTCTCCCACTAGGTAAGTTTATAATATATTTCTCTATAATGAAATTCATTTTCATTCAAATTATGCATACCTCCTAACATATTCATTAAACATTTCCGTTGTAACAAAGTTCGAAAAAAAACCCTTTTTGCACTTCAAACTATTAACCTGTTTACCAAACCAAACCCACTTGTCCCTCGGAGTAACATATAGAAAGAGTTTGAGCATGAACAAACTGACTATGAGAAAAATACATGTTGATTATGTAGGAATGTTTTCACCGAAATTGTATCTTGCAAAATAACCATATTTGTACATGAACTTGTGAAATGGTTCATTGGAGATTAAAGGTACATTTCGGAAGATTTCATGACATTTTCCAAATGAAGTTTTATTTAATTTATTGGTGTTCTTTCAGGTGAGAAACTTTCACAATGCCTGGAATGATTTGTGCTGTTTTTGGATGTTCAAACAATTGGCAGTCAGTTAGAGAGAAAAAAATACCTATATTTTTTCATGCATTCTCAAAGAAAAATGATTTCGTTTCAAGAACAGTGCGAGAAGAATGGATTAGGAGGTGCAAGAGAGCTGATTCATGGAATCCTGATACAAGCAGGATTTGTTCAGCACATTTCTCTGAAAATGATTATGAGAGGGATATGCAAAATGAATTATTAGGTAATTATTAATAATTCCTTGCTCTTTCCTGTTACCAAGTGAATTGCTTTGAGAAATTGAAGTCTTGCAAATTCAGACCTAATATTTAACAATTCATTGTTCATTGTGAAGAATATTTTTATTAATGCCGATTCAAACTAATCACATGTTTTTTTCCAGTAATATTAATTACTATGTTATTTTTTGCAGGTTTACCATTGAGAAGGATATTAAAAAAAACTGTCATTCCAACTCTGAATTTGCCTGGTCCTGAAATGAAGATGCCAAAGATTGTAACGAACGTTATAGATAGTGTGAAGGATACAAACTTGAAGTTTACTGTTGAATCTTCAGATTTACAACTCTCCACTTCAAATAAAATGAGGTGTGGATCAGCATTGGCTTTGGCATTAGACTCGCAAGCTTCTACATCAGACTTGAAAGCTTCTACATCAGACTTGCAAGCTTCTACTTCGACCGACAACATACAAATGAAATATGACAAACTTCTAAGAGAATTCAATACATTGAAACAGGAATATGCCGAACTGCAGAAATCAAGTAAAATGAAAATAAAACTCCTCAATAACAACTTGAACTATTATAAAAAAAAATGTTTGAGGCAAAGAAACCAATCAAATTTCAGTTTATCTGTGAGGGGTACATTGAAGCATGTCTTCACTGACAATCAAATTTCTCTCTTATTGAAAAGAAAAAAACGAGTCAACTGGACTCATGATGAAGTCTCAACAGCATTTACTTTGAGGTACTACAGTAAAAAATGCTACCTATTTATGAGACATCAATTACATTACCCTCTGCCGGGTCTATCATCATTCAGAAGGTGGGCATCAAAAATAAACATGAGAGAAGGACTCTTGAAAAATGTATTGAGTTTTTTTAAATTAGCTGGGGAAGACAAAAGTAATTTTGAGAAGACTGTTGTCATTTCCTATGATGAAGTGAAAGTCAAGTCTCTCCTAGAGTATGATGTTTCTTCAGATGAAATTGTAGGTCCGTATAACCAAATGCAGGTTGTTATGGCTCGTGGCTTGTTTTCTAAGTGGAAACAACCCATATATATTGGATTTGATAGAAAAATGACAAAGGAAATTCTATTAAATTTAATTTCTGAACTGTATCATGTGTCATATAATGTAGTAGCATGTGTCAGTGATTGCGGTGGAGGTAATGTAGGTCTATGGTCAGAATTGGGTGTGGATATTAATAACTCTTTTTTTAAACATCCGAATACTGAAAAACATATTTATATGTTTGCTGATGCCCCCCATCTTCTGAAATTGCTAAGAAATTGGTTAATTGACACTGGATTTGACATTGGAAATATTTCTATAAATAAAACACCCATCGAAATTATATTAGAGAGCACAAATCAAGAGCTTAGTGTGTGCTACAAGGTACATCAGAAACATTTAGAGTGTGAGAAAACGCAAAGACAAAATGTTCGCTTGGCTGCAGAACTAATATCAAATACGGTTGGCGAAGCATTGATCCGTTATAAACCAGGCCCAGACAAGAAGCTTGCTGAAAATGTGGGACTTTTCATATGTGATATGAACAAATGGTTTGACATTTTCAATAGTTACATGAAAGACGGCAAAGTTCCGTTTAAGTGTGCTTATGGGGTACATAGGAAAATGCAAGAAGAACATTTGGACAAAGTACTTCAAATGATCCAAATGATGAGAGCCCATGGTAAGAACTCCTTGCAAACTTTCCAAAAAGGCATGATAATCTCCATAAAATCTCTGAAGCTGCTGTTCTCCGACATGAACACAGAATTTCAAATAGCATACTTGTGTACACACAAGTTGAATCAAGATTGTTTGGAAAATTTCTTTTTCCAATTAAGGAGTAGAGGGCCGAATGATCACCCTAGTCCACTTATTGCTATGCAGCGGATTAGAATGATCATACTCGGAAAGAATCCTGGTATCCTAGAGGCCCATGTAAATACTGAGGAGCCAGTACTAGAGGAGTATATATCTGCAAGCGTAATGAAGCAAGCAGAAATCAAGATACAAGAAGCAGAGCCTGCTTGTGAAAGTAGCTTTCAGAGTGATTCAATGTCATCATCAGACTCATCGAATAAGAGCAGTGCAATGTGTGAGCAATCCCAGGAAATAAACAGCGATGCACTTGAATACATCGCAGGCTATCTAGCTAAAAAATTCAGAAAAAATATGCCAAACTTGGGACAATACACATACATGATTAAAGTTGAACATAACTATAACTTGCCTTCATGGGTACAACAGCTATCCTATGGTGGACTAATAAAGCCAGATGGTGCATTTTTCGAGAAAATAAAAAAGTGGAACAGGTATTTTCAAAAGTTTCACGGTGATAGTCATAGAAAAGAAACTGGTATTGTAAAAAATCTGGCTGCAAAAATAAAGAAGTGTGATGATTTTCCTATTGATATTATCACTGCCTTCTGCAAGTTGAGGACAACTATTCGGATAAATTACTTAAATGCCAAAAATGAAGAGAAGAAAATTCAGAAGAAAAGAAAAGCTACAGAAACGGATTCGCAAGCACAACGAAGAAAAATCAAGAAAATCCACAAACTAACAAATTAGTGTGATTAAATAATTTACAAAATTATTCCAAATATGTCTATATGCATAATTTATTTTGAAAATTGACAAATTCCTTTCAGCAAGTTCCTCAGACATTTGAATATCAAAAGTAAAGATGGTTTTACTCAAGAACAAATTTTACCCCTAGCCTGCCTCTTCATCTTAGAATCTTTTTTTTTATTCATAAGAACTACAAGGAGAACATTAGGCCTCATCAATCGAACCATGAAAACCAACTCATATATTATTATAATATCAGTCTTCCTATTCCGTTAACTTCCCAAATCAAATCCTCTATATTTTATAATGGAAAGAACCTCCTCAACCATCTTCATCTTCCCATCAAAAAAATAACGAATAATTTCCAATTCCGTAAAGAGGTTAAAAAAAACTCCTTCTCCGGGGAGTCTATTATGATGCAGATGAATTCCTCATTGACAGTTTCACAACTTATGAGAACAATTCCTGAAAGGATAGTTACATTATTGATGTTCAAATTTACTTTTTAAATGTATATTTTATAAAGCTGTCTAATCTTGTGTTATTGTAACTATTCTTTATTTTTTATTTAAACTTATACAGTGTGCTGTTTATTGAAATGTGTTTGTGGTAACTTTTTTATTTTAGATTTAGGTAGCTTTGTTGAAAAATGTTTAGTTGTTTAAGTACAATAAAGCATTTTCGATTGTGTATTTTATTTTTCAATCATTAACGACTTTGCAATCAATTCAAGTAGAGCAATTGAGAAATATTTTCCATATCAGTGACGAAATTTTCGATGGGAGAAATTGACATTTTTCGAAACTTTTTGACATTGTCACAATTTAATTATTTATAGAGGAATTCAACAATATAATGATTTTGACTGTAGCAGGCCTGTATGTATATGAGCTGTGTATTTTTGTCTATCAGAACAGAGATAAGTTTGCTCGTAATGGAGAAAATCATCTGCACAAAACAAGATCTAGAAATATGCTTGTTCCAGGCCAACACCGTACAAAAAAGTTTCAGAGAAGCCACCTGTTTCTTGGCTGCAAGGTCTACACTAAATTAGATCAGAATATTAAAAGTGCCTCTAATATAAGTTTATTCAAGAAATCATTGAAAACCCATTTAATAAATAAGAATATCTACTCTGTAGACGAATTTCTCTCATAATTCGTATGTAAAATCTTAATAGTTTATTTTCACTTGATATTTTTGTTTTAAATTTAATTTACATTTATTCTATATTCTAGACGTTTTCTTTGTTATTGTACAACTGTACCTTTCAACAAACGAAATAAATTATATTATTATTATTATCTGCCAGTGGAAATTACAAACATTGCTTCGAAGACTATATTAAAAAAGAAGTTGAAAAAAATTGTTGCTACACAGATACCTGGTCAACAAGTATGCTGATTCAGTAATATTTTCTTCTTTGTTAAAATATTTATTCTTACATTTTATCATTATTTTGTTATAAGACTAACAATAAGAATGTACTGTAGGCCATATCACCAGAACTTATTCTGATTATTGGCCAATTATTTGTTAATAAACAAATAAAAAAATGTGTTCCAGCCTCTTTCTGATATTATTGAGAAAGCATTGGAGACAAAAGTGACATCATAAACAAGGTGATATCATTCAAGTTCGATGGTAAAATTTTCAACTCTGGAAGAATCAGAATTATCTTCCGTGCTGCAAATTTGAGTGAACTTATCAGTGGTACATGCAGAGAAAAAACAAAAAAGTATTGGAAGATCTAATGTTAAAGCCAAGCTCATTATATTAGCATCAATAGAATTTGAACAGCTTCAAAATATAATTTGTTGTAGTAAGACTGAATTGTGGACATGACTGACAATAATTCATGAGCAGAGGTCTGCAGTATCCAACGTGATGCACAAATAAACATCATTTGTATGGAACTGAAGCATTGCAACACAGATCAGCAAAATCGAAGCCATGTATCAGGTATTAGCCGGTAAAGATGATAAAGTGGCCACAGTTTTGGGGAGATTAGTAAACAAATATAGTTCCTTTCAACTGCCTAGGAGTCATACGAGTCCCAACAAACCTTTGAGAGTCGTGACTGTCAGGTTCCTGAAAGAAGAAATGAGGCTTTCTCAAATCAATGAACTATCATCTGTGTTTGCAGCAGTTAATATGAGATAGCTAACAACACAGGAACTTTCATGTAGAAATTAAAGGCTGGTATATTTTGTTCGTTGGTTTTCCAAGTACTAGTGGTTAACTTTTGTTAATGTAGTGATATGAACGTTGCATGTACCGGCCATGACCAAAAATAGTGATAGTTCATAACAAAATAGTCGAGTTTTTCAAAGAATGTCAATTTCCTTTTGAAGCTGTTCGAAATCTGTTGACATCGATATCATGGGCATGGCTTTAACTTTAGAATATTCAATATTCCCATTCTTTTTAACGATAACTGTGCAACACTTCCTTTTTTTATTTTCAATTTCACATTTATCGATATGATGACAGTTATCAGTTATGACATACATCAAATCATGATTGACAGAAGGCCTCACGTGACGTCACAAACTGTTGACCTTGGGATGATAAAATGAGCCGATTGAACCATCCTATACAGATATTATTTAATTTCCTTGGCTATAGAATTTATTCTCGCGTTCATCCCGTTCCCGCTCCCGTCCCGCGTTCCCGCGTTGGTTTGGGAAAACCTTTAGGACTGAAATTAGTGATTTGAAGGTTTAAAGGATTAAAAATGAATTTGGTTATTGAAAGTGACAAGTGAAATATGCTTGTATTCGGTATGTCATATAGAGACAAAAGAAGTTAAAATCTTTCGTGATTTCCATTTAAAAATCGAAAGTTTATGTCACTTCTGGTGAAACCGGAAGTTGAATGAAGCAAGTTACTTAAAAAGTACTTTCATGTCGTATACAGATCCTCCGAATTTTATTTAATTTTCTTCAAAAACGAAAAAGTAATTGGGACGAGCCTCTTCCCGCGGCCACTCGGTATACTTACTGATTACATAAATCGAATTAACACCCCTCAATAGACCATCTGCAAAAATCAGATTTTTATACCACGACCTTAAGTTGATATATCAAATACAGAAATTCGGAAATGGGGTATTGCCACGCGTCGATAGCGATGGCCATCGCCAGCTTTATTGTCTTAATTCAGTATGTTGTGAGTTGTAATCTGTTAATCGTGTGCGTTTTGTTTCATTATTGATTCATAATAACAAATTAAATTTTTTTTTCTACATTCATGCAAAAAGCAAAACTTTCTTGAACTATATTCAGTGGAAAAAGAAGTTCTTTATTGCACTAGTTCTTGTTACGACTATGTGATACACTCTGTGTAGACTCGAAACGTCTTTTGTAATAATATATGAGCATATTTTACCCATTTTCATGTAAATCAATGTTTTTGTTTATTCTTTCGCAATAGTTTTCGAGATTCTTGCATCATCATTCGTGGCAATCTACTATTCGAAGTAGATATTTATTTAAAATATTCTACAGTAAATTGTTCGAAATCTTTCAGCAGATTTGTGTCAAACATGGAAATGCCATCATAAAATGAATAATAAGGAAATCATTAGCAAAGGCCACAATTTTTGGATCTACCATGTAAAGGTATTCCACGCATGTGGGTACGGAGAAAACTTTCATCGTGATCGATTTGTATGTCAGTTTGATTCAGGAGGTGGTAAAATAGGCTGGTGCCAAAACGAATACTAAACGCTTGAAATAAGAAAAAAGTAGGTAACATGCAAAGACCAACTTTAAGGAAAAACAAAACTTAAACTTGAAAACACACAATAAGGTGAAATGGGGATGCAGTTTAGGGGTTGAATACGGTTTTTTGAGATTTGCGGAGAAACGAGACCTCTTAGCGGGAAATTATCAATGAAAAAGTTTTAGACAATAAGGTAATTAAAAACATTTGAATTCAACACTTTTCGACATAACCTCAAATTATCCGTTAAAATGGCGAAAACCCGATTTTTCAGTGTTTAACTTTTTTCTCTCGAGTAAATTACCATGTCTTTTTTAGTGTCGAATGAGCATGATTTTTTCGCAATTCAGAAGACGACTAGTTTTCGAGTTGTGTAAATTGTAAATTTTTCGAAAAAAATGCCCTTATCTTCCACGAACAATTGTTCTGGTGTTTTTTTTTTGTATTTCGAAGGTCTATAAGTGATCATTTTATTTATTGAAATGTCTACTTTCAAATAGTCTATGTAACTTGGCGGTTTATTGGTCGTTAACCCAGACAGCACACAATATCCATTAGATGTCCAATGGATAGCCCAATATCCACTGAGTATCCAGTCCATGAAATATATCCAATGGATATCCATTGAATATATTCTATGGATATTGATTGAAAATCTTGTTTTGTATATTTAACTGATAATATCAAAAAATTATATGGAAAATAGTTCAGAAGGAAGCTCTAATACATATCTTCAACGCATAAAAAGTTTCTGAATCTAGATATTTATCCAATGGACATCTATTGGATATCCAATATATTTTTAGTTTGTAACCTCGATTTTTCAAATGATCAAAAAGAATACTGATTTTGCATTATTTAATTATCATCCATCACCCGTCCGGAGTCCAAGTCACCTCAGGTTTACCATTCTAATTGTTAATGGAGCGATTTTTTTATTTGGTCTTTAGTCGTTAGCTAAGCGTTATGGACTAAACACTTTGATGTCGGTTCTACGCGTGAGAGAGAGAGAGAGAGAGAGATGCCAGACCGTACGTAAATCTGGAGAGTTGTCGAAGTTGAACACAACACGAATTGAAGCGAATGAAGTCGAGTCGGGATGACCGCGATAGACAAGCCAACGCCATATTGTTTTGTTGTGTTGTGTTTATTCTATCATGGCTGGTAATAGTGAAAGTTGAGCAAAGCAGTGTGTTTTTTTATTGTTTTCGCTGTTTTGGTGGATTGGACAAGGTATGTTTCTTTGCTAAATCTGAATATTTTTTCGTTCCGAATATTTTATGATCGGTAGGTATTAAGGTATTCATGATTGATTACATTATATCTACCTGGTAGCATTGTGGACATTGTGGTGTCAAAATGTGAAATAGTTATCTTGTTGTTTCGTTTTAGTTTGCTTTACTTGAAAATAAAGATGAAGTTAGTTATTAATAAATACACCAAATCTTTTCCTTTTGTCCTCAATGATAATGGTGTTGAAGTGGTAGGACATTTTTTCATTACAGGAATGTCTTCATGCAAACGAAAATGTCTTCTGGACGTGTCTACAAGACACCTTCGTCCCTTGCTTAATAGTAACTAGGTACAAACTAGGTACAAATACATAGAAAAGTATCAGCAGGACTATCAAAGGATTATCAAGAAAGAAAATGTTCTCCTAGTCAATACTGTCACATTATATCAGAAGTAAGTTAATTTTTTATTGTTCCAATGATTGATGGGTATATTGTGTCATTGAATATTTCAGAAGCAGTTATCTTGAGTCCAAATGCAAAAGGAACAGAAGAGCGATGAAAAATGACTTGGCAAGAACGATGAATCATAGTAACCAGTAGGTAAGTGCATTCAATTTTTATTTCTCGGTCTTCAAGGGCATATTTTGAATAAATAAAATACAATCACATTATTAATGAATTGTTCCACTAAACTGAATTTTTAAATTTGAAAAACAATTTTGTACCTTCCAAACGAACTGTACAAGCTTTTTCATTTGAAATACATAATCACTCCCAAATCGTATGAATTTTCTTTGGAATTGATAAAAATATATGAATTTCATTTGCCCATTGACCATTATTGCTACAGTTTCGGTGAAACTGTATAAAGAATGAATCGTTTTGTACACCAAGCTCTGACCTTGATAATTAACAATATATTTTTTTACAGAAAGAAGAATAGATGAGCTGGGTGATATAAAGTTGTTCTTGTTGTTACAGTGATTTCATTACAAAGTTAAACAACTGTAACGCTCTTTTGTCGTTACAAGTCACTTTTACACCCGAGTCCAGGTTACGGATTTTCCCGGGCGCCACCTCTGTTTATAGTGGGAATGGCCACTTGCTCCGGGCAGCCTCAGTGGAGAAAATAATACTCCAGGGGTCACTATGGTAGTGACCAAAAACTCTGTGGCCAGTAAGGCAGACTTTACTTGCCGTTCCTGGGTTCGATTCCTGGGTACCTGCTGCTCTTAGTTGGAATATTCACAAAGCACTTATTAATTGGGAGGAGAAAGAAATAATCAATATGAACGAATAAAACACTACTGAGAACACCATGCGTTTATTATTATTACTATTATTATCCAAAGCGCAAACGGTTATGGGGAATATACAGTCAAAAAAACAAAATATCACCTATTCTAAATACTAAAGCGGAAGCAACAACGGGATAATAAAATAAGCGGTTAATGGCGGAATAAGCGGAAGCCAACGGATCAACGGGGGTGACAGCAAGCGATGCGCAAGTTACAACAGGCAAAAAGCTCTAAGTTAATCGTCAAAGTTCTACAATGGGGCTTGCAATTCTCAGTTCAAGCTATTCACGGTTTAGGCACGGATGACGTAGTCTGATACCTCTATACTCAGAGACCCCACCCTGTATGAATTCCAGCTGGCGACTACCAGCAAAAGATGTTACAGGCACATTGCTTTCAGTGACAGTGGCTCAACCTGTATAAAAAATGTAGCCTTCGACTATCAGTCGAAGATGTTACAGGCACATTGCTTCTACTGACAGGGGCTTACTCGTATGGGGAATCTAGCTTGCGACTATCAATTAAATATGTTACAGGCACATTGCATCCATTGACAGTAGCTCACCCGGTATAGAGAATTTAGTTTGCGACTATCAGTGGAAGATGTTACAGGCACATTGCATCCACTGACAGTGGCTCACTCGGTATGGGGGAATCTGATTTGCGACTATCAATGAAATATGTTACAGGCACATTGCATCCATTGACAGTAGCTCACCCGGTATAGAGAATCTAGTTTGCGACTATCAGTGGAATATGTTACAGGCACATTGCATCCACTGACTGGGGCTCACTCGGTATGGGGGAATCTGGTTTGCGACTATCAATGAAAGATGTTACAGGCACATTGCATTCATTGACAGTGGCTCACCCTGTACTCTGAGAACTGCTGCTCACCCTTCTCAGCTCACCAATATGTTCGTTCGGCGGCACTCTGCTCGACTCGTTCGCTTCTGGTCACTCACCTCTCGGAATCGGCGTGGTATCTTCGGTCGCGATTTTAGGACTTAAAATAATTTCTACTTTGTGACGAAGGCGGCTGGACTGGCTCTGCACGGCGCCGGCGTGACGATCAGACTGCTGTCAACGTATCGACTAAACTCTGTCGCTGTGAATTACCTTCAGGTAGCCGTGGAGATTCGAATCGAGGCTCAGGGATGTGACTTACATAACTGAAGCGCGTATATACTGGGGGTTCTATTTACACAAGGATAATTCACGGATTTTACTCGAAAATGAATGACATTTTTATGAATACTAATAACGGAGATAGGATTACAAGATAATTGTTGCTTCTGCCTGTCTAACAAAACTGGGGAATTTAGTAACTTCGTTACACAACAAAAGAAAAATTCTTGTAAATATTACGCACTGTACTTGCAATAAAATGTATTGTATTGGTTTGTCTATATTTCAAATAAAGTATTTTTTATCATTATATTCCATAGTATTATTTCTTCATGTCAAAATAATACCAGTATTATGAAAAATTTCATTTCATTTGTTCCTTCTGAGTCCAAGATGAGATTGTCCACCATGGGGATATCTGAGAAGGTAATAGATAAGTTTTAGTTAAATGGAAAAAATGTTGCGCAAAAGAAGGGCCATCTATATGGAAGTACGTTTTCAAATTCTTTTGTTAAAACGAAATCTTTCAATTTCTAGTTTGATTTTTTCTGGTGTTATCGTCAGAGCTGGAATAAAGTACTGACGATTACGCCAGAAAATAATGAAGTGGAAAATTCAGTTTTTACAGAATAATGTGAAAACTAAAATTATATTTGGAATTTTCATACCTCCATCCATATGTAAATGGCCCTTCTGTTGCGCAAGTTTTTACCAGCATTTAACCAAAACTGTATCTATTCCCTTTTCAGATATCTGTACAGTTTCACCCCATTAGGACGCCTATGCCCGAGGTAAATGGAAGCGACCCTGAGGCGAGAAATACCACTTCATTTTCTCGCAACCCCAGCCAGGCAGTTGAAGACTTCACCCTATTTAATACAGACGTTGTTATATTACATATATATTATCAACACATTGTTACAATAAAGTCAATTATACAGTCCACAATTCATTTACAATAATTCAGATGAGAAAATACATTTCGGGACGATCAAATTCCCCCATTAAATGGTCCTTTTGATTACAGTTTTTCGGTTAACAATTGTATTCAACAGTGATACACAAAGAACCGAATTCACCGCGAAGACAATATTAGAAAGTGAAGTTCGAAACAGAAAGAAGTGTTTGTGAAATAAACCGAAAGTGACTTATGTGATACAGGCTGATAACAAACATAGTGGTGAAAATTGAACCTCAATAAAAAAAACAAAGGCATTACATCAGAGGATTGAATATACAGCAGAATTCCTGGAAAACAGCATCGGAACAGCAGTGGTTGCGCGCGAATTCTGATCATTGCGCCGCTCAGTACAACGAAGAGAGATAGAAAGTAAGTCCGTTCCTTTTTCATTGCCTTTTCATTTGCTTCCTTCTTCGTTATCTCTTACATTCCAGAAGTCAGGGTTGAACCGTTATAAGGGGCTCGTTTTTGGTTACACATTGGGCAAAATAATAAAGTTCTCAGTTATTCATTCAAATTTGACATTATAAATTCATGATGAATGACGAACAAAAACTTAAGAATCTGAACATCAAACGGGGACAATTCAAAGCCCAATTAACACGTTTCGGAAACTACTTACAAACATTTGATGTAAGCGTAGGAGTTGTTCAGCTACAAAAAAGGCTTGACAAAATTGAAAATGTCTGGGATAGTTTCATGGAATGTCAATTGGAAATTGAACTGATTGATGAACTAAGTGACACACACGATCAAGATAGACAATCGTTTGAAAACACTTATTTCGAATTTGTAGGCAAGGCTCAGGAAATTATCGATAAAAAGAATTCAGAAAACTCACAGAATGATGTTGAAACCACCTCCACATCATCTAATAGTAATAATAATAGTAATGCAATGAAAAATAAACAGTTACCATCTTTGCAATTACCTAAATTCAAGGGTAATTATACAGATTACATGAAATTTCACGATACTTTCAATTCACTAATACATTCAGACCAATCATTATCGAATGTTCAAAAATTTTATTATTTGCAATCATGCCTCCAGGATGATGCAGCGAAGGTGATACATTCCTTGGAGGTAACAGATGGAAATTATGATATTGCTTGGACTCTTCTTAAAGAACAGTTCGAAAATAAGAGACTCATCATTAACAGTCATTTGAAATCACTTTTTGATGAACCAAATTTAATAAAGGAGTCGCCGACTGCTCTAAGACAATTTTAAATAATTTTTTGAAAGACATTCGTTGTCTCAAAAGTTTAGAACAACCTACTGAGCAGTGGGATACAATACTCATTTATTTATTATCGTCAAAAATGGATAACGACACTAAACGACAGTGGGAGTCATCGATTAATGTGAAGAAATCACCTACAATAAACGATTTCACAAAATTCATTATCGCAAGGTGTCAACTCTTGGAAACACTCCTCCCCAATCCCGGAAGTAAAGGTATTTCAACCGGCTCTACACAAAGAAAACAAGAGAATAAATCTTACAACACGTCAGTACAAATAGAGTCAAATGTCATTTTTGCAAAGATAATCATTTATTATATTACTGTAAAAAATTTCTTGATTTGTCAGTTTCCGATAGAGTATCGGAAATCAAAAAACTGAAACTTTGCACAAATTGCCTTCGTCCTAATCACACATCTCGCGATTGCACATCAATGTCATGCCGAACTTGTAACAAAAAACATAATCGACTTTTGCACCAAGATACATTCAATCAACCCCAAGAAACCTACAACGCGGTATCTCAAAACCTCGAAATCAATGCTCCCAATTCTACGTCAGACTCAAACGCTATGATGTCAGAAACAATGCTCAGCGCTCATTCGAGTCGTTTTGATAAAACCGTAATCTTATCAACAGCTGAAATATATATTTTCAATTCGGAAAACGAACCAGTCAAATGTCGTTGTCTTTTAGATTCGGGATCCCAGAGCAATTTCATAACATCAGACTTGGCAAGAAAGTTGCATTTACAACATTTTAACATTAATTTACCTATTACTGGCATCAGCCAATCATCCACGAATATTTGTCACAACGTGAAGACAAAAATCAAATCATTATTTGGTACTTTCATCAAGGACTTGGCATTTTTAGTTTTGAAAAATATAACAGGAAACATTCCTTTATATTCATTTTCAGAGTCCGAGTTGAACATTCCCCAAAACATTCAACTGGCCGACCCTAGATTCAACATTTCTCAAAAAATTGATATTCTATTAGGAGCATCAATCTTTTATGAATTACTATGCATCGGACAAATAAAACTAGGTAGGGATATGCCTATTTTACAAAAAACTTCATTGGGATGGATAATCTCAGGTCCTTTACAATTCAACAATGCAAGTAATCAAACGTGTTTACTTTCAGCAGAGTCCGATGAAGTGAATATTCAAAATCAAATAGAAAAATTCTGGCTTACGGAAGACATGCCAAAATCTGAACAAAAATTAACCAAGTTCACCAAACCAGAGCAATTTTGTGAAAACCATTTTATCGAAAATCATTTTCGTGATAATACAGGGAGATTCACAGTTGCTCTACCATTAAAAGAAAATATTGTAGGTATGGGAAACAATCTTGAGCAAGCCAAAACTAGATTTTTCCATTTAGAACGCAAATTACAGAAAAATTATTCATTTTCACATTCATATAGACAATTTATGGATGAATATGAAGCATTAGGGCACATGCGCCGGCTTGATGAAAATGAAATTCAAACAAACGAAATAGTTTCATATTTGCCTCATCATGGCGTTTTGAAAAGATCGGGAAATACCGATAAAATTAGAGTTGTTTTTGACGGCTCCGCAAAGAGTTCAACAGGCATGTCGCTCAATGGCGCATTATTTGTAGGACCTACCATACAGGACGATCTTTTCTCCATATTGTTAAGATTTAGGAAGTACAAGTTTGTGCTGAAGGCGGACATTACAAAAATGTACCGTCAAGTCAATGTTATGAAAAATCATCAAGAACTGCAGAGAATTCTTTGGAGAAAAAATAGTTATGAAAAACTCGAACATTTTGCCTTAACAACAGTGACGTATGGATTAGGTCCATCGTCTTTTTTGGCAATACGATCACTTCATCAAGCAGCTATTGACATTCAAGATCAGTCACCTGTAGCTGCTAATACAATATTATCAGATTTTTATGTCGATGATCTCATTACGGGAGATGACAGTCTTGAAAATCTCCTTGATTTGAAATATGAAATAACGAACATCCTAAAAGGAGCAGGTTTCGTTTTATCGCAATTTATGTCCAATGAAAGCCGGCTATTAAATGAAAATAGACAAAAGGGGCTATTCCATATTGGCGCGGATAGTACCGTGAAAACACTCGGTATATTATGGGATCCTCACAAAGATATATTCAGATATTCAGTTGAGTCTGAGCTTTCAAAAAATAGACTTACGAAACGCTCATTGCTTTCAGTAATTTCCGGAATATTTGATCCGCTCGGTTTGATATGTCCCACTGTAATAAAGGCAAAAATAATATTACAGGAACTTTGGAAATTACACCTCAATTGGGATGATACAATTCCTCAAACATTACATTTTGACTTCGTAAACTTTATGCAAGACCTCAAATATATAAATGAGATTTCCGTAAATAGGAACTCCTTTTTATCAACTTATATTGAAATACAATTACACGCATTCTCGGATGCCTCAATGCTAGCTTATGGTGGTTGTATTTATGTTAGAACATCCGATACACTAGGAAGACATTTTACAAGTTTATTATGCGCAAAATCGAGAGTCAAACCATTGAATGTTACCAATTTACCTCGTTTAGAATTGTGCGGTGCCCTCGTAGCTTCTCGATTGTTGAAAAAATCTCAATTAGCATTAAAAATGCCCACAATCAGTACATTTTTATGGACCGACTCTACCATTGTTTTAGCGTGGTTATCACAAGAACCAGCTAGATGGAAAACATTTGTTTCCAACAGAGTGGCAGAGATTCAAAATTTGACTACCAATACAAAGTATGGTCATGTTTTATCGGAATCGAATCCAGCGGATCTTGTTTCCCGCGGTATTGAAGCCCCAAGGCTTGTAAACAATAGACTTTGGTGGTCGGGACCAGAATGGCTCATCTCTGAATCATGTGAGTGGCCCAATCAAGAATTCGTCAAACCACCCGAAGAAATTCCTGAACAGAAGAAAATTATAATTTCATCAGCTCTTTTGTCCACGACTGATTGTCAAATATTTGAAAGATTTTCAAAGCTAACCAAATTACAGAGAGTTTTGGCTTATTGTATACGCTTTCTGAAAAATAGCAATCCACACAATGGAAAAAGGGCTTCGGGGAGTTTGAGTATTCTTGAACTTGATGAAAGTACCACAATTTTGATCAAAATGGTACAAGCTGAATTCTTCAATAAAGAAATTCATTCTTTAAAATATTCGAAACCTCTTTCGAAGAAAAGTAAATTGATTACCTTAAACCCGTTTTTAGACGATAATGATGTATTAAGAGTGGGTGGCAGATTAAAAAACTCAAATTATAATTTTGATAAAAAATTTCCCATTTTGTTGCCACCCAGTCGCCCATTTACAAAATTAGTGATTTCACATGAGCATGAGAGAACTCTTCATGGAGGAATCCAAGCAGTCGTATCATCGATAAGAGAAAAATATTGGCCTATAAATGGAAAAAACGCAGTAAAGGGCGTTATTCGAAAATGTATCAAATGCTTTAGGATCAACCCTAAAAACATGAATCCTATTATGTCGGACTTACCTTCATCTCGTGTGTCACCTACACGTCCATTCCTGTCAAGTGGAATTGACTTTACAGGTTCAATTTTAGTAAAAGATGGTACATTGAGAACAAGAAAATTAGTAAAAACCTATATTTGCTTATTTATATGTTTTTCTACCAAGGCCATCCATTTAGAATTAGTTGGAGATATGTCTCAAGATTCATTTTTGAATGCCTTGAAACGGTTTTTTGCGCGACGAGGAATAAGTAAAAATTTGTACAGTGACAATGGCTCAAATTTCATTGGTGCAAATAATTACATTAAAGAGGTTCAAGAATCCCTTCTCAAACTAAGAGGTAATGAATTGGTAGAAAAATATTTACTTGAAAATAAAATCACTTGGCACTTTATTCCACCAAGAGCGCCTCATTTCGGCGGCCTCTGGGAATCGGCAATAAAGCTGACTAAATTTCATTTAGTAAGAATTGTTGGCAATGCCCATTTAACTTATGAACACCTTTATACGGTTTTAACCTAAGTGGAATCAATCCTGAATTCCAGACCCCTCTGTCCTCTATCAAATGATCCTAACGATCTTGACCCCCTCACTCCAGGACATTTTCTCATTGGATCGAAGCTAACCTCAATACCGGAATCAGATGTCCAAGACATTTCTTCGAATCGCCTGAGTAAATATCGCAGAGTGATTCAAATAACCCAGCACTTCTGGCGCCGATGGCACAACGAATATATACACAACCTACAGCTCAGAAATAAATGGATGCTTCACGATCCAAGCAAACTGAAAATTGGTGCCATGGTTCTGATCAAGGAGGACAACATTCCCCCCCTCAACTGGAAACTTGGAAGGATTATCGAGCTCCACCCCGGCAGAGACAACGTTGCCCGTGTAGCCTCAATTAGAACTGCCAACGGTGTAATCAAGAGGGCTTTTACAAAAATATGCCTTCTACACTCAGAAGACACCCACAAGAAATAGTTTGTAGAAAGTACCGAGTACTTTCAAGGCGGGCAGTATGTACAGTTTCACCCCATTAGGACGCCTATGCCCGAGGTAAATGGAAGCGACCCTGAGGCGAGAAATACCACTTCATTTTCTCGCAACCCCAGCCAGGCTGTTGAAGATTTCACCCTATTTAATACAGACGTTGTTATATTACATATATATTATCAACACATTGTTACAATAAAGTCAATTATACAGTCCACAATTCATTTACAATAATTCAGATGAGAAAATACATTTCGGGACGATCAAATTCCCCCAATATCCTCGTGGTGGACAACCTTATCTTGGACTGTATATCTAATGGATATCCCAAATGTGAATATAAGATATCCTATTGATATCTATGGGATATCAACAAGATATCCAGTGGATATCTTCACGGACATCCATAAGATATCTCCTATATCCTGGATATAGGCGGACATATGGATATCTATTGGATGTCTATAGGATATCCATCTATATCCAGTGGATATACTGGATATCCATAAATGATATCCTGTGGATGTCTAATGGATATACTGTGCTGTATGGGAAAACCGCTAATTGAGAAAACCCGAAACAAGTCCCTCTGAATCATGATTTTCTCAATATTTTCAATGATTTCAATAGTTGTAGAAAAAAAGTAACAGGCAAGGACCAGGTGCAGAATGATTTTGAGGTTCTAAAGGACCCCGCACAAAAGCATAGGAAAATGGCCCACAGTGGGATTTGCCTGAAATTTGCATATGTCATTGATATTGAGTTTCTGATCAAATGTTCTCATAGGCCCATACCTTTAAGAGCAATAATTTAGCTCTCAGGGCCGTATTCAGAATAGGTGCCAAATAAACAATGACACTTTTTTCCCAAGTCCATAATTTTCGTATTTCCTATTAGAATTTAATTAAATAAGGAATATTGCAAAATCCCTGAATTTGTCATTCAGCACCAGTCCTCAATGAAACATGTTTTGCCCTACAGGACCGTATTTAGTGAAACTGTATTTCCCAAGTGATCCACAAAAAACTAAAATAAAATGATTTTGTTATAACTGTCTTATTTCTTGATCTGTCAGTGGTTGATAGCTCGTTTGATAGATGAATGTAGCTTTTTTGTATACATTACAAAAGTGGTCCAATCTTAACATTCAAGATGGTCGGCCAACCTATAAACTTCATACAGGGTGACCCAGGGGTGTGTGCATGGTCCATAACTTTTTTCTATGAAAGCAATCGACTTGATTTTTTTACAATCGATAGGTTCAACAATGAGCACATTCTGAAAATATGTTCATCGATATACAAGATGTTTCAAAATAAAATACACGACTACTTTCAATTTTTTTTAAATGGTAACCCTCCTTTTTTATTCAATTTTTGGATTCGCCACTAAATTGTCAACATAACGCACCCTGGTTTCATATACCTACCTGCAATAGTTTTTGACTTATGCCAATTTATGTGTCAAAATCTGGCGAACTTGAAGTCAATGTTCCATCGCCTACTACGATTTTTTTCAAATGACGGTTTACAAATGGCAATAACTCGATTTTTTCAAATGCAACACCCTGTATTTTATTACAGCATTACATGGCATTTTCTAAGAGCTTTTCGTCAATATAGCATTTGTGGGGTCTACTTTGTGTAGTTTGCGAAATATGTTGAAAATAAGAAATGTAGATGATTTTTGAGGAATCTAGTAGGCTGCTTTCGTAAAATTTGACACATTCTTAAAATTATGGAGAGTATATATTTTGAAATTGTAATATAAACAGGAGTACATTACAAAGAAAATAATTCTAGTAATAGTTACAATAACAGGAAAGAGTGATTAACAATAAACCATGTAAAAATTTTGGGGAAAGGCCACTTATAAATGCTCAAATAGGTCCCCATCATGTTCCACACAAGCTGCTAGTCTTCTTGTGAATGAGTCCCGAACTCTAGCAAGCATTGCTTCATTAGTTGAACGGAAGGCTTCCGTGATCCTATTTTTCATATCATCTGCAGTTGTCGGACGATCTCTGAAAACCCTTTCTTTCACGTACCCCCAAAGAAAGAAATCTAGAGGCGTAGGGTCTGGGAATCTCGCGGGCCAAGGAATAGTACCTCCTCGGCCTATCCAACGATTAGGATAGGATTGATCTAAAAATTCTCGAACTATACTATGGTTATGCACCGGCGCACCATCGTGCTGCAACCACATGGTTCTTCGGGTATTCAAATTCACTTCTTCTAACATTCTCGGAAGATGTTCGCGAAGGAAACGTAAATATCTTTCACCATTTAGCACATTGTCGAAGAAGTAGGGACCAATAATGTGATTTCCAATAATTCCTCCCCAAACATCAAGCGACCATCGCTGTTGGTGGTCAAGGGTCTTCAACCAGTGAGGATTTTCGACTGCATAATAATGCATGTTGTGTTTGTTGACCGAACCGTTGTTCTTGAAAGTTGCTTCATCAGAAAACAGAATTTTGTTTAAAGTAATATAATCCTCATCAATCATGCCATTCATTTGAATACAGAACGCAACTCTATTGGCAAAATCATCACCATACAATTCTTGATGTAGGTTCAGATGAAAAGGGTGGAACTTATGTTTCAATATTATTCTGTTCACACTACTTTGTGAAATATCCGTTTCCGCTGCTATTTCCCTAGTGCTTACGTGAGGATTTTCCTGTAGCATCAATAAAACTTGCAACTCATTTTCCTCATCAATTCGACCACCAACAATTTCCTTTTGAGTATAAGACACACTACCACTGAGTTCAAACCGATCTCTTAACTTTTGGAATGAATACACCCGTGGAGTTCTTGCTTCCGGATATTTTTCATGGTAGATTCTGCTTGCTAATAAAGGATTTCTGTCAGCTTCGCCAATACAGTAGACCATATTCACTAATTCTTCGCGAGTGAAATTCATTTTCAACAATTTTACGTGTACAATTATTGACAGTACAAGGATGTCAAATTTTACGAAAGAAGCCTACTATTTTCCTCAAAAATCATCCACATTTCTTATTTTCAACATATTTCGCAAACTATACAATGTAGACCCCACAAATGCTATATTGACGAAAAGCTCTTAGAAAATGCCATGTAATGGTGTAATAAAATAGAGGGTGTTGCATTTGAAAAAATCGAGTTATTGCCATTTGTAAACCGTCATTTGAAAAAAATCGTAGTAGGCGATGGAACATTGACTTCAAGTTCGCCAGCATTTCAAAAGATGCTCTGAAGCTTGAGGAATAGTCTGGGAAAAAGTAGGTTGAGTTATCTTGAAAGGTTATGAAGTTATGCATTTTTCTGTGGGTCCATGCACGACGCGATTTTGACACATAAATTGGCATAAGTCAAAAACTATTGAAGATAGGTATATGAAACCAGGGTGCGTTATGTTGACAATTTAGTGGCGAATCCAAAAATGGAATAAAAAAGGAGGGTTTTATTTAAAAAAATTTAACGTAGTTGTGTATTTTATTTTGAAACATCTTGTATATTAATGAAAATATTTTCAGAATGTAATCATTAGTGAACATATCGATTGAAAAAAAAAATCAAGTCTTGGATATCAAGATGGCCATCAATTTTGTTATGTACACAAAGAAAGCTACATCCATCTATCAAACGAGCTATCAACCATGGACATAGATCAAGAAATAAGAAAGTTATTGCAAAATCAATTTGATTCAGTTTTTGTGGATCACTTGGCAAATATAGTTGTACTAAATACGGTCCTGTAGGGAAAAACATGTTTCACAGAGGACTTGTGCTAAAAGACAAATGCTGAGATTTTGCAATATTTCTCATTTTATTAAATTCTGATAGGAAATAAAAAAATTATGGACTTGAGAAAAAAGTGTCATTGTTTATTTAACACCTATACTAAATACGGCCCTGAGAGCTAAATCATTGGTCTTAGAGGATTGGGCCCATGAGAACATTTGATCAGAAACTCAATACCAATAACATATGTAACTTTCAGGCAAACCCCACTGTGTGCCAATTTTCTATGCTATTGTGCGGGGTCCTTTAGGGAAAAAAATATTTAAACACGAATACAGTCAAAATGGTGAAACGGGGATGCAGTTTAGGGGTTGAAAACGTTTTTTGCGACTTAACCTCCTAGCGAAATATGTTCAACAAAAAAGTTGTAGACAATAAAAAAATCAGAAACCTCTTTATTCAACACTTTTTGAAATAACCTCAAATTAACCGTCAAAATGACTAAAAACCGATTTTTTGCTATATTTTTTTTCTCGAGCATTAATGATTGAGTTCAGATGAAAAGTTGTAGATATATGTCTTTTTTGTGTCGAATGAGCTTGATTTTGTCGCAGATGAAAAGACTTCTAGTTTTCGCGTTACATTTCTCGAAAAAAATACCCCTATGGTCATTAAACCGCTAATTATTCATGATTTTCTCAATATTTTCAATTATTTTCGACTCTCTTCATTATTTTTATAACAAAAAGATTTTATATAAAGTTATTCATAATAAAACATTGGAAATCATAAAAACACAACCATGTTAATTTAATAGTATCATTTTTATTCATCATGATTCAGAGAGACTTGTCGGTTTTTCTCAATTTTAAGCGGTTTAACGATAAATAAACCACCAAATTACATAGATCATTTGAAAGTGGACACTTTAACAATTTAAATGATCACTTATAGACCTTCGAAATACAAAAAAACACCAGAACAATTGTTCGTGGAAGATAAGGGTATTTTTTTAGAAAAATGTACCTTCCTCCAAAAATTGGTCCAATTAGTCATCTTCTAAATTGCGAAAAAAACATGCTCATGACACCAAAAATCACATATTTCTACAAATTTTCATCTGAATTGAATCATTTATACGCGAGAAAAAAATTAAATACTGAAAAATCGTTTTATTTAAATTGAGGTGTGTCGAAAAGTGTTGAATACAAATGTTTCTGATTTTTTTATTATCTACAACTTTTCCTTTAAACATTTTTCTACGTCGCGTCACGTTTTGCCACAAATCGCAAAAAACCGTTTTCAACCCCTAAGCTGCATCCCCATTTCACCATTATGAGTGTTTTTGTGCTTGAATATTTTTTTTCCACCTGTTCCTTGCCTGTTACTTTTTTCTCAAAACATTGGAATTGATATTTGAATCCGACGAAAAATCTGAAATGAATGAAATTCCACTGCTCAATCTTTGAAAATCAATGAAAATTTTGCTATACTTGGACTCACCCAGTATATCGTGGGTACGTGACAGAATTGTTATACTCTATATTGTATTTGTATTGGCTGTATGAACAATCGATGTATACTTGATTTAGTTTATGTAATTGAAAAAGTTTCTTCATAATGGAAAAGGTAATTTCACCACCCTGATTAATCTAAACGGTTGAATTTGGTTCACTAGTGCAATGGAGTCATTTAATCAGAGACTCGAGTTCCACAATATAGAAAAAAATCGATCAAATTTACCGAAAACCAATTTTTCATTAACGCGATGCGGAGGATTTAAAAGATAATCTAGATCATCTTCTTCAGAATTTTAAAATTCCAAGTTATAACACGGAATTTTGAAGTAAAATTCCAAGTTATAACTAGGAATTTTAAAATTCCGAGATAATCAGGGTTATTACTAATTATATAATTTTTTTGTAATTATTTTACAAAATTAGTCAATCGTAAAAGCTCGTAGACTTGCAGAATATATATCATTTGATTCTGATATTGGGTGATCTGACGTTATTATTATTTGATTTAATCGAATGTAGTAACACCGCACCTAGTTACACCGTGCGCTTCATATTTTCATTTTCTGTAAAGGGTATTGAATTAAGGCTGGACACTGGCGATACATTGATTCGTTGTAATATACAGGGTGATTCATTAAATGTGACGACCGGCTTTATTTTCAGATATAATAAAAGTTATCAGAAAATAGTTAAATCAAGTAATTATAACATATTCATCTTCAATCTCAATATATTTAATTTAAATATGTATTCAGATCACACATATAGGCAATTACAAGAAAAATAGAATTCATTTATTATAGTACAACTCCCTGTACATTTATGCTGATTTGGAATTTTGGCAATTATCTAAAACAAAATCTTGAAGTTCAAAATAATAATAGTATATAGCTAAAAGGCTTGGGATAACAGAATTGGGACGAGTATTGCTACAAGAGTAAATGATGTAGAAGATGGAACAAATGCCCAAAATGACCAATAATTAGTGACTCACACGGTATGTACCGGCGATGAAGATCTTCATTATCTGTCGAATATGGGGATATATTTCCTAAAAGATTGAATCATGTGCACATCATTTAGATCGGCAAGTATATATTTTAGAACCGTCCATTAGGTATTAATTAATTGATAACATAACATTAACCATAAGATGAGAAATCTTGTCATTCTTGCAAAGATATAGCGATAAATCTGACGAGAATACCACGAGAGTAGTTTGAGTGACAATGAATTTGAATGTTTATACACATATTATAAATGTTTGATGAATAATAAAATGCCCTAGATCGATATTATTTCACTTGTGAATCTTGTGCTCGAAAGTGTTCATACCTTCCACATAACGATAATTTCTTAAGCTTTTGTGGTATGCATCAACATTTTTAATGCAGTAGTCTCCCATGCGAAAGCGAAAGCTGCATCATCATACCGTTGACCAGGATCCGTATAAGATGCAGACATGAATATTGACCATTTTTATTTAATTTTCTACTTTATGATTAATTTGTATACACATGTTCCTAAAAGAAATAAAAAATACATCTAAAAAGGAAAATTTTAGGGGACCCTGTATAATAATAATCTCAGATCACCCAATATCAAAATCAAATGATATTTACCTATTTTGCAGGTCTACGAGCTTTTGCGTTTGACTGATTTTGTTCAAAGAATTACATAAGCATTATGTAATTATTAATAACCCTGTATACGGAGTCTTAGAACTTTTCATTATAACTCGTGTCGACAATATTAAGATTGCAATCATTATCCTAAACTGTTTGTAATACAATATAATCGCCACATTACTGATTATCTAAAGGCAAGTAACAACGCTGCCTCTTCATGTTTGACACCCTGTATCTCAAAAACTATCCATTAGATCTCGTTGTTCACATGAAAACATTTGATCAGGACATCATAATCTACATTATACTAAATTTTCAGCCAATTCGACGGGGACCCATTTTCCATAAGAACCGTGCGGGGTTCTTTTGAAGTAAAATTCCGAGTTATATTTTGAAATTTGAAAATTCCGAGTTATACGAGGATATATTGAAAAATTCCTAGCCTACTATAGAACCAAACAAAATTTCAATGTCAAAATATTTTATTACTGAACATATAAAATATAAAAACATATAAAATATAAAAAAATAAAAAAATATAAATATTCTCCTCTTAATTGGATACATTTATTACAGCGAACCTGCAAAGTATCTAGACCTTTCAAAAAAAAATGTTTCTTCTTGCTCTGCAAACCAGACCAGACTTTTATTACCTCCTCGTTGGAAGAAAATTTACGACCTTTTAAACTTTTTTTCAGTTGAGTAAAGAGATGATAGTCGGACGTAGCCAAATCTGGAGAATAAGGGGGGTGTTCTAGTAATTCAAACCCTAAATCACGAATTTTTTGCATGGCAACATGGGATTTCTGTGCAGGGGAGTTGTCCTGCAAAAACAAAATACCTTTGGATAGCTTTCCGCGTCTTTTCTCTTTAATTTTTTCCTGTAGAGTGGTCCGTAATGTCGAATAGTAATCTCCAGTTATTGTTCTACCCTTATCCAAAAAATCAATCATGATCACTCCATGGCAATCCCAAAAAACTGAAGCAAGAACTTTTCCAGCAGATTTTTGGACACGAAACTTCTTAGGACTTGGAGAACCGGAGTGTCGCCATTCCATCGATTGTTGCTTTGTTTCTGGATCGTAGAAATGTACCCAAGTCTCATCCATAGTAACAATTCGGTTTAAGAAGTCTACGAGGATATACTGAAAAATTTTTAGCCTACTATAGAACCAAACAAAATTTCAATGTCAAAATATTTTATTACTCACATATTCTCCTCTTAATTGGATACATTGTTGATTTTATACTACTAACCTTATATATATATATATATATATATATATATATATATCTTATATTACTAACCCTTGTTATATATTTTTTCTTAACTAATTTCATATTTTGTTCCACCAATGCTGAAACAAGTGTTCTTACAGTTATCAGCTTCTGATACTTTGTTCACGATAATTGATATTGAAACATTCTTGTGATTTCTGTGATAATTTGTGAATAAACATTATTATTATTATTATTATTACAGCGAACCTGCAACGTCTCTAGACCTTTCAAAAAAAATGTTTCTTCTTGCTCTGCAAACCAGACCTCCACAGCTTTTATTACCTCCTCGTTGGAAGAAAATGGACGACCTTTTAAACTTTTTTTTCAGTTGAGGAAAGAGATGATAGTCGGACGGAGCCAAATCTGGTGAATCCAAAAAATCAGTCCTGATTACTCCATGGCAATCCCAAAAAACTGAAGCAAGAACTTTTCCAGCAGATTTTTGGACACGAAAGTTATTAGGTCTTGGAGAACCGGAGTGTCGCCATTCCATCGATTGTTGCTTTGTTTCTGGATCGCAGAAATGTACCCAAGTCTCATCAATAGTAACAATTCGGTTTAAGAAGTCTACATCGTTTTCAAATCGAGCACAGATCGAACGCAATGCTACTACCCTTGCACGCTTTTGTTCAACATTCAAATATTTGGGGATCCATTTTGCAGCAATTTTTCTCATGTCCAAATTGACGGGAACTATATGATGAACGCGTTCGTATGAAATATTCAGTGCTTCAGATATCCGTTTTAGCCCAATTCGACGGTCTGTTAAAATCATGTCATGAACTGCATTGATATTTTCGGGGACTGACACAGAAACTAGCCTTCCCGATCGGTCATCATCTTCAATGGAAAATTTACCTCTTTTGAAGCTCGTAGTCCAATTTTTCACGGTCGCATACGAAAGTCCTTGATCACCAAGGGTATTAAGCATATCTTCGTAAATCTGCTTACCTCTTAACCCTTTTAAATACAGGTACTTGATGATGGCTCGATACTCCAATTTTTCAATTTTCACAATTTTGGTGGACATATTTTTTCTTTTTATTTTATTGCGTAACTCTGGTTTACTTATTTGACGTCAAACTTTACATTGACACTTCTAATAAGTTATTGTTCGTTGCTATGGTTACGCAATATTTTGTTTATGCAGGGAACATCCTCGTAAATCGGAATTTTACTTCAAAATTAAATTCCGTGTTATAACTCGGAATTTTAGGAAGATAATTATTGCTTTTTCATTGCAGGTGTCCCTTCCGAAGCTTCGTATCAATGCCATGTCTAGGCTGGTGCCAAAACTAATTTGAAGGACCAGGCAAGGACCAGGTGGAAAATGCTGTTGAGTTTCCAACTTTAAGGAAAATATTTTTAAACACGAAATCACTCAAAAAGGGGTTGAATGAGGTACATTGCGGTTTTCGGTGAAACATGATCTTCTACCGGAAAATAATGAATGGAAATGTTGTAGATAATAAAAAAATCGAAATTCCTTGTATCCAACACATCTTAACATAACATCAAATTAACCGTCAAAATGGCAAAAAACCCATTTTTCAGCCTTTTCTTCGAATAACCATGATGTTTTCGCAATTCAGAAGAAGACTAGTTTTCGAGTTATGTACATTTTTCGAAAAAAATTACCCTTATCTTCCACGAAAAATTGATTGTATTTTTGAATTTCGGTCTATAAGTGATCATTTTAATTGTTGAAATGTCTACTTTTGAATGGTGTATGTGACTTGGTAGTTTATTGATCGTTAAACTGCCTAAAATTGAGAAAACAAGTCTCTCTGAATCATGATTTTCTCAATATTTTCAATAATTTTAGAATTTTTTCATTATTTTCATAACAAAAAGTTCATATTAAATTATTTATAATAAAATATTTGAGTACATAATTACACTACAAAATTAATATATTAATATCGTTTTAATTTTTTTCAACAACTATTGAAAATTATTGAAAATATTGAGAGAATCATGATTCAGAGAGACTTGTCGGTTTTTCTCCAACATGGCCAAAATGCGGATTTACGAATTTTTAAAAAAGTCGCAAAATTTTCCGGTTTTTCTCCGATACTAACAATCCGATTTTTGTCTTTTGGGGCAACCAGATTGGCATTAGTTTTCATTTTATAAGGAAAACAGAAAAACTTTTTTTTGTATCTAAATGTTTATAACGAATCAATAAATGACTGTTGAAATCATAACAGAAAATAACTACGGGCGGTTTTCCATGTTATGGCATTGACGGTTTCCTACTAGTATTTTTGTTAAAAAATTACTCATTTTATGCTCTATTGATTGGTGTATATTGGCAATGGTAACATAGACGTGCAATAAACGTAAAAAAACCTATTTGAAAACAAGGTTTTTTCAATAAACAAGTGAACTAAAACGTAAAATTTTAAATGTATTTAATAGGAGACAAAGAACTTTTATAAAATTTAAATATTTTATTAAAAGCTTATGGTGATACGTCTTTACACTTGAAATAAAGCGTCCAGCTTTCCAGAAATCATTTAAATTTTTAAGACATCTTTGTTCCCCATACATATTTTTTTTGGGTTTCAGTTCATAAATAAGATGTTGTTTTCAAAGTTTTTTCACTTTTAATTTATTTTGTACTTTTCATTTATCTGTGCACTAGGTTTCCAGAGATTGGTACGTTAGTGGCATGTGTACTTTTTTATGTTTTGGACCTCACGAAGAGGAAAATCCTGTAAAGTTCAAAGAACATCGTGAGAGCCGACGGAAAGTAGGTAGGAATTGACGTTCTTCTTGAATTTCTGCAGGCTGCCTCAGAGAACATCTCCCGAGGCAGTGAGTTCCAAAGCTTTGCCGTTCGTTAAAAGACGGGCCCTTGAAAAGAGATGTTCGGCATGCCTCCAAAGTGGTGACAAAGGGATGCGAAGACTGAGCTCGACGGGTCAGTTTTGATGAGACCGCTAACGGTGGAACGATTGATGATGTTTCTGAAGAGCATCTTCAATGAAAATATCTGTAAAACAGAGAAAGATCTGCGGTGTTCCAGAGAAGTGAGTGAGCTTGTAAGCTCAGCATTACCGACGAGACGAATGGCTATTTTTTTGATAGAATATAAAAGTTTCAGTGCGTGTTTAGGGGTTGCACTCCATATATGGAAAAGTATTCAAGGACGGATATGTTTCTTTCAAATCATTCAACTGACGGGAAGTAAAATAGCTCTTGGCACGAAACAGATAACCAAGTTTTTGAGAGGTACTTTGGCAATGGATCTCGTTCATATCACGTTCAAATTTCGCATGGAGTTATTCTAGACTGGTCCGAATCGATTGCCCCAATCAAAAAATGCTTAATAGATATACCGGGTGTAACAGGATCATGGTACACCCCCCGTATCTCCGTTAGTTTTGAAGGTAATAGATTGAAATTTGGGATATCACATATACATAATAAGCGGCACTTTTTAACCAATAAATAATTTTTTTTCACTTCCGGCTTCGCCGGAAGTGACACCAACTTTCGATTTTTAAATGAAACACCCTGTATTATATTACATTTCTGAAATCTGCATAATTTTTTAAATCCAATGATACCACATAAGTGACATTTCAAACGTCAAAATTCTTTATAATTCAATTTTTAGTTTTCCATTTAGGTGTGCCATGATAGTTCCGATTTATTCCAATTGATCCGTCTAATACTGAAAAAATCGAAATCCCGTCAGAAATACTAAATTCCGTTTTTTTATGAGCAAATAAAGTTCATCGTAATCGTTTTTGGGCTAAAAATCATTTTTTTCAAATGAAACCATATTGGTACCGTGGTACCATTTATTAGTACTATTAATAAGGAATTTATGCATACCTGGTAATAAAATGTGCGATCAATACAATCAAAATTACAGCTAAAAGAAAATAAAAAATACAATTATTTTGTTCTACTTTAATACTAAGAAGTTACTAAGGTGGCTTTGAAAACAATGAAATTATTTCTTCAGATTGTCAAATAAATATTTGTTGGTTAATCGGTGTTTTTATTGTATACCTATTGGAAAAGTCTTTACATTTGTTGTTATTTTTGTTCAAAATGTCGCACATGGATGAAAAAGTGGACATGTTAATTATTTATGGAGAATGTAGGAAAATTGCCTTTGCGGCTACAAACCTTTATGCCGACCGATATCCTGATAGACAATGTCCAGCGGAGAAATTATTTTAATCGTCTTAAAAATCAATTCCGAAGAGAGCCTAACCATGATCCCGAGGAAAACGTTATCATTGACGAAGGAAATTAATGTTTTAGCTCGAATAGAAGTTGATAAGACTGTTTCTTTAAGGCAAATTGGGTTTGAAATGGAAATTAGTCACCAAACGGTAAGCCGAATCTTGCACAAACATAATTATAAATCTTTCAAATATCAATTGCACCAACACCTGTACGAAAATGATTATGAACGTAGGATGGAATATTGCAATTGGATCTTGCAGAATAATGTGCAGCCAAACAATGCTTTTTGGGAAGGATTTTATTTTCGGACGAGTCTGAGTTTACAAATATGGGATTATTTAAAACGGACAAATACAAGGTATTGGTTACAAGAAAATCAAAATTTATTGCGGGAGGGAAACTTTCAAGTGCGGTTCGGTTTCAATGTTTGGCTTGGAATACTCGGTCGTAGAATCAATGGTCCAATATTATTTGAAGCACCCTTGAATGCAGCTAGATTTTTGCAAAATGAAATTGAGGATAGTTTAACTGAATTACCTGTCCATTTACAACAGGGAATGTATTTTCAACAAGATGGAGCTCCTCCCCATAATTCAAGAACAGTAAGTGATAATCTTGAACAGGCATTCGAAGAAACGTAATTTCGACGAATGGTCCTGTGCGATGGCCTCCAAGGTCACCTGATTTAACACCTCTTGATTTCTTTGTTTGGGGACATTTGAAAAACATTGTCTATGCAACCGCCGTTACAACCCGCGAAGACCTGGAGTTGCGAGTAAGACGCGCAATTAATAGTATAACGGCCCAGCAATTAGCAAACGTTCTTCAAGAAACAGCTAAGCGAGTTCAGAAGTGCATTGACGTTATTTGGACAGCATTTCGAACAATGAGGAATCGGAATCAAAAAAAAAAAAAAATCATAATTTTACAGTGGATAGAGCTCAACGCGCTGATTCCGAATATGTATAACACTTATATATCTTTTCGAAACAGAGCCGTAAAAAAAATAAAATCTGATTTTGCGCGGAAAACACAGTTCATTCATAAAAAATGGCAAAGTGAACATAGCTACGCGAACGTAATTTTTACAAGGTTGGCAACAAAATTCCTTGAATAAATGCACTATTGACATATACAGAATGTTTTTCAATTTTTGACAGTTTCAAATGGTTCGTTTTGATTATTACTTGAAAATGATGTATTGCCAGGAATTTGACATTGAAAACTATGTGGAATGTTGAGATGAATATTTTTTCGATTATTTCCAGTGAAATTATGGAGTATTCAGAAGTTTGTGTGTGTATAATTAATATGTGCAAGTGCATTTCAAATAAAATTTCATGATTTATATGCAGTGATCATTTCATGTAAGTATATCAATTGAATTGACAATATTATCACTTTCTGTAGCTTGTAGGACAAGCTGATTTTCACATTTCTGTCATCCCTGATGATTTGAAGTAGGTTAAAAACGCAATAAGGTTAAACTTAACGTCGTCGGAGTTTTCCACATAGATCATTTTGCTAATTGATTCATAATAAATGACATGATTTTCATCACACAATTATTAGATAGTATGGAGTTAAAACTATTTTAAAGCAATTACATTAAAATTCATGAGGAAGAAACAGTATGAAAAGAATATTTTAGCAGTTTCTTGTTACAAAGAAATGGAATTAAAAACCATATAGAAGTTTTAAGATTGTTCAAGCCTATTATTGTCTTTTACTTGTAGTGGACATAAATTACATCTTGTTTTAGTTCGAATTCACACGGTTTTCAGCAAATTGAGGCCTGTTATGAAACCTATATTCATTGTATAATTCAATTCAAAACATAAATTTAGATTTTTGAGGTTATTCGGTATACGATAACCTCAAAAATTTTACGAAGAAAAAGCCAATTATTTATACAATAATTATGCACATTGCAAAACTCAAGTGAACAAAATTTGGAGTTGGTGGATAGACGCTAGATTCACAAAAAAGGAAGCTTGTCATTAGTTCATATTCAGAACCATTGTTGTTGTTAAAATTGTTATTTCCTTCAACCTGTTGCACCCCTGTGCAACCCTCAGAAGTCTTCGAATGGCTTGAGCCTTAGAAAACGTAGCACTTACCTTTAAACGTGTGATGCCATGCACAAGACCATAGTGAGCATGCCAGGCCCATATTTCAGAATGTATCATAGTATTTGATAAGATATAGTGAAGTTCTGGTCATTTCACATCATTATGTTGGTGTTCATTTCTTACAAAAGTAACACCAGCTTTGTTTGGCAAATGAATTGTCATGTTTAAATACTTTTACTGGACCTTCTATTTCAATAAAATGATTTTTCATTTCAGTCAAAAGATGGGTAAAATCTTTGGAAGTCGAGTTGATGAATATTTGTGCAGATCTGATCAGAATAGGAAACTGAAATAGTGAGAACCTGTTGCTGATGTAAGTTGCATTCAAAATTAATACTAACAAATATAAAAAAATTACTGAGAACAGGAAAGCAAGGCTATTTGTATTGTATCTCGAATTTGTCATTCGTTTTAATATATGATTGGGAGCTAGAGTTCTCTTTTGTCAGGTTTTGACTGTTCGAATTTCTTCCTAACGTTTCATCAATTAGATAAATAGCAATTAGTTAGGTAAATGTACCAGATTTCCCTTCAATGTTTGAGCAGTGATATAATTAAAATAATGTCATTGAATGTTCAATTTCAAATAAATATTTTACTCAGTAAAATTGTTAACATTCTTTTTATGTTATATATTAAATTTACCAAGAAATACTCATCGAGATTCTTCAAAAACTGTATCTAGCTCCCAAAGCATTTTGTATACTTTTCAAGTTTTGTTTACCAAAATGAATCAATAAAAAAGTTCTTTTTCAGGTGAAAGAGAATTTCCACGGATTGGCAAATTATCATTTTATGAAAAAGTATTACCACTTCACACAAGGGCTCAGTTTTCTTTAAATTCTACTGTGACAAATCAAATGGGAGAAGAAATGTATAGTTACTGAAGTTAAAATAAATTCCGGAGTTTGTGTACATTTTACTTATTCAAAATAATATCAAACAAGGCAAGCAAATTTCGGAAAGGTTTGTAGTTTCAAGAGATAGAGGTTAAGTTTTTAGAGAAATTTTTAACTGACCATTGTTGTTTGGATTGAGCATTTGTAATCACAATATATTATTTTACACTAGAATTGAATGATTATTTTCCCAAAAGAATGTCGATTTGAGAATAGTATATTCTGTAAAAAGGTTAGAATGAAAATTCGATGCGAGTGGAAAGTTCCGAGCGCGAGCCGAAGGCGAGCGTGAGGAACCACGAGCATCACGAATTTTCATTCTAACCGAGTAGCAGACTATACTTTCTCCATGATAAGATAGGAAACGTGACAGCAACAATTTTGACACTTACTCAAATTTTGCCACTACGATGACAATCAACTGCGTCAAGGCTAATGTTATTATTGCTAACCAGTGTGATAATATTATTCTATCACAAGAGATAGAATGTAAATACATTTAAATTGCATGGGGGCAGAGGTGTTGCAGAATATTTCTTCAATCTCAAGAGAGAGAATTCCAGCACTCTGTAATCAAATTTGATTTCTGAATTGGCAAATTCTGTGATGATCGTGGAGAAAACTTATTCAATAAACAAACCTTTTTACAAAATATCTATAATTCCATTTATGGGTTATATTCCCAATTCTGAGAAGCTTGAATGAACATCATGTGTTCGATCACTTGAGAAGACAATTTTACATACTTTTTCCAGATTTAAACCTTCGTCTTGAAATAAAAAAATGGAAATTTTAAAGAAATATATACAACTATCCGGCAAACTTTGAATATAAGTTACTGACAAAACCAAATAATTTTTTCCAAATAAAAGGCCTCTCCTACAGTTGCATAGATTTCTTTAATTTTACATTTCTTCATGTTCAAACTGTGGAAGGTTAAAATTGATCAAAAAACGAATTTCCCACACAAAATCAAAAAAATTTTATAAGTTCTACAATTCTCATGAATCAAAGGAGATAGCATGACAATTTTGAAATTGTTATCACAAAAAAAACTTCGCATGGTTTTTAGAAAATTGTCAAAATGCCACTTTCACTGGAATAATGGAATAAATGGAAATAAATATCTGAAATAAATCTTACTACTGGAAGTTTCGCAGTATCATTACCAATCTGAGCTTCGTTAAGTATTTATTAACATTAGTATCAACAGCAAGTCTTGATAATTCAAAGATACTTTGCATTTTGCAGTGTTAATCTCAACTGGCAAGAAAATATTAGTACTTGTCGAGATCAACAAATACCTTCATTCAATCACTTCAAATGAAAACTTCAACACAAACGAATCTGATTTATCTAGTAACAATGGATTACAAATGGAAATCATCTTACACAATAAATAAAATATAGTCATTCAAACACTAGGGTGAATTTTTCATAAAGTACAAGTCAAATGTCTGAGTGAATATTATTTAACATATAAACATAACTATCAAGATCCATAACCAACCTCTTGAAAGTTTCAATAGGATGATCCATGCATTTAGATTTTTTATACAATGTTAGCTTTTAGTCTAGTGTTTCAACATTACAAAGATTACAAATTTCATTAAAAATCACAATGCAGCAAGATCAATGAATAACTTTCAGGTATTTCCATTAAAACCCTGTTTTCTGAATGGAAAGAGAGTTGATATAAATAACTTCTACACTCCACTCATAAAATAGGTATTTATGTGAAAATGATTCATTCATGAGTACCTTGAAATGCAGGAGACAAGAAACAATAAAAACCGATCAACTTCAAAGAGCCCACCTATGTGGTCTACGTATTATTTACTTATCTATTATTACAAAATTCAACAGAAGGGCACTAGGCCGCAAGCTACATTTACAGTACAAATTAAAATCAATATTTACATAAGATCAAATTTGTGGTTACAGTTGGTTGCAGTTTTTTATAACAATTAATCAATTCAAAAAGTACATTATGGTCTTTGAAAATAACTTGTTGATAAAGCATTGTTTTGAGGTACAATATCCGAATAAACTCAAATATTAAATACATTATATACATATAAATCAAAATATTTCAATAATCTTGATGTAGAAAATACAATATACACATAATATTCAATACAAAAATCTAAAAATCATAAAATTTTACTACAGTGGAAAACAATCCTTTGAGAGAACATTATAATAAATGAACTTTGTCGAAAATAAAAACTTTGTTGACAAAGTCAAACCCTACACATTCAATGAAAAAGTAAGTTATTATATATACATATAGTATAAAGAAGACATTGTTTCTGAGAACAACACTTGTATATGCAACTAAAGCAAACATACAAATACAGTGTAAAATACTCAAATTATTATGACATGGATGATCAAAATTTATCAGCAATATATTTATCTACACTGTAAAAACATTTGTCCTTCAGGAGAATATTAACGGATTTTCTGAACTGCTTTAAATGATGTATAGATCTCATCTGATTCGGCAAGTGATTGTGAATTTGTTTATCTCTATAAATAGGATATTGTCTCACAAGGGATATATTGAGTATTGGAAGAATACTTAATGTTTTTTCGTTTGTTACGAGTATCCTTTCTCTGTTGAAATGTGTGAACTTTTCTCTACATTAGTGCAGCAAACACATTGTTTCAAGGATACAAAGTCAAGATCATATTTTCTGAAAAATTTTATGAACCTTATATGAATTATCCTAGAAACCGCGTAGAACATTTATAAGAGTTCGGAAGAATTCCAAGAAAACATCTAGAATCAATGATTCTTGTTCTACATGATAATGTCGAATATTCTTGTACTTAGAGACCAAAAGTCAGAACTTTTTCCATTTTTACTTTTTCCATTATTTAAGCTCTTATTTATTACAAACAAATGTTGCTAAACTGATCTAGATAAAATCAAATTTTACAACAATTTTACAAACTCTTATTTGTGACAAAGTTGCTGAACTGATCTAGATATTTGCCAAAATTTTACAACCATTCTGCTGCAAATTAAATTTTTAAAGAATTTATCAAATGAAGACCCAAAGAGGACTCAGTTTGTCAGTTCAATTTTGAAACTTCTTCTGTTCAAACTAATACAGCTTGGTAGATTGGTAATCATTTGCAATGTTTTCTTGATCTACCACTTTTCTTTTGTCTTTTTATTTACTTAAATGAGTTCTGATTGTGAAAAACTTCTTGAAATAATTTTTTTTCTTAATGAAAACTAATGCTCCCACTTTACTCTGGATACACTTACTCATCTCCCTCGTTCATATAAAATACTGTCAAATTTCTTTGGTTGCATTTGATGTTTTAGAGAACGAACCAGAATTAAACAAAAATGGAAAAAGAAAATATTTCAGATATGATACTTTTTCAGAATATGATCACATCTTTCATTCTCTTTGCCTTATTGAGCAGAGAATTTGTTATAATTTCAAACAAGCACTAAATCTGCTTAGCCTGAACTTCTTATATGCTTAGCCTGTACAAATTCCAAGAATGAACCTGCTGTAAGATAGTCCAATTTCTTCCAGTGTTTCTTCTTGAAGTTAACAGAAGATCCCTGCAGCAAAAAATCCAAGCCTCTCATCATTGAAAGTTTGCACCCCCCTGTAATTGAAAATCATAAATGAACACATTATTGAATGGTGCAGCTTTTTCAGCCCCCCCCCCCCTATTAACTTTTGAACCGTTTGACGTACATACATGAAACAAAAACCATTTCGAAAATACTTTTTGAAATAAAAGACATTGTGGTTGACGATGAAGGGGTGAGGGGCTCAACAATTTAAAAATATCAAATGGCATGGCAGGGTCAAATTACACATCTTTGAATAGATAAATCAATTAAAGTAACCCAAATCTATTCATGACAAATGTAAATGGACGTACTAATAGTAATAGAGTGCTACGTTATTCCGACAGTCTGAGAATTCCAGCACACAGTACAGCCCTATTCGAAAGGGGGGCAGAGTATAGGGGAATAAAAATTTTCAATTCCTTACCTGTCAACCTCCAATCAATCAAGGGTATAAATTTATTTAAACAAAAAATTAAGGAATATTTGCTTGAACACTGCTTCTACACTGTTGAAGAGTACCTTAGTTACACCTAACTTTTAACATGTTAATGTAAATAACGTTTGTGCTATGTTTATTGTTTGATGTTGAAAGTTTTTTTAATTAATTTACTCAAATTGTTTTTAATAGATACTGACCATGTCAATGTCCAAATTGGATCCAATGACAACAATAAATATTATTATTATTATTATTATTAATTACCTATCTTTTCAACCATACAATTTGTTTTGTTTTTGGTTAATATGTATTTTCACAATTTCAATATCTTTGCTTTTCGAAATTTTCAAGTTGCAGCATCATCTGTCAAGTAATTGCAATGTATTTTGTTTCATAAAGTAGTATCGGTTCAAAATATTTTTGTCCCATTGTTCCACATCAAACCGTTCCAATTTATCGAGAAAATGTACCATTTAGATCCGAATTATATTTGACATTTCGACTGAACATAGTACAAAAAAAATCATTTAGAAAATCAAAAAAAAAATTAGATGATTGAAGGGAGAATTAAGTAAATTACCATTTCAACAATATGTCACTTGACCCCCATACCATTTAAATTTTTTTTAATGATGTACCCCCTCGCCCCTTATATCAAGCAATCACAATGTCGTTCATTCCAAAAAGTTGTTTCGGTGATACCATTCAAAATGGTTTTTGTTCCATAATTGTACGCGATTCAAAAGTTAGCTGGGAGGGGGAGAAAAGCCTCACTGTTCAAATATATGGTACCTGTAAATAGTGAAATAAATATAAATGATAATAAATATTGAATTAAACCTTGAAGTTCTACTTTCTTATAGTCACAATGAAAAATATGGATTCTTATTGTGCTTGGATTAATTTGAATATCAACATTATTTTGATGAAAGTAGCTAGATGACTATGATGTCACCTGAATAGTTATATGTATACCACTGTCCAGGCGACAACATTATCTATATGTTGGGTAGTGTAGATAGCTGAAGTCGAGCAAAGCTGACCCTTTTAGATGGTGACTAATGTACATCTAAAAAAATTCAATTGGTTCTCAACTTTGCCATGGATCACAAGTTGAAAAACAGGCCCCCGTCTTTCCTGGATCTTGTCTTTCCAAGATAGTATAAGCTAAGTGGCCATTGCACTACAGTGATGTCCTTTCACCTAGACGACCTAGGTTCAAATTCAGCATCTGTCACCCAGCTAAGAGTGGTTCGGAATCCACTCTCACAAAAGTTGTAGGTTCGGCATGTTTCTCGTTTGCACAAGATCTCATGTGAATTTCAGAGTAAACCCCTTAATATCAAAACTTGCGCGAGCAAGGGTTATTGAACTCATCAAGGTAATTAGGTATTTTTTTCTAAAAACACTAAACATGTATATCAGACTCACCTAAATGTGCCTCACAAGCTTGACACCTAACATAATTAATTCCCTCCTATCTTTCATTGAATTCCAGAAATATCGAATATGCCTTCTTCTCAACATTGTGTGGTGTATTTTCCCTTTCACTGTGCATACTCCATCACGTTTAACTTGAACCAACAGCATTTGTCTCCATAGTTTTTCCTCTACGGGACCTAAAAAATGAGATGAATAGGTAACTGATGTTACAATAGCAACTTGTGTATTTAGAGCGCAAAGTGATTGATTGTCGCTCGACAAAGAGAGCGCGATAATCTTTGCAGATCAAAGTTTTTCTACAAACGCAGCTCTTAGACATAAAAACGATCGATACCTCATTCAACATAGGCACATAATATTTACTATGAGAAAATTAACACTTATTAGTAATTCAAAATGTATAAGCTATCCAAATATCGAATAATTTTCATTTCTAACAAAATGAAAGAATCGGAAATAACTTGCTTAAAAAAAAAATGCCGAACTCCGAGATCGAACCCATGACCTTCGGTTTACTAGCAAGCTTCCCTAACCTTATGTCCGCCATAGGTCCTTACAGTGCATTGAGTTTATTTTCTATACTTAGTTTCCGTCATGCAAGAATGAGTTCGTTTTCAACAAAAGTTAGGGAGATCGAGAGTTTTTTCAATATTTTTGCTCTAGAGCGACCAAGCTATCACAAAGTGTTTATTTATAAATTTTCTTTGAATGTCTGTCTGAACGACTTGTCAAAATTGATTTGGAAATAAAATTAATATAACTAAATATAAAACAACTGATATGAGACAAATTGAAATGAAAACATGATTACCTAGGACGAGTTTCTGAATTCATTTAGTACATTAGTTAAAGAAGGATACAATGCGCATCGATGAATCCATCGGTGAATTTAAAAACTTGCCCCTAGCTGATTGAAAAATGTTGTTTGGCCAAGATTCAGTCAATAAAGTTTTTCAGCAATTTCAAGGGACCCGAGGTAGATTCAGAGTTTGAACTGAACATATTCAACCGGCTCTAATAAGAACCTTGTTGAATGTATCAAGGTCATATAGTTTGTGAAGGTTTATTTTCTTAACGTTAGAACAGGAAACTATAAGCTGAATGTAGAAATAAAGGTGCATTTAGTCAACATCATTTTAAAATTGTGTTCAAATATATGTTAAAAGCGAAAGTTGATTGAATCTGTTATATCAAATGTTGCCATTTATACAATGCTAAGTTTAAGCTAAAAACCTTTGATGTTACAGTTATATTATTTATGATGATGCTTGTGCTAAGATGACTTAATCCACCCTTAACTGGGGTTCGATATTTTTGATCATTTTACTGACAATCATAAATACGATAAAAAAGTGTTGTTCAAGTTAGAGTACCTAAGACAACTTATATTGAAACTTACCGCATTTTGTGGCCTTTGATTTCTGCACCAAACAAATCCGGATTTTTGGAAAGATATGAAAACATGGTTGAGGAGTCTATTTTTGGTAAATTATTGGATTGTCTTTGCACAAATCCGTCATCCATGATCACTAGCTGTTATTCACTAGTCACTGCCAAACTGATATCACAATATCAAACACCAGAATAAAACAAATATCATACAATTCGAATGTAATTAGTAAATTCCTTTACGAAAACTTCCTCTACTCGACATCAACAATCAACCATTTTGTATTTGAACTTTGAACTGGCCGTGGGGAGGAGCTCGTTGGATATGATGAAGTTCTGGATCAGTGCAACCAACATGAATTTCCCGCGAAAAATTTTTATGAATGGCAACTTGTGACGTCACAAGTTGTGCGTAAACGAACTATAGTACAGGTTTTCTCCAAGAAAACATCGTTTTTCGAAAAAACGCTTCTACAGGATGATTCAGCGTGTCACAAAGTACAAATTAACAGATTTTGAAGAAATGTAATTTTTTTTCCGATTCCTCATTGTTGTAATGTTTTGTGTTAATTTATTGTATTTCAAAGCCACCTTAGTAACTTCTTACTATTAAAGTAGAACAAAATAATTGTATTTTCTTATTTTCTTTTAGCTGTAATTTCGATTGTATTGATCGCACATTTTATTACCAGGTATGGATACATTCCTTATTAATAGTACTAATAAATGGTACCACGGTACCAATATGATTCCATTTGAAAAAATTGAGTTTTACACCAAAAACGATTACGATGAACTTTATTTGCTCATACAAAACGCAATTTAGTATTTTTGAATACGGGATTTCGATTTTTCTAGGATTAGACGGGTCAATTGGAATGAACCGAAACCATCATGGCACACTTAAATGGAAAAGTAAAAATTAATTTATAAAAAATTTCGACGTTTGAAATTTCATTTTTGTGGTATCATTGGATTCAGAAAATTATGCAAATTTCAGAAATGTAATAATATACAGGGTGTTCTATTTAAAAATCGAAAGTTGGTATCACTTCCGGCGAAACCGGAAGAGAAAAAAAAACATTTATTAGTCAAAAAATGCCGCTTATTATGTATATGTAATATTCCAAATTTCAATCTATTACCTTCAAAACTAACGAAGAAACGGGGGGTGTACCATGATCCTGTTACACTCGGTATTTTTCCGATTTTTGGCATGCATTTTGTGATCGTAGTAGGTCGTGAAAAGGTGATTGATGAAACTTTTTCACCTGAGAAGATAGAACACTTCGAGAAGTACATACTGAAATAAAAAAACTCAATTTTTTAAAATCCGCAAAAATACGGTGGTGGGGCTTAGCAAATCGCATACAATGTATGTGAAATATAAGCAAGCAGGATACTAGTTGATCTCTGGTGACGGAAACCATATTGTCGATCATTCACAATTCCTTATTGTTCTAGATAAATTTCATTATCTCGATGTTGGTGGCTTTTTCCATGACCTTCGAGATAATAGATAGCAGTGCAATTAATAGGTCTGTAGTTGCAAGGTAGGGTTTTTTCCATTTTTTGGGGATTTGTCGTCTTGAAATTTTCCAGTTGGACGGAAATACCTCCAAATTATAAGAGAGGTTGTAAAGAGCTGGTGGTAGGTACTTCAGGGGAATGTTTTTTGAGAACGATCGAAGGAATTCCTTCAGATCCACTTGCATTGTTGGAGTTGAGTCCTGGTAAAGTGTGTTTGATAGTTCGTTGACTGCCATCCAGCTTCTTCGCTAGCTCGCACCCAACCTTAATGGATGCATACACACATAATAAAGTTCGAACTACGAACTTTATCATACTACCCGATGTTTTATTTTTCAAATATTTCCGGATTTTTACTATTTCATTTTTGAGAGGTTTTTGCAATTTTTCTCGAGAATAAAGAGGTTCCGAGCTCCCCGACTGACATTTTTTTGCGGTAATATTCCACGTCCGGAACCTTCGGAATGTTTTCCGAATTCCTACGCGTTTTCCATTTGGCCTGCAGGTGCGCAGAGAAGTATTTTTCTTTTAGTATTAATTATTTCCCATCAATTTTCCACGTGCGCAGAGAAGTATTTTTCTTTTAGTATTAATTATTTCCCATCAATTTTCCACGTCTTATGCGCTCTCTATCTAGCCATCAGGAAGATAGGGGAGTAACATTCTTTGCAATCGAATTTTGCGACTATCCGATATTTTTCACAATTTTTACAGTGTTTCTCGATTTCATTTTTGCAACTTTTCTAGAAGGAGGAAAAGTCCCACCTCCATGGCAATACATTATTGCATTGTCACCGGAGTTACATAATATGTACCAAAGGACCCCGCACAAATCAAATGAGAAATTTATTCCTGTCGAATTGTCTGAAATTTGGATAGGTTGTAGTTTATACCCTTCTGATCAAAAGTCTCCATGGGCCCGAGACCTAAAAATGAACAGTTTTTAGGTATCGACGTTCAAAAGTTGCTACTAGTGCAGATCTCTCACGCGATCGAACAAGAATTTGCATCTCTTACTTTCCTCTCGTCTGCGTATGGCGATTTCACATGTGTCGGCATTTTCTTCTAAAAGTCATATTATTGAAAATAATGCGAGTATAAAAATCTTCAAAACATTGGCTTTTGTAGAAACTTGACATTTATTGACAATTCAGAAATTGTTATTATTCCTGTCAAAACTGAACAAAGGCATCGCCATTATACATGGTCAAAATCAAATGTGATCGCTTGGGAGATTTGCACAAGTTGCAAATTTTGACTATCGATACCTAAATAACTGTCCATTTTTAGGTATCGAGCCAATGGAGACCTTTGATCAGAAGGTTATAAACTACAACATATCCAAATTTCAGCCAATTCGACAGGGATCAATTTCCCATTTGATTTGGGCGGGGTCCTTTAAGCAAATGGTTGGGGGGAACTGTTCTAAAATGCAGTTACCAGATCAGAACACATATACTAAAACGGCAAATTAAGTACAATCGTGTTATAATAATAAAATGAACGTGAAAAATCACTTAGGCAATTAGGCTTTCATTTATAAACTATTGAACTAAAAAGTTAAAAATAATATTTACGGCCGTTTGTACCAATTTGAATTATAATTTGGTCCTAACTAAACAAGGATTTACTAGTAACTAATAATTGAATCAAAATGGTAACTATAGATCAAACCATGTGGTGCAAAGATATTTTGATACAATTGTGGATTTAATTTCAACTAAAATTTAACTAAAATTCGTGCAAACGGCCGTTAGTGAATTGAAGACGAGGACATTTTGAAAAATTTAATATTTTCTCAATAGCTTCAGGCTTCATTTCAAGTGTAATAACGTTTTACCTCGAGATTTAAAAAAAATCAATTTCTTTGTTTTCCATTCACTATACATTATTTTCACGCTTAACTATACTACTCCACTTCGAGATACAATGGACTTCTACCACAGATTCATTATTTTTACGTTTTAAGTTCGATAGTTTATAAATAAAGTTTTGTTTTCAAAAAGATTTTTACGATTATTTTATTTTGTACTTTTCATCATAAGAATTTGTTTAATTCTCTATCTTAATAGGTTCGCCAGGTGCGCAGAGGTTGGTTCATCATTGTCATGCGTATGTTTGCTACTATTTGGCATCTCGGCACTAACTCCACTTCACTGGATGCATATTTACATGTCAAGCTTCGAAAAATATGTTTTTCACTGTTTTTTCATAGTTTTACAATATTTCTTGCTGAGTTTTCTCAGCTTTTTTCGAACTTCCATGAACGAGTTCTTTATCAATCAAAGGGGCATAGGGGCATAATTTTTAAGGATTTTTTTCGATTTTATTTTCGCGAGCTTTCTCAAATTTTTTCAAGAACGAGGGGAGTGCAAGCCCCCCTACTGACATTTCTTTTTCGTAATTTTTTCATGTACAAAACCATCGAAAAATTTTCAGAATTCCTACGCGTTCTCTATCTAGCCTTCAGGGGGGTGGGTAGGGATTGAATAATTCAAAATCAAATTACTGGACGGCCGATTTTTTTCACTTTTATAAGGTTTCACAATTTTTTGTAGAATGATGAGTGTCCAAGCCCCCCTGATAGACATTTCTTTCACGTCGGAATTTTCTAAGTCCTGAAGCGTCAGAAAATTTCCCGATCTCCTACGTATTCGCTTTCCAGCCTTCCAGGGGGCAGGGGGTAAAATCACTCAAAATTAAATTATTCGATGGTCTGATGTTCATTACTATTTTTACGGATTTTTTTTATTTTTATTTATATTATGCGAGTTTCCGAAACATTTTCCTATGAGTGCTGGGTGTCCCGACCGACATTTTTTTGCGACGTAATCTTCAACTTCTGAAACCGTCGGGATTTTTTACGAATTTCTACAGTTCTTTATCTATTCAGGAGAAGGGGGAGATATTTTTCAAATTATTGTATTGTCATCGGTTCCTAATACGTGTGCAAAATTTCAGCTCCATCGGATGAACGGGCTTCATGAACGAGTTCTTCATCAATCAGGGGGGCAGAGGGATAAATTTATTCGACATTCCGATGTTTTTCACAATTTTTTCTGATTTTTTCGATTTTATTTTCGCGAGTTTTCACAACTTATTTCAAGAACGAGGAGAGTCTGAGCCTCCCAACTGACATTGTCATTTTTCCATGTCCCATGGTTGAAATGAAATGTCCATGGTTGAAAAATGTTCAGAATTCCTACTCGTACTCTATCTAGCCTTCAGGGAGGAGGGGGGTTAGGGATTAAAATTATTCAAAATCAAATTACTCCACGGTCAGATGTTTTTCACAATTTTAACTGATTTTATCGATTTTATATTCACAAGGTTTTGCATTTTTTTTTTGTTGAAAGAGTGGTGTTACGACCACCCCGACAGACATTTCTTTTACGTCTGAATTTTCTACGTCCTGAACCATCGGAAAATTATCCGAATTCCTACGTGTTCGCTGTCTAGCCTTCAGGGGGACAGGAAGTCAAATCACTCGAAATTATACTATCCGATGGTCTGATGTTTTTTAATATATTTACGATTTTTTTTTATTTGTATTGTCATCGGTTCCTGATCCGTGTGCTCAATCGGATGCCAGCAAGTGCTTGAGAAATACTTTGCAATTTTTTGAAAAAGACAGGCAGACATAAGAACAAACCAAGTTGAATTAAAGCTTGTCAAAATGTATCTGAATGCAGTCTATATAACTCACTTACAAATACTTTTTAGATATTCCAAACTCACCGTCTATTTCACAACAATAACGAAACAAAAATGGATTTTCCAAAAAACTTCGATTTCTGCAACCCCACTCACCGAATCATTCGTCGCGATGAGATTTTTTATTTATTTTCGATAGCAGTGTAAACGAGAGACTGGAAGGTACTGAAGACATTACGATTGCTACTCTGTAATTTGAGGTTATTTAATTTTTGCCTCGAGGCATTCGTGAATGCAAAACAACAGGTGGAAATCCTCACGTGGTACTTTCTTAATATTATCTGGCACTCTTCATCAAGCTGTAGGAGAAGTGAATAATGACAATTCAAACAGCAAAATAAAATATCGGTATGTGACAGTTTCAAGTTTATTTACTGTTCAACATTATTACATGAGTCATACACGATTATTCTGTAGCATTAAAATCATTTTAGTTTGAAAGTAGGAAGAGGAACAATTTGAACAAGTACTTGCTTCGTATCGCAATTTACTTGAATATGATAAAATGCATGCTCAATGACTTTTGAAGCTTATTCGCTACATCATGGTCTCTCTATTTGTTGATCTTACCGAACCCAGTACAACCAATCACTTCTGTTTGCCTACCGATAAAAATGAAGAAACTAGAAACTCTTCCTAAAAATTTGTCTCGATGGTCATCAATATAAAAATCAAGAAGGTTGCCAATATTGAACTCCTTGCTTACCTAATTTTTACCGAAAGTATACCTAATTAATATTTTTGCTATAGTTTTTGATATTTCGAGAAAATATTCTGAAGCTGTGATTCATGAACTTGGACTTGGACGTTTAATCTCCTTTTATATAGATCTCTCTATCGTCGATATAGTGGTACATGTTTTCTGTCAATACAGATGATCCCCAAGGTTGTCTCCTCCACACTATTTCTACTTCAAATCTATCCTCTCATCAACTTTTCTCATCCTGGTGATTGGGTCATCTTTTTTTCTGTACATGTATCCAGATGGTCATACCAGGGTGCCTTCGTATTGGAACGTTTCTGTGTTATAAAATGTGTGGTAAAACACTCTTCATTCCCGGCTTCACATATTACACGCATTTTGTATACAGTGCCCGTCTAAAGTCCGTTCCCCTTTTTACTAATTTTTGAACCACCTGGTATATCGCATCTAAATTTGGAGGGCTTTGATAGGAGACAAAAACCAACTTTTTATGAAAACATCAAAGCTAAAAGTTTTCAAATGGCGGCTGAGAGCCATCTTCAATTTTTTTTTTTTTTAAATAGAACACCGCGTATATTATTCTATTTTCGAAATTTGCTCATAATTCTCAACAGTTTTTTCTAATACACTTTACTCCTAAATTCAATTGTTTCCGAAATAAAAACGTTTGAAAAGTGACAATCCGGTATGAAATGAAGTATGGATTTTGGTCACTTCCTGTGAAACATTTTGATAACTACACGTTGTTATTAATTTGTAGTTAAATCTCTTAATTATTTCAACTAATAAGACGCGTAAAGAGAGTTTATTAAGGATAAACAGCACCGCTTACCGGAAAATCTCGAAGCCTGCGAATGTGTTCTGTAAATTCACAATCAAAACAAATTAGTTGGCTAAAAAATTATATTTTATTTTTGAATAACTCTTTTATTTAACCCCAACAATTATTTTATCAAGTGTTCAAAGTGCCCCCCTCCTAAATCTTGACAATAAAGTGCCCTATTATAAATAGCTTCTCTCACGTTGATGAAAGTCTGTTCATCTATTCCTTCACATGTAACTATTATTCTGCGTTCCAACTCTTCTATTGTTTGGCACCCATTGGCGTTGATTTTCGACTTCAGATTCCCCCAAAGGAAAAAATCTGGAGGTGGAAGATCCGGAGATCTTGGTGGCCACTCTGTACTTCCCCTGCGACCTATCCATCGCCCAGGAAAGTTAGTATCGAGGAAGTCTCTAGCCATGCGATCGAAATGGGGAGGTGCCCCATCCTGCTGAAATATGATTTCACGATTTTCAAACTCTTCCTGATTGTTCAATACAATTTGCCTTATTCGAGGTTCAATTTCAGTTTCTAAAAGATTTTTGTAAAGAACTCCTGTAAGATTGCATCTGATGAAAATCGTCCCAACATCGCGATTGCCTAAAATCCCCTCCCAAACATTCACCTTTTCAGGAAACTGGGGATGTCCCTCTCTGAAAATATGCGGATAAGTATCGCTCCAGTATCGTACATTCTGTTTGTTAACTTTTTCATCAAGAAGAAACGTGCATTCGTCTGAGAAACATACACGTCTTAAGAAGCCCCGTTCTCCTTCATTTGTTCTTGATAACCACTCACAAAATTCAACCATCCGGTCTGGATCATCCTCCGTGAGAGCATGCAGGATTTTCATTTTATAGGGACGAAACTTTTCTTTTTTTTAGGTTTCTTTGGAAACTTTTAGAAATTACTCCACAGGATTCAGCAACTGCAGACGTCGACTGAGTCGGATTGATTACCATTTCAGCAACAATTTCTACCTTTTTTCTTCTGAAAGAGGCGGTCTTCCGGATCTTGGAGCATCTTTCAGCGTACCAGTTGCTTGGAGCTTATTTAAAAGTTTGCGCAATTATATCCACGAAATATGATTTTCGGGAAATCTATCATTAAACATACGGACTGCTACATGATAATTTCTTCCAGCTTCTCCAAATATCATAACTGCTTCAAATTTATCGTCTAAACTTCGAGCCATGATCACACTTTTCATAAAATGATTGAGGCGGTCAACGAACTATTTGACAGTTATAGTTAATTTGACAGTAAACAAGACGTTACCGCGACGATTTTCTCCAATGCAAATTTGAAAGCAACAGTGTTTTTGGTTGGGTTTGAAATGAACGAAATTTCACCTTTCAAACGTTAATATTTCGAAAAGAATTGAATTTAGGAGCAAAGTGTATTAGAGGAAACTGTTGTATTGTATTCTATTAAAAAAAAATATTGAAGATTGCGCTCAGCCGCCATTTAAAAATTTTTGGCTTTAATTTTTTCATGAAAAAGTAGGTTTTATCTCCCATTAAAGCCCTCCAAATTTCGTTGCGATATACCAGGTGGTTCAAAAATTAGTAGTGGGGGAACGGACTTTAGACGGGCACTGTATCTATATGTGTATTCATATTCTTTTCCCAAGTTTTTGGCCCAGTACGACAGAAAATTTTGTTGAGGAAATCATTTTTAGAATTTAGAATATCTGTTTATTGTTCAGTTAGTTAACAGGGTATCAATGAAATAATACATTTCCAATAAACTTTGATTGGCTACAAAAGTCGAAACTTGTGTGGAGTGTGTGTACAGTGCAGTGCTTAGGAATAAATAAAATGGAAAAGATGTAAACTTATAGTAAACGGTAATTAAAATAAGGCAGAGTGTATTGTTTGGGTATAAAATTGACAAAAATCTAGGCATGAGATAAAAGTCGAGATACTGTGTACAGATAAAGAATATTGAAAAACTCAATTGTAAATTTATGCACACAGGGAAAAATGTATGCTTATGGTAAAAGATAATTTTAAAACAAGTTAATGTGTCGAGTCGAGATAGTTGTGTATAGATAAAAAATATTGTAAAACTCAATATGTAAATAACACAGGGGGAAAAATGAATGCTTTTGTTAGAAGATAATTTGATGGGGTATGAAAGTGATGAAAAATCTAGGTTACAGATAAAAGTTCGAGATAATTAGTGTATGGATGAAAAATGTTGAAAAACTCAGTTGTTAATATATACACAGGCGGAAAATACACTTACATTAACGGAGAGGACTGATATGAAGATGAAATTTCAATATTCTTAACGTAGTTCAATTATACAGGGTGAGTCATAACAACACCGACAAACTCCGAATACAGATTTCTTGCCTCATTCCGATCAACGTATATCCTAAAATACATTCCATCTAAGATACAGGGTGTCGAAAGTACGAAAAAAAATTAGATATTTTAATTTTTCTCCAAAACCCCTGCAGTAAAAAAATTTAAACTTGGTACACCCATCAAAGTTTATCAACGTGATCATTGGCCTAGTTACGATGGTGTGTGGCCATATTTTCATTCATATTTTCTTTGGACGAGTGAATGGACAAATGGGTGTTTTGACATCAGTTAGGCTCATCGATACTCAACCTAAAAGTCGAAGAATTTATATGTCTAAAAGTGGTGGTTTCTGAAATAATTGAGAAAAACTGTTGATATGTCTTGAGTTGCGATGTTATTTACTATGTGCAAAAATCGCATAATGCTAATTTCTTACAACATATCGTAATATTTGTCAACCTCCTAAACATTTTCATGTATTGGAAGAATCGAAAACATATTAAGGTGATTCAGAATGAGACCGACAACTCCATTTTTTCATTCATCATATTATTATTTTGATCGAATCGTTTTTGTGGATTCACTGGCGAACTGTGAGTTCAATTTAAAATATCCAAACTTACCAAGGATGACACGGGGTCAGTTCTCACGATAGAAAAATATTTGTATGCATTATGGGAAAATGGCTAGACCTATTACGAGAGTCAAACGACTAAGTGGCAATGAAGATAATCAAATTACCATTCTCGGATATTTTCAAGCATATCCTCAAGCCTCAATACGAACGGCGTTTTTCGAATTGAGATTTTTATACTCTGCAATATAAACCATTTTACACCGCCTTAAGCTACATCCTTTCAAATTAATAAGATTGAAAAATTACACCCAGGTGACTCTCCCCGTAGAGTAAATTTTGCAAGGACTTATTACTGAAAATACAAGAGCACGTCGGAATCTTAGAAAACATAATTTGGACTGATGAGGCAAAGTTTTGTCAGCGTGGAGTTTATAATAAGCGAAATCGACATATTTGGCTCCTTAAAGTCAACATACGGAGCTGGAAGTTGAAAATCATATACAATTTCGAATAAATCTGTTCTGTTTGGTAAGGAACCAAGAGGTACGGTATTTTATGAAGGATGATAATTGGAATAGTGAAAGATACTTAGAAATTCTTCAAAACGTGGTAGAAACATTTCTTGAAATTTTTCCACTGGCTAGAGCTGCACGTTCATGGTACCAGATAGATGGGGCACCACCGCACAAGACAAGAACTGTGCATACCAAATTTACATCCTTGTTTGACTTTTATATTTGGGGTGGGGTGAAAGATTTGGTCTATCCTCCAGCTCACAATATAGATGATTTGAGAATAATGTAGACTACTGACAGTCTACGTATTCTGATACGAGTAGAATAACATAATGTTTGAACAAAAATGGTGTGTGGCTATATTGAACATTTATGTTAGAGTTCTGTCAATGTTATTCTTGTTCATTAATAATTCTTTGTCTCGTGTTATTGAATAGTAATCCATATTATTATTTTTTGTACTTCATAAAGCAAAAACTACCTCAGCATTTCTTGATTTTTATTGAATAACTCGATAGGTCTAGGGAAAACTTGAGTAACTCATCTTGAAATTCAATTTAATTTTTAATGGTGTCAGAAAAAATAGTACGTGCCATTTGAAAAATGAGTTTTTGACAATTTGTGAATGCGACATTCGATAATCGCCTGCGCCCAGATGGTTCGAAATGGGACCATCGGTGGGGAATCAGGTGTTAGCCTGGACTACCAGCTAACTGCTCCCTTCACAAATTTGGTTTCCTAATTTTGAACGGTTTGCGAGCTACACATTTTTTCCAAAACTACTACGGTGGTAATTTTTTTCAGAGAAATGGAAATGTATCAAAAACTACAATAGATAAGTTACCATAACTTAGGATGTCTAAACTTATAATCAGAAGGCCATCCGAACCATGTGAGAAAAAGTAGGTTTCTATGTAAAATAGGAAAATTGGTACCGACTTTTGGCATACCCTGTACAGCTGTAGGACAGAAAATATTTCAAATAGATCGATTATGATAGCAAGGCAAATTTCAAGTTTCTTATCCAACTGCGAGTTGAAAACTTCTAATGCACGGCCTACGTAAATCACCCTGTATTTTCGTTAATACAATCTCAATTGTCATACGGAAATATTTGGATGAAAAAGTCAAATGTAAAACATATTTTGCTTGACTGCATTCAACAGCTACGTTTAGTTTTTCGTCTGTTCGCTACATCAAGTATTTCAACATGATTTTTATGTATATTTACTTTTATAGGTAGGTATTTGTCCTAATTAATCCATTATTCTTTGGTTACAACATTTTGTGTTCAAACTGAAAACTTTGCGCGGCAAGTTTATGGATATGTTATTCACAGAATAACCTACGTCACACATCTAAAGAAATAATTTTTCACTTTTTAGTCTATCTGAATAGAAGCTTGCCTTTGATAGTTATTTAAGATACAAGTTCGTAAAGTAGGACTTTTTTGTATGAGCGTGAAGTTTATTGATGAGGCGAAGCCGAGATCAACAAGACACGCGAATACAAAAGAGCTCTTTACGAAAATATTTCGTACTATGTTTTTCTACGACAGTAAGTTGTATTGACAAGTTTTAGCAATTGTTGAATGTTGTATACTATGAAGTTTTCAATTTTCGACGTATTATCAAATGAGGATTTTTGAGTAAAATCTGACGCAAAATACTGTCTTTTTGAAAAATCTATGAACAGTGAGTACATTACTTTACGCACAGTTGATATTTTTATGCACCTATACTAAAAAGTACCACTTTGCGCATTGTGAACAGTGCATAAATCCTAAGTACGCACTATCGTCGTAGAAAAAAAAATTTTTGTACCTAACATTACTTCAAAAGCTAGGCTTGGCTTGATGAAAATATAGTTGGGTTTGGCATGTTTTCAATACAGGGACTTCGGCGCAGTTTTTTTCTGATTGTCGGTAGAAGGTGGCTTGTTGATGTACCATATTTGAAAACATGGACAAATAGAACGAATTTCTTGAATCAATATAAAAGATCTTTAAATCGAAGAAATTGAGCTCTCGAATAGGTCCAACGAAATGTTAGTTTGATTTTCCTGACTTATTGACTTTCTGTTCTATTTCTGCGATTTTATTCCTTATACTCTGATACCAATTATCGATATATTACATTAAAGTTTTGCTGAAATGCAAGTAGCTAGATTTTTTAAACGAATCTTGTTATTCAGGTTCATGAAAATTCACTATTAGAACTTTACATGACTGAAATCCTATCTAAAAAAGCGATTCAGTCGAGACCTACGAAATGGATTTTAGACTTCTTGGTAACACCTTACTGACTTTGATTAATGTCAGTTAAATATAATCATGTACAGCTTGGCAAGCATAGCTGCAATTGTGAAAATATACACGCCCATGATGCGCATTCGTCGTACGTCGGACTATCCAGTGATATTCCCGTGATTGTTCGCGTAAGAAGTGGAAATTTCACAATCTCAGCTATGTTTGCCAAACAGTAACAGGTATTCTCTGCAACATCGGGAAAGTTGAAAAACTTTCCTAGTGCGATCCAATACCTTGCATAAAATAGATTCTTCTTTGGAGCAACAGTATCTTTTAGAAAGAGATTATTGGACAGGAATTTCGAAAAGGGACCTACTGGTTGTAATTAAGTTTCTACTAGTAGCTAATAGCTATAGAGGTTTTTTCCCCCACAAAATAGTTCGTTTATGAAAACTCCAATTTTCGCCCCAGCAAAATCGCTTTGTGGAATGTTATAATCAAGTGAAAAAAATTTCTATTTTTTTGTTTTTTATGGAAATATCTCAAAGATTATTCAAGGAATCGTTTTACAGTCAACGGAACTTTTGTAGAGATCTATAAAACCTACCTACCTACAAAATGGATTTTCATACGACCGTTTTTCAAAAATTCACAATTTTTATAAATCTGAAGGTGGACAAACAATATTGCGGGAACCATTGAGAAAATCCGGGAAAACTGATAATAATGATATGTGGTTTAACTGTGCGCAAGATGTTTTCTGTCCGATGTGTAGTTCTTGCACAATCACTTTATAAACAATTTAAGTGCACATCTTGCAAGATGCGCAGATTTAAGGAAAATCGTATAAAATTCTGTAAACGGCATCTGGAAATAGAGATCAATATCTACAATTTGTATATTTTGGATTTTTACCTGAGAAGTGGGAAATGAGTTGAAAATGTCACTGATAGTTGATCAAACCGCTTCAAAGTGCGTCCGAAGTCACCCGAAGTCGCACTGAAGTTAACTTGAGATCGAGCAACTTCGGGTGCACTTTGAAGCATTTAGTTTAACTTCCAGTGACATTCTCAACACATTTTCTCTCAAGTGAAAATCCAAAATAAACAAATTATAGATATGCTGCTTCCCAATGTCTTTCACAGAATTTGAATAAGATGAGTTCGGCGCATTTAGAAAGATTTGCCCTTAAATTGTTTATAACGCGATTGTGCAATAACTACACTTCGAACAGAAACCATCTTGCGCACAGTTGAACCACATATTATTATCTATCAGTTTTCGCAATATTGTCTGTCTAGAACCAGGTTTATAAAAATTATGAATTTTTGAAAAATGGTCTCTTTTTCGAGGTTTTCGCGGATTTTCTCAATGAAAAATGCACCAATCTGGTCGTACAGGAAACCATTTTGTAGATTTCATAATTCTCTACAAAAGTTTCTTTGACTGTAAAACGATTCCCCGAATATTTTTTGAGATATTCGCAAAAAACAAAATAGTTGTAAATTTTTTAATTTTTCTTGGTTAAAAAATTCCACAAAGCGATTGTGCTGCGGAAAAACCGGGCTTTTTATTTACAAACTATCTTTCAAAATGTAGGCTAGGCCGTTTGCGTCTTTTATTTTGTGTGAAAAGAGCCTCTCATTTTTATCTACAGCCTGGCCTATAAGTTTGGACCTATCCTGAAAAAGCATTTTGAGAAAATGCAGATAAAGGTGTGTCATATCTATCCAAAACTGTTTGCGATGAATTCATGTATTGCAAAATTTGGACAGGAACTAAATAGTCGATAAATCAAAATTATCGCAATGTTACTCTATAATTATAGATTCCACTGCTGATGAGTCTCACATAGATTAAGTAACTTTCATATTTCGTTATACATTAATGGACGGTAGCACTGCTGAACGGGTTGTTAAATTCATGAGCAGAATTGGCCATAAAGCCTATGATAATAACATGGAAGCAGCTATTATTAAAACTTTGAATAATTTAGAATTATATAACCATAAATATCTGCAGGGGGCAATCAATCACATGATAAAGCCAGTAATATGTGTCGTGCTTATTCAGGGTTTCAGCAGCGAATAAAAGAACAAAATAATTTGGTATTCTATATTCCTTGTATGCTATATATCCCTTGATGCTCAATTTGGTTGGTTATTTTGCTGCAGAGTGTAGCCTCAATGCAACAAATTCGAGTTTTCTAGAAGCTCTTCTCTCAAACTTTTAAAATGTTTTTGAAGTTCTTCTTGGAAATCTTGTATGTTTTCTTGAAGCTTTTCTTGCAAGCTATTTGAATTTTCTAAGAGTTTTTCTTGAAGTTCTCTTTTCAAATAATTTGAATTATCTAGGAGTTTATCCTTCAGATTCTTCGAATTTTCTTGATGTTCTTCTTCCGGATCATTCAAACTTTCTTGAAGCTTATCTTCCGAACTCTTCGAATTTTGTTGAAGTTTTTGATTTGAATTCACCAAATTTTCGTCGAGTTTATACAATATCGAACTCAAGTCAATTCCCGAAACTTCTAGAAAAGGTTTCAGGGTCTTTTCCTTTCAGTATAAGTCCGTCTGAAATAATTACGCAACTCCTTTTTCAATTCCGCGACTTTCATTTCTACAAGGCGTACTTTCCTCGAAAACATTTTGTCTTTTCACGAAAAATCAGTTTTACACAGAAAATTTATTAGTTTATTGTTTCAAAATCAGAAAACTATTGTTTTACTGGCCACCAGTCTATTTTACGTGAAAATGGTGTATCAGTATTTTTTCGCAACACCAAGACTACGCAATATTTATTTCAAAAATCACTGTAATGAATATAGCGTTAACGGTTTGACACTAATTTATTTTACAAATGAACTATAAGTACTAATTCATATCACAATTATTCATAATCACACAATACTACTTCTTCCAATCAGACTATCTTGGTTGAACTCTAATACCGAATTCCATTGGTAAAACTAGTGTTGCACTAGTTTTGCACCAGTGATGCATTAACACTCCACTGGTTTTCTCCAAAATGTGCACTACATCATTCTCAATGGAATACGAAATATTTATGACAGACACCTGAAACTTATTGTTACCGTGTCAATTTTCGTTTCCACAACCATCATAATAGAGAAGTTATTACTTATAAATTGCGTTGGAAATGAATAATTCAAATTCCTGCCATAATCAGAAAAAAAGATGACTGAGACATGTCAAACCTTCGAGATAAATCTCTTATAAATGTTTTATTTTCCGCGAACCAATAATATTGAAAAAGTATCATATGGTGGGTTTGACTCCTAGCAAATACAATTAGAAGATGTCAACCTTGAGGACAATATTTTTCATTTATTTCAATATTCAATTTGAATAATTCTCTATTGTCTTTATATTACACAAATCTACTTTGATTAGTCTCTCTGGTATGGCATGGCATGGCATGGGTTTGATGAATAAAACTGATTTTCTGAAGTCAATGACTATTTTATAAGCAGTGTCTTTCCGCATCCTTCAGATTTTTTCGGAACTACAAAAACATGAAGCATGAAAAACCACAATCATAAAATATATTTTTCTCTGTCATCTCCATCACTGAAATATCAGACACTTTCTAAATTGTTAATTTTAGGCCACATACTCCCACCTTTGCAAATGCATAAATAAAACATTTGCAAAAATTTATAAATCCATACTATTCCGATATTTCACAGCCCTTCCGCTTCTAGTATGGTAGAGGGCGGTAGGAGCAATATCATCCTTTTTTTCATAGGAATAGTTTTCGTCCTCGCAGGTTTTCTCTTCATCCACTGTGTCGTCGTCAGGCATTGGATGATCTAAAATGTCTCCATGCAGTTCTATCGGATAAATGCGTTGCAGAGGACGAATTATTTCACCATTTTTTATCTTCAGTTTTGCTAATCTTGTTATGCCATCTCTTCCAGGAGACTAACAACAGGCAGATACCATGCATTCGGAAGACTTACATCAATGGATAGGACATGTTTCGAAGGATTAATACTTCATCTTCAGCAAAATAGGGGTTGATTACAAGTCGATCTAAAGAAAAGTAAAAAGGGTTACAATAGAGTTGAGAATTACATTAAATTATGTGACCTACCATATGGTAGAAAAATAACATTAAAACGGATCTTTTTTTTTTCGTCTGTTGTGATAAATTGGATTCAAAATACTGGAGTCAATGAAATAAAAACTTTGAGTGAACCAAAACAATGGAAGCATATCAAAGGCGATCTCAATCCAACTGATCTAGTTTCACGAGGATGCACCCCTAGACAGCTCCTCGAGAGTAGATAGTGGGAGGGACCATCATGGCTCTATCTACCCCAAGACTGTTGGCCTTCTTCAGAGCCACTTTCCGACGAAGTACTGATAAGTGAAATCGACATGGAAAGGAGAAAAACTGTTGTCACAGCTATCACAACTGAGGTGAAGGCGTTCTCATTTACGTTTCTGGCTGAACGATTTTCAAGTTATTACCTCATTGTTAAAATTGTGATGCATATTATAGATGCTATCTGCATAATTTGTCCACAGTTCATAAATTTCTGTGGTCTGAATGATGAAACTGCCCTGAAAAGAGGATACACCAGTGAAAAGTTCATTAATTCAGAAATAGTTTTGCTTCGTTCCATACAAAATGGATGAATGGATGAAAACAGAAAAAATCAACTTTGAAGGATTTTACTGTATTTCAAGATGAACGAGAATTGTTACGAGTCAAATCCAGATTAATGGACGAAGAGAATACTGAAGAATTCAGTTGCCCTATTATTCTGCCTGGCAAACATCCCATGATTTTGAGGATGATAGAACATCTTCATATTATTCACAATCATACAGGTGTTTTGTCTCTGCTTGTGATAATCAGGGAACGAATCTGGTTGATCTGCGGAAGACAGACTGTCGGTATGGTTGTGAAAAAGTGTATTACCTGCCGTAAAAATCAAGTGAAAGCACTTGAAGTACCTGTAGCACCATTACCAGTTGAACGAACTAGACCTTCAGCTACCTTTCAAGTCGCAGGAGTTGATCTTGCCGGACCAATATTTTTGAAGAAACAAGGCAAAGCATGGATCGTGATACACATGCGCTGTTTATAGAGCAGTCCATTTAGACTTGATACAGTCTTTGAGCTCTGAAGCTTTTGTGCAAGTTTTGAGGCGATTCATCGCTAGACGGGGGTGTCCTAAGATTGTATACTCCGATAACGGGACAAATTTCGTGGGTCTTGATAATCTCATGAAACAACTAAATTGGGCCGATATAGAAAAAGAATGTGGTATGCAGAGAATTCGCTGGAAATGTAATCCTCCCACCGCTGCCTGGTGGGGAGGTTATTGGGAGAGATTGATCAGAGTTATGAAGGACCTCTTAAGAAAAAACTTGGGTCATGCATCTCTCAATTATGAAGAAATGATCACGTTGTTGTGTGAATGTGAATCTGTGATGAACAACCGGCCACTAACATATCTCTCAGAATACCGTTCAGAGCTCACTCCTCTTAAACCTTCAATGTTTCTTCAGAGTCTCGCTGGAAATAATACTGAGGATCAGATCGAGTCAACCGTACTGAGAAAAAGATGGAACTATCTTCAGTCAGTAAGAGAGGGAATCAAGAAAAGGTTTGGTAAAGAGTATTTTCTTCGTCGGGTTAAGACCAAACGCACTGATAAATTACAAATTGGAGACATCGTTCTTGTGGGAAGTGACAACAAACGGAGTTTGGAATGGCCTATAGGCAAGGTTGTTGATTTGATTCCTGGAAGATATGGCATAACAAGATTAGCAAAACTGAAGATAAAAAATGGTGAAATAAATCGTCCTCTGCAACGCATTTATACGTTAGAACTGCATGGAGACATTTTAGATCATCCAATGCCTGACGACGATACAGTGGATGAAGAGAAAACCTGCGAGGATGAAAACTATTCCTATGAAAAAAAGGATGATATTGCTCCTACCGCCCTCTACCATACTAGAAGCGGAAGGGCTGTGAAACATCGGAATATTATGGATTTATAAATTTTTTGAAAATGTTTTGTTTATGCATTTGCAAAGGTGGGAGAATGTGGATAATTCCACTCACTTCAATAGAATTGATGCCAGAGTTCGAGCAACACATGGTGGATTGTTTTAGATTTTCGATGAAAAATGAATGACATATGTGTGAAGTAATGAAATGTTTTGACAGTTTGAATGATTTGTATACATTCGTTAATAAAAATAGTTTGCAACGCTGTTTCAAGTTGAATAATCAATTCTACTGATCTACTGGTACAATATTCATACAACCGTCTGATTGCGAACAACCCTATATGAGTTTGAAACTATTGGATAATTTTGAATCAAGGTTTGTTATTCGGCTAAGGGCCGGTTGTTCAGTCAGAGATAATCTGCAGTTTTATGTGAATCTTGGTTTATCGAGTTGTTCACTGCATAGTTAGAACTTTAATCCTGGTTTGATTCCAGGTTTCGCTAAACCATCAAAATCGATGGATTAGCTACTCAATGACATAACAACATTAGAACTGCAATATGAAATAGTATGGAAAAATAATCATGGACGGTGTAATAACATAACTGATGATTAAGATATTATTGAAGTAGTCCTAATAGGGCACCTCGTACTTATAGATTACGTGAAAATTATTTCGAGAAATGGTCACATGAAGATTTAAATTTAGGTAAAGATTATCAAAAGATATTGTGAGGACTATTGTGAAATGGTTTCTCATGAAATCGCTAATAAAACTAATTGGTTAGTGCATCATGACGTACATCAAAGATTATAATGGCACATTCCATTACAAGATTTTCCTTTTCGTGGAAACCAGCTAGGACATATTTACATATCTATCTTGAACAAATCTCACATCTACCTTAAAAGATCCATCACATAAGATGGTTTGCTCATGAATTTCATTCTATTTCATCGTTTAAGGCGCCTTCAACGAGTCCGCTTTCTACCAAGCTTTCCAAAAAATTACAGAAAAGTAAGAAACTACGAATGGAAAATGTTTGGTTATATTTAATGTGATGATGTGTTTTATTTTTATTCTGATTAAGGTACATGAGCTCGTTCTCGCATCAGTGAGTCCTCGTCTCCTCAGGTGGTACTGTAGGGTTTTCCATGTTTTTCCCGAAGTTGTAATAGCAAATACGCCACCTTTTATTTGTTAAGTCGCCCCATGGTGCATATGGTGGTGGTACTCTCTTTAGTCTGCACTTATGTTCAGATCGGGGAAACTATCACCATTATATTCAATTACACATTAACTATTTCACATTTTCATTCATACTTGAAAAACTTTGTCGATAAGTTGAAAAACTTCTGTCATTGAAGTATATTCTGACTTTGACTTTTCAGGAAATAGTTCAGATGAACTGCAAAATCTTGGTTTTCATTATCCATGGTCGAATTTCTACTGAACAACACATTTGACGGTAATCTAGGATTACACTCCAAACTAAGTTTGATAAATCTTTGGATTTTACCATGGACTGAACAACCGGCCCTTAGTGTATTTTTGTTTGAAACCTTCCTTGCAGATAATTGAAAAGTGTCATTTTCATGCGTCAACATATTGTATGAGATCATATTATGAACGATAATAGCACAAAAAAAATCAATTGAGTTTTCTGATTGCGCAAACTCAAACAAAAACGGTCACTGTCATATTCAACACCCTATATCTCGAAAACTAGTCATAGGATCGTGTTGGGCCAATGGACACTTTTGAAAAAGAGACCAAATACTTCAATATACTGAAATTTCAAGAAATTTATCCAAATGCCATTTTCCATAAGAGAAGTGCATAGTTTTTTCCAGCAACGAAGTGAATAAGGCCAATTTATGCACCATTGTCACTAACATAGTCCTAATCACAGTCACTGTGTCAATCATAAAATCAAATTATAACTGTACATTTCAGTAGGGGCACTTATGCAATTTCTTTAGTTTTAGTCTCAATCATAATCATGAGAATTTGACCTACAAAGTTGGCAATTTTCAACTTTTATGCTTATGATTAGGACGACATGCACATTGCGCATGCGCCTCGATACCTATTCGACAAATGACATGAAGTATTATTCGTTTTGACTTGTTATCCTTGTTATTTGTTATTGTTTATTGTATTTCGGAAAAAAAAGGTCCAGGAATAGGGTACTCTTATTGGAAATGATTGAAAAATGTTCCCTTCTGTGGGATAAAAAGACATTAATGAAATTGTTGACATCTGTAAATTTTTTTATTTTCGAACTAATGACAGTGATGCAAAAATACAAAAATTTCTCAAGACAACGACTAAGACTACAACTGTGATAGTGATTATGGCTATGATAATGATATGTTGTATAAAGGACCCCGCACATTTAGTACGAAAAATGGCTTTCTGCTAATTTTGCTCAAATTTTGATATATTGTAGATCTTGGCATTCTCATTACATAGTTCAATTTACAGATCGATCCTATGACCAGTTTTCGAGGTACATGGTGTCAAAAATTCGATTTTCGCTATTTTGGGTATTATGCATCGATTTGATTTTTGTGCTCTAATTCGAAATTGAACTGTCTAAGAAATCATCTTAATGTATTTAAGTTGTAGCTCACGAGTCCCTCCATACAAATGAAAAATAATATCTAACAAAGGGTGTTGCATTACAGCATGACAAGACAATGTTCATAGAAATAGATGAAAATCAATACCATAATCGTTTTGATTTTCACTCAATCCGTTAAAATTAGAAAACAAACGGCTAGAATTTGACATTTTTTTTATAAAGTATGGGTCTTGATCAACTACATGAGGATTCATATGATTGCTTGTCCAACAGAATATGGTTTTCCAGGTACAGGGTGACGATTTGAATGCTTTCAAATGCTACAGCTCATGAATAAAATCATATAATTACGAATTGTTCATAACTATTACTAGGATATGAAGGTTAAACTGACTCATTAAATAACCCTTCCTATCACCCCCCTCCCATTATTAACCCCTTGCCTGAAATAGACAGTGTTAGTGATAGGAAATCTCCTTGTGTAAATATAACAAAAAGTGATCTAACCTTGCGATATCTACTTCCTCTTCAGAGGTAGGCCACCCGCTGAGAAGGAAACAAAAATGGACTCCAGTGAAGAGCCCTGATTATCGAATCAATCAGGTGAGCAAGCCACCAAAACTAACACGGGAACATTGGGAATACACGAGACGACCCCCACTCAATTCTCCCTTCAAGCTCCACAAATAATGGGAAGTGTGATGAAATCACTTTCTAGGAAGCGGTCCTGCAGAATTGTAATAATTTTCGAAACTAAAGATGCTAATAATTGTATATAGAATATAAAAACCACTGTTTTGCAGGTTTTGTAAGTTCATTTATCTAATATATTTTTTATAACTAACTCTCAGAGTATGAAAATACCTATTCAGGTATATAAAATATTTGATGATGCGTTTTTTCATTTCATTCCCATACGCAGAGATGTTCACAAAAATAATATTTAATTAATTGTTTGATGAGGAGGGAGAATAGATCAATTTTTACCAGCTATTCAATGAGGTATTACAAGTAGAGATTTCAATTGAAAGTATTGGAATGCATGTGGATGTAAATCAAGGGGGTGATGGGGGTTGGCTATGATAGGAAGGATTATTTCATGAGTCAGTTTAACTTTCATATCCTAGTAACAGTTATGGACAATTCGTAATGAATATATAATTTTATTCATGAGATGTAGCATTTGAAAGCAATCAAATTGTCACCCTGTACCTGAAAAACTATATACTGTTGGACAAGCAATCATATGAATCCTCATGTAGTTGATCAAGACCCATACTTTATAAAAAAATTGTCAAATTCTAGCCGTTTGTTTTCTAATTTTAACGGATTGATTGAAAATCAAAACGATTATGGTATTGATTTTTATCTATTTCTATGAACATTGTCTTGTCATGCTGTAATGCAACACCTTTTTTTAGATATTATTTATCATTTGTATAGAGGGACTCATGAGCTACAACTTAGATACATTAAGATCATTTCAGACAGTTCAATTTCGAATTAGAGCGCAAAAATCAAATCGATGCATAATACCCAAAATAGCGAAAATCGAATTTTTGACACCCTGTACCTCGAAAACTGGTCATAGGATCGATCTGTAAATTGGACTACGTAATGAGGATACCAAGATCTACAATATATCGGAATTTGAGCAAAATTAGCCGAAAGCCATTTTACGTACTAAATGTGCGGGGTCCTTTGCCCTTAGGGCCGGTTGTTCAGTCAGAGATAATCTGCAGTTTTATGTGAATCTTGGTTTATCGAGTTGTTCACTGCATAGTTAGAACTTTACTCCTGGTTTGATTCCAGGTTTCGCTAAACCATCAAAATCGATGGATTAGGTACTCAATGACATAAAACATTAGAACTGCAATATGAAATATTATGGAAAAATAATCGGAAGTCACTTTGATGATCATGGACGGTGTAATAACATAACTGATGATTAAGATATTATTGAAGTAGTCCTAATAGGACACCTCGTACTTATAGATTACGTGAAAATCATTTCGAGAAATGGTCACATGAAAATTTAAATTTAGGTACAGATTATCAAAAGATATTGTGAGGATTATTGTGAAATGGTTTCTCATGAAATCGCTATTAAAACTAATTGGTTAGTGTATCATGTAATTTGATACTATTAGGTATTTCTGTGATGATTCCATTACTGAAAATTATTTTGTGGTTGACGTACACCAAAGATTACAATGGCACATTTCATTACAGGATTTTCCTTTTCGTGGGAACCAGCTAGGACATATTTACATATCTATCTTGAACAAATCTCACATCTAACTTAAATGATCCATCACATAGGATGGTTTGCTCATGAATTTCATTCTATTTCATCGTTTAAGGCGCCTTCAATGAGTCCGTTTTCTACCAAGCTTTCCAAAGAATTACAGGAAAGTAAGAAACTACGAATGGAAAATGTTTGGTTATATTTGATGTGATGATGTGTTTTATTTTTATTCTGATTAAGGTACATGAACTCGTTCTCACATTGGTGAGTCCTCGTCTCCTCAGGTGGTACTGTTGGGTTTTCCATGTTTTTCCCGCAGTTGGAATTGCAAATACGCCACCTTTTATTTGTTAAGTCGCCCCATGGTGCATATGGTGGTGGTACTCTCTTTAGTCTGCACTTATGTTCAGAACGGGGAGACTATCACCATTATATTCAATAATACATTAACTATTTCACATTTTCATTCATACTTGAAAAACTTTGTCGATAAGTTGAGAAACTTCTGACATTAAAGTATATTTTGACTTTGACTTTTCATGAAATAGTTCAGATGAACTGCAAAATCTTGGTTTTCATTATCCACGGTCGAATTTCTACTGAACAACACATTTGACGGTAATCTAGGATTAGACTCCAAACTTAGTTTAATAAATCTTTGAATTTTACCATGGACTGAACAATCGGCCCTAGTGAAATGGCTGTTCTGATTACGAATCCAAATATATTTTTGACCTATTTTGCCCCCTATACCATAATTTTTCCGAAATTACGGTAGTTTATTGCTGCTGGCATACAGTGTATATCACTTAATTACTCCTTCTAGGTCATTTTGATAATTTTTCATTATCATCTCATTATCTCACAATTTCATATAAAAAATTACGAAAGTTACGGGGATATTTCCATGAGAAGTGAGACACACTGTATTTTTGTCACACGTCTGGAATTATATTAGCTGTGAATGACTCATTTTTCTGGTGCAAAGAACATTTCACTTTCAACTCTTCCATTTCAATACTTCATTTCACTTTTCTCTAACGACATCTTTGCGTGTTTAAATAACATGGGATATTATCTCTACACTACTACCTATATAGTCTTAAATACCTAGATATTTTTACTTTAACAGAAAAAAACTTGTTAATAAAAAGTAATTATTGAGGAGAGTTTCCAAAAATAATTAGGTTGACGATAATTTGTAGGTACTCAAATATATCGGATGGACAAACTAGCTGGTTACCATTCCTTCGTCAAAATATACAGGGTAACCCAGGGTTGAACCGCCAAATGCTTAGGATCGGTTTTTGTGGCAAAAATAATATTTCTGTTTCTCATAATCATGTGTCTTAACTTGCTTCGTTTTCGAGATACAGGGCGACAAAGTTCTTTGGCCTGCGAGCTCTCCTATGGATTTTTGTATAGGGTGCAATGAAAACCAAAGTTTATGCTGAGCCTATCAACAACGAAGGTACTCTCTAGGAAATAATTGTTCAAGCAGCATCAGAGATCACACCGCGCAGCTGCAGAATCTGTTGTTCGCAGGTGCAAACTTTGCAATGAAAAAAATTTTGGTCATTTAAAGCAGTTTTTGTAAATTTTTGTCTTCCCGTTTTCTAAAAAATCAAAATAAATAAATTTGTCCTATTATCTATTACTTAGATACCTTTTTCGAGTTAAATGCAAGGAAACGGTTTCTCAAAAATCAAGCGTGATACGAAGAAAATCAAACAGACAAAAAATTGTATCTCTAAAATTGCTCCATTCTGAAAAAATTAATCATTCAAAACACAATGGAGAACAATAATTTGTCCTAATATCAATTATATTACCATTTGGTACGTCACTGTCATTAATAATTTCATTACAAGTACATAAAAAGAAGGCCCTTATTACTGCAAATAGGCATGCCATGTTTTATTAAAATCAGCAAAAAAGTTTTCAAATAATTGACAAAAAACTGATTTTTTATAAAAACTTTGAACATTCTGTATTGAGAAAATGAAGCAAGTTAGAACACATTCTCATAGGAAAAAAAGTTTTCTTTTCATCTAAAAAACCGATCCTAAACGTTTGGCGGTGTAACCGTGGGTCACCCTATACAGGGTGTTACATAATTCAATACAAATATTTTAATGACATATTTCTGGGGTAAAAATAAGACTTTATTTTCCTATAAACATGTGTCCTAAAATCCACCCCCTCCAAGCTACAGACATCGTAAGATGCGCAAAAAAAATCTTAAATTTTGAATTGTGGCTACAATTATGCATCAAATATTTTGAAATTTCACAGCCACTTGTATTTTTAGACGATCTATTCATTTCTTGATGAAAAATAAGGTAACTCGAATCGAAAGGGGTGAATGAGGGTTGCATACAGATTTGATGGCAAACATTTTCTATTTCCTCCAATAAAATTTGTATTCAAACATCACCGTTGAGTTGGTCACTAAAAAAACATACATTTCAGTCTCTTGCATTTTTTTGAATTAGCTGACCGTTTTAGAGAAAATCGCTGGTAAATGAAAGGGGTGTATTGAAGTAACAAACAAAAGTACCTAGTGGGCCATGACTTTTCACTTTGTTTCCCCTATTGACGACTTTGACGTTTAATTTGTGAAACAGCACTTTGATTCACTTGTAAGTTTGACGTTTATTAAACAGTTTAAAGATGCGCATCTTGCGATGTCTGTAGCTTGGAGGGAGTGGATTTTAGAACACATGTTTATAGGAAAAAAAGTCTTATTTTGACCCCAGGAATGTGTCCTTAAAATATTTGTATTGACTTATGTAACACCCTGTATAATCTCATTGTTCACCGGAAACCATTAAAACGGATTTTTCTCAATAACCGCTCAAAATATAACCTATTAGTGAAATTAGAAAATTCTGTTTTAAACAGTGGTGTCAAACAGAAACCACTCACATTCACCTAAATTTTATGTTACAGAACATTCGCCACTGTTTAAAAAGGTTGTTGCGGTATGCCATTTTACCAGCCGCACTGGCGGATCTGAAAGGGGGTATGGCCCCCCTAGAGTTCTGAATACCTGAGTAGTTGATATTGGTTCAACAACCAGAGTCTGGATATGCAACTAAACCTTTCATTGATTTTCAACAAGAAGAAAACACAAGTTACCAAACCAAAATAATTTGTATTGAATATTTTCTCAAACACTCAAACCTCCCAAATCCATTTGTTTTCAAATTTCAAAGGAGTTATTCATCATCCAATACCTCTATGAAACAGAAATATTCTTCTATGCAGTGCGATTGTGTGCAAAGAACACAGGCTGCCATATTAAAGGGCGGCAAAAAAGATAACGATAGAGCACAAAAAAAATCATTGTATTTCACTTGTTTTTGAAAGAAAGGGTCATTTCACATTTGTTCTTCAAATAAGATAAGTAGGGTTCAGTTTATAAATGAATCTTGTCCATTCAAATAGAAACAGTGATACACTGAGAAAATTGTTTTAAATTTGCAATGTATTTTCAATGCTTAGAGTGGAACATTATTTCAGATTCATGGGAATCTTACTTCTATCGTTCAATTTTTATACTACAAGATGTATCTATATGCACTTGTAATGATATTTCATTCAGCGCGTAAAATTTCCTTCGATATATTGAAAATAATTGTGTGAATATCCCTCGACAGAACATCCACCTGCCACTGGAATGTACATCCGCCTTGGTGTAAATTTTCGCGTTGGTTGTAAAATTACGCATCCACAGGGTAAAGTCAGCTCCTACACTTTCCTGTTCATTCTTTTTTGTGTCCAACTGAGGTATTGTAAGTAATAAGTAATGAGTGTATTTTGTGCATTGCATCACCAATACAAGTGAACTTTTAAAATCATTACTGATATTTACGAGATTGCATTCAGGTTTCTTCTTCATAATATCTAAATATCTAATGAAATTGAGAAATATAACCTCAAAATCACTGTGTTTTGTGGGAAACACCGATATCATAAGTTGAATTAAGTACCTATATATGAAAAATGACTCAATCGCATCAAAACTTTTGATTTCGAAAGGTTATTTATTATATGTTTTGAACCGTTTAACTTTCGATTAATGAATCCAAAATAATGGAGAAACCAATAAATTCCTCGGTCGTTTTTTCTTAACATATACTTACATTTTTTAGAAAATGTTGGCTGTGGCTGAGTTTATTTGTGACACTTGCTACCAAAAATTCGAATCATTTAAAAAAAAACAACGTACACCAAAAACTCCACAACTACTTGTTCCATCATTGTAAAATGACATTTTCCCGAATAGAAAGCATCTAGCTGTCGAATAATAGTCCATATTCTATGATAATTAAAATTGAATTTTATTGGTCTCTGTCCTGTTACAAGAATTAACAAGACGATGGAAAGCCTTTGGCTTGTTGTATAATATAACTTTTTTTGTTTTAGGACAATCGCACTGAATATGAAGACCAAGCAATAAATCTTTATAATATATCAATAATGATTAATGTTAGTTTATAATATGCAATGTATTATTCGAAAATGTTTTCATTTTTATGCTATATTGGAATTAAATATTCAGTTTATGTTTGGAATTTATTTTTATTTCCAATTATTGAAGAGATCTGTACATAATTGACCGAAATATCGTAAGATAATGAAGACACGGACAGAATCTGTTTATACTGATAAACCATAGAATTTTTGTTTTACTACTGAACACCACAGATTCAATTTTTTTTTTCGAGTACCTACATGAAGTGTGCTAGATGATTCTTACCCAGATAATACTGGTTCAATCTGTCTGCCACTCAGCCAGAGTGGTTAATAAAGGTATATAGAAGTGGATGGAAAAATTTTGAGGATTTTGGAAACGTTGATGGTGTCTTCAAAAATTTAAGCAATATATCTCCACTTCACCAAAACACTTTATTGCTATAAATACTCATCTGGAGACTACTATCAGTCTTGATAGTTTTATTAGCGAAATGTAAATCGAATATAATATAATGAAGTGCTTTGATGACCTGGAGACAAATTTATCAAATTGATAGATACATCTATGGTGTGTTGAATAACAGACAAACTGTACCTACCTATACAATGAAAAAATATACTTTGAGGTCCCAAAGTAACGGATACATTCATTTTCTGCCTTATTATTCATTTTCAAGAAAACCCCTGAAACGTCAATTCATGTTTTCAAAAAGATACTCTGTGACATAAAAAAAATCGCCGCTCCTTCACCCCCTTCAAAGTGGCAGCCACCACCCCCCAATTTTTTTAAAAGAAATAGGCGGTCGATTGTCTATACAGCCGGGTATCATGTACGACAATCAACAGTTGATAAATGAATAAAAAAATATTAGGATGCATTGAATATACAGCAAATCTAATAGTATCCGTGTTTTTAACATTTTGAAGATTAATTTTGTTATGACGCAAGAATTCAAAAGAATAAACATGGCTTTATAGACAATTGAATACCCTTGACCACTTGACTCCCTATTTCATTATAAAAAATTGGTGGGGTGGCTGTCACTTTGAGGAGAGTGGAAGAGGGGTATTTTTTTATGTCACAGAGTGTCTTTTCGAAAACAACTCGATGTATTTCAGGGTTCTTCTTGAATATGTCCAATAAGGTAGAAAATTAATTACTTTAGGACCTCACTGTATAAATTCATGATTACGAAATCCCACATTATGAAATTCCATATTTTTCAAATTAGAAAATCAAACCGTATTGTTACAATGTAAAACTCTAATGCAAATTTTTGTTGTGAAGTACTATAATAATGTAAAGTTCCACCGTAAAATTATGTCACAACGTAAAGTTACGTCGAAGAAGTGCACAGACATATTCAGAGAAAATATCCAAGGTGATATAACACGTGGTATGCAAAATTCCACTCGAAGGTAAATTCCCGTTAAAACGGGCGGTAATTAAATTGCCGCTAGTGGGAGCGGAAAAAATTCTCCCAGTGTAGGTGAAATTGAATTTATCGTAAGAATAGTAAGTACCTATTAGGCTGGCGCCTATAATTTTTGTGAACAAAAAAACATGTAACAGGCCAGGACCAGGTGAGAAAAGTTGTTCCAACTTTAAAAATATTTAAACACGAAACCACACAAAATGGTGAAATGGGGATGCAGTTTAGGGGTTGAAAGCGGTTTTTTGCAATTTGCGGCAAAACGTGACCTTTTAGCCAAAAATGTTGGATGGCGAAGTTGCAACCTTAACCGTCAAAATAGTGAAAAACCAATTTTTCAGTATTAAATTTTTTCACTTATCATTTAGTTCTCCTGTAAGCATGTAAGCATGTAAGCATTTTTTCGCAGTTCAGAAAACGACTAGTATTCGAGTTATGTACATTTTTCGAAAATAAATACCCTTATCATCCACGAACAATTATTCTGGTGTTTTTTTTGTATTTTGGATGTCTGTAAGGGCTCTGTAGCAGAATAGCGTCAGTCAGAATAGCGCTACAAAAATAGCGCTGCGAAAAAATAGCGCTCGACAAAATAGCACCGCACAAAAATAACGCAGAACAAAAACAGCGGTGGACAAAATAGCGCTCAATAAAATTGCGCCGCACAAAAATAACGCAGAACAAAAACAGCTGCGGACAAAATAGCTACGTGACAAAACAATTAGGATATTGTCATCGGTGCGTGATCACGACAAACGGTTTATTTTGAGGATTATTTAAAAAATGTCGAGTAGTTAAAGTAAAAAGTAACAAAATTTTATAGATTCACGAAAGCATGGAAACAACTAGTTGTCAGTGTCATATTTATTTAAATTCATATAAAATGCAATTTGACATGTCTCAGAAAGGAGGTACTAACTGCATTATTCCACGAAGGATAAAATTACCGAAAGGTCAAGCGACGTGAAGGTCACAGCACATGGCGATGTTCTGAGTCCGGTTGTAAAGGAAGGTTGATGCTTAGCGGTGATACAGCAAAAACAACCACGGAACATAATCACGCGCCAAATCCCGTAGAGAAAGTAATCAGGATCGTGAAAGAAACTATATGCGAGGTGCTTCTAAAACGGATGCAAATCGAAGAGAAACCATTCAACAAGCTTGTAGCAGTGTTACTTCGGAAGAAGGGGTTGTTAGTCTTCCAAGTTATGAGGCATCACGTAGAACAGTGCAAAGAATAAGAAACAAGGAATTCCTAATAGCCTAGTCAACAAGTGCCTTGGTGGTCAACTTTTTTCAGCAGTCTCCGAAAATTATGATTGAGGTGTCATTCGATTCAGAATGGCATCTAGATAGTTTTCGAAAAACAATGAAGTTCCGCAAACAAAAATTACAAAAGTTATTAACAATTAACTAAAAAAAAGGGGGGGGTTTAGTTTTTTGCAAATATCTCATAAACTATTAAAGATTTTTTAAATTTGAAAAAAGATTCAAAAAGAAGAGGAAATTTCCTAAAAAAAGCTCTTACTCCCAAAATTGTAGGACTAATATTTATAATTTTCCCAGAGGGTTGAAAATACGCCCTAAAACAGGTCCTTCGGCTTGCGCAAGCCACGCTTCCTTCGGACCTTTAATGAATAAATATTATTTAAACGTATTAAATATGAAAATTAAAAATTGAAAGAATTCAGGTGCCTACAGGACAGATCAATGAATAATAATCCGTGGTCAAAAAATGTTTATCGCGATTTTTCAATAAGTTATCCATTAATTAATTAACAATTTTTTGTAGCACGAACATTAACATTGCAAGTGCGATAATTGTTAAACTATCAACCTAAGAATTTTTTCCTTTCGTGGAGCTATTTTTCAATGGTCTTAGAATAGATTCCCGTTGAAAAAATTAAAAAATTGGTAATTTTCATTTTGTTATTAACAATTTACTAAGGTGAAACATTATAAAGCATTATTAAACACTGAAAAATTATTTTTTTATATAATATTACTATTGATCCGTTTTCTTATGATCAGAAGCTACTTAAAAATGATTTTTTATAATTTTTATCTCCTATTGTTTTAAAAATTGTTATAAACAAATGCGTTGTTTAGGAGATGATTTAATTTTTTTTTCTGATAACATAATCTTTGATGATAATAATGATTTCAAAAAAACCGTTCCTCAAAAAAATTTGTTGATTGCTGAAAACCGCATTTGTTGATTAACAATTATTTTCTCCCACTTCTACTTAACATTAAGGAACCATTTTTTTTAAATCATTATTTAATTTTCTTTTTGATATAAAAAAATTGTTTTATTTAAATTTTCCATTGTTTATGTAATAAACAATTTGTTATAAACAAATAAATTTTTACCTTTTATTTTTTTTTTCTTATTTTACTTATTGTCACAAAAACAGATATGATTTAGTTTTTTTTAAATTTTTGTAAATAAATAAATAAATGTTAAATAAAACACAATGTAAAGATCATTCTTCCTTTCTAATACGCTTAGGCTAGTGAAATGTGCAAAAATGTTTATTTTACATGGTAATATTCAAAATTTGAAGTATAATTAAGTAAGATTGAAATGTAGAAGATAAAATTGTTTACTAGTGAACAATAAATGACAAGATGCTTGAATGAGGTAGTCATATTTTTAATAACTGATAAGATTTTTAAGCATTAAAGCAAGAAAAAAAAATTTTCCCAGAGTATTTTTCATTAACAATTGCTATAAATATAATAAATAAATTAGTAACAACTAAACTTGTCAGCTGAATTTATTCTTTAACTAATAAAGCATAAATAAGTCTTGAGTGTTTTCATCATATCTCCATTAGTTTATAAATTATAATAATTTTAAGGAAGAAAAACCAGGCAAGAATGACGAAATTACGGACAACGAATATTTAAAAATTAAAAAAAAAAGTAAAAAAAATTAAAAAAAAAACTAAATCATGACTGTTTTTGTGACAATAAGTAAAATAAGAAAAAAAAGGTAAAAATGTATTTGTTTATAACAAATTGTTTATTACATAAACAATGAAAAATTTAAATAAAACATTTTTTTTATATCAGAAAGATAAATAAATTATGATTTTAAAAAAATGGCTCCTTAATGTTAATTAGAAGTGGGAGAAAATAATTCTTAATCAACAAATGCGTTTTTCAGCAATAAACAAATTTTTTTAAGAAATGTTTTTTTTAATCATTATTGTCATCAAAGATTATGTTATCAAAAAAAAAATTTAAATTATCTCATAAACAACGCATTTATTTATAACAATTTTTTAAACAATAGCAGATAAAAATTATAAAAAATAATTTTCAAGTAGCTTCAGATCATAAGGAAACGGATCAATGATAATATTAGGAAAAAAAATTTTTCTGTGTTTAATGAAGCTTTATAATTTTTCACCTTAGTAAATTGTTAATAACAAAATGAAAATTAACAATTTTTTAATTTTTCCAACGGTAATCTATTCTAAGACCTTTGAAAAATAGCTCCACGATATGAAAAAATTCTTAGGTTGATAGTTTAACAATTATCGCACTTGCAATGTTAATGTTCGTGCTACAAAAAATTGTTAATTAATTAATGGATAACTTATTGAAAAATCGCGATAAAAATTTTTTGACCACGGATTATTGTTCATTGATCTGTCCTGTAGGCACCTGAATTCTTTCAATTTTTAATTTTCATATTTAATACGTTTAAATAATATTTATTCAAAAGGTCCGAGAAGCGTGGCTTGCGCAAGCCGCAGTACCCGTTTTCGGGCGTATTTTCAACCCTCTGGGAAAATTATAAATATTAGTCCTACAATTTCGGGAGTCAGAACTTTTTTTTAGGAAATTTCCTCTTATTTTGGAATTCTTTTTCAAATTTAAAAAATCTTTATTAGTTTATGAGATATTTGCAAAAAACTAAACCTATTTTAGTTAATTGTTAATAACTTTTGTAATTTTTGTTTGAGAATCTTCATTGTTTTTCGAAAACTATCTAGATGCCATTCTGAATCGAATGACACCTCAATCATAATTTTCGGAGACTGCTGAAAAAAGTTGACCACCAAGGCACTTGTTGACTAGACTATAAGTTCTTCAGCATTTAACGATATTTCTGAAGTGAGAATTGACGAGAAATATTCTAAAACGTACAGAGGTGAAGTTTTCCTACTGTGGGATTCAGGAAAAGAAACCCGAAATAAACTTCTGATTTTTGGGACTCACAACAATCTCAACAATCTCGATTTGCTCAAAGAATTTCCGCAGTGGGCAATAGACGGAACCTTCAAGATATGTCCAACTTTGTTTTGTCAATTATTTGTTATACATGCATAAATTGACTCAAAAGCTGTTGCCAAATAAATCAGAAGGTATTTAGATACACTGAAAATCTTAGATGCTGAACTTGAGCCTGAAACTATACTCGTTGATTTTGAACAATCGTCTATCAACGCAGTGAAAAAAGTATTATCCAACACGCGCATTGTCGGTTGTTCGTTTCATCTGGCGAAGAATTTATGGAGGAAAATACAACATTGTCAATAAACAAACCTATATAGAGATAACGAAAACAAAATATAAGATGCTTCTTGCTCTTAGTTATATATCCCATAAAAAGATGTGCAGTTCGCACTGGAAAACATTCGTGAAAACTTTGCTGATGAATTAAAGCCGGTGTTCGACTATTGGGAAGATAATTACGTTGGTAAGAGAATTCATAATATCAATCCTCGATTCAGTACAGAAGAGAAATGAATGTGTTTTTTACACAATTGTGAATAATTTCAGCACAATTTGTTTCTAAAAAGTTAACAGCACCAATTTGTTCATTTTTCTTCTGTAATATTGTATTCGAGATATTGTATATAAACGATACATTTCATTGTTGTATTATTCTGAATAGTTTTGTTTTAATTGTATACAAAAAATATACAAAATTAATCGGTATGTTGTGAGACGAATATCAACAACTTGTGTACTGTTTATGCATAAATTGTAATGAATGGCAACAATTTGTGTACACCGCATATACATGAATTGTGTAGGTATATTGTACATATTTGTGTATAAAGCAAGGCCAAATTTCATAGGTACCATTTATAATTTTTGAGGCACATAACATCCAAACGGAATAAGATAAGAATAAAGCTGGATTTATAATCTTGCCGTTCGCCGTTGGAGTTGGCGTTCGCGCTGGCGTTCCCAATTAAAAGTACAGAACCGTAAGATCATTTATGAAGATGTTACCCTTAGAATTTTAAATGGGAAGGGGGGTCAAGTGGCACATCATTTTGATGGGCGTTCAATTCTTGTTCCAATGGTACCCTGACTTATAATTTTGTGATGAGCATTTTCCGAAAAATTGCGTTCTAAACTAACAGAAGTAATTATTAGAACGCCTATACTGAGATGCATTATTGTATTGACTCCCTTTAATAAAAATGGTTAGAAGAGTAGGTGGCACCGCTCCAACCCTTGAATGACAGGAATAAATTTATTACGCATGGGATTTTTTATTTGGTGGTTATTTTCCTTCTACACAATAAAATTTAATTTGCGAGAAAGACATTTCCAACATAAAATCTACTTACGCTTATCTTATTAGCTGTTCGAAATGTTGTCCATTTTGCTCTAAACAGTAATACAGTCTGTTTTCGAACTCCCCTCTAACATTACGGAAAACTTCACTAGGAATTGACCGGCATGCTGCTGTAATTCGTCTTTTAAGTTCGTCAATATCAGAAGGTTGTGTTTTATAAACAACGGATTTAAGATGCCCCCAAAGAAAGAAATCTAAGGGTGTTAAATCCGGTGATCTCGGAGGCCACTCAACTGCTCCCCTTCTGCCAATACATCTACCCGGAAATCTCTCGTTTAACCACTGTCGGACGGGAAGAAAATAATGAGGTGGAGCACCGTCCTGCTGGTAATGTAACAGATCCTCCTGCAAAAGTTCATTACCTTCTGCATCAATTTGAGTTTCTAGCTCGTGAGTTATAAGAGGATCGATAGTCTCTTCAAGCATATCAAGGTACAGATTGCCAGTCAAGTTTTCTTCCAGAAATAATGGACCAAGAATGGCATTTCCAAGAATACCAGCCCAAACATTAACTTTTTGTGGGTGTTGTGTATGCCCTTCCCGAAAAATATATGGGTTTTCGTCACTCCAATAGCGACAATTTTGTCTATTAACATTGCCATTCAGAAAAAATGAACACTCATCGCTGAAACAGATGTTTAACAGAAGATTAGGGATGGTATTGACTCGATGAGACATGATTTCACAAAACTCTATTCTTCTATCATAATCATCCTCGTGGAGCTCTTGAAGAATCTGCATTTTATATGGATGAAATTTATGCATTTTCAATGCATTTCTTATAGTCTCGCGTGACATTCCCGTCTGTTCTGATACTGATCGTAAGGAGCTCGTGGGCTCTGCAGCAAATGTTCCCAAAACTTCAATTTGAGCTGCTTCATTTAGTACTCTGGGGTTATTTCTTTTTTTATTTGTCACTGAACCAGTTTCGTAAAACTTATTCACCAAATCAAGCACATACCGGTGACTTACATTACAATTTGGATGTCTTTCGTTAAAAAGGCATGCCGCCCTTCGTGCGCACTTTCCAACTTCGCCATAAATTACAATCATTTCAATTCTGTCTTGAAGAATGTAAACCATTTTCACACTTTTATACACTTATTAAAGTAATTCCTAAACAGCCCAACAGGTACAATGTTATTCACAATACTACCACATAGTTCAAATTTGCTAACCAATTTTTTGCCGGAAAACAGAAACTTTTTACAGCAGAAGTAGCAAAAAAGGAAGGCTATCTGTACAATTTCTGTGATGACACTTAAAAATTCAGCATTTAATAAACACAACTTTACTACCATCTACGTTTTACTATTAGACTACTTTTTTATGTAAAGTGTTTGGAGCTAATTGCTAATGTTACCCCTAATAAAGGGTTGGAACGGTACCACCTAATATTCTAACCAGTTCTGGCCAAACCATGCATCTCAGTATAGGCGTTCTAATAATTACTTCTGTTAGTTTAGAACGCAATTTTTCGGAAAATGCTCATCAAAAAATAATAAGTCAGGGTACCATTGGAACAAGAATTGAACGCCCATCTAAATGATGTGCCACTTGACCCCCCTTCCCATTTAAAATTCTAAGGGTAACATCTACCCCTCCTAGGGGGTTGAACCACGAGGGCTACAAATAGTCCTTGAAAGTGTCCCCCTTGACAATAAAATTGACCTGTTTTTTCGATTACTCATATTGTTTACTGGAAGGAAGATATTAAGGGTGGGAAGTTTTCAAATTGACACCCTGTATATATCAAACATATAAACATATCAAACAGAAAGTGCACAACGGGTGTAAAATCAGTTCAATGCGTTGTAGATGTTTTCCATATAAGTTGTGTTATGGTAGATGCGCATATTTTTGTGTATTTTTAGGCAATGTGGAAGTGCATGAATACTATACAAATTGACTTGCACAAATATTTATTGAATTTCACAAAACGCGTATGATAAAGAATGGACAATTGTGTAAAATATCTAGACAACTGAGTCTTACACAACGTTGTGCATGAACCTGCTGCAGCCTTTTCCCTCTGTGTGGAATCAATATGAGCGGATGAAAAACGATTTGCCAAAAACAAATAATTCTCTTAAAGCACAATTCCTTACAGAACGGTCTAAACTGCCGGCATCCTCATGTTTACAAATTGATCAATCAATTGAAAAAAATAACAAAAGTATTCAAAAATCTTCATTACTGGATACCGTTCAGGATTTAGGATAAAAGAAAGTCCTAACATAAATCCGTCCAGCTAAAAAACAGGTTGAAAACCTTGGTTCAAACGTATCTATGCTTTCAGGAACGTTGAACAGTATTTACAGTCTGTGGCTCATAATTTGTCCATGTAATTTTTTAAAAAATTTTAATTGTTATAAACTTTGTTTTGTATTAAAATTAATTTTGAAAACTTGATTTTTTAATCAAGTCCTATTTCAATAGTTAATTTTCTAAGGATATTTCAACCGGTATAGTGCTATTTGAACGGACGCTATTTTGTCCGCCGCTGTTTTTGTTTTGCGTTATTTTTATGCTGCGCTATTTTTTCCAGCGCTATTCTGACTGACACTATTTTAACCCAGCGCTATTTCGAAGCGCTATTTTGTTCAGCGCTATTTTGACTGACGCTATTCTGCTACAGAGCCGTCTATAAGTGATCATTTCAATTTTTTTAATGTCTTCTTTCAAATGGTCTTTGTAACTTGGTGGTTTATTGATCGTTAAACAGCTTGAAATTGAGAAATACCGACAAGTCTTTCTGAATCATGATTTTCTCAATATTTTCAATGATTTTCAAAAGTTGTAGAAAAAAAGTAACAGGCCAGGACCAAGTGGATAATGTTGTTGAGGTTCCAAATTTGAGGAAAAAAAATTTAAACAGGAAAACACTCAAAATGGTGATGCATTTTAGGGGTTGAAAACATTTTTTGCGAATTGCGGCAAAACGTGACCTCCTACCAAAATATGTGCGATGAAAAAGTTGTGAATAATAAAAAAATCGAAAACTTCTTTATCCAACACTTTTTGACATAACCTCAAATTAACCGTCAAAATGTCAAAAAACCGATTTTTCAGTTTTATTTTCTCGCGTAAAAATGATTTATTTCTGATGGAAATTTGTAGATATGTCTTTGTTTGTGTCAAATGAGCATGATTTTTTCGCAAATCAGAATACTACTTGTTTTCGAGTTATTTACATTTTTCGAATAAATCACTCTTATCTTCCACGAACAATTGTCATTTTTGTATTTCAAAGGTCTACAAGTGACCATTTTAATTGTTGAAATGTCTACTTAAAAATGTTTTATTTTTCACTTGTCCATTACTGCTTTATAATACCTTGGCAACGGTTGCTATTAACATACCCATAACGCCCGGGGCGTTATGGAGGGCATTATGAATCATTACGCCCGCAAAATGTTTTTTTCTGTTGTTCAATAAATTAATTACTCAGAAAAGTTTTATTTATAACTGTACATAAAAAAGGGACTAATTATTTTCTCTCAAATAGAAATTACAATTTTCAAATGTTCCTGAAAAATTAGTACCAAGTTGAAGTTCTGTGAGTTGACCGATGATGAACGTTAACATTTTCTTTTTCGGAAACGAAATGGGCTATCATTGTAGCAATTTTGTTATTCGAGGAGATACTTTCTTCAATATAGCTCTCCGCTACCGTACTACTCTTCCATTTTCCATGTAATTTTAGTGTTTCAAAGGAAGCACCTCCTTGAACAAGAAGCGTTGACTACGTTCGGTGTAGACAATGTCCGGTGTAACCTTTCGGGTTTTCCAAATTAAGGTATTTCGCTATGATAGAAGGAACACTTCCTATAGTATTTTTACCTGCAGGTAACTCAATGCATTTATTATTTCTGTAGGTTAAAAAAACCTACGTTGTTTACATCCTTTTATTCGTAGTGCAATGTACTTTTTAACTAAATTCAAGGCTCCTGTTTTGGATATTATATATTGATTCGAAGTAGACTGTATATTGATGGTTTTTAATAAGAAAATTTGTATTGACAATTACTACAAATCTTATAACAGAAGTCAAAAAGTATCTTTCACAATTTTTGCTACCATAGTAATACAACAGAAAAGAAATATACGGAGTAATCTAAAAACCGTTCCAACATAATATCGCCCGGCTTGAAAAACTCAGTTTTCAAAAACAACTTAAATAACTTTTAAAAATTCATGTTCAGATATGAAAATATAGAAAAGAATCTAAGGTCTATTCCAATAATCAGGCTACTGTTCATCCAACTGGTAAGGTGCACACTCGATTCACCGCCCGTCACAAAATTCCAGTTGTCGTCTGAATATCGATGACTCGAAGAACGTTATCCTTTCCTGGACAGAGCCTTCACTCGACCCAACTGCCACTGGAGTGGTGGAACATTGTCGTTCTTGACTAATACCAATGTACCGATTTTCAACAGCTGCTGAGCTTTCTTCCTCCATTTAACTCTGGTTTGAAGTTCTGATAAATATTCCTTCTGCCAGCGTTGCCAGTAATGCTGCATTATTTTCTGCAATCTTTCAAAATTCTTGAGACGATTGTCAGGAATTTGCAAGGTATTTGCTTCAGGAAGTGCTGTCAACGAGCGTCCGATTAGCAAATGCGCTGGTGTTAAGGCCGCAAGGTCGTTGGGATCATCAGATAACGGACATAAGGGACGCGAATTTAATATTGCTTCGATTTGCGTTAACACGGTGGCGTACTCTTCAAATGTCAAATAACTTTTTCCCACAACTCTTTTGATATGAAATTTGGTACTTTTTATACCTGCCTCCCAGATTCCACCAAATGTTGGTGATCTTGATGGAATCATGCGCCATTTTATATAATCATTAGCCAAATGATTACCAATTTTTTCATTTTCCTTATTCAAAAATTCCGATATATTCGACAGTTCATTTCGACAACCTACAAAATTAGTGCCATTATCAGAAAATAAATTTGATGATTTTCCTCTTCGGCTGATGTTGCATTGAAAGCTGCTGTAGTAAGTTCTGATACTAACTCTAGATGAACTGCCTTTGAAGACATGCAAACAAATATACAAAAATATGCCTTCGTTATTTTGGCACCCTGCGTTCTACGATCCTTTATCATCACAGGACCACCATAGTCAATTCCAGTATTGAGGAATGGAGCACAATCGGTCACCCGGAAATCAGGTAAGTTACCCATGAGATAATTTGATTGCTTGGGTTTGAGGAGGAATAACAAGTTTTGTGTACCACAGTGAAATAATCTCACATGTTCCGTTTGTATTATCATATCAGTCAATTTGTGACATTTAGGAAGAATTTTTTGATGTTTTTGATCAAAATTTAGTTTTGAATTTTGTATTCTTCCACCAACACGCATGACACCATCTTTAATAAATGGATTTAAACACAAAATATTGCTATTATTTTTCAATTCCTTATTATTATATAACCTTTCGTAATCCTTACATAAAAATTCTATTTGTGCTGTTTTTATCAGTAAATCCAAAGCACTCTCCATTTCTGAAGGAGTTAAAATACCCTTTGCCCTTTTTTCAGCACCGCCTTTTTTTATTCTACAATTTCCAATGAATCTCAAGATATATGCTGATATTCTTTTAAGACGATTTAGAGAAGAGTATTTTTTAATCAAATCTGAGATGATACTATAATTATTACTAGAATTGAAAACTGTTGCAGTTACTGAACGTAATTCTGGAATATCATTATTAATAACAATTTCCTCGAGATTCCATTCATTGCTATTTACATAGAACCATTCTGGTCCATGCCACCAAAGACTCGAAGTACTCAATTTACTATAATCTGATCCTCTAGATACAATATCTGCTGGATTTTCATTAGATTTGACATGATGCCAATCACTTACATTGGATATATTCTGTATTCGATTCCCCCCGAATCCAATCTAAAGTTATAGTGGAATCGGTCCAAAAATATTTATTATTGAATGATATTTCTAACGAATTAATTATTGTTTCATACATATTTGCCATAAGTAGCGCTCCGCATAACTCCAATCTTGGCAAACTAATTTGTTTGAGGGGCGCCACCCTTGACTTAGCACAAAGTAAATTGGCAGATAAAAATTTGTTTTCACTAGCACATCGAATATAAAAACATGATCCGTAGGCCCTTTCTGAAGCATCCGAAAAGCCATGTAACTCAATGAATACATAATCTGAAATTAAAGCAAACCGAGGAATTCTCAATTCATTCAAGTATTTCAACTGACTTAAAATTTAACCATTCATTTCTAATCTTATCTGGTAGTATTTCATCCCAAGAAAATTTCTGTTTCCATAAATTTTGGATAATGAGCTACGCAATAACTATGAGTGGTGACAATAGTCCGAGAGGATCAAAAATTTGACAAACAATAGATAAAATATTTCGTTTGGTAATTTGTTGCCTTTCAGAGTCTTTGAAATCTCTTATTGAATACTGAATAATATCATGAACTGAATTCCAATAAATTCATAATGTTTTGTTACTGTCATTCTCGCCAATATTTAATATGTTCACATCCAATTTCTGATTCACATGAAAATATTTTACAATGTCCTGATTACTGCAAAGCCATTTTCTTAATTCGAATCCTGCGGTTGCTAATATTTCATAAATTTCATTCTGAATACGTAATACTTCTGGTATGGTATCGGCCCCTGTTAACAAATCATCCATATAGAAGTCATTTTCTATTATTTTACTAGTTTCCGGAAATGTTTCTCGATTTTCTTTCGCTAATTGCATCAAACATCTCACTGCCAGATACGGGGCTGATGCAGTTCCGTATGTAACAGTATTCAATTGATAACACGAAACCTTTTCCGTAGGATCAGATCTCCAAAATATTTTTTGAAAAGGTCTGTCATCTTTATTGATCAGAATTTGACGATACATTTTGGACACGTCAGAAGATATTACTATTTTATGTTTGCGAAATTTTAATAGAATTGAAAACAAATCTTTTTGTAAAGTTGGTCCAATAAATTGAACATCATTCAGTGAAAGGCCTGTATTGGTTTTTGCCGATCCGTCAAAAACTACACGAACTTTAGTAGTGATACTTGTATTTTTTATAATTGCATGATGGGGTAAATAAAATCCACGTACTCGAGAGTCATAACCTTCCTCTATTTTGGACATGTGATTCAAATCTTCATATTGTTGCATAAACTTTATATATTCCAATTTAAGTTCAGAATTTTTACTCAATTTTCGTTCCACAGAATAAAACCTTTTTAAAGCAATAAGGCGAGAATCACCAAGCATATTGACTGACGTTTTGATCTGACCTCGTCTCGATTTCAAACCGTCCGTCATCGTGAAACGCAATCAAAGTTATGAAAATCAATGTCAAAACGAAATGTCAAGTGAAAATTATTCAAAATCATTCAAAATAGTAAGGATACGACAGGAATACGACCTTAACTTATGTTTCACTGCTCCGACCCTCGGATTATCTGCTACTGCAACGCTTGACGACTGACTTTGCCAATACTTATTTGGATATTGAATTTCCTGATCAATTATCGGAAATATTACTCAATAACCCGGTTCGAATTGACCAATGTTTTGGATATTATATATTGATTCGAAGTTTTTAATAAGAAAATTTGTATTGACAATTTCTACAAATAAGTCAAAAAGTATCTTTCACAATTTTTGCTACCATAGTAATACAACAGAAAAGAAATATACGGAGTAATCTAAAAACCGTTCCAACAGCTCCTATTTCGCTTTCTTCAAGAATGGTGAAACTTTTTGAGGTGCAGGTCTTGGTTTCTGGTACCTTGATCAGTAAAACGTCTCCTCTGTCTTCAATGTCATCAATCGTCATCTTGACCATCTCATCACGTCTTAAGCCTCCAAATACGCCCATTACCAGAACAAATTTATGTAGCAGAAAAGCATCATCTGGAGCTTTTCTTATGAAAAGTAATACTTGATTTTAGCTGTGAGTATTTGGTCCGTAGACTATTTGCACTTTATTTCTCAGACTGAAATAATATAAAATAAATAAAAAATATTAATATTTTTCATGAGATAAACTCACCAGTTCCTGGAAGTATGCCATTATGACAGTTTCATTTACGGTATTCACTCTGTTTTCATCTTTCCATTTCAAAAAATGGTCATACTCCTTCTCGTATAAGTATTTGGATTTCACAGGCAGTAAATTTCATAACGCTTTTTCAGCTTTGAGCGTTACATTCTCCGTAATTATTATGGACACAACCGTTTTTAGTTTCCTCCACTAACAAGCTTGTCAATTCTTACAAAAATGCAGCGTCATTTTATTAAATAACCAACCCTTAGCAACCTCTTCTGGCAATTGCATAGAAGCTCACTTGTGCTCAGATGCCGACCAGAACGCAGTAAATACTATGAGAAGAAATGTATGAAGTAAACAACGTCATTTAATATAATTTTTTTGTGAAAAATAAAATCTTGTATGCACCACGAGCGTTACTAGATCCTAACGCCCATCGGGCAACATTCATCATTCGGGCCAACGGCCCTCTGGTAAATGTTACCCTCCGGGCGTTAGGATCTAATAACGTACTTGGTACATAAATAGCTATTTTATTCTTTTTTACAACTATTGAAAATCATTAAAAATATTGTGATAATTATGATTCAGAGAGACTTGTCGATTTTTCTCAATTTCAAGCGGTTTAGCTATCAATAAACCACCAAGTTACATAAACCGTTTTGAAGTAGATATTTCAACAATTAAAATGATCACTTATAGACCTCCAGAATACAAAAAAACACCAGAACAATTGTTCGTGGAAGATAAGGGCATTTTTAAAAAAAAAGTACATAAGTAAAAATCAAGCTCTGTGGGCACTAAAAAATACATATGCTTACAAATTTTCAGGTAAATTAATTCATCTATACGCAAGAAAAAAATTAAATGCTGAAAACTCGGTTTTTCTCCATTGCGACGGTTAATTTGAGATTATGTCGATTATTTCACTTATGCTAAAATAGCGTGTTATGATTGGTTGAAATTTTTGTGTTGATAAATGAAAACATCATGTTTTCGATTTTGTAGTTCGATTCCTGATTGGTTATTATCAAAATACAAACTTACCACTAGCAAGCTGCTATAATGACACAACACCAAACTTTGACCAAAACTAAATAAGCACTCACTATTAATTCATATCAACTTCACAATTTTCGACAAATTTTGCATACTCGTTGATTAATCAAATCACTAAATCAAAATGTTATCAAAACATAACCTCGAGCGAGAAGCAGTAGACTAGACATGCAATGACAAAACTACGAATGACGCGCTCTGTCATTGGTAACTGAAATAGAGGGATGTTTGAAATATCAAGTAAATATTTTGTTAGTTGCATAATTTCAGAACTAAATGCGAGATTAATGTTCCTAGTTAAATTGAATAGTAAATAAATAAAAATGGTTTCGATTTTATTCATGAAATAATCTTAACAAATACAACTCGTGTTATCGGCGATTATCGTTAATTCCTTCTCGGTTTCGAATCAAATTATGTTGCTTTAGGCAACCACACTCTCAAATTCAAAGGAATTGCAATTTCGATAATCACCGATACACTTGTGGTATTACCTACGAAAAGTGTTGGGTACAAAAGTTTTCAATTTTTTTATTATCTACAACTTTGCCGTCAAACATTTTCCGCTAAAAGGTCACGTTTTGCCACAAATCGTAAGAAAAACGTTTTCAACCCCTAAACTGCATCTCTATTCCACCATTTTGAGTGTTTTCGTGATAATTTTTTTTTTCTTTGAAGTTGGGACCTCAACAACATTTTCCACCTGGCTGCCTGTTACTTTTTTCTTATTTTAAGCGTTTAAAATTCGTTTTTCTACATTCATGCAAAAAGCAAAACTTTATTGTACTAGTGCAATAAAGTTTTTATTGCACTCATCTGTCATTTTACTTCAACGTGCTGTCATCATGACAAACATAAACGTTTAAACCTACTACATATTTAGCAGATATTCTGTGAGATTGGCAATAGGTACTTCACTACGAAATATTCATATTGAAAGTTGCACCAATTGTTCATTCACTTTCAACATTGAGGGTAAAAATAAAGTTTGAGTTAAATTGTTCGTAACGTATTAGTTCCTGTTTCAATGCAAATCGATATTAATAATAAAGTATTCAAGTTGCGCTTTTCATTTTCCTACACCTAGTGCCGCACCTCAATAAATCATTTTTTGCTTTTTGCATGAACGTAGAAAAAATGTTGTATGCAACTCGTGCAAAAATTGTTTATTGCACTCGACGTGTTGTCCAACTCGGCCTAACGGCCTCGTCGGACAATTTCACGTCGAGTGCAATAAACATTCACTTTTTGCACTTGTTGCATAAATAACTATTTGGCACCAGTCTATACGCAACACTGAGATTATTAACTAGGTAGTTTAATTTTTGCATATTTTCGAAAACCGATAAACAGTGTGAGTGTATAAAATTATAATTATAATCACTTGGATGAACAAAACTATTTAGAACCCGTCAATTATTAAATACATTCTCGAGAATCATTTAATGTCTACATTCCCAAATTTATAATAATGATCTTCCAAGGAAAATGGGCTAACATACTTTTGAGGGTCAGTAGATCCTTCAGTATATTGGAAACATTTACATTGATAGATTGTCGAGTACAAATAGAATACGACATTCGTCACCTTAAAAGTGAATTGGATACAATCATATGAATGGCCAATTAAATTGTTGTTGTTTTTTTGCAGTCTGAGGTGAAGTGTAGAGACAACAATCGAATCGGGTGTTGATTTGTTTATGTAAAGTAGGTGTCGAGCCGGAACTAGGCAGTGGCATATGATTCCGTTTTTTTACGGTATTTGTTGAAATATGTTGTTGTAACCAGAAAGATTGTATAAATAGAAATTTGTAGACTTGCATGAAAAAAAAGTCAAAGAATTTGCGTTCAAATCGAATTTTCCTCTAATAAAACAAACACAAATAGAAATTAAATTAAACATTGGTCCTTCGAGCCGGATATTACCTGGAATTGGTTGTTTTGAAACTGAAATTGGAACTGTCATCGACTTGGAGATATTGGACTTTTACAAGCATTGGGCTCAACTAAAAGCATTGGGTTTGTTATTGGTTTTGGCATTGTGTGAGTAGTGTTGGATTATTTATAAAAATGTCAAAAGATTTGAAAAAAGAATTGAAAACAAACGATATAGTTGTAGAACGCTTTACCTTTTTCGAAGTATATATTCTTGAATTTTATGATTTTGACAAAAAAGTCAAAATCACCGATCCAAAGAACCCCTTCATTCTAATTCTGAACGGAATCGGAAGATAATTATTCCCTATATATATATATATATATATATATATATATATATATATATATATATATATATATATATATCCCTATACCTATAACAACTCAAAATAGAATCAGACCATGAATCAGAAATTTCGTCCACTATTTTGGAGCCGCTATGTTGAATCCTGAAATATCAAAAATGAAACATGACATCCCAAAACCAAAAGAACCATAAACCAATTTTGAATGGAATCGTATCAGAAATCACGAAACTTGTCCGACATTCTGGAGCCACCTCTTGGTTTTTCCTAATATAAAAATGTTATGGAGTGTTGTCCCCCGAGTGATGAAAATATGTTGTTTAAAAAAGCTAGTAATTGTAAAAGTTATAATATTCCATAGAAGTTATAATATTCCATAGTTTTGTTCGACCAGAATGAGTTTTATTATTTCCCATTCCCGATCTGACCTTTGCCAGATGTCATACCGGCTATATGATACTCTTTCTTTTCCTCACCAGTCGTGTGGGAGGAGCAACCTGAGGAGCGTTCCATTTCTGAATCCAGAATTGTAAGTAATAATTAGTTTTCACTAGTCGACGGCTGAACCAAACCTTTATTGAACCAAACCTTTATTAGTCGACTTTGATAAACCTGGATATTTCTCATATCGATGGACTAAAGAAAGGAAATCCATTTTGTGAAAACAACACATTTTTGTGAAATTATTCACAAAAAAAAGGAAATATCTAGAAGAAAAATGAGAAAGTTAAAAAAAAAATTGTTAAAATTGTTTTTTCCGTCAACCGATTGCACCCCTACGCGCAACCTTCGGAAGTCTTCGAGAGACTTGTGCGAGTTAGGAAAGACGCAGCCCTCACCTTTTAACGTGTGATGCCATGCACGAGACCGATGACCATGCGAGGCTTTGAACCCTCGACCCTTCGCTCCAAATTCAAAAATTCAAATTCAAAATTCAAAAAGGATTTATTGGATTAAATAATATAAAATATAAGCACGGTCTACAAACATATAAATATATAAAACAGTAAACATTATCGCTATACCACATGGTATGGGGTAATCGAGGGAACTCAAACTGCTTGGAGTGATGGGTCGAAATCCTGCCCGTCTGGAGTATCCAGGGGCGGGACAGACCACCTCACACTGCCCGAGGGCAGCCCCACGATGTTATGTAGGTTTTCACATCTATTGCTGGTTTAGTCGTAGTAGTAGCATGTCAACCTATCTCCTCATAGTTATAAAGGCCTTGTTGTTGAATTGTGTGTGAGACATCAGACTATTAGTGTCATTTCTAGTAGGTTTTTCTTGAATTCCCGGAAAAACGACGAAAAAACCGGGTTTACTACATTACCTTGTATCATGGGTACTTACTGATCCTCTGGTCTATCTTGGAAAAGATCCAATGCCTGGTAAATGAACCCACCGTGTTTTCAACCGATGTTGTGGTGGGCTCTGATTGCTGTCATGTTCCTGGTTAAAGGACTTCCAAGTATGAAGTACCTGTAGAACTTTCTGACAGGTCTTTCACGTATCCTTCGAAAGTTGTGATGTTGGCTAGCTCACGTAGTGAGTCTAGCCGAATGTACCTGTCACTGTTGGTGATGATACGGAGTATTTTGTTTTTCATCCTCTCCAGTCTCAACATTTGAGTTTTGGGGAGGGTGCAAAACACTGGACAGGCATAGGCCATCGCTGGTCTGATGACCTGTTTGTACAGTAGGAGCTTACTCTCCATTGCCAGCCTAGAATTCCTTGCTATCAGCGGATAGGTCCGCTTTACTGCAGCTGCAGCTCGCTGAATAGCCAAGCTGACATGTTTATGGAGAGTAAGCCGCCTGTCTAGCTTTACTCCCAGGTACCTCACGGAGACGGACTCATCAATCCGATTATCCAGAACCCTAAATCCCCCAAAGATCTTCACATCAGTGCGTTTCTTTGTGAAATTTATCAGCTCTGTCTTATCTGGATTCAGCACTATCTTGTTTTTCGCTAGATACGGTACGACCAGCCAATTTAAATGAGTTCTAACGCTGGCTGCGGCGGTACTACTCCAGGCCGAATGGGCGTAAATCGCCGTGTCGTCCGCGTAGATCGCCGTGTTCGTGTTAGCAAACGTACGTAAATAACGAATACACGAGTGGAGACAAGCTCGACCCCTGAGGCACTCCTGCTCCGGCCATCCTCGCTACGGAGCTAGTTTCGTTAACCCTCACCTTGAAAGTCCTGTTGGCCAGGTACGAATCAAGAATCTTTACCATGAATTCAGGCATGCCTGCCCGTAACATTTTCATGACGAACCCTTCTATCCAGACGGTATCGAATGCTTTTTGGATGTCCAGCAGGTCCATAACTGTGTTGAGGCCACGCTGAAAGCCCCCCCTCACCTCGTGAACTATCCGGGCAACCTGAGAAGACGTGGAGTGTCCTCTCCGGAACCAGAACTGCTCATCCGGGATGAGGTTGAGTCTTTCCTCGAGGCCAACAAATCTCTTGAGAAGAATTCTATCCACCACCTTGGCGATAGCACTAAGCAGCGAAATGGGACGGTAGTTTCTGACCCTCGAGTCAGGTTTGCCCTGTTTTAGAATCGGGATGATCTCAGCTTGCTTTAGGCACTGAGGGTAGTGCTGCCATTTCATAATACCGTTTATGATGGCGAACGTTCTACCAGCACGGCCACTACGGCCCATTCGTTTAACTACCTAAGTAAATGATAGACATAAATACTGAAATGAAACAACACCAAAATATTCGTTCGTTTTGATGGTGGAACTGATCGAAAATGGCCTAAATTTCAGTCATTTAAAACTTAAAGAATATTTTTTTTATCTTCATACAACCCTTCAACACTCAGAAAAAAATTCATTTCTAACTCCCCTTTTTTCAGGGATGAAGACCCTGAAGGTTTTAAATTCCCCCTTATATATATCACAGTACGTTGAATTCTTTTTTTCATATTCACAACTTATTCCAACAGCATTACATCGCACCCCCTTGCAACAATCCTAGATACGACACTGGGCAGATCCGACTAGTCTTGTTTAACGAATTCAGCACCAAAATAAACATGTAAGCTTATTCAAGTGGCCAATCAGGAAGCATCGATTAATCTTATTGTTAAGAGCTAAAGTTATTTTCTTGAAGCACTACAAAAAACTTGGCAATAATTAACATAATTTCACGGTCAAAACTCTGCTCATCTCGAGTATAGCCCATTTTTTCAGAGAGCATCAAGAGAATGAAGAGGATTTACTGTTAATTGAAATATTTGAATGATGTAATGTTCTGGAATGCGTTTCCTAGGGTAACTTTTACAGAAACATAGAACCACCAAAATGAAAAGACGATGTTAGATAGATAGATGAGGATGTGGGCGTTACTGCTGGAATTCCTTCTTCCAATAGTGCTCCTTTTCAAGAGTACAACGGAGTCTCGAGAGTGACTGCTAGAGATTAACGACTTGACTTTTTCTAAAGCCGGCCATACACGTTGCGGTATACCGAAGAGGTTTACCTGTACAGGTGTCCCAACCGCTGCCGCCATACCTGTGCAGGCGTAGCGGCCTGTACAGGTGGCCAGAGAAGAATCGAAATTCAATTCTTAGACCTGACCGTGTATGTGAGTCATCCGGCAAACCTAATTGTGGCGAATACTCCGAATAGAGAGCTTCGTTCGTGTTGTTCTTACTTCACTGTCTATTCTCTGCACTCGCGTGCCACTGGTCTTTTAGCCCGTTCTATATTGTTTAGCTGTGTCATCATATCCGTGACGTGAGAGAGGCCGCTTATGACAGAATTGTAACGAAATTGAAGGAAATTGAGCCCGATGCGAATAAGAGTTCGGTGTTTAGAAATCTTTCACTCATCCGGTTTACCGTAGCGTGTGTGAGCTTTCGCCTGCACAGGTGTATACCTGTATAGGTATACCTTCTCGGTCCACCTCAACGTGTATGGCCGGTCTAACTACTTGACTTGACATCAATACAAGGTCAAGTCAAGTATTTATTTTTGAAATTCAAGTCAAGTCAAATAGTTACACATCAAGTACTTGTAACTCAAGCTACCTACTTGAGTTTTCTTGAACAAATAGTACTTTTTTTATATTAATCTGATTAACTGCCAGAATGCAATATGATAAAAATATTTGGATGTAATATTTTATTTAAAACACATCTAAAAACACAAACTTGAAAAAACTTAGTTAAATAATAAATAAAATAATAAAACGAATTATTCTGAATTCTGATAATACAACAATAAAAGATCAAGAAACATTAAAACAGTAAATATTTGAAATAAATATTCAATACCTTCATTTGCCATCCATGATTCGAGACACATAAGGCTTCTCACGAAGTTATCGCCTAATCGGTTTCTTGTTTTGGTAAGAATTGGGGAAGCTCTAGAAAACTGCCTTTCTACTGGTGCTGATATGAAGCTGGAGTTGACAAAAAGTCTTTGGCCATTATGGCGAGGTTTGAAAAAATGCATTCGTGTCTCTTCCACCATTCTAAAATATTTTCAGTACTGTCAGCTCGTGGGTCAGAAATATATTGGTCGATTTCGTAACGCCAGGCCATATCGTAGTATGCATTATGGATAGATTTTGGGAAAGTAGTCACATTGTTTACCGGCTGCGGCCCGATTTTCAGAACTCTGAATACTTTTGAAGTGTCTCTTTCTGATAGATTGTTTGAACTGTCTTTCATATCGTAAAATGTTGCTTTTCATCGTTATTATTTATGAATATTCTAGATATGGAGGAACCGAGAGCAGTCAACGGTTTTTTGCTTCCATAAGCCATGAAAACAAGCTTAGGTTGCTTCTCTTGTCTGGTGACTTGAACTTTGCGTTTTATCAAGAAGTTTAATCGGTTATGCGATTACCTTCACTTCCGGAATCTAGCAACATCTTGATGTTCACCCCCACTTCAGAACAAGTTATTGTTTCATCTCGATCTAAACTACTTGCCAGATGAAGTGGGACAGCCAAAAAGTTGCCTAATTTTGACTAGCTTTAACATGGACATTTCATGGCCGATGTTGGATTTCCAACCGAAGGTGGAGAGCGTCATCCTTTGTCTATGCGTCATTGGCGTCGGGTTTCTTATTTTGCAATTCGTTTTCTTTGTACAGGGTGAGAATTTACAGCCGAAAACATTTGAAATTTTTGACCAATAATTTGGAAAATGCTAGGGACCCTAGACTTTTTTTTAGATGTTGGGTGAATCGTTGGGCCGATACCTCGAGATATCTTTAAAATATTTTTGATAAATTGCGTTGCTATGGAAATATCGCCGTTTCATGATATTCCGTTTTTTTTTAAACGTGACTTTTTTTAGTTAAACAATAGCAGCAACCTTCTAAACTGCAACAAGGGGCAACACCAGTGGCGAGCAAAAAGGGGTTTATAATATTTAGAAACGAAAATTCGTTTTCATTGAAAAAATTCAACAGTTTTATTGATCGTTCCAATTAAAAAGGTGCCTTACATTCAATTAGCATGATGCTGACAAATTCAGAGGCGTGCAAAAGGGGGGTTCTGTAATGTAGACCAATTAAAATTCCAGTTTCATTATTTTTAAAACTTTTTTACTTATTTAAGATGAACATCCGCATGTAATTCATTGGAGTATAGAAGAGGATCCATTATACAAGGCGATCCAAAAAGTTTCATTCACATGGAAACATGTTTAACAATTTTATTAAGTGTTGTTCTTTGTTCGCACAGTGGGTATTTTTGATGAGCCTTTAATTCCTGACCATGTACGGGCCTACTGGTAGTGTCAGTTAGCAGTAGTAGCTACCTTTGTTAACTTCTATATTTATTAATTCTGCATTGACGCGACATTTATTTCGACTTAAAAATAGTGTAATCTAAATTCTATTTCTGCATGTTGATGTAAATAAAAATGTCACTAAGGAAATAAGGTTATGACATTAGATTGCATTTTAAGTCAAAACAAATATCAACTATTGTTATCGTCTAAATGCCACGACTTATCAGAGCAGATTTGGTGAAAATTTTAAGATAGCGGCAAAGAAATTATACAATAAGAGAGATTGCCGACTTACTCGATGTGAAGAAATCATCTGTAGAAAGAGCTTTGCAAATAGAAACTAACAACGGTACTGCTGCTTACCGACACGGCGGAGGAAGTCGAAAAATAACAAATCGCCGTCAGGACCGAGCAATAGTATGCACTGCAATCAGAAATAGGGTTTGGACCTTAGATTATAGTTTGGACCGTCAAAAGAATCCGAGCGCACCTGCAGTTAAATGTTTCAGCAAACACTATCAGAAGACGCCTACATGACCAGGGATTAAATGCTCGTCGTCGGACCAAATGTCCACTTTTAACAAATATTCACAGGGCGAACAGAAGAAGATGGTCCGAAGAACACATGCATTGGCATCTTCGGTGGAAAGACTGTCATTTCGCTGATGAATGTCGTCAACCTGTATAATTCCGACGGCCGATTGTTAACTTGGCAGAGACGGGGAGAACGTTTCTTAGAAGAAAACATGCGTCCCCAAGTTGCATTTAGCGGTGGTGGATTGACATTTTTGTGGCGGTATTCAACACAACGGAAAGACAACTCTTGTGGTGTTTCGAGGCAAAGTAAACAGCAGAGTCTACCTGAATGAATGTCTGATTCAGGAAGTTCTTCCGCATGCTCGAAATTATGGCGAAGATTCTGTTCTTGTGGACGATAATGCTCTGCCTCATCGGGCAGTATTATTAACCAGGTATCTGCAAGACCAAAATGTTAATCGTAGTGAATTGCCGCCCACATATCCAGACTTGAATCCTATTGAGCACATCTTGAGTTAGATGAAGTTGCAGTTTTCCGGAAGGGAATATCAGCCAGAAACTCTTGACGATCTCGAAGGGATGATTCTGGACCTCTGGGAGGCAGTTCCTATAGAACTAATCAACAAATTAATTTCGAGCATGCCAAGTCGTTGTCAGGCAGTTATTCAGGCTAGAGGGAAGCCAACGCCTCACTAATATAGGAAAAATATTCTTTTTTTATAAATATTTGGGGTTTCTTTTTAGTTTTTCATATAACGTTTTCTTATGTACGTAAACAAATAGATCCTTTTTTGTACGCTGATGAATTCATTAAAAAGAAAATAATTACATGTATGCACCTTGTAATAAATGAAATAAAAATTATGAAACGGGAATTTTAATTTGTCTACATTACAGAATCCCCTTTTGCACGCCTCTGAATTTGCCAGCATCATGCTGATTGAAGGTATGGCACCTTTTTGACTGTAACGATCAATAAAACTGTTGAATTATTTCAATGAAAACGAATTTTTGTTTCTAAATATCATGAACCCCTTTTTGCACGCCACTGGTGTCAATTATCTTCAGTAGAAATATCCCTTGCTGCAGTTTAGATGGTGGCTGTTATTGTTTAACTAAAAAAGACCACATTTTAAAATAAAAATGTAATATTATAAAAGGCGATATTTCCAAAGCAACGCAATTTATCGAAAATATTTCAAAAATATCTGGAGGTATCTGCCCAACAATTCACCCAACATCTAAAAAAAATTCTAGGGTCCCTTACATTTCCCAAATTATTTTAAAAAATTTGAAATGGCTCTAAATTCTCACCCTGTAAAAAGAGAACGATTCGTAAAAAAGGAAACCCGACGCCAATGACGCATAGACCAAGGATGACGCTTTCTACCTCTGGTTGAAAATCCAACATCGGCCAAGAAATGTCCAAGTTATAGCTAGCAAAATTAGGCAATTTTTTGGCTGTCCCACTTCATCTGGCAAGTAGTTTATATGAAAAACATAGTCTCGATTTCAGCATGCGTGTCTTTCTCAATGGCATGCACTCTATGGATAATTTTCGTTTTTTTCATTGACGGTTCTGCGAATTTTCTTTTGGAAACTCCTAACTTTGACTTACGTGATCTACAAACTGGTGAAAAAAATCCCATTTTATTACATTATTTATTACGAACACACCCTAAATCTGGATATTTTAGGTCATTGGTGATGTGAGCCACACCTAAAACAGGCCTGTTTTGTTTACCCTTCATCTTGGAACGGAATTTACATCCTAACCAATCCAATCCTGAATCTCCCGTAGATGATGAAGGAACCGAAAGTCAACCCAAATCAGCAAAAATGTGAAAAATTGCGGAGAATATATCAAGAAAGGCATTTTTGGACAAACGGGACAGTACAGCTGCTACAAAACGACCGTTACTACAGAAACGAGAAAAGTTGATCAATAAGTATTCAGTGAAGAAGTGTTACATTTGCAAGAAGGGTGGCCATTTTGCCAGGAACTGCTCTTTTAGAAAATCCATTACTGGTCCAACAAGATTCTCCAAGAACGTCAACGCTGGGGATGCAAGCAAAGCAAGGAAATATACCCTTTGTAGCCGAAAAGGGCATTCGAAGGAGAATTGTTGGCATCTGAATCCGGCTAAACTACAACTACTACAAAGACAAGAAAAAAATGTAAATATTTCATTGATTTTTTTATTTTATATTTTTTTATGTGAAGGATACCTGGATACAGGTGGCCGAATTTGGAAAAAGTGTCGCTAGTAGATAAATATACTAAACATCATATCAGATGCTTCTGAAATTCTAGTAAAGGTTATGGATATCCAAAAAAAATCCTAATGGATTGAGCACCGTTTAAAATTAGACGAACTTCTATTGCATCTGCCCTACATTTATAGAAGCCGCTAATGGAACTGATGGATCAGACATTGGCAGAGAGTCAGCCGCAGCCCTAAAATACTGTGCTCCAAAAATATCTTCCTATGTCGGGGGTGTAAAATTAGGACAACACAGTATATCCAGTTGATTATCTCGTAATGTTTAATGATTTTGTCCCTTGCCGCTTGAATGCTATTTATGATCTTCTCATCGGTTTTATGTTGACCAGGTTTATGGTCAGGTTCCATAGCCCACGATTCTAGTCCAGCATCATATTAATGCCGATCATTGCCATGGGCAGAGTAGCATATGATTCACCTTCTAAAATTATGGAAATACTCTCAAAAACATTAAGGTTCTAGCAAATTCGTTAAATTAACGGCTACTTTTTATCCTTGATCAACTAACATAAATATAGTCAAGTCAAATATAAAATTTTCATAAGCTTGAGTTTTGAAGTCAAGTCAAGTATTTGAGAAAAAATTCCAGCTAACTCGGTTGATCAGTGACTGCCAGAGTCAAACTCATGATCTTGGGCATCGTTCCAGATATTCAAAGATGGCTGATAAGCTGTATTTCATGGTAAAGTAGATTATTTTCCAACAAAGCACTATCTGGTAATGGGTTTTTCAGGAAATACCTCTTTAAACGGTAGAGTGCAGGAGCGAGTAAATGCGTCTATAGGCCAGGAATTGAGGAAGATGTGGAAATTACTCTGGACGTCTGTTCCAGATGGGAAGAAACGCGAGAGCAGTACGAAAGAACAACCAACACGACATTAAATGCCTCAAATATAATAGTGAAAATATCGTCTTCATTGTTTTCTTCCATATTTTATTAAATTAAAATATATATACAAATATGAATATAGAAGATGGAATTTCGTTAGGCTGTAGTCTGTTCTGATCTCAAAGAAAACTCTTTATTATTTTGTCAAGCATTCGGAAACTTTCATTTCCTTCCTCAGGACAACTACAAAAATAGGAATTACAATTGAAAAACATTACTGAATCTACCTACATAATGTGAGTGAAAAACTGATATCATCAAGAAGAAAGTCGAAAGAGAAAGTTTATAAAATATAAATATTGGTCTGACAGTGATAGAAAATTTGAAGTATATGTATGTCACTTCAATATAAATCAAGTTATTCTTCTAGGCGAAACAGGATTACTATAAAATTTTGATTTATCTCTATTTAATTTCAAAATCTAGTTATAAATTGTACTTAAGTTAACATTAGTTTTCTTTACTAAAGAGAGAGTACAAATCAGTGATTGAAAGAGAGCCTTCACAGTGAAGTAATGCGATAGCGGATGCCTACGTGAAGGACCAATGAAAAAGGATGAGTTTTAAGAATCCGACACTGCCATCAGGGTGTTTGTGGTAGATTTCCTCTGTTATGAAAAAAAAAACAGAAACCAAGGGAAGAGAAGGAAGGCTGATGAATAGACGACAATGACACATTATTACTGATACTCTCACAATCAGAATTAAGTTAGATGTATGAATGTATGACAAACACAGCGTGTTGAAGTAGTTCGAGATCGTATACAATTTGACAAGAAAGAAAATCGTCTATGTAATAAAATTAAATAAATAAACTTAAAAAAAAACTTTTTATAAACAAGCCTTTATTTAAATGCACTAAAAAGACGAAAATTAATTTTAAAGTGAATTAAACCCATCATTTTGTTACATTATAAAATTTTAAATGATATAAAAGCTTCCTTTCGTCATCATACTGTATTTTTCCTCTATTGCTTTCATTAAAGCATCCTTTCAATTCCCATTTCAACCATGCATCTGATTTTTTCTAATCTCGTTAATATTTTTTCACAAAATGCATTCGAAATATCAAGTATAAGTGCGGTTCTGGACCTAGATAAATTTGATAGAAAGGTTTAATGTGGAACAATAAGACAAAAAATATTTGGAATGTTATTACCGATACGTTCTGAGAGAAGATATATTTCAATTACTCGAGATATGTGGCGTTGGGGGTACATCAACTTGAAAATTTCGAAAGACATTGAGATTCACGAAATTTTAAAAAAATGTTACGAACAGTTGTTGCCGACCGATGATGAACCCTTCACTCCCATATACACCTACTAAGTAGGCTTATTAAGGCAAGTACCTGAGAGAAAACAACTACTCCCCTGGCTAAGACCACGACGGGTATTGAATTAAATCTAACAGATACTTGTGCATCGTTCCTCAAAATATCAGAGGACGCATTTACAGGAAGTGAATTGAGGAACGTTGCACAAGTAACTGTTAGATTTAATTCAATACCCGTCGTGGTCTTAGCCAGGGAGTAGTTGTTTTCTGTCAGATACTTGCCTTAATAAGCCTACTTAGTAGCTGTATATGGGAGTAAAGGGTTCATCATCGGTCGGCAACGACTGTTCGTTACTAAACGATCTCCCAAAGAATTCTGTTTTCTAAAAAAATGTTGTTAGTTGGAAAGAGAATTGAATTCTCTTTTCAACGATGTGACACTTGAAAACGATGTGACACTTGACAACGATGCGATTTGAAATTTTTAAGTTCAACTTTGCAAACACTTGTTCAAAAATAAAATAATCCTCTCAAACCAATCAGGATTCAAAAAAAAGTCATAGTTGTTATACTGCACTGATGAAAATAACCGATGATATATTCAGGGAGAATGATAAGGGAAAACTAACGCGATTGGTTTTGCTAGATTACTCGAAAGCGTTCGACACTCTGAATCATCAAATAATTGAGGTTATAATGAAATTTTGTGGATTAACATTAGGAGCTACTAACCTTATAATGGATTATTTGAGTCACATAATACAAGCAGTGAGTTATAATCATTGGTGTTCCACAAGGTTCAATACTTGGACCGCTATTATTCTCCTTATACATTTCCAATTTCACAAAAATATTCTTATCATGCAATCATCACTTTTACGCAGATGATACTCAGTTATATACAGTGACCGCCAAAAAGTATGTACCATATGGGAAATTTTTTTATTATTGGAGTATTGGAAAAAATATTCTGGGGAAAAGTTTGTGCATGTCCGATAACCTAAAAATCGATTTTGACACATGTCACGTGATCGCTAGAATGGCGGCAAAATGAAAAAAATTGCAATGCAAAGGCAAAAAAGGGGTAAGGCAAGATATCAAAAAAAGTTATTTGAAAAAGTCACTTAGAATTCAATTTTATACACATAAACGAAGTTTCAAGAGATAATTCAAAAAAATTGAAAATAGCAATTTTTTAAAAATATTTTCCCAATTATTTGAAAATATTTTTTTTTCTTATGAATAGCTTGACTATACTGAAACATTTGCATTTTAATGATAATGACAAAACTTTCTCATTTTCTCCACACCAGAGGGCACTAAATTAAAAAAATTGGTTTTTGCCAGAACCCTCGCTGTTACATTGGTTCTTATCTAACAGTTATATCAGAATTCCAAGACTATTGTGTTGATATGGCAATCTAGAAACACCATGTTTCCTGATTTTAATCAAGTTTCAATAATAATGCTGTAGAGCGTTTTACTTTGCACATAAACTTTAAGAATCTTTAATTTGACGCACTATTTTCAAGTTTATGTGCGAAGTGAAACGCTCATGCACGATTATCATCGGAACGTGATTATAATCTGGAAATTACCATGTTTTTGGAGTGTCATGTCATCACAATGGTCGTGGAATTTGGATATAACTGTTAGATACGAACCGATGTAACAGCAAGGGTTCTGACAAATTCCCATTTTTTCAATTTAGTGCCCTCTGGTGTGGAGAAAATGAGAAAGTTTTGTCATTATCATTAAAATGCAAATGTTTCAGTATAGTCAAGCTATTCATATAAAAAAAAAAATATTTTTAAATAGATGGGAAAATATTTTTAAAAAATTGCTATTTTCAATTTTTTTGAATTATCTCTTGGAACTTCGTTTATGTGTATAAAATTGAATTCTAAGTGACTTTTTCAATTAACTTTTTTTGATATCTTGCCATCTTACCCCTTTTTTGCCTTTGCATTACAATTTTTTTCATTTTGCCGCCATTCTAGCGATCACGTGACATGTGTCAAAATCGATTTTTAGGTTATCGGACATGCACAAACTTTTCCCCAGAATATTTTTTCCAATACTCCAATAATAAAAATTTTTCACATATGGTACATACTTTTTGGCGATCACTGTATATATACAGTGCGTTCATAAAGTGTGGAAATGCTCTATTATCTTACGAGTTGATTATTTTCGGAGGAAAAGCTCGGACAGGTCGATTTTGTATTTTAGTTTTCCACCTTTTTTAAAAAAGAAATAATTTTTTTCCTACCACCTTTCAAGATATGACGTCATCGATATTTTTTTTAAATTGAAAGTGTATATTTTTATGTCAAAAATTGAATGCCCATATTTTTCTGAGTTCAACCATACCACATACGTCATATCTTACAGTTCGAATCACAGTATACTGAGTATAAAGAAAACCAGTGTGACATATGCAATAGTAACTAAGAACTTATTACTGTTACTTACTTACGACTGTTCGTTAGCAAACGATCTCCCAAATATTTCTGTCTTCTAAGAAATTATTGTCTGGTTGCTAAGGGCTTTCATATGTTTGCTTAGCCTACTATTCAAGTGTAGCAATATACTCGTACTAACTACTGAGTAGTTCTTAGGTTTACGTTGCAAAATGAATAATGAAATGAATGTTGAGAAATATGAACACTGGTTTCCTTTATACTCAGAATACTACAATTCGCAGTGTAAGATATGACGTATGTGGTATGGTTGACCTCAGAAAAATATGGGCATTCAATTTTTGACATAAAAATATACCCTTTCAATTTAAAAAAAATATCGATGACGTCATATCTTGAAAGGTGGTGGGGGAAAAAATTATTATTTTCAAAAAAAGGTGGAAATCGAAAATACAAAATCGACCTGTCCGAGCTTTTCCTCCGAAAATAATCAACTCGTAAGATAATAAAGCGTTTCCACACTTTATGAACGCACTGTATATCTTTTCAGCCTGAGGAATATTAGCAAGCTATAACATCTCTGCATTATGATCTTCATAACTTATTCACACTTTCTTCACAGCATTGCTTGATGTTGAACCCAAAAAAATCTACCGCTATTATGTTTGGAAGAATCAAAGATCGATTAAAATTAACTGAGTCTGGTGAAGATCATCATATACCATATAGTAATCAATAAGAAAATCATTAAAACTGAAGAATGTGTGGAAAATCTGGTTGTATATATGGACCAAGATTTGAGATTCACTAAGCATGTTTCGGTGTGTCTACAGAGAGCTTATGCTAGTTTGAAATTGATTCATCAAATACGCCAGTACCTAACTCGATCTATAAAAATTCTATTATGTGAAACGTTGGTGTTGTCAAAGTTAAATTATTGTGATGTTCTATACGGCAATTGTCTCAATAACTTGGATATTTTGAGGATTCAAAAGGTGCAAAACTCATGTATAAGACTAATTTTTGGGGTCCGAAAGTACTGTCATATCAGTCATTTATATAAGGAAGTTAAATGGGTGAGAATGAAAGAACGTAGATATATACATTCTGCATGTATGTATCACAAAATATTGAATAATAAAACACCACCCTATCTTTATGAATAACTCACAAATCATGACTTCAAAAATAAGTAAAATATTTGTAAACTACACTGAAACTATCGTTCAAATCTTTTAATAGAAACACAATAACTTTTCAGTTTCAGTTGTTTGAAAATAGTAGAACAGATCATCAAAACGCCATACAACCTTGAATTGCAGGAAGCATTCAAAACTAATCGGAGATGAAATACCTTTGAATCACCTTACTGAAACGTTCTTTAGAGTCTTTCAATAGAAACACAATCATTTTTTAGTTATAGAAATCACAAATTTTCACAAATTGTTTGAAAATAGGAGTACAGATCGTCAAAACGCCATATAAACACGTGTAAAGTCAAAAACCTTTGTCCGTGATTCGAAGTTCAAAGTCTTGCTATAGGTGGCGCTGCGATCTTATTTTCTTTCGCCAAATCCAGTTCTTGAGAAAAAACAGCATAAAAGCAAAATAAAGACAAATTAACATGTTAGGGTTAACGGTTGACATCCGTTCAACTTCAACTCAATTTCATAACAACCCGTAAACGTTAAATTTCGTACGTTAACGTCTACGTGAAGGTTCACGTACTGTAATCACTTCAACTCTCTATATTAACTACCTCCCGTTACGTTAGAATATCCGTCGCTATAAAGCTATTTAAAATAAGACTCTTCGAGCATCTCTTCTCTAAGTGAAGCGTATCAAATATTTAATTAGTCTTTCAAATTAATTTCTGATTATTGAAACTTAATTCCTCAATATAGTTTACTTCTCTGCGTTTTTATCTATCTTTTCAGGGATAGGTGGAAGAACAGACGTGCAGTCTCGCGACTGCATGAATTGAACCTCTCCCTATCATACGATTATTTGTTACGAAAATTGTTAAACTTATGAATAAAGACCTTTATTATTATTATTATTATCTCTTTCATTCAAAAAGTAGTATAAGTGAGACCATTCAAAATGGTTTTCATACCATGTTTGTTCGTCGAACCGTTCAAAAGTTAACAGGGTGGTGGGCCATTAAAATCCTCACTAGCTGTACATAATGCACTACATAGGACCGAGGACTGATCCTTGGGGCACTCCATGGTTATCTATATCCTTATCAGATATGGTGTTATTCAGAGAAACAAACTGAGAACTAATTACTAAGTGTGTCTGTAATAAACTTAGGATAAAACAATGGTAATTATAATTTTTGTATTAAGGTGTCGTTAGAAACACAATATAAACCCTTCGAGAGGACGCACAGAGTTATTGAAACTTGATTCTGTCTTTGAATCTTTCGACAATATCGCCTACTACAATATATGCCGGTCTATGCTAACTAGATTTCAATACATCCAGTACAGTAGGTAGTTACAAAGAAGTCATTAAAAACTTGCGGCAGGTTTTTCTGCACATGACCGGAGTCCCCTTTTCCTGTTTTATTCACAAGAATTTCAGAACTTTCATGAGATAGTTGTTGACAGAGATTAGTTAGATACTGATTCAATGTCACTCCTCTCGGTCAAGATGAAATTAAAAACCGATTACGAATTCGATTAGGTGAATGTTTCCAATTGTTGTTCATCACCTTCACAATCTTCAATTATGAATCACTAGTTTGCGCCTTTAGGATTTTCAAGAAACCCTTCTGATTGGAATAACCCACTCAAAATATATCTTTAAAAAAATTCCTACTCTTGACTGATACCTATCCCGGGTGTACGCGGAAAGTGGCTCACCCCTATAACTTTTTTGTTTCTGAAGATAATGGAATGAAATTTGGATAATCTTTATAAGAGCATCTCTTGACAAGTAACTAAGCTACATGCAATTTCCGGTTTCACCAAAAGTGACAAATTTTCGATTTTCAAATGGGACACCCGGCATATTTTCACTTAGTTTTTCTCCATATGATTTACTGAATACAACCATTCGATACTTGTCACTTTTTGTAACCGAATTTTATTTTTATTTTGAAATTTATTTTTCATTCTAGAGTGCTATGGATTTCTTCAAGTCACCAATTTCAGTCCTAAAATTTTGAGAATAATACAACTCCACTGTTTTTGATCAAAATGTTTCTGCTATGCAAAATTTCATTTTAAAATTTCTATTACTAATTGTTTTCAGATGGCAACATGGTGGCTCGTAGGAATAGGAAACAACAAACTTCCGTAAAAAAACTTCAGAACATTACATTAGAAATAAAAGACACAACTGATAAAATAAAATCAATGAACCAAAAGCTAATAACATTATCTTCTTGCGTAAATAATATCATGAATATATTCTTTGAATAATTACACAATAATTAATACCTAATTTACTTTTGCAGAAACCAAGTAAAATAAGAAGTCGATCTCCTTTATTATTTTGTTTCGTCATTTGTGTTTGTCAATGGTTGCTGGCTGCATTTAAATCTAATTTTAATACCAACATATGCTTTAGTTTATGAAACATCTAGCGTATAGTTTTTTAAATTTTTTGACAGAATTTTGTTCAAAACCTATAAATGTGCGGTATCAAATGAATCGTCTTTTTTCATAACCTGACGAGCCACCATGTTACCATTTGAAAAAAAATTGTAATTTCAATTTCAAAATTAAATTTTACATAGCACATAAATTTTGACCATAAATTTTTCAATCTTATTTTAATACCAAAATATACTTTATTTTATGAAATATGTAACGTAGTTTTTTAAATTTTTTGACAGAATTTTGATTTTGTGTAGTATCAATGAATCGTAATAAAAAATTTTTTTCCTAACCTGACGAGCCACCATGTTGCCATTTGAAAAAAAAATTGTAATTTCAATTTTTATATTAAATTTTACGTAGCACATACATTTTGACCAAAAACAGTGGATATTTCCCAAAATTTTAGGGTTGTAATTAGTAAAAGGAGCGCAACTATAGCACCCTCTATTAAAAAATTTAATTCAAAATTGAAAAAAAATGCTTACAAAAAGTGACAAATGATACATGGTTGTATTCAGAATGTCATGTGGAGACGAGAGAGGTGAGAATATACTGGGTGTTCCATTTTAAAATCGAAAGTTTGAGTCAGTGCTGGTGAAACCGGAAGTTGCATGATCTTGAGTTATACGTCAAGAAACGCAGTTTTATATCTTATAAAGATCCTCCAAATTTAATTCCTCCATCTTCAAAAACAAAGAAGTTAGCCACCTCGCGGACACCTGGTATAAGTCGGGGACCTTCAATCTTATTTATTTCAATAATCAACGAATATGTGTCACATTATGCTTAAGAGTGTTGAAATCAATATTATTAGGAGAGGTCGACAAACGCCATGTAGTTTGATTAATTAGTTGATTAAAACACCTTTTTTATCAGCAGACCAGCACTCTGATCTTATGACAGAAAAGTTTCGGAGAAATTTATTGGAATTTCAGTGTCATGTCGCATATTTGTTTCAGGGGACAAAGGAGTTCAGCCTTGAAGAATCCTTCTGTGATGTATTAAATTAAGTGTAGGTATATGAAAATATTATCTTTGTAAAAATGTATGCTATTTTAATATTACTCAATATTCAAAAAACAATATCAGTTTTGTCTTTCTTCTCATAGACCATTTGCAGCTGACGTCACAATCTTCAAGGTCAGTTGCTTGGAGGATCATTATTGATGGCAGTTGTATGTTTAACTTTGGTTCTAGTTGAAGTAGTTAAAGCTTTTGATTTCGTTATACAATGCCTAATTTCTGTATGGTAGTGAAATGTGGCAGTAATGGACTGAGAGATAAAGTAGGAATACTATAGGATTCCGCCAGGGCATGACAATCATAAAAAACAAAATGATCTAGCCAAGGAAAGAAGAAATGCATGGATCAAATCTTTGATAAGAACAGATTTGTCAGACACTAAACTGAAAATATGGAGAATCTGAATAAAGTACTGGTGGCATGTCGGCAATATTCCTGGAACTATTCGTCATACAATATGGATCTTCATATCCTATGAATGAAATTGATTCATATATCGTTGAGTATGGACTTTATTCAAGTTCATAATAACGTTCATTTGCCATTGATGGTCTTTCAGAAACGACAAAAATGTAACACTCAAAACTTAAGAACAGACTCTCAAATAATACAATTTAACTTCATCAGCACAAATTCAGAGAGAATGATGATGATGAAGAGCACTGCAAAGTAGTTCTTGTAGAAAACTTTTGAAGAATTTAACAGATATAATTCAACGGTCGTAGGGGGCAGCAGTTGTTTTCTGTTACATAATCAATTCCTTTAATATGGTTATAGGTACAATTTCAGGTACTTTACATGTAGGTAATTGGATTACAAATCCCCTTATTGATTTATTTGGTTTTATCTCCGTTACATTTTGTTCCTGATTCACACGATTCCTTTGAATTTTCAATGAAAATTGCACATTTGGACTTGTAAACAGCCTTTGAAACACATTTCACCCATTTAAAATGCATGGAATCAGTTTGGATGGTTATCCTCCAAGCAAAGAAGACACGCCCACTTTGTCACGTGCCGCAGACGGTATGTACCCACTAAACATGTAATGTTACAAAATATTGCCACAACATTATGTATGACTTGCCATCGTAAAATGATAATGTAATATTGCATAAGGCTCAATGCTATATTTAAGTTTTTAACATAACAGAAGAAACTACAGACAAGTTGTTGATTGAGTTTCAAGTGCAATGCTACATAATCCATGAAAGTTCATTGTAAATGCAACAATACAGAAACTATCTACGAACAATGTGACTGCAAGTTACTTTTGGAACTATCGAACAAATTCAAATCGCAATGTTGCACTGAGTTTGAAATTCCATGATATTTACAACCATACATAAGCTAACGACAAACAATATTGACAGTGTTTAGAAAACACAATAAATTTTCAGTTTTCGATTGCATCATCGCAGAAATATTCAAAATGATACGCTATGACAATTTTAAATGGTAAGTATAAAGAAAATTGAAATAATATATGTCATCTATCAGGAAACCAACCAATTTTGAATTTCCCGGTCTTGATGATATGCCACCTAACGGGGCGACACCCAGAACCCTAACTAGCACGCGCCTGGCGCCATTTTGCTATTGTAAATTGTATTGTTGTTGTGTGTCGTACTGTCGTGCCTTTGCGTTGGTTTCGTTTTGGACACTTTAATTCGTTCTTAACTTAGGTACCTAAGTAAAGTACATATATTCTTCTGCAATTTTGTTTTTTGAATAAGAGTTCAATGAGTGTTGAAGCAGCACAATGGGTAATTATTGGATAATGCTAATAAATTTAAGGCATCTTCATGTAAGGTAAGGCGATACATCATATATTATTTTAGGTTAGGATGGTCTGATATGCTCACTCTGCGTTTAGTAGGGAAATGTATTTTTCTCCGATTGGCAGCAAATATTAATTTTGCTCACACATATCAATCAGCAAAGTACTGCAGCAGTGGGTACTTTGCTGCCTGGGCAGCGAAGTGGTTACTTTGCTGCCTAGGCAGCAAAGCGATTATACTCAATGGGAATAAAACATTCAACTCTATATTTTTTGCCACCTCCCTTATTTCTGGAGGAGTAAGTACTTCCAGGTCGCTATCACTGTCCATTATATTATAATTTAAATATACCGATATTTTTTTTCACAACTGTCAGAAATTTCATGAATTGTCAAACTATAATTACTATGGACATTTCCATAGCAACTAACCATTCCAACAACTGCGATTTCTATCAAATTTTATTTTAATTGGACACTACAGGAAAAATAAAGAAATTGTGGGAATTGTAATAATTTGCAAATACAATATCCTCCTATATCATTATTAACAATCGGAGAAAAAATTATATGTTCAACTCGGCAGCAAAGTAGATTGACTGCCTTAGCTGAATTCCTAGCCACGCTACGCTCGGCTATGAATTCAGCCTCGGCAGTCAATCTACTACTTTGCTGCCTAGTTAAACAAATAACTATTTTCTCCTTATATTGCAAATAAATCTGGTAGTAGTGTCAATTCGAAAGGGTTTCTTGAATGAATGAAAAGTCTTGTGTTGGAAGAAGTCTTGAACGTTTTTTCACAAATCTGTGTGCCATGTTTTGCAATTGGACCAGCAAAAAGGACAATTTCAGAATCAAAGAATTGAAATATATACAAATTATAACTTGAGTCAATTCAATTTGAATATAAAGCAAATATGTAAGCACAATAGTGTCATAATCAAGAACAAGTTCAATTGTACATTCTTTATTGAAATAAGACCGTTGAGTTGACTAATTATATTTATTTATAATATTTTGGTTTCAGATGCAGTGAGAAATTAATTTCCATGCATCAAAGATGATGCATTTGAAATAAATGTGATGGCTTGGATTCTCAAAAACACGTTACTTGTAGGGTTAGGTAGTAGATAAGTTGTCGATATTTAAGCTGCACATCCAATCCAATGATTATTTTGTTTCAGGTACCTGATAAGGCTAAACAGGTTTGTTTTTTAATTTTGACATTTTATAATAAGTTTGAGTACTCACTTGTTTTTTTGTGATATTGTAATTAAAGATTTCATTATCAAATTTTTGTCTTTTTGACCTCCAAGATTCAAATGGGCATATGAAAAAACAATTATTCATTGTTTCGAATGAAAATACTGAATCTATATTTAATAGGTATCATTTCAGAAGATTTTTTGGGTTTTCACTGCTTGTTTCTAAAAACTAGAAAATGATTAATCTGATTTTCATAGAGGACACATCAATACTGAATGATATTTTCCAAGATATCAAAACTGATCTGTCTCCCATGAAGATTGCATTCATTTTCTATCAATATTAGTAGCCAGCAGTGAAAATCCAAAAAAATTTCAGTAGCGAACAAACCTACTGGAAAGTAATCTATAAAATCTTACTGTTATGTTATGGAAAGGAATAGACAAGATTGGTGGTAAGTTGCTGCTATATAACAATATTGAATATGTTATTTTCTATTAATTTATATTCTATGTTGCGGTAACCTTGCTGCAATTACTATTTATAAAAGATTACATCCATCAAACCATTTCAGTAGTTGCTGCAACATTGTCATAAGACGTCATTTTTAATATCACATTTGCAATTTGCCTGTACATTATATGCAATGTTGCAGTAACCTAGCTGGAATAACTGATAATGGCATATACCATTTGTAATATTGCTGAACGTCCGTTTCAGTAGTTGCTGAGCCTTTGCAGTAAGGTAGCAGAAAACTATGATGTAACATTACCCATTACCATGAAAGGTTACTGAAATATTGAATGAATGTTACTTTGCTTAGTGGGTAGGGAAAAGTGTCCTCAAAATGGGACAATATAAGCATTGCCTGATACTTTAGAAATTGCACTAAGCTAAAACAGGATACCAAGTTGCCATCTAGCGAAATATTACCCAAGCACAAGCACTACTGATTTTTAACTTTCTAACAGAATTTCAGTCTCATAGTGAATGTGATTGTTGACACAGGCGAGTTTTTATGTTATTCAATATTATAATGTGATATTATTAACTCCTAATAGTAAGGATTATTGCTTCTTTTTTATTTGTGAAGGGATGTGTTGATTTTTTCCGCCTACCTCGTATTGACATGTTCGCAATAAGTAAGTAAATTAACATAAAAATTACTATAATATTTCAAAAGTATAGGGTATGTATAACCTCAATACTCCTTAAAACGGGACAGTTAAACTTTTTTTTTAAAGCATTATATTTATGGAACCACATTGGCAACGTCGCAATATTAGCTTCGCCCTTAAGAGAAAGCTGTCTTTTCATTTGATTTTGAAAAGTTGGCTGTAAACATTTACGCATCAATAGAGATGCAGAAATGTCAAGTTTTTTTGACAGTTGTACAAAAAGACTTTTTTTTACTGCCAAAATAATCCACAAAATAAACATAAAATATTACTTTTCTAAGGATTTATTTTTAACAGAGTCAATCATTAATTGATCATTCATCATAAAACAATTTCATTTTTTGGAAGAATAATTGATATAGTAAAGTTTGAACAATTACTTCCAACATAAATTCCCGAAGATGTTCCATGTTGCTGCTGATCAGAAACATTAGATATTTCTTGAAGAGTTGATTTCACAATTTTATCAGATAATTTAATGTGTTTGTAAGAAGGTGGACAATTCAATATTTTGTTAGAGATCTCAATTTTGTTATTCAAACTATCTTCTATGTATGCTTCTGCTATGGAGGTAGATTTCCAGCAACCATGACGTTTTATGGATGTAATGTTGCCCCCTGCATTAACAATCAATATTGATCCAGCATCTTCAATGGCATCAATAGTTATATTATGTAATAATTCTTCACGGTGACAAGCACCCACCAAAAATTAGGACAACCTACAAATAAAAAATATTGAAATTGCTACTAATCTTACAAAATTATGATTATTTCTGTACCTTATAAAGTAAAGGACCCCGCACAATAGCATAGGAAATTGGCCCACAGTGGGATTTGCCTGAAATTTATATGTTATTGGTATTGAGTTTCTGATCAAATGTTCTCATAGGCCAAATCCTCTAAGACCAATGATTTAGCTCTCAGGGCCGTATTTAGTATAGGTGGTAGATAAACAATGACACTTCTTTCTCAAGTCCATAATTTTCTTATTTCCTATTAGATTTTAATTAAATAAGAAATATTATAAAATCTCAGCATTTATCTTTCAGCACAAGTCTTCTGTGAAACATGTTTTGCCCTACAGGACCGTATTTAGTGAAACTGTATTTTCCAAGTGATCCACAAAAAACTGAATCAAATTGATTTTGTCATAACTTTCTTATTTCTTGATCTCTCAGTGGCTTATGGCTCGTTTGATAGAAGAATGTAGCTTTCTTTGTGTACGGAACAAAAGTGGTCGCCATCTTAATATCCAAGATGGCTGGCTTAACCTATAAACTTTATGTAGGACATATCTTGTAGCTTTTTAAGAAAGAAAGTACCAGGAAAAAATGAGAAATACAACGTTTTGATCTAACTCTATAATATAAATATAACTACTATCTGATCTTAGAGTAATAATTTCATAAGGTTCAATACATTTAAAAAAATTAATGAATCTGGATTTGTTAGACTTAGAGTGTATTCACGATTCAGAAGGAGAGAAAGATATCAAGTATGTATTCAATAAACTATGCATGAAAACCAGCCTGACGAGAATAATGAAGATGTATTGATAATTGGATACTACTGCAGTACAATCAAGGGCAAGGACACCAGTGCTCATATTTGTAGCATATTGTCGTATTTGGGATTTGCACGCCATAATCAAAATGCGAATTATCCATCGACTTGTGTGTTACAGCATTTTAAAGATGCCGCAAATGGTCCAGTGCAAGATGCAATCTGCAAGTATTCAAGTATTATTTTGTTGATTTTGATTTTTTGTTCTCTTTCACCACTCTGGAAATATCGGTTTCAACGCTGTTTGTTATGAATTAGATATAGTTTTGTTACGCACACAAAAAAAGCTACATTCATCTATCAAACGAGCCATCAACCACTGACATGGATCAAGAAATAAGAAAGTTACAACAAAACCATTTTAATGCAGTTTTCTGTGGATCACTTGGCACATACAGTTCTACTAAATACGGTCCTGTAGGGCAAAACATGTTTCACAGAGGACTGGTGCTAAAAGACCAATTCTGAGATTTTGCAATATTTCTTATTCAATTAAATTGTAATAGAAAATTCAAAAACCATGGACTTGAGAAAAGTATCATTGTTTATTTGGCAATTTCATTGGTCTTAGAGGATTGGGCCCACGAGAACATTTGATCAGAAACTCAATTCCAATAACATATGTGATTTTCAGGCAAATCCCACTGTGGGCCATTTTCCTATGCTTTTGTGCGGGGTCCTTTGTTTCATTATCAGCATCTTGAATAAATTTATTGATATCATCCCTTGATAAAACTTTAGATTTCTTTCCTCGGCATCCGATGCTTTTGTTCTTAATGAGCGGGACCAATTTTGAAAACTTCCTTATATCAATATTTTCAAAAAAACTGACAGACCACTTTAGATCAAACGAGACGTACTATGCTCTTCTGTGGTTTATCGCATTCCGTGTTCCTGTGGAAGCGTTTATATCGGAACCACGAAACGCTCCGTTAAAACAAGAATCAAAGAGCACAAGGCTTGCTGAGGTTAGGGCACACACAAGAAATCCGCTGTCGCAGAACATACTCTCAACAACGATAACCATAGAGTGAAATTTGAAGAAACTCAAGTCATCTCTTCAACGTCTGCCTATTACCCAAGACTCTTCCGGGAAGCAATTGAAATTCAGAAACACCACAACAAATTCAACAGAACCGAAGAAGGACTACAGTTGAACAAGGTTTGGCTTCCAGTTCTCAAAAATTCTCAATTAGCTCCCTACCCACAAAATAACGGTACGAACGATTCTATGATATCAGCTAACGCTATGGACCAATCAGATGTAAGAACGTCAAATCACAGGTATTTATTGAGACAACGTATAACAAATGTCAAGCATTTGACAGCGAATTAAGAAACAAAAAAACTTTGAAAAAATATCCCTTGAAAATGCTAACCACTCGTGTTGGCGAAACGTCGAAAACTTCTGTAAACATACGTCGGCCTTACAACCCGAATAACCACCATGTATGTTTGTACAGTGTTTAAAAAATCACTTTACTTAACTGTCAGCAGTGCGTAAAAGCTTAGTTTACGTACTGTCGTAGAAAAAAGTAATTTGTGATACTTGGGTGGATTTTCCTTACAGACATTTCGAATATTTCATCACTGATATAATATTATAACTTCCGGGTTTAAGACAATATCCCAATATTTTGATTTATAAATTGAATTATAGGTATGCTATTTCCTAGATTTTCCTACTCCTAATTAATGGCAACCTTACTGAATTCGTTGAATGCCACCACTGGTATCTGATCATTGTATTCAATTGATTATGATTATTGAACATTGGAGATCGAAATCGTAAATCACGTTAATTCGATACTTGAACGACTCAACTGTCAGGCATCTATGAGAGTATTATGAATAATGTAATCATTTACCTATCTTGACCTCGGTGATTGAATACAGATTTATCATAATTCAAAAAGAAACTATTCATTCAATTGGTGGGCGTCTTTACATGAGGAATTCCTTGAATTAATGTAAAAAATTGAAATTATGACATTTAAATAAAAAGAAACGGGATAAGATAAGAGCCAACAGGAAAATATACTGATTCATATGAATATACACTGGCTCTTGACGGATATGATGTTTTTTATTATGCCTGCATCGTGACTTCAAAAACAAAACTACAAATAAATTTAAGATTAACATAATGTCCCTTATATTTCATTACATCTAATCAAGTAAGTAATGGACATCCGATGTCACATATTGTTGACAAGGAGGCTTATTCTATTTTTCATATGATAAAACTTGCCGTTGCTACCCAGCAACCGTGCCTATTCAGCACGGCTTGTTTAATTTTGAAGATTTCAAATGCTTTTTTAAGTGCATTTGTCAAGGATTATGATGCAGAAGTAAGTATAATAAAAAAATATAAAAAGAAAAGTTATTGGGTATAGCCCTCAAATTGTTGTGCAACCGTAGACACGCGTTTCGACCTTAAGCTCCCATCAGTTCGGTAAAATCAAGTACGAAGATGTGCAACACTTGGATGTAATAATAGAAACAAATGAAGTCAAGAGCAGGAAGCAAACCACACATTTGTGGCTTCGGTTAGAAGACCTTGAGTACATCTTCGTACTTGATTTTACCGTACTGATGAGAGCTTGGGCTCGAAACACGTGTCTCCGGTTGCACAACAATTTGAGGGCTATACCCAATAAATTTTCTATTTATATTTTTATATATTGCCCCTCGATAAATCCATCCTGATTTGTATTTCCTGGGTAGGATTGTCACGCTGGTAAGCTGCCTCCGTGGCGACGTTAGTTGTTGCCTTGAAAGCTCAAGGTCTTCTAACCGAAGCCACAAATGTGCGGTTTTCTTCCTGTTCTTGACTTCCTTTGTTTCTATTTTTACATCCAAGTGTTGCACATCTTCGCACTCGATTTTAACGTACTGATGAGAGCTTGAGCTCTTAACACGTGTCTATGGTTGCACAACAATTTGAGGGCTATACTCAATAACTTTTCTATTCATATTTTTATATATTGCCCCTCGATAAATCCATCTTGATATAATAAAAATATATAAATAATTTTATAAAACTATCACTCAAATGATTTTCACAAAAGAGGTTTACAAAACCACGACAACCAGCTGTTTCGCTGTACAACGCTTCTTCAACTGCAGATGGTATACTAAATTACATATTTGCTGTCTTCCCTCAAATACTCATCGTAAATTGATTAGGGTTCGGTTGTATACCTGACTCCCAATAAATTACTAATTATATTTCATCTAACCTTTAAAAAAAACATTTTAAGAGCCATCAAGCGCGTCACACCGAATAGTCGAATTTCTTTCTCACTCCTTAAGGGTCGGCCAGGTAGCCGAGTGGTTAAAACGTCAATGTTTAAATCACTCACGCTGCCGGTCGCTGGTTCAAACCACAGCGACTGCAGAATTTTTCTGATGGCCCGAGGAAGTGGTATGGTACGATACAATGGGTCAGCCTTGGGTGGCTGGACGAGCCTACCACGCAACAGACGGCTAGCGATACGCCTGCAACTTTGGACTGAGCATGCGCCAAACTCGAATTTAAGTGATGTACAACAAGAGGGTCATTTAATGGCGGAGAAGCAAGAAGAAGAAGGAAAAACAAGATTGCTGCAAACCGTGTTGAAAATGCGTGAATTTGTATTTTTGCTCGCAATTTACACACAAACCTAACCTGAGCAAGCTAACCTAGCTTGCGATTCGAAAATTCGTTGAATTAGTTTTTCGCTCGCAATTTACACACAAACCTAACCTGAGCAAACTAACCTAGCTTGCGAGTCGAAAATGCGTGAATTATTAGACAAACCTAACCTGACCTGACTAACCTACCTTGCGGTTTGAAAATTGTTACCAGATTACGACTATTTATCCAAAATTCAGAGAGAGGGCAGTGATGTAGCAGCCATATTTGTCCATTTTTGGAGTCTACGGAGCATGCTCGAGTTTGGCGCATGCTCAGTCCAAAGTTGCAGGCGTATCGCTAGCCGCTTTACTACCACGCACGAGGTGGAGTGTTTAGTGGGTATACCTGAGGGGGATTCAATTCGGACTCAGGGGACTCCCACACTACCTTATGGGATGTGTGGAACAGGCCGGATAAGGTGCCCATAAAGGGTTTCAACCACATTGTTCAATTAAAAAAAAAAGGTTCTTCATCCCTGAAAAAAAGGGAGCCATAAATTTTTTTTTCTGAATGATGAAGGGTTGTATGAGTGTAAGAACGTAAAACATAAAAATTATTTTTAAAATATACTTCAAGTATAAGATGAATGAAAAATATATTTTCCCTCATTTTTAGGCATTTTCGATCATTTCCACCATCAAAACGAAGTGATTTTTCATTTCAGTATTGAAGTTTATCATTTACTCAGTTAAACGACTTTCTCATTTTTCTTCTTGATGTCTCCTTTTTGTGAATAGTTTTACAAAAATGTGTTTTTTTCGCGAAATTAATTTCCTTGCTTTATTCAATTCAAAATAGGAAATATCCAGTTTTGTCAAAGTCAACTAATAAAGGTTTGGTTTAGCCGTCGACTAGTGAAAACTAATTAATACTTACAATTCTGGATTCAGAATCTCTTTTAAAGATACGCCCCACAGGGTGCTCCTCCAACACGGCTGGTGAGGAAAAGAGAGGGTATCATATAGCCAGTGTGAAATTTGGCACAGGGTCGGATCGGAAATGGAAAAAGATAAAACTCATTCTGGTCGAACGAAACATTGAAATATTATAATTTTTATAATTAATAGCTTTTTTCAACAACAGGTGTTCATCACTTGGAGGACAATACTTTATGACAAGTTAATATTAAGAAAATATCGCTTAGTGAAATGTTTTAAACAAGCAATAGTGAAAAAAATTACAACTTTTTGGTTTTTTTGGAAATATCTTAAAGATTACTCAAGATGGAACTTTTGTAGAGTCTGTAGAACCTACAAATCGGATTTTCATACGACCATATCGGTGCATTTTCCACTGGGAAAATCTGGGAAAACCTCGAAAAGAGACCATTTTTCAAATATCTATAATTTTTATACATCTGAAGCTGGACAAACAATATTGTGGAAACTGATAGATATGTAGTTCAACTGTGCGCAAGATGTTTTCTGTCCGAAGTGTAGTTTTTTCACAATCGCGTTATAAACAATTTCAGGGCACATCTTAAGGGCACATTTAAGGAAAAACGTCGTTTTCAAATTATGTAAACGGCGTCTGGGAGTAGAGATCAATATCTATAATTTGTATATTTTGGATTTTCACCTGAGAGGTGGGAAATGTGTTGAAAATGTCACCGAACGTTGATCAAAACGCTACAAAGTGTGTCTGAAATCACCCGAAGTCGCGCTGAAGTTAACGCGAGTTGAGTTCGGGCGACTTCGGGTGCACTTTGAAGCATTTAGTATAACTTCCAGTGACATTTTCAACACATTTATCACCTCTCAGGTGAAAATCCAAAATATGCAAATTTTAGATATTGATCTCTACTTCCAAATGCCGTTTACAGAATTTGAATAAGATGATTTCTCTTAAATCGTCGCATCATGCAAGATGTGCCCTTAAATTGTTTATAACGGAATTATGCAAAAACTACACATTGGACAGAAAAATTCTTTCGCATCTTTGAACCACATATTATTATCCTTCAGTTTCCACAATATTGTTTTTTCAGCTTCAGGTTTATAAAAATTATGAATTTTTGAAAAATGGTAGGTATCTAGAGGTTTTCCCGGATTTCCTCATTAAAAAATGCACCGATCTGGTCGTATAAAAAACAATTTTGTAGGTGTTATAATTCTCTACAAAAGTTCGATTGACTGTAAATCAATTCCTTCAATAATTTTTGAGATATTCACAAAAAACAAACTATTCACTATTTCTCGTTTAAAAATTCTACAAAGCGATTTTGCTTGTGCGAACACGTTGGTTTTCATTTACGAACTATCTTACAAAAAGTAATATAGGCCGTTTGCGTCTTTTATATTGTGTGAAAAGAGCCTCTTTTTCGACATAGCTATTTAGTAAGAATTTCGGAGTAATTGCATATTTCTAAGCGAAATTACTGAAAGACTTGCACGTTTGACTCATCTTTTCCACATTAGTTTCCAATAAAATATTTTTTGGGCGGAGTCTTTGATATCCCTTTGAAGTGGAAAAGCCACAGTGGATTTTTGTTTAATGTTCCAATAGGGCAGGGCAGAAAGGTAAACAAACGAAACATTGACTTTTACCATGGAGACCTAATACCAGGTGATTGTTACGGCTTTGTTTGTTCCTTTGGTTGCATTTATAATGAGAATCATATATTCATCAGAATGTATTCAATCCAGCCAAGATTGGTATTTAGTATTGATTATCACATTGTACTGGAAAAATAGTCAAAGTGAGTATAAGGACTTCGTGAAGTGTGCATTGTTCAGGTTAGGGAATTATTTTTACGGCGACATAATTCTGTTTTGATTTTCAAGATGTTACCTTCGTTTATCCCTGCTACAGGGAGAGCTAAATTGGGGCAACACAAAGAGGTAGAACGGGAAAAATGTCCGGTTAGTTCAGTGGTACATTGGGAGTGGAATAATACTCAATAATAATCTAACGCTGGGTATGTAATTGTTTTCAGCACATTTCCACAATATGATTCGGGGTATAAACCGAAGCCAGAGTCTGGGAGGAGAGGGCGAATTATTCAGAATAATAGTTCAGGACTGGCAATACTAGTAACAGATGCTTTGCTCATGAAGCAAGATAAGTGCAAGCTTAACTATTGTTTGATACACCTAATACCAGGTACTTACTTTACCCGAATGTATATATACATAGGAGTGCACAACTTCTACTTAACTACTGTAAGCACTACAAATTCTGGTTAATAGCAAAATAAGCAATCGTGATATCTTTTCCAGCACCAACCCGTCACCTTAAACTAGCACCAAAGCGGGGATATTAAAAGAATAGCTGTAAGCAATACTTGTTAGCTAAGCCGTTAATATAGCAGTGAACAATATATTGTGAGAAGCTAGGTAGCAATAATTGTCAATGATATAGCGGATAAGCAAATAAATGGAAAGAGCTCGCCTGAATGATAGCTATAGATGTCTTCTTGTTCGCTCGTCTCTGGTAAGACTCGGCATCCGTTGAGGAGACCTCGAGGAGATAGCGAGTAATTGACAAGCCTTCCAGAAATACAGTAGGCTGGAATGGGCTGATAAAGCTTAGTCTTCAATTGTCCAGTTATACAGGGGAACCGGAACTAACAGGCCTGAAATAGCGTTTCGGTTATACGAGCAAGTTCTACGAGAACCTCTAAAGTAAGCAAAAGGTAATGAGCGATGCTTTCAACAACAATAATTAAAAGAATACCTTTTAGGACAGTAAGATAGACATACCTGTGGTGGTGGGTGGCCTAAAGTGATGTCTCGGAGTGAAGCGCGTTTTAGAGAACGGAATAATACAGATCCACCTAAGTGTTTCTCCTAATCTTCTCGATTACAGGAGATCTTATTCAGTTACAACTAATGGCCAAATCCACCAAAGGTGAGAGGAATTCTGTCTTTCAAGAGCTACCTCTGGCCATGTGCCTCTCCAAGGTTGAGAAGGATTTCCACAAAAAAGGGTTTTCCTATGTAGGGTTCTGACAACTTGTCACTTGTCCTGTTGAGGTTCTTTTGCTCATGATATTACTTGGATCAGTGATTTTAGATTAGTTCAAATCATGATCAAGTAGTTCACTTGTAATTTGAATTGTTCTATGTTGACTTTCATTGTTTACATTAATGTTGACATTTAGGTTAGAATGATTAAACCGAATAAATAATGAATAAAAGGTTGATTTTCTTATTCTCATCATGGAAGTTACTCATATATCGTACTCAGCTGTTTCCTAACCTGATTAAATGTAAGAATAGCTTCTCATTCGTGATAATGTGAAGGTGATTTATGATGTTTTGTAGGGCTCTAAGCACCGAAAATTGGGAATATCTGAATAGACCACTTACTAGATTCGATCATCAGTTGATAGCTGATGCACTAAACCTGATACTGTTTCATTTTTCACTTTAAGCTGAAGCTTGACTGCAGAAGCCGCATAGCCGATGCATATTATTTAATCTGAAGGGTAATTTGAGAACTGAGTCCTGCACTTTTATCGCTGCGTTACCTGAGCCACCAAACTGAAGATTTCAAACCGTAACAACACCCCCTTTTCCTCAAAGAAAGTTTCTTTCCAAAAAACTTTTACACTTCAACTTTGCCATTTGTGTGAAACATACGTAGACCCAATCTAAACCTATAACCTATTCACTAAAATCATCCTCTACATCGGAAGGATGAGAGTTCAAATTTTCCCAACTAATACTATAACGAGAATTAGAAAAAAATAACTGTATATATAACTGAGAAATATAGACAAAAAAACATAGAATGCCACACCAACCATCCAATCCTGGATCAATCATCTACATCAGAATTATTCTGAAGCTCATCCTCGTCTGGCGGGTGGACTTTAATATCTTCAGCGTGCCAGACACCACAGGCTTTTCCCGAGCCGTCTGACAGCTCGTATGACCACGGGGAAAGTATTTTCGAAACTCGAAAAGGACCTTTAAATTTCAAAGCTAACTTTGAAGTTATACCTCTGGCGGCATCGGACAACGTATAGTTCTCACGCCAAACTCTCTGGTTCAATGTGAACTTTTCATCCCTTCGGCGTAAATTGTACCGTTTCTTACTACGCTCATGGGCATGAAGTAAACGCTTCAAAAACTTTTTGCAAGGCTTCTGATCTAGCCTCTGCGTTAAAGTCTCCTGGACCATCCACACTTGTCAGGGGATGCTGAGCTTGTCCTGATAATTGGACCTCGCGTCCAAATACGACAAAGTTCGGTGTCAGTTGTGTCGTTTCATGTCTCGCTGATCTCATCGCACATGCAGCTTTAGGTAAATATCGCTCCCAGGCGCGGTGATTATCCGAAACGTAAGCAGTCAGCATCGTTTTTAAAACGCGATGGGTGCGTTCCACGGGATTGGCCTGCGCGTGGTAGTTGGCGATGAATCCAGCTTGAACATTATATTCGTTCAAGAGATTTCGGAATGAGTGGCTGCGAAATTGCACACCATTATCAACTATAACTTTGCGGGGAGTACCATACACCAGGAAAACCTGCTCCTCCATTAGTTGGGTCACCATTTTGGCTGTAGGCTGTCGTAGGGAAAAAAATAAAACGAATTTACTAAAAATATCATGTACCGAAAATATATAGGAGAATCCTGACGATGATCGAGGTAATGGACCTACCAAGTCAACGCTTAAGATTTCAAAGGGCCTAGTAGTTTGAGGTGCAGCGCTTAACAAATATCCAGCTGGAGCTTTCTGCTCGGGCTTCGTACTGATACATACCGTACATTGTTTAAGAAAACGTGCCACATCCTGCTTCATCTTCGGCCAGTAGTACCGACTGCTGAGCCGAGAGAATGTTTTGAACACACCACCATGCCCCATGGTAGGTGGATCATGGTGCTTTCGAATAAGATCGCGACGGTTTTCTTTGGGAACAACTTGTAACCATGGGTTTACATCATCGGACAACTCTGGATATTTTCGATCTACCCGTTTGAAAAGTAAATTTCCTTGAACGCGCCAAGAAGGATAGCGAACCGGGTCTTTGGTGACGTCTTGAACCAATTTCTGGTACCAAGGGTCGGTAATGATAACTTCGTTAGCTGTTGCGTCAATGACTAGGGCCGGCACAGACCGGGAAAGAGCGTTAGCTACCCAATTGTCCTTTCCGGGTCGATGCAAAATTTCGAAATCATGCTGTTGCAGCCGTACTGCCCAACGCGCGATTCTACCGACGGGGTCCTTGATTGAATTAAGCCATTTAAGGCTGTAGTGGTCAGTAATTACGACGAAGCGCGTGCCCTCTAGGTACGGCTGCAGCTTCTCAATTGCAAAAATAACGGCCAGGCACTCTTTCTCGGTCGTGCTATACTTCCGTTCGCACGGGGTTAGGGAGCTGCTTAAATAGCATACTACCTTCTCCCCCTCCGGATATACCTGTGATAGCACAGCTCCTAGGCCAAAATCCGAGGCGTCCGTTTGGACTACGAAAGGCAGACTATAGTCTGGGCATCACAGTACGGGAGCGGAGATGAGGCAAAATTGGGGAAGCCCAGGGGGAATTAGAGGTTTCCACCACACCATCTCGGAGCATCTGGTCCAGTTCTTCGTTGACTTGTCGCTGAAGAACGGGTGAAATGTGATAATGTCTTTGTTTGATTGGTTGGGAGTCCGTGGTGATGACATGTTCCACCAGAGAAGTGCAACCCAAATTCGTTCCCATCAAACAAAAGAATTTGTCTACCAAATCTTTCAGGGTCTCACGCTGAGAATCCGATAAAGAATCCAAGGGCTTGAGGAGTCGGAATCATCCTTGAAATGCCACTCATCCGAAAATAGATCTGGGACTATAGCCATCTTCAGCCAAAAGTCCATCCCTAGGATGAGGCAGTGAGGTAAAGATGGAACTATCAAAGCCTCTATAATCTTTACCCCGTCACATAACTGAATCGGGAGACTCACAGATCCCAACACCTCACAATTCTGACCATTAGCAACTGTGCACAAGGACACGGAAGAAGACTCCACAGCATATAAAGGCTTCAGAATACTCCAACCCTGCTGTCCTAAGACAGTTCTACTAGCTCCACTATCCAGCAAACCTAAGAATTCCTAACCGAAAACTTTGACTCTCAAATATGGACGAACATCATTCTTTGCATGCGCAACCACAAAGTCAAGTAAAATCTTATTTTCTGCAATCATATTCTGTGAATCAGCCGGTACTTCTGAGTTAGAGACTACTAGTAGGCTACCTAGTGTCTCGTTTGGGCGTTTTTTGGTTTACATACCACAACGGAAACAGAATATCTGTCTAGGTTTTGTACATTTCCGAAATCTAACGGTCCCGAGATGAAATAGCAGAGACAGGATGAGAAATATAAATAATTTGGCGCCTCAACTACTAGGGTTTGTTTCATTTCGGGTAGTGTCATTTTCAGCATATAATTCCAGTATTTCCAGTAAACTTCCAACATCATTTCTGCAAATTCTGAATTATTTTCATTCATTTTGTTTATCGGTTTTGTAACCTCCTAACCTTAGTATTTTTCAAGATGCATATAACTCCTGGTGGAATTACTTATAGCTGTGAAATTGTCATCCAAAACTGTTGATGTACGGCCTGCTTGATTCATGACATTTTTATTGCGTCAAGAGGGTTTACTCAATTTTAACATAGATGGCAGGCAAATCATTACCGATCATGATGACTTGACATGTCGTTTTGACAAACGCATGCTGCGTCATGGACATAACCTCAAATTGAACCATGTCATGATTGTCATGTCGAAGTCGAGACTCACAAAAAAATGCTATACACCACCCTAACTTTTACGAATGACAGAAAAACACAAGAACAAATAAATAACAATAACCCAACAACTAAAAACGTCGCAAAACTACCGAACCGAGCGAAAAGTATTAAAAGAACAGAAAAATCACACGATAAATACCAATTAGGCTATCCAGAACACGTGACCACGGCTCTTTAAAAATGGCCGGCTGTAGGCACACATGAATGGTGTTTGTGTTTGGCACTAGCTTCTACTGCTAATAGTTTTGGTTAGTTGTGATTTGAAATGTTATTATGGCTGTTTTAACTAAAAGTGATTTATTTATTATCATTAGAACGAGTAAACAAAGACACTGCATCGATCTATAGAGACAAAAGGAGAGTGATAAAGTGCATGGATCCTTTTACTTTCACTCCTTGTGAAATGGACATATCTCTAGATCTTTTCACAACAGTACCGGCATTCGACATTATTACATATCTGCTGTTGACTCATAAACAAGAAAGCCAATGAAGGCCTACAAAAGTTTAACAGGCTATAAATATCTTGAAGCTGGATTTGCCCATGATTGTGAAGCAAGAAAAATGGATGAACATACTGTTGTTGTTGCCAAGGTAGGTACTGATTTTTCGTAATTTATGAACTGTTTATTAATGTTTCCAATTAATTTTCAGATGAGGCATTCACAGCGAATGGATATTCCTTTGTTGAAAGTATAGATTATTTAATAAATTGATGGTTCTCCTGATGAGACGATGTCTTGTGGCTGCTATGGAAGTGAAGTGTCCATATTCATTAAGGAATATTGATATGGGGCAGTATTCAAATTTAAAAACCTCAACTATTATAAGCGGTGGAATTGCAATTACCCTAAAACGTGACCATGCTTATTATTACCAAACTCATTTACAAATGAAACTAACTGAATGAAAATATTGCGATTTTGTGATTTGGTCACCCTAAGGATATATGTTCATGAGTAAATTTTCCCAGATGAATAATTCTGGATAGTTGATTTCCCAAAAGCGTACAATTTTCGTAAAGTAGTTGTGCTACCTAAGTTTCATAAAAGGAAGACATTTTTTAGAGTAAAGATGGTGTCTTTGTGAAAAGGTGAGGATGGCCGAGTTGTGCTGCAGTGTGAAAATGATATCTGTGAAATTCTATTGGACCCTATAGGACTGTCCGATGTACCAAAAAACCCCTGGATTGGTTCTCAGTGCATGAAGTTATGACTGTTTCCTCAACACTATTATTTGTAATATATGATTTCCTACACATTTATCTATTTTTATTTTCAAATCTTCATTGGATTGGTCGTTTTTTTTTACACACCGAGTGTCAGATATCGCAAAGTAATTTATTTTCACTTGTTACATATTTTTACCTACTAATTTGTTATTTTGTAACATGGAACTATGTATATTAGGGTATCCTACTTAATAAACATCTATCTATCTAGTCTTTGATTTAATATACCACATTATCAAAATGTAGCTAGCTAGGAATTTTTAAAAACTTCACTAAGTCGCGATCTCCACGGCTTCCACAATTTACAACATAACACTTTGTAGGCATGTTTTTTATTCGGCAAAGTTTCATACAAAAATTTCACTCCAATAGATGAACATGAACAATAATCAGTCTCGTTCAATCAATAACAAATACAATGTGTGCCTTCAGGCGGCCATCTTGATTTTAGTTTGACAGCATCTTGGATAGCCTAATATGTTATACATCTTATGGTGGATTTATGCAGCAATCATAAGTCATAAGGAAGAATATTCGTTAATGATTGGTTGGAATATACGGACCAACCAATCATTGACAATTATTCTTCCTTATGACTGCTGCATAAATCCACCATTACTAATATGCAATGTAATTGACATATAAGTATATAACCTCAAAATAATGTTATCGTTCAAAAACTCAAAAAATGTATCTAGTAGGCACTTTGGATTGTTGGAAACTCCACTATATTCGACTTAAGCGTCATCCATTGACGAATGGAACAAACTCTATTGACGCAATTACAGGATCAAGAACTTTAGTTGAAACAAAAGCGAATCAGTAAACGCACCAGGAGTTATATGCATCTTGGTATTTTTCATATGTCATTTTCGACGAAAGTGGCAAAATCACGGAACAGAAATTTCTTCTTCTCTTTTATTGTCCATTTTAGAGGGAATTGGTCATACCCAGTAGACTCACTTGCTATATTTTGATTACGTTGGTTTGGTTCATTGACCTTGATACGGGTTTGATATTTGTAGAAGTATTATAAGAAAAAGATTATTTCAGCTGTGAGCAGGTGACAGGTGTTATAAAAATCATTTCTTATTCTTATATTTGTTGGTAATAATAATGATAATAACATTTTAATGAAACTTTTTATAGTACATACATTTTCGCTGAAATTTTATTTGAAATTGGGTACTTTGAATACAATCAGTTATTGAAATTCGTATTTACCAGGGGTGTACGAAAACTTGTACTGAGGGGCGAAATTTTGGATATTATTTTTTTTATTTTTAGAAAATCATTGGTATATATTCCCATGGAATAGAAATTAGAATATTACTATAAATATTCGAGAGTAGATATTACCATTGTTTAAATAGAACATAGTTAGTCAATGCCTGTAGAAAAGGTATTGGACGCAAACGCGAGTGTCATCTAGCGTGATTAGTTACAAACATGAATATTTGACGTCATTTTAATGCAGGTTTCTTCAAAAAACACTGATTTTAATGCTTTTCCATTGTTTTAATCAAGTTACGACATGACTTGGAGGCCAGATCACTGAAGTTATGACATGACTTGGATGCGAGCTCACTATCGCCATCTACATGTCGCATCCATTTTGATCCAATTATAATCCCATACCTATATAAACAATGATATTACTGTTGTACGAATTCAATAGTTTTTTATAGAAATTTATATTTTGCTGTTGGGACTTGGTGGTAAGAAACAGGGTTTTGATTTTCTGCATTGTTGTGTTGCTTATTTGAGTTGCCTACGTAAGTTCATTTTCTTTGAGGACAGAGGGGGGTGTGCGCATGCGCAATAACTTTCTCTTTTCTTTTGAGTCAAAGTAGAGAGTTGATTATGGAAGTCAACCGACTCTTAGGTGAAGAACTTACATATGAGTTGCGAGTTCGAGGTTTACCTATAGAGGGCACTGTTAATGATAAGCGAATCTTACTCAGAGGAGCCTTACGCTGTGAAAAAGCGGGAATACCCTCTGCATTAATAGTGGTTGAATTAGATTGCGAATCAGAATTCACAATTTGTAAAGATAAATTGACGGAATTAGATAATTCTATACAAAATTTCGATATTGAGAATAGGGTTAACGAATATAAGAGAATTTCTTCTCGATTATATCATATTCAGGGAAGACTTAGACGTGTACCAACCGGTGATGAGGAAGTAGAAGAAACTCGGCGGAATTTATTATGCTTATGTATGCGATTGGTAGAAGAGGTTTCGGATCAATTTGAAACTTCTCCCATACAAAACCGACCTTTGATTGAAATCAATACACCTCAAACCTTCGAACAATCTTTAATGGATGAGTCCGTTCCGTTACCGCAGAGTTATGCGCCTACATTATCTACAGATGGTAGAATTGCCCCAATTGAAAGAGGAAGACCTCTCTTGAGTCAGTCTTTGCCTGTGGCGGATCAAGCTAGGATTACAAGTGAAGTAGGAATGGAACGAGAGAACAGAGAGGGTAGAGAATTATTTAGTAATTCGGTTCCGGCCATTACTAGTTCTAGTAGAGGCGGGAATCAGAATATGAACATTCCAAGTAGGCTTCCGATGAGCAGTCATCTGGAAACAGATCTGTTGAATCAACGATTATCCGGAGTTAGGTTTGAAGATCATACTTCACGGCCTGGTAGTATGGATAGGCCTCACCTACAATCAACCTTCAGGAATGATGTAGGCACTAATGAACAAGACCGGAATCCATATGCGCACGCGCAGTATTTTGCTCCTGATTCTGGCAATCGATATCTCGAGGTAGGGAGATGGAACATCAAGTACGATGGTGATACTAGTGTTACAACGTTCTTAGAATGCATTGAGGAAATTAGAGTTTCCCGGGGCGTCTCTAAGGTGCGTTGATGTGGTTCAGGACCAATACCTTCACCTCTTGGGATGAGTTGGTCAATAAATTGAAAGAGGCATTCATGCCATACGATTACCAATACAGCCTTTGGGAAGAAATAAGAAGACGAACGCAGGGAGCTAGGGAAAAAGTAGTGTGCTTTGTTGCTGCAATGGAAAGTCTGTTCAATAAATTAGGACACGAACGACCAGCCGAGATCACTCGAGTTGCCTTGATTCGGCGAAATTTATTGCCATATTTGCAGACTCCATTATCTCTTCATCAGATCCGTACCGTGTCTGAATTGGTGACTTTGGCTAGGGTGATCGAGGAAACCGAACTACGGGTTCAACGATTTGTACCACCTCCCACAAATTACCGATCTCTCGTAGAACCTGAACTTGCCTACCGGAAACAAAATATTTCTCATCCTGTCTCTGCTATTTCATCTCGGGACCGTCGAGGCCTTGATATGGAAGATCGGCAGGTACGCATTGAAGCTTCGTCTTCGAGTGCTACCCCGAATCCTACCGAGCAAAGCAATCAACCCCTTTGCTGGAACTGTCGAGAAGTTGGACATATATTTCGGAAATGTACAAAACCTAGACAGATATTCTGTTTCCGTTGTGGTCAAGAGAAGGTCACCGCTTCCTCTTGTCCTACATGTAAACCAAAAAACGCCCAAACGAGACACTAGGTAGCCTACTAGTCATGATACTATAAAATATAAAGATATGCTCACTAGAAGAACGCAATTGAGACACGGCCGCGCATGACGTCAGTAAGTGACAAATATGCGAAATTGGTCCTTATTGCACCGTTTGATTACATTAGCTTTTTTTAGTTTTGTGCAAGTAAATCCGTTTTCTCATTTACTAAGTACTATGAATAGACAAAATGTACCATTTATGTGTACAATATATATACCTGCCCCCTTTACAGCTGGTATTTATACTTTGAAAGGAGTAATTGAAGTTTGGTTGAGTGATATTCAAAATTTGTTGTGGGTGAAGCAAACACTGAATATTGATTTGTTGGATCCGATGCTCTGTATAATTCATCTGAGACTGATAATGGTAATCAGTAAAAGCCGCCGTCGGAGACAATGACCTAGCGGATAATTTTGGTGTTGAAAGGAAAGTAAGGATTTATCTGCACAGTATTTATTAGTGATGTATCCATGTCACAGAAGATGAAATCTCCAAGTCTAGATGCATAAAAACCCTCCAACTATATTAAATATGAAGATGTATTCAACAATGCAGACTTTGTGATAAAAGAACTTCCCACAGGAATCTCAAAGTAAATGTTCATTACGAATGTGAATTCTGCTGACAAGTTAAGAGAAAGCTAGCAAAACTTGTTGGGTACGCAGCATGCAGGAAGCATACTAGCTGCTCTTATAACACTTGTTCCAATATTTCGACAAAGTTTATCGTCATCATCTGGGAAAGAGTGTCCCTGAGGTCGTAGTTTAAGCTTCAAATACAGGTAGCTATGTTGAACGTTTTTTGAATTTTATTATTGTTGTTTCCGACTATAAAAGTTTAATTAATGGTGATGGCAACCTTTAAAGACTCTTACTAATTGTTTTAATATGTACATTGCAATTGTTAACTTATATTTTATAATATCTATGCACAGAACCGCACGGACACTCATTCCCTGATGATGACAATAAACTTTGTCGAAATATTAGAACAAGTGTTATAAGATTATACTTGCTGCATACCCAACAAGTTTTCAATTTAGGTCGCCTTGCAGAAAAATCCATCAGCCTATGTTTCAAACTATAGTCCTCTTTTAGAAAATGCTCCGAGCAAATTCTGGCATTGGTGACATTGAATTTAAATCGCTGACCACACCTTTGCACCCATATTCCGCATAAAGTCGTATTTTTAGGAAACGAAAAATAGCTGCACTTGGTTTTGACCTTTAAATTGTTATTATTATTTCAATTTACAACGGCGCACATAACCATTTTCGTTCAAAATGAGGCAAAAACAATTTGAAAACACCCGTTACCCATAAGACAACATACAGCTGATCACTACTTTTGTCACTTACTGATGTCATCGATAGGAGGGGCGTCGAGGGAAGATGCGCGTGAGCATATCTAATTCGTTTGTAGTATCATGCCTACTAGTAGTCTCTAACTCAGAAGTACCGGCTGATTCACAGAATATGATTGCTGAAAATAAGATTTTACTTGACTTTGTGGTTGCGCATGCAAAGAATGATGTTCGTCCATATTTGAGAGTCAAAGTTTTCGGTAAGGAATTCTTAGGTTTGCTGGATAGTGGAGCTAGTAGAACTGTCTTAGGACAGTAGGGTTGGAGTATTCTGAAGCCTTTATGTGCTGTGGAGTCTTCTTCCGTGTCCTTGTGCACAGTTGCTAATGGTCAGAATTGTGAGGTGTTGGGATCTGTGAGTCTCCCGATTCAGTTATGTGACAGGGTAAAGATTATAGAGGCTTTGATAGTTCCATCTTTACCTCACTGCCTCATCCTAGGGATGGACTTTTGGCTGAAGATGGCTATAGTCCCAGATCTATTTTCGGATGAGTGGCATTTCAAGGATGATTCCGACTCCTCCCTGGATGTCGATGTTTGTACTATCAAGCCCTTGGATTCTTTATCGGATTCTCAGCGTGAGACCCTGAAAGATTTGGTAGACAAATTCTTTTGTTTGATGGGAACAAATTTGGGTTGCACTTCTCTGGTGGAACATGTCATCACCACGGACTCCCAACCAATCAAACAAAGACATTATCCCATTTCACCCGTTCTTCAGCGACAAGTCAACGGAGAACTGGACCAGATGCTCCGATATGGTGTGGTGGAAACCTCTAATTCCCCCTGGGCTTCCCCAATTTTGTTAGTTAAGAAACCTGATGGTCGATATCGTTTCTGCGTGGATTTCAGAAAGTTGAATCAAGTCACGAAGAAAGATGCATATCCTCTTCCCTTTGTATCGGCTACCTTGGATAAGTTACGAGACGCTCGATTTTTAAACACTCTTGACATTAAGTCAGCCTATTGGCAAATACCTCTAGCAGAGTCGTCTAAACCTTTTACTGCCTTCGTTGTACCTAACCGCGGACTCTTTCAGTTTCGGCGCATGCCGATGGGTCTACACAACACTCCGGCTACATTTCAACGGTTTGTTGATCGAGTTGTTGGTGCGGATCTCGAGCAGTACGTATTCATCTACTTAGATGATATTATCATCTGCACTTTGACTTTCCAAAAACATTTGAAAATTTTAGAAGAGGTTCTGTCTAGAATAATTAAAGCGGGACTTACCCTTAACTTAACAAAATGTCATTTTTGTAAGTCTGAATTACGCTATCTAGGATATTTGGTCAATTCATCCGGTCTTCTTGTAGACCCTGAATAATTTTTCGGAATGCGTCCTCACAATTAGTGTCCCACATGAATTTTTGGTGTTTCTTGGTGAGGTTGCTTAAAGGTGATATCAGCGTTGAAAAACCGGGCACAAACCGCCTATACCAGGAAGCGAGTCCTATAATTCGGCGCGCCTCAGAAGCGTTTCGAGGATTAGGAATTTGAAGTATAGCGTTGACTTTTTCAGGGTCTACAAGAAGACCGGATGAATTGACCAAATATTTTATATTATAAGTAATTTGGTCAATTTTCAATAGTGTTTAGTTTTTTTTCAGCAGAACTGTTTTTTTCTTTAATTGCGATGCCCAATTCTACAATACCTTCATCTAGACGCTATTAACGAACTCGACGATCGTTAGCGGTGATATTGAGTCATATCGTCTCACCCCTTATTTGGAATGAGACATATGCTAACTATGGACATTCACATTCAAATCGATCACATAGTTTTCAAGAAAGTGGTGTTTCATTTAATTATAAAAATATATCTGTCAGTATGAATAAATTTTGAGAAAAGATATAATGTCATTCTTTCGAGAAACAGGATATAAATCACAAAATCTTTCCGTCATTTCATATTATTTAATTAAAGTTGATACTCGATTTTCCAATTCATTTATTCAGGATTCCACATCTGATTTTCTGAACTCCCTGTTCATATTTTCAAAACAATTCAAATTGATGCATTTGTAGGGGTTTTACCAACAATAAAACTCACAATAATTTTTATTTCCAGAGAAAATAATCTTTTATAACATTACTAAATATTTCATATTTATTCCTTTTTCCTTCTTAAATTCAAAGGGCTTTTGTCAGAACTTGGAATTCCATAGTTAGATTTTTGGTAATCGGATTACCTACGATGCGAATCTTGCCAGCCAGCAATTAGTTTTATGACTACGCTTTCGTAAGACGGCGAATTTGGAAATTTGGAATGACGTAGGCTGGGTTTTTCTTTATTTCTAACCTGCAATGAAAAGATGGAGTTCAAAAGATGAGAAAATATAATGAGTTGAACTTCAGTTTTCAGTTCTCCGTTTTTCGAGCTCCTCGACCAGCTTTTATCTGGTCGAGCTTGTTGAGAGTCATTCTTTAGCAACTGTATATACGTTTAATTGTTAAGTGTTTTTATGTAACATGTGTAAATATAAGGATATGGTTACTTATTAGCTGATGTGTCCGTTATTTCATTACAACAACTCACCCGTCACACCTGTACTCCGACACATTCATTTTCAAAAATACCTAAATGGCAATTTTAAACAGAATACACAAAATAACCCATAGCCATCTTAGAGCTGCCAAAGCTGCCATTTTCTATTATTGAGTTTTGACAGAAAAATTAATATCTTCGAACCCTAGAACCACTAAATAGGTACCAATCTACTATTGAACCAAACCAAATATCATAAAACGCGTCCGCTATCTTGAATTCACGAATTTTAAAAGAAAAATCACGATCTCCGACCCGAAAAACTCCTAAATACCGGTTTTGAATGGAATCGGACCATAATTACAAAACTCCGCCATCTTCGAGTCGTTCCCTTGAATTCATGAATTTTGACTAAAGATTTAAAATGGCCAAGGCCGAAAAACTCCACATACAAATTTTGAATAAAATCGGACCATATTAACAAACCTCGTCCGCCATCTTGAATTTGGTGATTTTGACAAAAGATTCATATCTCTGACCCCGAAAACCTCCACATACCAATTTTGAATCGAATCGGACCATACAATCACAAATCACGCCCGCTACTGTTTTTTCCATAAAAAAAATTATATTGCAGTATTACTGGAATTATGAACACCTGTCAAATATCAAATCATTCGGACGCCTGCAGTGTAGTTGGACATGTCATGGCCGCCGTTCTCTACAGACAGTGACGGACTAGCTCTTGGTATAATATGAGAGTTACTGCTGACAGTTTTGTTGCTTGGTTCGAGTTCGACTCTGTACTCATGTCCAAGTACGTCACTATGACGCGTTGATGCTACAAGATTCTGATTGGCTAGAGCTTATTAAACCCTCCTGTTAGTTTAGTCTCTTTGGTCGGTTCCTATATCTTTTTGCGGATACTTTTCTTCTTAAAATTCACATTCAAAACATTTCTGAAATAGTTTCGGCCCTTCAAACTATAGGTACTTATATTATTTTGAACAGTTCATGTCCTAGAAATTTTCAGATTTTGTATTTTGCTTAAACATTTTTTCAATTTCCGAATCATTGTGTGACTGGAGTCCAGATCCGGATTTGTGGGGGGCAGGCTGGGCAGCTGCCCGGGGCCCCCACAAGAGAGGGCCCCCCACACATAAAACAATAATCCGCACATTAAGAGAATTATATTATTTTATGCATTATGCAAACCAAACTAATTTGTATATTACAATTTCATTGAAACTTTATTAACAAGGCGCTACGCCACTGATTACTTCTGCAGTGGTGCAGTGATAACATTCATGCGTGTCGGGTCGCGTAGGCGTAGGAATGTAGGAACGAGCTTAAACGAGTTAACGCGAATCAGACAGGCAACGGCGAATGTGTCAAATTGTTAGGTACCGATCGAGACAGAGTAGATATTATTCGTCCATCACCAATACGCGAGCTATACCTAACCCAAAATAATAAGAAACGAACTGAATTTAATTTAATTTTTCAAATTTAGTAGCCTGTAGGTGGGTTCTATTTTATTTTTCATAGGATTAAATTTACCAGACCACCCACGTTTTTTTTTTAATTTTTTGTTTGTATTGTTCCACTCTTACTAAATTATTTACTAAAGTACTTTCAATTCATTTTCAATTCAAGTTATATTTTTCAAGTCATATTTTGACATTACTTGTTCATTTCAGGATACGGATAAGAGATAAGAGAAAGCGATGATCTAGAAATGTGCCAGGACTTTAATCACTAATCTTATTTAAATATTATTATTTTACTTTGTATTCGACCAAATAACTGATATTTATTTTGTATTACATATTTTCATATGCATATTATGTATTTATAGAAGTGAAGTGCAATTTTTCTTTTTTTTTAATGGTAGCCCAGACAACACAGGATATCCTATGGATATCCATTTTATTTCCAATTCTGGTCGGGATATCCTTGGATCTGAAATGGATATTCATGGGATATCCATCGAAGGATTTGAAATGGATATCTTTCAGCAAATATCCTATGGATATCCATAAAATATCCACAGTTATTCTGGATGTGATTGAATTGCAAGACTGATTTTGATATTATCAATTTCTGAATTTCTTCCATGCTCGTACACGAATTGAAGCATTTCAAGAATACTCTTATCTTTCATTTTCCGACTGGATTTGAAATGGATATCCATAAGATATCCGTAGAGATTATCCATAAGATATCCGTAGAGATTATCCATAAGATATATTATATGGATATCCTATGGATATAGTTCAGGAAAATTTTATGGATATCCTTGAAGGATATCTTATGGATGTACAGGTTGGTACTCCCCGAACATCCATTGGACGTCCATAGTATATCCTTTGGATATTTCCTGACGTCCATAGTTCATCCAGCATATCCATAACAGATGTCCAGTGGATATCAATTGGATGTCCATGTGTTATCTGGGAAATGAGCTGAATTTTGTATATCGATGTTTTTTTCTCTCTTCAACGTACACAAATTGTATCTTTATGAAAATAATCTTCTCCCTGGGCCGTTGGAAGATTGTCTACAGATGGCCATAAAATATCCGAAGCAAATATAAAATAATGAATGTTTCGCATTCTTAAGTTCTGTACTAAAATGCACTAAGTATATGAGAGCTCCGACCAACGCTGCTGTTATTAACAATTTTGGAAGAATATACGATAAATCGCTAACATTCTATTTACGTAAGATTAGTCAGGTTAAGGTTAGGTTGACTGGTGATTCACTCATTTTTAACTCAGTTTGCCTTCTTCTTGTCTTGTCATTTAAACTTACCGCCATGACAGTGACCAATCACAGAGCGCGTATATCGTGCAGCTTATTTGTCGTCAGTTCTGTGAGAAACTTAACCTTACTTGCTTACTTTTGTGGTTTTACTGGTTTTCCATTACATGTGTCTCTGATTCCCGGTTTAATTCACGTGGATTTTGAGGATTTTGGTTTTGGGCAATTGTTTTTTTCATTCCTTCAAATACATTTTGATGATAAGTGGTAGAAATATAATATTTAAACTATTTTCAATCAATGTATTTGTGCCAATTAGGTGAGAGAAAATGGATAACATCAAGAACTATCAAACAAAAAGACTGATGTACTTATAAAAAATAAAAATTGGAATCCGAACGAGTAAATTAGCTAAAGAGTCTACAAACTTCACTAATGACACCTGTTCCATCTCGTCAATGGTCGACTTCAGCATCATGCATTCCTGATAATAAAATAATGTCTATTGAAAATAATAATTCTGATTATTCATCAACTCTTGTTACAGCATTTGATAATTCTGCAGACGAGGTTGCCTCTTTGGATAATGGATTCGTATTCAATTCAGTTACAGAAAATACTTTTCATGAAACTAATAGAGTCGCTAACAGATATGAAACATGTGAACAGATAAGATGAATAATATAACTACGCCATGATATTTGTAGAATTTGATCATTTCCACATTGATTCCTTGAGAAAATCAAACAATTGGTGGAGTATTTGGACAACAGGGAGAAATTCATAGCTGTTGTGAGTGAATAATGTTTTCCCTATCTTTTAATCAAAAATATCTTTTTCAGGTCGATGAAGTTTCAAAAATTGGGGGTTATCATTATATGATTTTATAAAACGTTGTCTTTCTTCCAATATAACAAATGATTTTGCATCGGAATATAGCTGATATGGGGCAAAAAAAAAGAGTTTTTGTTGAACTCAAATTGGCTGAACTTTTACTAAGTAGGAAATGAGAATATATTTCATATAAAGTTCTGCCTATAATGAAGATTACACATAGTAAATTCTTCAATAGAATTTGATTTTATACCCAATCTTTAGAAAATTAATTCCTTATTCTGGCTTGAATTTTCTTCACTTATGTGGTATAGGAGTAGTGTTTACTCAATTAATTTCAGACGCAGCTAATTCGAATGGTCTGGCAGCAAATATGGGAAAATGTCAGAAGAGGCAATAAAAAGTTGGCTACGTATGGCCAAAGAAAGACATCTGCTAGCTTCAAAAAAACAGGAAAAACCCCAAGAAGAAACCGAGATTGTCATTCTCTGAGTGGCCTGTTTTTAATTTATTTTTGGTTTTAAAAAGAATATTTTATTATTACTATATAATATATTCACATTTTTTATTCTTTTAATATCATAATTTGTTATTTCATCAATAAGAGTATAAATACATTTTTTTGTCATAATTGTAATTTTTATTTATTTAAAAAAATCCCTAAAAGATATCTTTTGGATATCTGTGAACAATATCTTATGGATATCTTTGTGGATAAATTGTAGATGTCCCTGAACAAAATATTAAGAATATCCGTGAAAAATATTTCACGGATATTCCTGAACGATATCTTATGGATATCCCAGAAGGATATCTCATGGATATCCCAGAAGGATATCTCATGGAAGTCCAGCTTGTTCCACTCGGAACATCCACCGGACGTCCATAAAATATCCACCGGATATCAAATGGATGTCCTCTGGATATCCCAAATGTCCAAAATGAATGTCCAGTGGATATCCATCGAATGTCCGTGTGTTGACTGGGAGAAAATAGGGCCTCCAAACGAATTCTGCCCAAGGGCCTCACTGATCTAAACCCGGCCCTGCTGGAGTCCAATATGACAATTTGAAATTTTCGTGCAAACTTCCAGAAAATCACGAAAACGAATGTTTCAATCTAGATTTGTAATTTGGAAAAAACTAGCACCGAATTATTAAATTCGGTCCTGTATTGCACAAAAGTCGCCAAGTTATAAGTAGGAAGGAGTTTGTATTCCATCGTATTTTTTTTCTTAAATACATTTTTTGGTTGTTTATAATCGTTTTTTTTTATATTTCGATTGTTTGAATAATTAGTTAGGAAATTATTTCCTTCTCAACAATCATAATTTGTACTTCTCAATAGGTAAACAAAAAAAAGTTTCTTTATAAATAATTTCACTGTTTACTAACTTAACAATTTGTTATAAACAAATTCTGACAACTGTTTCTTTTTTTTTCTGGAACTTAAAAAAATACAAAAACAGCCATATATAACAAAGTAGGGAAAACATTTTTTCTGTTTTTTTTTACAACAGTATTATTTTAAATTTATATATGGCTGTAGGTACAAATTAGGATTCTTAAGAATGAAATAATTTCCCAACTAGTTATTTAAACAATCAAAATATAAAAAAACGATTATAAACAATCGAAAAATTTATTTAAGAAAAAAAATCTTAAATCATTATTTTTCCAGGGCAGCATTAAATATGGAAATAAAAACTTTTCTTAAATAATATCAGCAATAATCAACATGCCTATCTAAAAAGGAGATCAACTCAGAGTGATATTTTTCAGTTTAATCAAAATATCACAAATTTAATGGAAATAAAATACGTAGCCCTGGTTATGTTTCTGAATCTATCCAAAGCCTATTGTAGTATATTTGAAGTCTAAATAGTTTTTATTTTTCACTTGTCCATTACTGCTTTATAATACCTTGGGAACGGTTGCTATTAACAGACCCATAACGCCCGGGGCGTTATGGAGGGCATTATGAATCATAACGCCAGCTGAATGTTTTTTTTCTGTAGTTTAATAGATTAATTACTCAGAAAAGTTTCATTTATAACTGTACATAAAAAAGGGAAAATTATTTTCTCTCAAATAGAAATTACAATTTTCAAATGTTCCTGAAAAATTAGTACCAAGTTTGAAGTTCTGTGAGTTGACCGATGATGAACTCCTCAATGTGCATTCGGTTTCGTTCGGAACGTTAATATTTTCTTTTTCGGAAACGGAATAGGCTATCATTGTAGCAATTTTGTTCTTCGAGGAGATACTTTCTTCAATATAGCTCTCCGCTACCGTACTACTCTTCAATTTTCCATGAAATTTTAGTGTTTCAAAGGACAACAAGAAGCGTTGACGACGTTCGGCGTAGACAATGCCCGGTGTAACCTTTCGGATTTTCCAAATTAAGGTATTTCGCTATGATAGAATGAACACTTCCTATAGTATTTTTACCTGCAGGTAACTCAATGCATTTATTATTTCTGTAGGTTAAAAAAAACCTACGTTGTTTACATCCTTTTGGTCGTATTGCAATGTACTTTTTAACTAAGTTCAAGGCTCCTATTAAGCTTTCTTCAACAATGGTGAAACTTTTTGAGGTGCAGGTCTTGGTTTCTGGTACCTTGATCAGTAAAACGGTTCCTCTGTCTTCAATGTCATCAATTGTCATCTTGACCATTTCATCACGTCTTAAGCCTCCATATACGCCTATTACCAGAACAACTTTATGTAGCAGAGAGCTTTTCTTATGAAAAGTAATACTTGTCCACCTTCCAACACCATTGATTTTTTAGGAATGTATCCTTTTGATTTAACTTTCAGAAAGGCCATCAGTTGACTGAATGCTGATATAAGTATTAATGTTTTCTTTAACAATCAATGTTGATTTCAGCTGTGAGTATATGGTCCATAGACTATTTGCACTATATTTTTCAGACTGAAATAATGTAAAATAAATAAAAAATATTAATATTTTTCATGAGATAAACTCAGCAGTTCCTGGAAGTATGCCATTAAGACAGTTTCATTTACGGTATTCACTCTATTTTCATCTTTCCATTTCAAAAAATGGTCATACTCCTTCTCGTGTAAGTATTTGGATTTCACAGGCAGTAAGTTTCCTAACGCTTTTTCAGCTTTGAGCGTCACATTCTGTGGGATCTCCATAATTATTATGAACACAACCGTTTTTAGTTTCCTCCACTAACGAGCTTGTCAATTCTTACAAAAATGCAGCGTCATTTTATTAAATAAATAACCCTTAGAAACCTCTTCAATATTTCCACGGCAATTGCATAGAAGCTCACTTGTGCTCAGTTGCCGACCAGAACGCAGTAAAACTATGAGAAGATATTTATGAAGTAAACAACGTCGTTAATTTTTTCTTGAAAAATAAAATCTTGTATGCACCACGAGCGTTACTAGATCCTAACGTCCATCGGGCAACATTCATCCCTTGGGCCAAAGGCACTCGGGTGAATGTTACCCTCCGGGCGTTAGGATCTATATAACGCACTTGGTACATAAATAGCTATAATTTATTTATTTCACATACAAACTATAAGAACTAGGTAACAATTATATCCAGAGCTATATTATTTAAAACTAGACTGTCTATTGCTTCGCTAACTGACCGCGTCCGCTGGCGTGTTGCTTTTTATATCTACACCTGATTTCGCCGAAGGCTCCTGACGTTCTTAGATGCGACGCCGAATGTAACGAGATTTTTCTCGAATACCGTCGAACCGCCTGGAAACATCTCGGGCAATCAGGAGTCAGACGCGCTAACAAACTTTTTGCAAGATCGTTCAGGTCCGGCTTCGGGCGAATTATCGTTCCACTATGATTGTTTGAACCACCAAATACTCATTGAAAAACTTGAAAAGTGAATGATTTTGACGGAATCTGAATTTCATTTTGCAATTTCCTTGTATTGATAACTATTATTAAAGTGTTTCTTCATTTTACTGAATGTTTTCTTAGACATTCATCCAATAATAATTTAATTTTTCTGATTGACTCAGCATTTACTTGATGAAGATCCATGGTAATTGTACAAACTACTCTGAAAACGATTCGATCTCCACAAACTTTATTTAATCAGACATTGAAGAAGCTAGTGTGCAGGCGAAACATGTCTGATTAAATAAAATTTGTGAATATCTAATCGTTTTCTGTGTAGTTTGTACAATAATAATTTGATCATGTTCCGTTTTTGTATCATTTGTGGGCAATCCAGAGAGACGAACAAAATAATTCATCTATATCCAGTACCGAAATTGAGTAGTGAGTACCACCATATTATGAAGATTATCATATAGTATCACACACGGAATCCCGCCATTTCCTATATTAGCACAAGATTGACAGGTTCTAGTGGTGAATTTTCATGAAGCTTAGTTTCAATATTTCTAAATGAAATGCGTGGTTATTATTGTAGTGAATTGCAAAGTGTTGGTCCCAGAATCGAACCTTGAGGTGTAGAGAGCCACTACCATGTTAACTGGACGAGGACCCACGGTTTTCAACATTAGGCGTACATGTGCTCATTCCGGACCTTCACGGACCAAACCGGTCATCTTCTGGACGTATTTGAGATCCATACTGTATGTCCAATGGACGTAAGTTTGTTTCACTACCGTACATCCAATGGAAGTCATTCATGTACGTCCATTGGACATCCTTGGTGGACGTACGTAACATTTCATATCCAGTGTATCTGGAGATTTGGTGGATCTATACCGACTATTTATGGACGTAACTGAAAGTCCAGTGGACGTCTATGAAATGCATGCTGTACATCCACTGGACCTACATTGGACGTACTCGTACATGTGCTAAATCCGGGCCTTCATGGACAAAACCACGATCTAATATTCATGGACGTCCACTGGACATACAGGTTGGGGCACCGAAAACGAAACAGATCGAATATCTTCAAAACGCATGTGTTGTGAGAAAAATGCAAAAACACGTCGATTTTTAATCGAAGGGGAACATCTTCCTATCATAACTTTGAATGTCATATCTCTCCCCCCACCCCTTGTGCACTATCACCCAAACAATTTGAATACGGAAAGTAGTAAGTGTGGCACGTCATTAAAAAGGTAATTCCATAAGGAATTCAGCCATATCAATTTTCGCAACCTAACTTTTCATTTTGCGGGAAAAATATAACTGTTCCTTATTCCAAATTATGATACTTTATTTGCAAGCTATTTTGACATAAATTCGGTGACAATGCATTATGGAATTGTTCTGAGGCAAAAAACAAAATGGCGGCTCCAAAATGGCAGATTCGATTCAAAATTGATATGTGGTGGTTTTCATGTTCGGAAATTATGATTTGTTTGTCAAGATGGCGGACGAAATTTGTAATTATGGTCCGATTCGAATCAAAAGTAGTATGTGGGGATTTTCAGGGTCAGAAATTATGATTTTTTTGTCAATGCAAAGAACCAAGTTGATTCAAAAGTGGCATATGGGGTTTTTACAAGTTTCCAGTATGACTAAAATTAATAAATTAAATTGAAAAAAAAGATTTTATACAAATAATTTTTTTTAAGTGTGTGACGTAGGTTATTCTTTGCGCAACAGAATCAAAATTTTACCTCGCAAAAATACCAATTTTATACTCGCGGCAAGCTTTCGAATCTGTTACGCACAGAGTAACCTACGTCTTAAATATAAAAAATAATTATTTTCTTTTCATCGCATTTTGATAAAAGCTTTTTCATCAATTTTATTCAATAATTCTTCTTAGTCATGCTGAAAATCTGTACCTAAAACCCCCACAATCCAATTTTGAATCGAATCGGACCATAACTACTAATCTCATTCGCCATCCTGGAGCTGCAATTTTGTTAATTTTGTTGTTTTTGTATCCAACAAAAATTCCATAATGCATTAGTTAGTCTCGAACGGCAGTCTGACGTTTTTGAGCAATTTATGCAAAATTTTCCAATTTGTAAGTTCATACAATGTTAATTTATTCAATTTTTGTTATGTTTTCGTGAATTGTTCACATTAGCTTTAAAATCAAATGTCATGAGAATACGAAGCAGTTATTTTTCCCGTAAGAGGGCGCCGAAATGAAAAGTTAGGTAGAAAACACTCACATGTCTGAATTCCTTATGGAATTACCTTTTCAATGCTGTGTCACACTTCGTACTTGCTCTATTCAAATTGTATGAGTGACCAAGGGGTGGGGAGAGTGTGGTATGACAATTGAGATTATGATGGGGAGCTGTCCCCCTTGGATTTATAATCAACGGGTTTTTGCAATTTTTTCACAACACATGAGTTTTGAAGAATTCGTTTTAGGTGCCGGGTCGAATCGAACCATAATTACAAATTTCGCCAGCCTCTTGTTTTTTGCATCGACAAAAAAATCATAATTTCGAACCCTGAAAATCCCCATATACAAATTTTGATTCGAATCGTACCATAATTACAAATTTCATCCGCCATCTTGGAGCCACCTCCTGTTTTCTTGCATTGGCAAACAAATTATAATTTCCGACACTGAAAACCACCACGTATCAATTTTGAATCGAATCGGACCATAATTGCAAATCATTTCCGCCATTTTGTTTTTTCTCTCAGAAAAATACCATAATGCATTGTCACCGAATTAATGTCATATTAGCTTGCAAATGAATTTGGAATACTGAATAGTTGTTTTTTCCGCAGGAGGGCGCCAAAATAAAAAGTTGGGTAGCGAAACTTGACATGGCTGATTTTCTTATGAAATTACCTTTTCAATGATGGGTCACACTACTACTTTCCCTATTCAAATTGTTTTGGTGATAGTGCCCAAGGGGTGGGGGAAGAGGTATGATAGTTGAAATTATGATAGGAAGATGTCCCTCTCGGATTTAAAATCGAAGTGTTTTTGCATTTTTTTCACAACACATGTAATTTGAAGATATTCGATCTGTTTCGTTTTCACTCTGTATAAATAAGTCGAAATATGTGAAAGGCTTTCGCGGCCCTCATTGAATGAATGCCCTCTAAATAAACGTCGGCCTAAAACCCGAAAAACCATCATTCAAGTCGAAATATGTAACATATAAAACTGACTGGTGATAGTAATTCAGTAAATTCCAATAATTACGTCTCTTTAATCATTTCATTCGCCGGCAATACTTGAAAACTTCTGTTCTTGTAAATTTACCCTAACAATAAAACCGACCGTGGCGGTACACGCAAATGCGGAATATTTGGGAAACAGACCACGATTCCATTTGTTTTCTCTTAATCAAGCTGGCAAATTGTCTCCCGTTTTATCCGACAGTTTTGCAGGTATGAGTCGACAGACCAGGGTTTTTAGACATCTTCGTCTTATCTTACGGGCCGCCAGCAAAGCGTCAGCATAAAGCGTAATTGACAGTCACATCAATCAGACAGATTACCAACAAAGTTATAGGTATACCCCAATGGAGTATTGCAGGACCATTATTATTTATTATACAGGGTGCCCCAGGGTTAAACCGCCAAACGTTTAGGATCGGTTTTTAGGCAAAAATAAGACTTTTGTTTCCTATAATCATGTGTTCTAACTTGCTTCGTTTTCGAGATACAGGGTGTCAAAGTTCCTTATCCTGTACGATCTCCTCCCCTATGGATTTTTGTATAGGGTACTACGAAAACCAAAGTGTCTGCTGAGCCCATCAACGACTAAAATATTTTCCTAGAAAGGATTGTTCAAGCAGCTCTAGATATCACACACTAGCAATGGTGCCGTGCAGCTGCAAAAACCATCGTTTGTAGGTGAGAACTTTTCATTGAAAAAATTGGAGGTAATTTTTGTGAATTTTTGTTTTTCTGTTTACTAATAAAATACAATAAATTCATTTGACCTAATATCAATTTCTCAGGAAGTTTTTTTTCTTGTTAAAAGGAATCGGTTTTCAAATTGTTTCTCAAAAACAAAACATACAAAAAAACAGTGGAGTACAATGATTCGTCCCAATATTAATTATATTACCCCTTGGGACGCTACTGGAATTAATGATGTTGCCATAAGTACATTAAAAGAAATCCCTCATTACCGAATTTAAGCATGACAGGTTTTATTGAAATCAGCAAGGTTTTTAAATGATTGATAAAAAACTGATTTTTTGTAAAAACGTTGAACACTCTGTATTTCGAAAACGAAGCAAGTTAGGACACATTGTTATAAGAAAAAAAGTGATCCTGCAAGTTTGGCGGTTTAACCCTAGGTCACCCTGTATATATTTAAGATCTATGCAAACTGAATTCAAGATATGACCAAAACATTATGCTTTTTGCTGATGACAAAAATCCATGGACAGGAGAAGAAATCATACCCAGAGGTAATAAGAAGCAGCATTGAAGTATTTCATGAAACAAAAAAGACAAATAGGTTGATATTAAATGAAAACAAAATTAATTTTATTTTATTATTATTTTATCACACCTTATGTTCAATTCGAACCAAAACAGAATTTAAACTTTATAGGAAGCACCAAACGGAAGATGTTATTGTCACCTCAATTTTGAAATAAAGATATTTATTATTAGGATTATTATTTAAACAATTACTTCTATTTAAATGACAATACCGTTGTTTAATAGTTATTTGTAACAAGGAATGTAAAGACGTGTTAACATTCGAGGTGAGCGAGTACGAGCCGAGGCTTGTCGCTTGCCGAGGATGATAACAGTCGATACATTCCGTGTTACTTATTACGTTTTTCCCGCTGCTTGTTGACATTTCTCAAAATTTGCCTGAATTGAAGTTTGTTTTCTTACCCTTCCTTCATGATTATTCGTTCGCTATTTCATTCTAAGTTGCTTGTGCGTGTAACTAAGTTACCGAATAAGCAGACAACAATAATATTCAAAACAAGATGCATATAACTCCTGGTGCGTTTACTGATTCGCTTTTGTTTCAACCAAAGTTCTTGATCCTGTAATTGCGTCAATAGAGTTTGTTCCATTCGTCAATGGATGACGCTTAAGTCGAATATAGTGGAGTTTCCAACAATCCAAAGTGCCTACTAGATAAATTTTTTGAGTTTTTGAGGTTATATGTCAATTACATTGCATATTAGGCTATCCAAGATGCTGTCAAACTAAAATCAAGATGGCCGCCTGAAGGCACACATTGTATTTGTTATTGTTTGAACGAGACGATTATTGTTAATTTTCATCTATTGGAGTGAAATTTTTGTATGAAACCTTGCCGAATAAAAAACATGCCTACAAAGTGTTATGTTGTAAATTGTGGAAGCCGTGGAGATCGCGACTTAGTGAAGTTTTTAAAAATTCCTAGCTAGCTACATTTTGATAATGTGGTATATTAAATCAAAGACTAGATAGATAGATGTTTATTAAGTAGGATACCCTAATATACATAGTTCCATATGTTACAAAATAACAAATTAGTAGGTAAAAATATGTAACAAGTGAAAATAATTTACTTTGCGATATCTGACACTCGGTGTGTAAAAAAACGACCAATCCAATGAAGATTTGAAAATAAAAATAGATAAATGTGTACGCAATCATATATTACAAATAATAGTGTTGAGGAAACAGTCATAACTTCATGCACTGAGAACCAATCCAGGGGTTTTTTGGTACATCGGACAGTCCTATAGGGTCCAATAGAATTTAACAGATATCATTTTCACACTGCAGCACAACTCGGCCATCCTCACCTTTTCACAAAGACACCATCTTTACTCTAAAAAATGTCTTCCTTTTATGAAACTTAGGTAGCACAACTACTTTACGAAAATTGTACGCTTTTGGGAAATCAACTATCCAGAATTATTCATCTGGGAAAATTTACTCATGAACATATATCCTTTGGGAGACCAAATCACAAAATCGCAGTATTTTCATTCAGTTAGTTTCATTATTTGTAAATGAGTTTGGTAATAATAAGCATGGTCACGTTTTAGGGTAATTGCAATTCCACCGCTTATTATAGTTGAGGTTTTTAAATTTGAATACTGCCCCATATCAATATTCCTTAATGAATATGGACACTTCACTTCCATAGCAGCCACAAGACATCGTCGCATCAGGAGAACCATCAATTTATTAAATAATCTATACTTTCAACAAAGGAATATCCATTCGCTGTGAATGCTTCATCTGAAAAATTAATTGGAAACATTAAAAAACAGTTCATAAATTACGAAAAATCAGTACCTACCTTGGCAACAACAACAGTATGTTCATCCATTTTTCTTGCTTCACAATCATGGGCAAATCCAGCTTCAAGATATTTATAGCCTGTTAAACTTTTGTAGGCCTTCATTGGCTTTCTTGTTTATGAGTCAACAGCAGATATGTAATAATGTCGAATGCCGTTACTGTTGTGAAAAGATCTAGAGATATGTCCATTTCACAAGGAGTGGAAGTAAAAGGATCCATGCACTTTATCACTCTCCTTTTTGTCTGTATAGATCGATGCAGTGTCTTTGTTTACTCGTTCTAATGATAATAAATAAATCACTTTTAGTTAAAACAGCCATAATAACATTTCAAATCACAACTAAACAAAACTATTAGCAGTAGAAGCTAGTGCCAAACACAAACACATGTGTGCCTACAGCCGGCCATTTTTAAAGAGCCGTGGTCACGTGTTCTGGATAGCCTAATTGGCATTTATCGTGTGATTTTTCTGTTCTTTCAATACTTTTCGCTCAGTTCGGTAGTTTTGCGACGTTTTTAGTTGTTGGGTTATTGTTATTTATTTGTTCTTGTGTTTTTCTGTCATTCGTAAAAGTTAGGGTAGTGTATAGCATTTTTTTGTGAGTCTCGACTTCGACATGACAATCATGAAATGGTTCAATTTGAGGTTATGTCGATGACGCAGCATGCGTTTGTCAAAACGACATGTCAAGTCATCATGATCGGTAATGATTTGCCTGCCATCTATGTTAAAATTGAGTAAACTCTCTTGACGCAATAAAAATGTCATGAATCAAGCAGGCCGTACATCAACAGTTTTGGATGACAATTTCACAGCTATAAGTAATTCCACCAGGAGTTATATGCATCTTGATTCAAAAGGTCTCATAACCTAAAAATTGATATGAATGAAGCTGAAGGTATATTACTTGTCAAAGGCAAAGTCATTATTACCCTAGGCATGTAAATGACACTATTACGTTCCGTTGTCAAGATGAATTAGTAAACGAATGATATAGGCCATTACCTGTTTTGTTGCTAAGCATGTATGGACTATTTACAGTGTCGGCAGCGGGAAAATATAAGTAAGATAGTCAATACCTGTGGAAAAGTTATAGGACCCAAACATGAGTATCATCTGGCGTAATTAGTTACAAACATGAATATTTGACGTCATTTTAATGAATGGTTGTTCAGAAAACCCTGATTTTAATGCTGTCCCATTGTTTCAAACAAGTTATGACATGACTTGGAGCCCAGACCACCGAAGTTACGACATGACTTGGATGCGAGATCACTGTCGCCATTTCTTGATAGAAGTAAGATAGTTGCCAACCTTATGGTATTTATATTGGATTCAAATGGATGCGACATGTAAATGGCGACAGTGATCTCGCATCCAAGTCATGACGTAAGTTCAGTGATCTGGCCTCCAAGTCAAGTTGTAACTTGATGGAAACAATGGGACAGCATTAAAATAAGGATTTTTTGAAGAAATCTGCATTAAAATGACGTAAAATATTCATGTTTGTAGCTAATCACGCTATATAACTCGCGTTAGGGGTCCAAAATCTTTTCCACATGCATTAAAAAACCATTGCCAAATTAGACAATGGAAAAACTATCTTACTTCAATTTATAGGTATGAAGTTGTCATCTATGGGAGAAAAGACAAACCTATTTCAGGAATAAATTCATGTCAAAAAATTGAGTAGAGGCATCTAACTGCAAGTACGTGAGTCTATGAAGAGAAACCACAATATCTTGGAAAGAAAACTGTAAATTTTAAGAGAAAAATTATATGAATATAATACAGTATTACCGTTGTATGAGGATTTACAACGGTATTACCGTTGTCATAAAACGGTATTACCATTGCCTAGACAATGGTATTTTCATTGTTTAAATAGAAGTATTATAGTTGTTAGTCAATGACTTTGGAATCGGCATTGTCTAAAGAAGAATAGTCAGACAATCCCTGTGCAAAATGCATTGGATGGCCGTCACCTGAGACATCTATACTATTTTACTGGAAACATTGAAAATGTATCCAGTAATGTGGCGCCGTTATCGGATGGCACGCAAAACTATACTTCTGTCTCTTTTTAAAATAGAACGCCAGTTTTCATTCACTTCATTCAGTAATGTGCAGAATATTGTCATTGGTGACATGTTTAGCAGAATAAAAGACGAGTCAAAGTTTGCATTCGGATGTTTCGAATATCAGTGGTAAAATTTTATATTGCTGCAATTAAGCCTAATATAATGAAACACGTATCTAATGTAGCAATATTCTTACTGAAAAATGATCCCTAAGTATAGGTACAAAAAAAGGTTCTATTACGATATTATATCGCAGTTGATATGTTTTGAAAACACATAAAGAATATTCATTAGTGCTTGAAGGCACCCAATAAGTAGGTAAATAATAATATATCAGTATTATTTGTACAAGCTTTTGTTTAGTTTCACTCACACGTAACAGGTATGGTATCTGCTGTCTAGGAATAACGGGGTCAAAACTTCAGTGGAAATTTTGAGCCAATTTCACTGATCCAATCATCTTTAAATTTGGCAGGTGTCCATTAAATTCATTCAGGTTCGTTACGACATTCACAAGAGAAAAAAACAAGATAGCGAACAGTTTTTGTGATTTATTGTCCAACTATTCATAATGCGAATCTCCAGTAGTTTTGTATTTGTTCAAAATTCGAAATGTCGAATACGATTTTTGATTAGATTCTTTCAAAATTGGTACCTATACAAGGGCTTGTTGTGTTGGAGACCAATACGAACATTCAAGATGGAGGACAAATTTTGTGATTCATGTCCGAATCCGTCCATGATAGATCTAGAATTATTTGGGTAGGACAGTTCAAGGACAATTTCAAGGAAAATTCAAGTGTTGGCGGACAGGTGTTCTTTAATTGATGGTTCGATGTTATCAACATGGACATATAAGGAGAGTTTCAAAGGAGGTTGTCACCAAAAATCATTCATCTCCTACACGGGCCTAAAATACATTTTTTGTTGTACAATATAGTTATTTGTGTATTTAGAGCGCGAGGACCGCGGTAATCTTTGGAGAGCGGCAATGGCACTTTGTTTTCGAAATAAACACATGTTTTTTTTCTTCAAACGCAGCTTTTAAATATAGAAACGATTGACAATTCATTCAACATAGGCACCTAACATTACCCATGAGAAAATAAACACTCAATAGTAATCCCAAATGAATAAGCTAACCAAATATCCAATAATTCACATCTCTAACAAAACAAGATAACTTGCTTGAAAAAAAAAGTATGTCGAGATCGAATCACAGGCCTTCAGCTTGATAGCAGCTACGCTGTCAACACCACCACAGTTCCTAAGAGTGTTATGAATTTATTGTCTATACTAAACATCATGCAAGAATAGGTTCGTTTTCAACGAAAGCTATGGAGATCGACCGTTTCTTCAATATTTTCGCACTAGAGCGAAAAAGCTGTCACAAAACATTTCTGAAAAAACATCAGCTTTGCGTTGAGATCTAAAAGCGTCAAAGGCTACCTACTTTGGTAAGCGGTTGTAGAAAAAAATATAGTTTACTGACTATGTACGATCATCGGGGAGATGGAAATATTTATGGTTTTACGCAGTGTCCACGTATAGTGCTTAAAGTGATACTTTTCAGGACACGTAAGTGAAAAAATCAAATATGCGTAAAGTTATGTTTTACGCATCGTTCATATAATTTCAAAAGACAGTATTTTGCGTCAGATTTTACTCGAAAGTCATCAAATGAAAACTTCATAGAATAAAATATACTCAACAATTGCTACAATTTGCCAATATAATAACAGGCGTAGAAATAAACTTGTAGATACATTTTCATAAATAGCTTTTTTGTACTCACGTGTTTCCACGCTCATAAAAAAGTCCTAATTTACGAATTTTTGTATCATATATAAATAATCATTTCATCTTCTTTATATGAGTTTTCTGTACGTATTGGTCATGAAGTCATAAAGTTTCATTTTTGATAAGGATATCCACTTATAGAGGTTATTTCGAACGATCGACTGAAACTTCAAATTCAGTCGCAGATAATGGCATTATATCAGTACCTAATTTCGAAAAAAAACCCTTATTAGGTTTTACAACTTTGACTTCATGGTAAATAAATAAACTTGAAAAAAAAAACATTTTAGAGAAAAGTTTCTATTTAAATGTACTAAAAAGAAGAAAATAAATTTTGTTACATTATAAAATTTTAGATGATATCAAAGCTTGTCGCGAGAAGTATATATGTAATTCTTATAGTATATAAAATTCAAAAATTACCTCAAGATTTATTCACACGAGAAGCTTTTATATCATTTGAAATTTTATAATGTAACAAAATTATGGGTTTTTCGCTTTAGTGCATTTAAATAAAATATTTTATCTGAAAAGGTTTTTTAAGTTTATTTATTTATTTTTTTAGTTTTCTGTGAATATGTTTTTTAGTCTGTTCATTTCAATCAATGCGCCATTGTTGCACGGTCGCTTGCCTGTTAATTTACCGTTGGAAATTTTTCCTAATTTCTACGTGTTCTCTAAATAGCTTTAGAGGGGGCAGAGGGGTGAATTTTTTTAAAACCGTTTTGTTCAATGGCCAGATAATTTTCACTATTTTTACGGATTTTTTTGATTTCTATTCCGCGAGTTTTCCTATTTTTTTGTGACAGGAAAGGAGGGCGAACCCCCCGATCTATTTTTGTTTTCATCATTATTTTTCATTTCCGAAACTGTTGAAACATTTTCCGAATTCCTTTGCGTTCTCTACCTAGGTTTTGAGGGGGGAAAGGGGAAGCGAAATTTTTAAAAAAATAATTTCCGACGGTCAGATATTTTTCACTATTTTTACAGATTTTTCCGATTATAATTTCGCGTTTTTTCCATTTTTTTTTTTCGAGAAAAGAGGGAAGCGAGTACCCCCCTAATTTATTTTTTCTTTCTGTAATTTTTGACGTCCAAATCCGTCAAAAAAACGTCCGAAAACCTTCGCGTTCTCTATCTAGCTTTCGGAGGACCATAACATTCGATTGTCAGATATTTTTCACGATTTTGAGAGATTTTTCCGATTTTAATTTCACGAGTTAATTTTCCAACTTTTCGAGAGAAGGGGGGCATCCCCCCTCCCTACTTATTTTTTTCGTTGTTATTTCTGACGTCCAAATCCGAAACCCTACGCGTTCTCTATCTAACTTTCGGGGGGCAGGGGGGACAATTTCTCCGACATTAATGTTTTGTCATCGGAACTGAACCAACACGAAAAATTTCAATTCCATAGAATAAGAGGAAGTGGTTCTAATTCAGCTTGCAAGATTTGTACCCATCTAACACACACAGAGCAAGTTAAATAAAAGCTTTCAATAAAAACAGAAAATAATATGGTAACTATCACCTTCATAACTTGAAACCAATCATCGGTTGTCATCAAGAACGTTGGACATCTTCCCCCAAACATTAGTCAAGAGAAATCACCCTGAAAATATCTATGTGAATTCGAAAACTGACTGAGACCTAACAACAAACAAGACAAAAACAATGAAATGCCAAACACCACGAAAGTTCGCTACTTTGCTCTCTCGTTTACATGCAAATTGCAAGTGGCAGGTGGAACGGACACTGAGCCAATCAAAAACACGAAATAATGTCCATTCATTATTCACTTTACGCGATTACTACGACACTTTCCATCTCATTCGTTTGTCTCCTTTTTGGGGGCAATCGTGCTGGCGCCATCTACTAATAAACCCCATCGTCATCCAATAATAATCCCATAAGGTTGACAGACTATACTTCTTTAGACAATGGAATCGGTATTGGACCCAAACGCAAGTGTCATCTAGCGTGATTAGTAACAAACATGAATATTTGACGTCATTTTAATGCAGGGACGCAGGGTTCTTCAATAAACCCTGATTTTAATGCTGTACCACCATAGAAATCATAATACCATTGTTTATATAGAACATAGTCAACCTTATGGGATTATAATTGGATCAAAATGGATGCGACATGTAGATGGCGATAGTGAGCTCGCATCCAAGTCATGTCGTAACTTCAGTGATCTGGCCTCCAAGTCATGTCGTAACTTGATTAAAATAATGGAAAAGCATTAAAATCAGGGTTTTTTGAAGAAACCTGCATTAAAATGACGTCAAATATTCATGTTTGTAACTAATCACGCTAGATGACACTCGCGTTTGTGTCCAATACCTTTTCCACAGGCATTGACTATGTTCTATTTAAACAATGATAATACATAATCATTGTTTAAATAGAAATTGGATAGTTAGTCAATGCCTGTGGAAAAGGTATTGAACCCAAACGCGAGTGTCATCTTGCGTGATTAGTTACAAACATGATATATGACGTCATTTTAATGCAGGTTTCATTAAAAATCCCTGATTTGAATGCTGTTCCATTGTTTCAATCAAGTTGCGACATGACTTGGAGGCCAGATCACTGAAGTTACGACATGACTTGGATGCGAGATAACTGTCGCCATCTACATGTCGCATCCATTTGAATCCAATAGGTTGGATAACTATCTTACTTCTATACAGGGTGGCCCATCGAAAACGTACCGCAAGGCATTACAGGCTGGGAAAGAACTTTTCAATAAAATCCGAAAACAAGTCAAGTTTGATTGTCAGGGGACACATTTTGACGTAACAAGCGTAGTAAAACCTTCAACCCCCTAAGTAGGGGTATCACCCCAACATTTTTTTCAAATGGGAAGGGGGGTCAAGCGATACCTCTTTAGAAGGGGCTTGTCATTCCCTACACAGTGCAGCTTACATTTTCAAAATCGATCCACTCTTTCAGAAAATATGGAGCGTTGAAACTCCAACGATAATGTATGACGACAAATGCAAAAATTGATTCAATTGTACTTCAAAACTCATTTATTAGTCAAGTAAATGTTCGAATTGCTGTCCGTCAACCTGCATACAGTGGTATAAGTTATTTTCAAACCCTTTTGGTACATTCTGTAGCATTTGGGGTGTCACTTCGCGACATACGTTAATGATTCTTCGTCGCAACTGTTCTAATGTGTCTGGTGGTGTTTTGGTAACAAGGCTTTTGATGTGTCCCCACAAAAAGAAATCTAAAAGACTTAAGTCGGGTGACCGAGGTGGCCATTCTATTGGGCCCCGTCGTCCTATCCATCGTCCTGGAAATGTGTCATGTAAATAATTGCGCACATTTTGGGAATAATGAGGAGGAGCTCCGTCTTGTTGGAAAATCAGTTCCTGTTCATGGTATGCGGGATCGTTGTCAATGATATTTGTTAGAGCTGGGTCGATGGCATTTTGTAGTAAATCCAAGTACATATCGCCTGTTAAATTTCCAGTAAGGAAAAAAGGTCCTACAATGGAATTTCCAAAAATACCAGCCCACACATTTAACTTCTGGGGGTGTTGCGTGTGTGTCTCGTGGAAAATCCTTGGATTGGTGTCAGCCCAGTACCGGCAATTGTGGCGATTCGCTAAACCATGGAGGAAGAAGGAACACTCGTCCGAAAAACACACATGGAATAGAAAATTACCATTGTGTAACGCTCGCTCACTCATAATTTCGCAAAATTGCAAGCGACGATCAAAGTCGTCTTCATTCAGTTCGTGCACTAAGCGAATTTTGTAAGGATGGAATTTGTATTTTTTCAATACCCGTTGGACACTGGTACGAGACAAACCCGTCGCAATGGCCAATTGTCTTGTACTTAGCGTACTATCAACTGCAACTTGCCCCAATACTACTATCTCCGTAGGTTCATTTAGATTTTCAAGCTCTCTCTTTTTGTTATGAACTGAACCTGTTCCGCGAAATTTTTTCACCAAGTCGCGAACAATTTTTCCAGAGGCATGTTTGTCAGGATGCCGTTGGTTAAACAACTCCGCGACCCGATTTCCACATTCATCGTTTTTGAAAAAAAGCTGAATGATTTCCACTCTGTCTGCAATTGAATACACATAACAATAAATTTTTAAGTCAACAATTCGTAAACACTTCAACCACGACAGGTATCTAGCAACTACTTGACCTAATTCAAACGTAAAGAAATTCATTTATTACTCTCTAAAATGAGCCTAAAAAATCTGTGCATCGGCAAAAACAGCGAATCGGCAAAAACAGCGAATTCATTTGAAGGAACTTATTGCAATAAAGTACAATTGAACCGATTTTTGTATTTTCCCACATGATGGTTGGAGTTTCAACGCTCCATATTTTCTGAAAGAGTAGATCGATTTGAAAAATCTAAGCAGCACTGTATTGGGCATGACAAGCCCCTTCTACAGAGGTATCGCTTGACCCTCCTTCCCATTTGAAAAAAATATTGGGGTGTCACCCCTACTTAGGGGGTTGAAGGTTTTACTATGCTTGTTACGTCAAAATGTGTCCCCCTGACAAACAAACTTGACCTGTTTTCGGATTTTATCGAAAAGTTCTTTCCCAGCCTGTAATGCCTTGCGGTACGTTTTCGATGGGCCATCCTGTATAAACAATGATATAATTGTACTATACAGTATGTCCCACTTACCATGCTCACCATGGGTATCTTTTTAATGGTGAGAGATACGAGGTTGGTTAAATGACACCAAATGTGGAGTTTATCAAGGCCAACTATAATGTGAAAAAATATTTTGATAAAATCCATTCGTTTTTGTCTTATACGCAAAAAACAGATTTTCATCATTTTCATGTCTCCTCCGTAACTTCTTTATTTATGAAAATATCCGAATAGGAATTTCACATTCTCATGGCAATTTTTCATTGAGATTTCGAAAAAAATATGAAATGTATACCAACTCTTCTAGAATTTGAGATATCAGCACCAACTTTTATTTTTCAAACGTAGGTCATAGCTCACTATGACTTAGTTATGAATAACTTTTTTTTCTCTCACAGATGATATGTCACAGTAATAGTTTTTTGTTGATAACAACAGAGTTATCGTCATTTATACAAAAACAAGAACAATTTTGAAGTCGCCATCTTGAATTTATAATTTTTAACAAAAAAATCATGATCTCTGACCTCAAAAACCCCCACATACCAATTTTGAATGGAAATGGACCATAATCACAAATCTCGTCCGCCATATTGGAGGAGCCGCCATTTTTTATTTTTTATCTCAATAAAAATTCCATCGTGCATCGTCACCGGAATTATGAACATCTGCCAAATTTCTAGTTATTAGGTCCGCAAAAGTGGGTCAAAATTCACTTGCAAGAGACATGAAAATGATCATCAAAATCTGTTATTTGCGTATAAAACAAAAACGAATACAAAATATTTTTTCACATTATAGTTGGCCTTGATAAACTCCACATTTGGTGTCATTTAACCAACCTCGTATCTCTTACCATTAAAAAGATACCCATGGTGAGCATGGTAAGTGGGACACACTGTATATATAATATATATCTATGTGTACCACTGGTTCAATTCCATCAACTTACGACAAAACTTGGAGGCTAGTTCACTTCAGAGCCCACCATAACAGGCCAAGAAAGCATGGTGGGCTCATTTACTAGGCATTGGATATTTTACTCGAAAATCCAGAAGAAGAGCAATAGACACTCAACACACCATATCTAAATCTTGTTTTTTTCATTGCTTTTCCGGACAGTCCCTGGGCCGCCAGGATACTAAAACCTCGATAATAACCTTTTGAACACTTCCTTCTCTCTTTGCACATGTCGGCTTCTCGTCATCATCTAGAGTTTCTTCCCTTTTGAATAAATCCAAACATTGTGATAGTCTTAGTTGACCTGTTATTCGTGGTATTGAGAGGGAAAGATCCAAGAAAGGATCGAAGGACACTGAACAATGACCATAATAAGTTCATTTTAATGTAGATTTTAACTGGCCAACACAGTAATCCACAATTTTGGAATAGTCTGTCCTTGAGTAAATGTATATTATATTTTGTTTATCTGGTTGAAGACATTCAGGACCCTTATTATTATTATTTTATGTTATGAACACTATCAGAGATCCAAAAGACATTCACTTTTCATAAGATTCAAAATTATACCTATAATCAAAAATTTGAACATGAACTATTTTGAAAGGTATTTACAATAAATTGTACTAATTCTTATTAAATCCATCAATAACTAAATAAATAAATATTTTTATCTATTCCCTCACATTTATCACATAGCATAAGGTGCCATTACTATGGCTGTTGTGTCAACTCATTAATATTTACAATGCTCTCCAATTTCAATGGTATAGGAATTTTTCAATTTCCAGACTACTTCTCCTCTAAATTCTTGTCTCTTGCTAACACTGCTTCATCAAATTTGACCATATAAGTGGTTCCTTTATGCCAGTGAGCTGTAACTTTGGCTGGCTAAAAATAAGAACATACGAATTATGATACAAATATAAGAGACATTTTGCTCATTGGGATTTCAAATTAAGATTGTAGCGCTACCGGCGGCGGACGATGAAGTACTTTCTACGACATTGATTTATAACCTTACCTTTTCTTCCATATAGATTTCATTGTTTACTTTGTTTATTTCGTGTATTGAGTATTTGAAGCGTGGATTAGGCCCTTTAAACATTCTTAAAACTGTGATTTCGATGATTTTTACTTTTTATTAATGTTCATTTAAATAAATGATTATTGGTGTTAGGATTAATATTAAGGTGTTAATAGTTACCTCGTTAGAAAACAGCCAGTGATAAAATACTTCAATGGTCTTCTTATAAACAAAGACAAATGGCCCAATTAAAATTAAGTTTATTGGACTTTCTGAGGTATGTTGAAGTGACCGAAAGTTCTCGGTGTGTAGTAGAAGGTGAAGAAGTCCTCAATGCAGACCATATAATATTATATGGAAAAAATAAATGGAACTCTTCAGTGACAAAAGTGTGTGCCCTCTGTCTCCAGACAAGTGCTCTGCAATCCGAGCCTCATCAAGTGAGTGGAGAACTCAGAATTATAGACAGTTATATTAAAATTATGCAAATGTAAATAAGTCAATAAAAACAAGATACCTACCTACCTTTGTTAATATAATCTTCTTGCTTAAAATAGAGCGAACACACTTTCATAAATTTGCTTATTGGTTTGGCAATCCGAACCTTCAATATCCAGGCTTCTCTTCTTGAGATTAATTCTCGTCCCATCTCCGTTTCAAAATAAACCTTTGGGTCATTTTCCTCGGGATATCTTTGAAAAATTAATTTCTTTTGGCCTAGGAATTGCAATGTGGCACAGAACAATAACCATTGTAAGTCGCCATTATAAGACCGGAAGGGTCGCTTTACTTGTAAAAAGGCAATTTCTCATCACTAAATTAAGATGAAATATAAACGGTTCAAAGAAAGGCTCTATATTCTTAAAAAATCAATGGAAAACAAACGATACGAAAGTGTGGTTAGAAAACACTGTCGCAGAAACTAGTTACATTAAAGCCACCAGAGTGAGTATCGCTTAGCATGAAATGCCAATAGATCAAGAATGATAAAGAACTTACAAATCCAGTTCCTGTTAAAACTGCCTCGACAATTCCAGCTGTGAATACAGCACAATTCAAGCTACTCTTATCACGTGGTACTGAGATAAATCTATTCACTAGTGGGTCTTTTTCCATTAAATAATAGGTATTTTCATCATCATTGGAATGTTCTAGTTTATCAGCTTCCTTTCCAAACAATGCCTGATAATAGAAATAAAAATAGATTGTTTTCTAAAGATGAATTAAAGGTACATACTTTCCATAAGGTCGACTTCACAAAAAGAAGAATATTCAACAACTTAATTTCCCTTTTCCCTCCTCTTTCTCGAATAAAATAGAGGTCAATGAGTTTCACACCAACTGTTCTTCCAAGATCATGCAATCTACAATTTAGGTCAATTTTAAAAGAATTCCTTACAATGTGAGATCATTATTTACTTGTTTTGAAGTTCAGGAACAGTCTGGGATTTGTTCTGGCAATATTGAACTGCTTCAGAAAATAACAATGCAAAACAACTTAGCGAAACTTCTCCTTTGCCTTTACTCAACGGCTTGTCTAGTATACTCAAACGATTTTTACTCGAGCTCATAATTATTTATTGCTTAATTTATTGAAAATAAAAAAAATTGGAAAAATGTTTACTATGAATTATAAACAAGAAACCAACATTCGTTGATTTGTTCAATTTGACAATTTGTAATTTGTTGATTTGGAGAAACGTCAAAGTTACTTCTTCTTCTCTTCAATTTCAAAGTTTTCAGTTCTCTTGTCTCTGTTATTCACGAAAACGCGCAAAGGGTGCGACACCTACAGTCCAAAATATATACTTCGAGGATGGGGAAAACAAACCAAGTCGCCATTAGAGTACATGTGATTTGAGTAGCAAATAATTAACATTTTCTTGGTTTTCAAAACAGTTTGCTGAAGTTTAATGTATCAAAATACTTCTTAAGATTCGAATAATGAGCAGCAAGTGCAAGAGGTATTACTGGGTCGTGCAGTTTAACCAGTTATAAAGATACAAATGTATCAATATACATCTTCCTAAAAGATCCAAAATTGTGCAAGGTGTGGCAGAACATTTTGAAAATTGAAAAACCTATTTCCAAATACATATCTGTGTGTAGCAGGCACTTCGTAGAAACAGATTATAAAGGTAATTTCAGAAGATTTCATACCATTATACTGTATCTTGGCAATTTCAGTCATTTCAAGGAAACTTCTAGATGTTCAATATTGACTATAATTTTAATGCTCTTTACATTTCAATTGACTTCATGAGGCTCCGATGTTGAAGCAGAATGTAAAACCAGCCCAAATATCTCGAATTTCTCCACATGTTTAACATGTTTAAATGTTGACACAAAATACGTCCGCTTTCAATGCATGTTCGCGTTTCACTATCTGCCGATATCTATCGCCAATATATTTGGATATGTCCTCTAAATTGATCTCTCAACAAGTACCATCCTTCAAAAAAGAAATGATTTAGTTATCATTGAATTAAATGGGGGTTTACATTTTCCCTCCATTCCATTGACAAGTTTGACAGATACTGCAGCGCCAACTATCGAAAAAATTTCCCCGAAGGGAACTCACCGACATATATGGAACTCGGTTAGGGCCGGTTTATCTTTGTTCGACTAAGAGCAGGTTTTATAGGTTCCGTTCAAACGAAAGATCAAATTTCAGTTTATTTCCGACACGTAAAAAGAAACATAAAAAATAATTTGTCTATATAAAGAGTTTATATCAAAAATTCGTTGGGGTTTATAAACATTTATAGTTGGTTCGCGACAGATTTTTTTTTAATTGTTTGCTTTTATTTATTGAATATGATTGGCACATATTGAAATTATACGTTGTTATTTCAAGTGAATCAATGAAAAGTATAAATGGCTTTTCTATGCATTAACGAATTTTTTTTTATTTCTGATTTTACAGCTAGAGTACTCCAATAACTGTGGAGACATATGATTTTCTCAATAATTCACCACATATGCATGAAGGCACTGATGAGCAAATTCGCCTAGTAATGGCATTTTTGACTTCTGTCCAATTTCAAATTGAATTGTTGTTAAAATTGTTATTTCCCTCAACCGCGACTGCACTCCTACGCGCAACCCTCACCTTCAACCCATACCTTTCAACGTTTGGTCCCATATGCACCAGACTGGTGACCATGCTAGGAATCGACCCTATATGATTGAGAGACGTACGCTCTACCATACCACGATCACCACTGCCCTTATCCGGACTATTAACATTATCACCTACGCAGGCATTGTCACTTATCGTTACATTCCTTTTTGTCTTCGATTTGAATGGATGCATTGAACAATAAATACGCCTGTTCCATCTCGTCAATGGTCGACTTCAACATCATGCATTCCTGATGATGAAATAATGTCTATTGAAAATAATAATTCTGATTATTCATCAACTCTTGTTACAGAATTTGATAGTTCTGCAGACGAGGTTTCCTCTTTGGATAATGGATTCGTATTCAATTCAGTTACAGAAAATACTTTTCATGAAACTAATAGACTCGCTAACAGATATGAAACATGCGAACAGATAAGATGAATAATATAACTGCACCATGTAGGGATGTTTTGTCGATATTTGTAGAATTTGATAATTTCCACATTGATTCCTTGAGAAAATCAAACAATTGGTGGAGTATTTGGACAACAGGGAGAAATTCAGAGCTGTTATGAGTGAATAATGTTGTCCTTTTCTTTTTATCAAAAATATCTTTTTCAGGTCGATGAAGTTTCAAAAATTGGGGGTTCATCATTATATGATTTTATAAAACGTTGTCTTTCATCCAATATAACAAATGATTTTGCATCAGAATATAGCTGGTATGGGGCAAAAAAAGAGTTTTTGTTGAACTCAAATTGGCTAAACTTTTACTAGGTAATGAGAATATATTTCATATAAAGTTCTGCCTATAATGAAGAATACACATAGTAAATTTTTCAATAGAGTTTGATTTTATTCCCAAACTTTAGAAAATTAATTTCTTATTCCGGCTTGAATTTTCTTCACTTATGTGGTATAGGATTAGTGTTATAAAAATAAAATAAAAGGGATGCTTGAGCCTTTAGATAAAATTCACGTGAAAATGGAAGGGAATAATGATCACAGAAAAAAAAAAGAGTATAGCCAGTTTTTTGGCCTTTAAGTTTTATTATCATTTCGAAGTCAGCGTCAAAATTTCGAGAAAAAGGTGGTAATTTGGAGAAGAAAGAAGATTTTCGACATAAAAAGTCAAAATTTCTAGAAAAACGTCGAATTATCGACCACAGAGTAGACGGCTTATATTATTATTTGACTATGAGAATGTGAATGTACTTATGCGCATCAGAAATGACTAAAACTAAACGAGAAAGAGGAATTTGTTGTGTAGTATAGACATAGGTATATTGGCTTCTTATTTTGAGAAGAAGTAAGCTGGGTTGCAGTAGCAAATAGCAGTTGATAGATTTTGTGTGTATGTTCTTGTATATTATAGTGTGTATGGTTGTGTGGTTTATATTTTTCAAAATGAGCGACGATAGGCGAAATATTACGTATTTATTTGCTGACGACACGACATTCGTTTGTTCGGGTATAATGTGAAGGAAAAATTATCTAACTGGAAAATGTTGAACGATTTGAATATATTATCACCATGGCTTCAGGGACCCGGACCCAAATGAAATATCGGTTCCGGTTCGGATTCGGGTCCAAGGGAAATTGAAAATATCGGTTCCGATTCAGTTTCGGTTCTCAGAATATTATTTCGGTTCGGTTCTGACAATTTTTTTCGGTCCAAACGGTTCTTTTCGGTCCGTTTCCTATATATGTATATCAGTAATATATGCGGAAAATAGTATTTAGCAGCTTCTTTTCTACTCCGATAACTAGAATGGCATTTTTTTGAACTCATAACATAGCATCGTTATTTTGCGCCCCATTCTTTCAAATTATATGTACCTATATCCAAACAAAACTGCTCCAGCAATGGAAATGGATAAGACCAGTGACTCCAGTGCAAAGAGACAAAGAGTAAACGATTTGTAGGTACTCTTTACTCCAGTGAGTGGCAGTGACTTTAATTAACGCGCCAAAACCAAAGAGTACACCAACTAACTGTACTCTGTGGCCAAATGCCCAAAACATGAACCATAAATGAGAAAAATAAAGTCTTTCCACAAAACAAGTCAGTTAACACTAAATTGGTGAATTTATGCAACAGTCATAAGTTTTAAGTCATAAGGAAGAATTATCGTCAATGATTGGTTAAAATAAACGGACCAACCAATCATTGACGAATATCCTTCCTTATGACTTAAAACCAAGATGCATATAACTCCTGGTGCGTTTACTGATTCGCTTTTGTTTCAACTAAAGTTCTTGATCCTGTAATTGCGTCAATAGAGTTTGTTCCATTCGTCAATGGATGACGCTTAAGTCGAATATAGTGGAGTTTCCAACAATCCAAAGTGCCTACTAGATACATTTTTTGAGTTTTTGAACGATAACATTATTTTGAGGTTATATACTTATATGTCAATTACATTGCATATTAGTAATGGTGGATTTATGCAGCAGTCATAAGGAAGAATAATTGTCAATGATTGGTTGGTCCGTATATTCCAACCAATCATTGACGAATATTCTTCCTTATGACTGCTGCATAAATCCACCATAAGATGTATAACATATTAGGCTATCCAAGATGCTGTCAAACTAAAATCAAGATGGCCGCCTGAAGGCACACATTGTATTTGTTATTGATTGAACGAGACTGATTATTGTTCATGTTCATCTATTGGAGTGAAATTTTTGTATGAAACTTTGCCGAATAAAAAACATGCCTACAAAGTGTTATGTTGTAAATTGTGGAAGCCGTGGAGATCGCGACTTAGTGAAGTTTTTAAAAATTCCTAGCTAGCTACATTTTGATAATGTGGTATATTAAATCAAAGACTAGATAGATAGATGTTTATTAAGTAGGATACCCTAATATACATAGTTCCATGTTACAAAATAACAAATTAGTAGGTAAAAATATGTAACAAGTGAAAATAAATTACTTTGCGATATCTGACACTCGGTGTGTAAAAAAAAACGACCAATCCAATGAAGATTTGAAAATAAAAATAGATAAATGTGTAGGAAATCATATATTACAAATAATAGTGTTGAGGAAACAGTCATAACTTCATGCACTGAGAACCAATCCAGGGGTTTTTTGGTACATCGTACAGTCCTATAGGGTCCAATAGAATTTCACAGATATCATTTTCACACTGCAGCACAACTCGGCCATCCTCACCTTTTCACAAAGACACCATCTTTACTCTAAAAAATGTCTTCCTTTTATGAAACTTAGGTAGCACAACTACTTTACGAAAATTGTACGCTTTTGGGAAATCAACTATCCAGAATTATTCATCTGGGAAAATTTACTCATGAACATATATCCTTAGGGTGACCAAATCACAAAATCGCAATATTTTCATTCAGTTAGTTTCATTTGTAAATGAGTTTGGTAATAATAAGCATGGTCACGTTTTAGGGTAATTGCAATTCCACCGCTTATAATAGTTGAGGTTTTTAAATTTGAATACTGCCCCATATCAATATTCCTTAATGAATATGGACACTTCACTTCCATAGCAGCCACAAGACATCGTCTCATCAGGAGAACCATCAATTTATTAAATAATCTATACTTTCAACAAAGGAATATCCATTCGCTGTGAATGCCTCATCTGAAAATTAATTGGAAACATTAATAAACAGTTCATAAATTACGAAAAATCAGTACCTACCTTGGCAACAACAACAGTATGTTCATCCATTTTTCTTGCTTCACAATCATGGGCAAATCCAGCTTCAAGATATTTATAGCCTGTTAAACTTTTGTAGGCCTTCATTGGCTTTCTTGTTTATGAGTCAACAGCAGATATGTAATAATGTCGAATGCCGTTACTGTTGTGAAAAGATCTAGAGATATGTCCATTTCACAAGGAGTGAAAGTAAAAGGATCCATGCACTTTATCACTCTCCTTTTGTCTCTATAGATCGATGCAGTGTCTTTGTTTACTCGTTCTAATGATAATAAATAAATCACTTTTAGTTAAAACAGCCATAATAACATTTCAAATCACAACTAACCAAAACTATTAGCAGTAGAAGCTAGTGCCAAACACAAACACCATTCATGTGTGCCTACAGCCGGCCATTTTTAAAGAGCCGTGGTCACGTGTTCTGGATAGCCTAATTGGTATTTATCGTGTGATTTTTCTGTTCTTTTAATACTTTTCGCTCGGTTCGGTAGTTTTGCGACGTTTTTAGTTGTTGGGTTATTGTTATTTATTTGTTCTTGTGTTTTTCTGTCATTCGTAAAAGTTAGGGTGGTGTATAGCATTTTTTTGTGAGTCTCGACTTCGACATGACAATCATGACATGGTTCAATTTGAGGTTATGTCCATGACGCAGCATGCGTTTGTCAAAACGACATGTCAAGTCATCATGATCGGTAATGATTTGCCTGCCATCTATGTTAAAATTGAGTAAACCCTCTTGACGCAATAAAAATGTCATGAATCAAGCAGGCCGTACATCAACAGTTTTGGATGACAATTTCACAGCTATAAGTAATTCCACCAGGAGTTATATGCATCTTGCTTAAAACTTATGACTTATGACTGCTGCATAAATCCAAGGAGACTAAATTTAACAAGGAGAGTTTAATCCCCATAAGACTATGGGGACACTAGTAGAAAGAGTAAACCCTCCTTGTTAGTTAAGTCTCTTTGGCATAAATCCACTGAAATAGAGTATATTTCGTTTTAACTCCGAGAGTTCTAACCTTTGACAGCTGTTTCGTGCTAACGCACTCATCAGAAAGGATTTATGGAGCTCTCGAAATCAAAACGAATCCACTCAAGAATTAATACCGTGAGGCAACACATACTATAACAGTAAGTTATTCATGACATCTACAGTCACTAGTTGAAACTTAATTTGACACGAACCAAGGAATCCAAAAGTAGAGGTTTGTCCACAAATTGACAGGCAGCCAACAATTCGTTGTTCTGACCAACCCAAGGTTCAATCAAGTTTCTAATACGTTATGAGGAACGCAAGCAGAATCTAAGTGAAAATAGAGTATATTTCGTTTTAACTCCGAGAGTTCTAACCTTTGACAGCTGTTTCGTGCTAACGCACTCATAAGATGTCTAGAAACCATGGTGTTTGCACTTATAGCTGAAAAACTGTGGGATCAAATTGAAGACACCTGCCTACTTGATTCTGCTTCATTTTTGACAATAACGTTCTAGTACCGAATTTACCGCCAGAGGGCTGACTCCGTTATGTTTATGCACAGGGTGTTTATATTTTCGTGCCTATTTTTCATCCATGACCGGGTGGCATGACTGGCATGACCACAGACCTCAGCGACGACCGGTGACCGTTCGGAATGACTTCGGATTCGATGTTCCGTTGATGGATGTGTGTTTTGTGACTGCTGAAGTGTTTATAACCTACTCTTTGGTTATGTTGATGAAATTTCCAAGGAAAACAGTGAAAATTTAATTATTTCGGTCCTTGTGAGATGCTCATGTTGTGGAAGGATTGAAAACGAATTATACAACAGTTTTATTTTTACGTTTATGGTAAGTACCAAAAATCTCATCCTTTCTTGAATTCGATCATTCTTGCATGCTTCCATTACTTCAAATTTTTACTTAAAAGATCAAGATCCAATAGATGAATAAAATTCTAAATATATCCTGGTTAATTATCACTACTTATCAACAACATATCACGTTTTTACTCTTGTTGAATATGAATACCTATGTGATCAACTTTTCAAGCTAATGTTTATACTGAGCGTAGTTTGAACATTTTGTTGATGAAAGGAATGTAAAAGTATATTTTCTAACAACTCAATTGCACTATTATCTACCTATATCTATGGTTCATACATCAACATGGCACAAAATACTCTTTGTAAACTTATTTGGTCATTGGAAGTAAAATTTGACATTTGAGATACTACTGATCAATTCTAAATTATAAGTTTTGGGATGAAGGCTTAGGTACATATACTTTCAAGTTACTATTTTCATTACTGATATGAAAAATGAAATGGTTTTATGAAGAAGTAACAAACCTTGCATAGACACCAATAAAAAGCTTAGTATCCAAGATTTACTGATCAGTGAAAACAAAGAAACAATGTATTTATAAAATCACCAACATGAAAACTGATTTGCTAATATAATGACTTCTTAGAAGTAGTCGTGGTGCTAGAGGGTTTGCCACTCACCCTTATCCCACCGACTGCCACTGAGCTAGAATAGCTCGGAATCCACTCTCATGTAAGCTTTAAGTGCCGGATATCCCTTGCTCACACAAGCTCATGAGCAAAATGGTTTCTCCGGAAACCTGAGGGATTCATGAAAACAAATTTTAAAATTTTCTTTTTTTTGGTGAAGTAAACTTCTACTGTTTGCAGGTGTTGGCCTAATGAGAAAATGTATGTGAAGATGTGTTGGAGAAAATTTTGGACGTTGCTGTCACACTCTGGGAAAAGTGGAACAAAAATCATGAAAACAGAGGTAACTATCATTTAATTTCACAATTTGAAATGACATACATTTTAATGAAATGGAGAAACATACATTTCTGGAAATATAAAGTATTGCTGAAATGTTTTAAAAGTTTTCGAAACATTATTTCAAGAATACCCCAATCATGCACTAAGAATAAAATTTAACAGCAATATTAACGAGGAGATTTTTTGTTTTTAGGAATGTTCCAAGAACCGACTTATTTATTTATTTACGGTTTCACCATTAGAAAAAATATAATCACAATTACAGAACAGTGAAATACTACTCTAAGAAGTTAAATTTTTTACATAAAATTGAATTTTAAATATATCATAAATTCTAAAAATCAACAACTAAGTTTTTATCTTCCAGAATTCAGAATACCAATGTTTAGGATAAGAATGTAAGATTAAAATATGGAAAATAACAGCTTCCTTAGTGAACAATGGGACAATGTTTAGGAAGTTGGCAGAAATGAAGGGGTCATTGGTATGATGATGGGCGTTTGTTTGTTTTTTATTCTCGTACAGTTGCATGCGCTCATTCTCGCCTCAATGACTCCTCTGGTAGTACTGTAGGTTTTTCCCGAAGTTGAAATAGGAAATGCGCTACCTTTTTTGTCAAGTCGCCCTGGAGGGCAGATGGTGATAGTACCTCCTTTTAATCTGGACTTATGTTTAGATGGAGGAGACTGTCACTATTACAGTTTAGATATATATTTGAAATGCTTTGAAAATAAGTTAAAAAACTTCTGACAGTAAAGTATATTTTGACTTTGACTATATTTATTAGATTTTTTTCAAAATTTAGACCACATGTACAATTTCAAAGAAAAAATCTATTGAAACTCTGAACTACAAAGAAAATCATATTAGTAATTTTCACTTTTGAAGTAAATGAAATATAACATTCTGACAATTCAAGAGATGTTGTTGACTTGCTATAACTAAAATTATTGACTATTCTGTGAAGTATTCTGTAAGTTCTGTCCCACTTGAAAGGCTAGCAGTGTATAGATCTTTTCTCCATATTTCGGTTGAATATAACTTTATGAGCTTGAAAGCCATCTTGAATTCATTTTTTGATTCATATTCGAAAATGTTTTTGAAATGGGAAAACAAAACTAAACCTTCTGGAATCTAAAATGATAGGATTACTATGTCTGGCAAGCAAAGTGAATTTGCTGAATTCGTCTGAAATAAGGAACAAAAATGCTTGTGTTACAGATAAGACATCAATTAGAATTTTCACTAACCTGCCCGATAGTGCCTTAGAATACTTTATTTGCTCAAAATAACAAAACATGTTTTAGCACCTTAGAAAGTATTGTCACCATTATCAAAACTTTGATTGGGAATGGATTGTTTTCTGATGCTTTATAAAAAGCATTTGTGATGTGAATGAACCTTCCAATCTGAGACCAATTTCATTATTACCAGCCTTATCGAAAATAATCAAGAAACTCGTCAAAAAGAGACTGGATTCGTATATTATAAAAAACAAAATCTTGACTGCACAACAGTTTGGTTTTCAACAACATTCTCCCTATCTAAGGCAAGATTTTAACCTTACCAAGTCTTTATAATATATTGGAAACTGTGTGTCTTATTCATAGACATCTATTCAGACAGAAAAATCCAATCAATACAAGACTTCGTCATATTTGGTCAGAATTGGTAAAAAGCTCATTCGTTTATAATGTAGAGAAAATGTTTAACCACCTGCCAAGTTCAGTGAAAAATGAAGGAGCTTATGTTTTATTCAGGAAAGCTGTTATAGAATTTTTACTTCGTAGACCTTATTATGAATTTCGTGAATTTTTTTGCGGAAGGATTATGAGATGTTTTCTGATTTTATTAAATGTATATATTGTGTATTTTATTGTTCGAGTTATATTTCAAGGTTTTAATCTGTATTACCCATTTTGTATCGTATGACCCTTTTACACTCAGTTTTAATAATTGCTCTATCCACAAGATGTGTAATATTTGACAATAAATAAAGTATACTTGATTGATACTCTGAATTTCTTTTTCAGCATCAAGTTATTTCTCAAGCATTTGATGAGGTGTGGAAAATTGGAACACAATCTCAAATTCCTTGAAGCATCCATAGGATGCTCACACCAAGATTACAGGCTATTCTCAACACCAAGATGTTCCCACATTTTCCAATTCCAAAGAATAACACATTCAAGAATGATTTTGGACAAAATTTCCTCAATGACATCAACTCCACTCAAAAAACATGCCAAAGCTTGGATACCACGACCGGCAAATAGTTGAAACATTAGAATCAAAGCATGGTCCCTAAGATTGTCTTTGTTAGTTTCTGGAGTATCATCACCCAAGTCAACAAATCCGATAAAATCCATCAGATTTTTAACAAACTTTTTAGTTTTTGTTATTTTGCATTCATCCACCAAGAGAGATACATGTTTTTCCTATTCTGCCAAATGCTCAGTTTTTTCTTTCAATAGTGAAAAAACTCTTTTCTGGATGACAAAACTGCCATCTAGGTTCCTTATATACCTTAAAAACAACGATTAGTGAATATGGTAGTAGAATTACACCCTTATAAATTGCTTTTGCTCATACCTAATACCGCTATCTACTTAATTATTTTAAATATTTTTATTGTAACTAAACAGCATTTTTTATTTCAATTAAATCAATACTACTAGAGTATAATTCTGAGTTAATTAACTTAATGTTGAGTAGAATATTTAACTTTGTAGAATATTCAGTATTTAACTGCTAGCTCGTAGATTTTTTCCTCAATGCATGAAGTTCATCATAATCCATTATTATTATTACCATTAAATTGATGTTCACAGTATTTTAACAAACCTAAGCCTTTAAAACCTGAACTTTGATAATGGGATTGTTTCATGTGTCAATCGAGCTAGGAATCGCACGTTAAAAGGTAAGACCTCGTTAATCCTTGGCTCGCACAAGTTTCGACTTCTGAGGGATGCCGTTCGTAAGGGAACGACAGCTGGTTAACGGAAAAAACAATTTTAACAATTTTTAACAATGATACAAATTTTATCAATAAAGGATTTAAATATATTCAATACTCACCTCGACTGGGTACATGGAGATGGTGAGGTAGTATATTATTTTCCCTCATTTGATTATATAATTTTGTACTTTTGATTTTAACCAAATTGCAGATATTCATCAAGTCCAAAGTATATCTTTTACCTGTTTTCTTGCATTGACTAGCTTTACAACATGTTTTTATCATTTCTTGTCTATTCACTTGGAGATGTCTTATGCAGTTTTCCAATTTATTGGAGTCAATAAATTTTTTTCTCATTTTAATTATTATAGATTCCAATTGCCTATTGCTTTTTCTGATATAGAACTGTTGTTTAGTTTTAGATTATTTAAGAAATCATACATTTTCTTTTCGCTCATTTTCTTTTAAAAACTATTATATTTTGAACAGAATCTACATAAGTAGAAATGAAAATTTCACAGGAAGGACTTGGTTGATCCTTTGCAAATATATATTTCATCTACCATTTTTATGTAATCTTCTAAATTCTCAATGGTAGTGACAAAGTCTATGAAATAGAAAAATTTGTTTGAAGCAACAGCACAAATTGAGTGATTCCTCAAAACCACTGTTCGCTTAAGGAAGGGTAAATCATTATTCATTGCTGTCAATTTTGAGAGTACTACATGTTCCTCTAATTTATGATAACCCCATCTATCATGGAGCTTGATGTTAATATTATCTTATTAAATCAAAGAATATAGGTCTGTCATATCAAATTTTTCTGTTAATGAAAATGTTTGTTCTATCTCGGAAGTATCAGGTATTTCTGTTATTGGACTTGGTAAAGGAATATCTGGTATGGTTGAGTCGGAGGCGGTGTTATCACAAGATGGACCAGGAGAGGAGTGAAACGAAAGATTGGAAGCCATACTAATATAGAAACATTGATTAGTATATGCCTACATATTTATTTTGATACAATATAATAATAAACTTCTTTATTCAGCATGTACATACAGTTAATTTACATTGTCACAGGTGAAAATGTATAATACATTAACATGTATAAAATACAATTTAATCCATCCATTGAATTAATTTAACGAAGTCGATTACCTGTTATCTAGATCAGTGACTTAATTTCAAAAGTATAGTATCAAAGAAAAAGTTCTTGAAATTGAAAATCAGTTCATTAATAGACATTGCTTTCAAAAATAACTTATTTCAAGTAACACTGTTATTTCAATAAATTTTAACATTTTATGTGATTTGAGGAGTTTCTCCACTTCATTAGCCATGAGCAAACTGAAAATGCAAAACAAATAAATCAATTAATAACTGTAGAGGCAATGAATTGGGTGAAAACAATCAGAGTTTTTTTTTTCGAGTATACTGAAATCTTTGTGTAGGTTTATCAGCCACTTCTACGAAAAAATGTAAACCAAAACGAAAACAGCTATAATTTGTTTTGATAAGGCTGAAATACAATTGAAGTTTTGTTTTAAGCATTAATTTTTACGATTTCAGATTTCCTTTTAACGAGAAACGTATTGTTATTCTGGTCACGCCACACAGTCTTGTTAGTAAAATTAAATCTTTCAATTCTTTTTGCGCCCTGTTTTATTTTTAAAATCTTCAAGCTTAATACATAAATCTTCTATTGTGTTTCAGCCTATATGTAGCTAAAATACAATATTTCATATCCTGCAATCACAAGTAATTTTTTTTGAATAACATTGTTTACGTATTCTAAAAAGAGAGACTTTTCTCTAGATACCTTCATATTTGAAAAAAGGTATTCAAAGTTTGGATTATGCATTTTGGGTTTGAAAGAGATTTTTTTCTATTTGTATACAAATATGTCACTGCACACAATGAATTATCACTAGGAATTGAGAAAGCAATTATCGGAGGGTTTTAAAATCAATGAAACTATTCCAGTGTCTAGTTATCAGATTTGAATGTTGAAAACTTCTTGTTCAATTTGCTTATTCATGAGGTTGAGCTCACAAGATTGGAGTAAAAGAAACACCATTTGATAATTCAGTGTTGAAAAGTTACTGAATACTGTTAGAAATTTGAATTTAAATAGTCATATGGATGGTACTGCACCTTTCAATAGCTTCCTTGAACCAATATATTCTCTTCGGCAGAACACAGGTGTCCAGAAACTGGAAGGTGTTTTCCAATGGTATCAATCCATGTTTGGAGTCAATCATTCTGGAAAATATGGATGTCTTAGCATACTATAAGGTAATATATGTATGTGAGCTCCACTTACTACTAGCTCAAGTGCACACTAGCTACATATCTCATCGCTCTCCAAGTAAAGCAAGTTTTCTCTGTATATTTTCATAACAATAAACTTTTTTTCTAATGAATTTTATTTCATTCGTCAGGCAGAAGTGATTCAATAAACTGTGTAACATTAGTCAAGGAAGTAGCTGTTTTCTATCGAATATTTGCCTAGTATGCTAAATAGTAAGAATAGTGGAGTGAAGAAGTAGTTCTAATTTGTTGAAATTATTATAACCGACAGTACATATTTGATACTAGCAGTACATGAAAGTTTTTGGATATTTCATCAATGGGTCGTGGTGGTCGCCTGGCACAACGTTGATTCCCAGCTTGGTCACTCACTCTCTTGCATGACATCACACGTTAAAAGGTAATTATGGAGGCGTCTTGCCTAGCTAGCACAAGTATATCGAAGACTTCTGTTGCGCGTAGGGGTGCAACAGGTTGACAGTCCTATGAGAGAAGGTGATAATAGTCATCTAATCTTCCTAGTTATGTATTTTGTAATGGTGCTATGAAAACAATCCAGAATATTTCCTTGGTCTCAACAGTCTCTGCTTGATTTTTGAATGAATTTCACCTCACCATTCGACTACCAATCTGATATTCTTCAGAATGATTTATTGATAAAAAAAAATATTAATTTCAACTTGCCTTTGATTTGGGATATAGGGATTTCCTTCCTTTGACTCTCCACACAAAATACACATTCGTGTCATCTTCACTAGACACTAATAATATAAAGTAAATTCTCCAAGGAAATCTCGTAACTAAAATAACACACTGCACACAAAACTAACGGAAACAATACAAAAGAACAGGAAAACAAATTTTAACGGAAAACAGGATAAATACGGCGAACACAATACACCACAAAAAATATGAGGAGATAATGAATCACGACTGAATCAGAAAGTCAGAATCAGACTTAATACAAAAATAATGTCAAATGTATGACAACATTAACCCTTCTCGAACGGAACCAATAAGAGAACATTATAAAAATAAAAGTCGTGAACGCAAAACGCCGTTATGTACAAGTCGCTTAACAGTTTCTGTCAGCGATCTAAGCGCAGCGCGCGGTTATTATGGAACCAAGATGCATATAACTCCTGGTGCGTTTACTGATTCGCTTTTGTTTCAACCAAAGTTCTTGATCCTGTAATTGCGTCAATAGAGTTTGTTCCATTCGTCAATGGATGACGCTTAAGTCGAATATAGTGGAGTTTCCAACAATCCAAAGTGCCTACTAGATAAATTTTTTGAGTTTTTGAGGTTATATGTCAATTACATTGCATATTAGGCTATCCAAGATGCTGTCAAACTAAAATCAAGATGGCCGCCTGAAGGCACACATTGTATTTGTTATTGTTTGAACGAGACGATTATTGTTAATTTTCATCTATTGGAGTGAAATTTTTGTATGAAACCTTGCCGAATAAAAAACATGCCTACAAAGTGTTATGTTGTAAATTGTGGAAGCCGTGGAGATCGCGACTTAATGAAGTTTTTAAAAATTCCTAGCTAGCTACATTTTGATAATGTGGTATATTAAATCAAAGACTAGATAGATAGATGTTTATTAAGTAGGATACCCTAATATACATAGTTCCATATGTTACAAAATAACAAATTAGTAGGTAAAAATATGTAACAAGTGAAAATAATTTACTTTGCGATATCTGACACTCGGTGTGTAAAAAAACGACCAATCCAATGAAGATTTGAAAATAAAAATAGATAAATGTGTACGCAATCATATATTACAAATAATAGTGTTGAGGAAACAGTCATAACTTCATGCACTGAGAACCAATCCAGGGGTTTTTTGGTACATCGGACAGTCCTATAGGGTCCAATAGAATTTAACAGATATCATTTTCACACTGCAGCACAACTCGGCCATCCTCACCTTTTCACAAAGACACCATCTTTACTCTAAAAAATGTCTTCCTTTTATGAAACTTAGGTAGCACAACTACTTTACGAAAATTGTACGCTTTTGGGAAATCAACTATCCAGAATTATTCATCTGGGAAAATTTACTCATGAACATATATCCTTTGGGAGACCAAATCACAAAATCGCAGTATTTTCATTCAGTTCGGTAGTTTTGCGACGTTTTTAGTTGTTGGGTTATTGTTATTTATTTGTTCTTGTGTTTTTCTGTCATTCGTAAAAGTTAGGGTAGTGTATAGCATTTTTTTGTGAGTCTCGACTTCGACATGACAATCATGAAATGGTTCAATTTGAGGTTATGTCGATGACGCAGCATGCGTTTGTCAAAACGACATGTCAAGTCATCATGATCGGTAATGATTTGCCTGCCATCTATGTTAAAATTGAGTAAACTCTCTTGACGCAATAAAAATGTCATGAATCAAGCAGGCCGTACATCAACAGTTTTGGATGACAATTTCACAGCTATAAGTAATTCCACCAGGAGTTATATGCATCTTGTATGGAACTAACTCGTAATCCAACAGGTGGTACCGTCCGAAAAAATCAAAACAAAATCGAATCGTTAGAATTACCAGGTTATTTAGACATCTTACGCACTCATCAGAAAGGATTTATGGAGCTCTCGAAATCAAAACGAATCCACTCAAGAATTAATACCGTGAGGCAACACATACTATAACAGTAAGTTATTCATGACATCTACAGTCACTAGTTGAAACTTAATTTGACACGAACCAAGGAATCCAAAAGTAGAGGTTTGTCCACAAATTGACAGGCAGCCAACAATTCGTTGTTCTGACCAACCCAAGGTTCAATCAAGTTTCTAATACGTTATGAGGAACGCAAGCAGAATCTAAGTGAAAATAGAGTATATTTCGTTTTAACTCCGAGAGTTCTAACCTTTGACAGCTGTTTCGTGCTAACGCACTCATCAGAAAGGATTTATATAATACAACATAATATAATTTCATTTCAGTGCATAAATCCACTATAAATTCTGGGTTTTTTTGCTGTGATTCTGCCTGTCACTTGTCATTCTATTGATATCGAAGGAAACGTACCTTCTGTGACATCCACAGAATTTAAACTTTAGTTTAAACTATGTTTAAGTTCAGTGGTGACATCTCACATTTCATCAATGATTGACTTCGGATAGAACCGAAATTAACCGAAAAAACCGTTATATTTTTTAAGGGTTTCGGTTCGGTGCCACGAAATGATCGAATTTGAAATATGGTTTCGGTTCCGGTCCACGAAAAAATATCGGTTCCGTTACGGATTTCGGTTCAAAACGGTTCCGGTCCGGGTCCCTGCATGGCTTTCCAAAAACTATTGTCAAATTATTCGAAATATTCCTATGTATGTATTTGAAAAGGATTTTATCCAATTTTTTTAAATTTCTATTTGATTCAAATACTCCAATGATAAATTTGAGGTGTATAATAATTGATCAATATTTATTATGGCCTACATGTAACTGCGGAAAAGTGGTTCTTTTAATTCTGAAGAGCTAGAAAAACAGCACTCATTCATTATATTTGTCTAACCAGTCCATATTTATGATTCACCATGGGGTGAAAATAATCATCCGAAAATCGAAGCCTTATTGAACTCTGCAACGTTACTTGTGATGACACAAGTATCTATACTAGCAGGAAAACATTTTTTTTTATTTGAAGCAACCTACAAGATTTCTATCTGCTCTTTAATCTATTTCAGATCAACGAGATCTCTCGAAAAAATACTTTACAATCTCTTAATAGAATTTGACAGCAGATCACCCACAGACCTCATAGATCACCACTATACTGTTTCACACGTACGTCGCCATCTAGCGGAAAGCTGTAGCGTATTTCGCAAATGGCCGTGTACGATGTACACACGTTGTGAATATTTTTGACAATTTTGTTTTTTAGATAAACGAAGAAGAGCATTTTCCGTAATTGGTTAATGAAATGAATTCAATTTTTCCTTTTCTTCATAAACATCTTATTATCATTTATATCTGAATTAGTAACACACCGTGTACTATATTATAACGTTGAAGCAGTCGAGTGAATTTAGGTTTTCTTTTAGATACCTATTGGTAATTATTGATGGCTTTTCCGCAACCAAATGCTCAAAGAGGTAATCTATATAATGAGAGAACACTAATCACTAATTCTAATCAATAATTTTCTTCTAGAACTAGCCAACCGTAAGATTTTGGAAGAACTTCAACTTAAGAAGCAATTGCTTCTGAAACAAGGGGTAGCATCTACATTGAGTCCCTCAGCCTTACCAGTTTTGGGAACAACAACGGTTACCAGTACTGACAGTCATTCTATGAATTCACTCCAGAGAACAGCTCTACAAACTGCTAATTCTCAGTCTACTGGCTACTTCATAACACAAGAATCATCATTTGGTAACCTCATCTTACCCGTTTTACCACGTTTTGAAACAAAGTCCTAATGTATCCTTGTTTGAAACTGAGGCACTTGGAGGAACGACTGCAGTGCATTTCTGAGTTTGAAACGCCCAAGGTGTTGCTCGAACAATATGTTACACCCTCTCATTTGGGATCTCATATGTTGTACACTATACAGGTAATTGTGAATTGAATAAATTTCAAAGGAAACTGAAAACAGTTTTCAGTGCTTTTATGATTGCCTGAAGTTTGTTATAAAGTATCAGAAACTCATAAGAAGTCTAATGGTATCTAATTGTTTGTACTGAAAAATCTGTTCATTAAAACCTGGTCAAAGTAGCCTATCTTTTGCATATCTAGGATCATTAATTTTTTATAGTAATCTGTTTTTGCATTGAAAATGCAAATATAGTATATTTCCAAGAAAGACCTGTGGTGTAGTCACATTTTTCTAAAGAAATCGCGAATGATTTTTTTAGATATTTGACCTTGTAAAATAAGAATACTTGGTCCTGAAAATGAAGACTCGTTTATGAAATTTGGTGTCCTAACAGACTCTTTGAATGTTGACCTATTGAAGAAAATTCATTCCTATAGGTTAAAAAATGAATGTTTTATAAGATTGCTTCCATTGTAAATGGGTCACAATATATTTACTTATTTTTTTCATAATCCATATTATCAATCATTTCATTTGGAAATTATTATCTTGATTTTTTCTTTCACTTTAACAGCTGGCAAACATTGCAAATTCCAAATATACCATCTCACCTAGAGAGATTTTTGATGAACTCAATGAGTCTGTCCCCCTATTTTCAAACTCAAGAGTGACTGAACATCTTTGCCCAGAGTCATTCTTCTGTTGATCAACTTCTGTCTCATACAATATTACTTTTTCAACATAGAGTGTTCCATTGTCTTGCTCTCATATGATGTTCTTTCCTGTACTTCTTTCAGTATTCCCCACTTTTTCCCTGATTTGAAGATGTTTTCCCATAACATTAAAACATTGTGGATGCATATCAATAACATCATTGCAGACTCAAGTGTATTATATTATTAAATCTAAACCTATACCAAAATATCGTTAGAGAAAATATGAACTTAGTTATCATTTTAAATCACAGAACTGAAACTCACTGAATGGGATTAGACTTACTGTGTTATACTCTATACTTGTTCCTACCTTTCCATTAGAAAAATCACACACTCAAAAGTGGTCAGACATGACATGACAAAACTGCAATCTTCTGTTCAGCTGGTATAGAATTATCAGTTTGTAAGGGTGAAATGTAGGTACCTCACAATTTGTGGCTACCGTTTTCATTGCTTGTTGGAGATTATTAACAATGGATCTCACAATTTCAACTTTCTTTCACTCGGAAGTTGATTTCCTTCATGATTCTTTCTCTCTTGTTCCACAATTCACAGCCTGTACTGATTCAGATTTTGATTTTGTGTTTAGGTAATTCGTTTTTTGGCATGGTTTTTTGGAACTTTCCTACCAATTCTCTTAAGTATCTAACTCATTAAAAGTATTTAATTTTCAGGAAACTGCCAATTAAATTTATTTTCCGCTCCATGGTAATTAAGCCCAGTATCAGCATAAATGAAAATTGGTTCTGTTTTCTTTTGTTAAAGTCGAAATTGAACCATTGTAAAAATAAACACAATCCCAAAAATATTATAAACAAACACCGCTTTGAATGGTATCACCGATACTACTCTTTGGGGCTGCCTGCCTGATAAAGGGGGTGGAGGGGGAATTTCAATTTAAAAATTTCAAATGGCATGGGGGGTCAAATTAAACATCGTTGAAAAGAGAATTCAATTCTCTTTTCAACCATTTTTTTTTGTTTTCGTTAATACATATTTTAATCATTTTGATCTTTTTGCGTATCAAAATTTTCATGTTGATGTGCCAGCGCCATCTGTCAAGTAATTGCAATGGATCTTCTCTCAAAATTTCAAAAAGCAGTATCGATAATACCATTCAAAATTTTTTTTGTCCCAGTGTTCCACATCGAACCGTTCAAATTTATCAAGATCAGTATACCATTCACACGGTGAAAAAAAAATGACAACCTAAAAAATTGATAAGTAACAGGGCGGGACTAAAAATAGCCATCGGTGTGAAGTTAGCAGCCACTTTCTAGCAGCCGTTTTTATCTAGCAGCCAATTTGCCAGTGGCGCCGGGTGTGAAATTAAATTCGGATTTTGATCCGAATAAACTTCAATTTCTGTATATAAACTACTAGGTAAAAAGCCTGAGAATGATATACCGAGAGATGATTGATTTGCAGGCCGTCTAAGGGGCAGTTTGTACTTGTCGATTTTTTGAAAATCATTCCGAAACATTCCTCAAAAATGTTTAGCCAAGTTCATTTTCTGTATATAGACTACTGAGAAGCACTAGAATGATATACCAAGAGATGGTTTATTTGCAGGCCGTCTAAGGGGAAGTTTGTACTTGTCGATTTTTGGTAAATCATTCTGACACATCCCTTAGAAATGTTTAGCCAGGTTCATTTTCTGTATTTAGACTACTGAGAAGCCCTAGAATGATATACCGAGAGATGGTCGATTTGCAGGCCGTCTAATGGGCAGTTTATACTTGTAGGATTTTGGAAAATCATTCTGAAACATCCATTAGAAATGTTTAGCCAAGTTCATTTTACTTTTCTGTGTATAGACTACTGAGAAGTCCGAGAATGATATACAGATATATGGTTGATTTGCAGGCCGTCTAAAGGACAGTTTATACTTGTTGAATTTTGGAGAATCATTTTGAAACATGCCTCAGAAATTTTTGGCCAAGTTCATTTTCTGTATGTAGACTACTGAAAAGCCCAAGAATGATGTAGTGATTTGCAGCAAGTTTCTAAGTATCAAATAAATTCAAATAATCAAAATAAAACAACAGATTTGGAACGTTTGCCATAAACATAAAATATAAAAATCAAAATAGAAAAACTAAAACAAAATAAAACATAATTAAACAAAATAAATCAAACTCACTCACTCTGTATGTCACAAGAGTATAAGTTTTGTGATTATGTTTTGTGATTATGTTTTGTGACTAGTTTTGTGATTATGGTCCGATTTTACTCAATTGATATCTAGAGTTTTTCGGTTTGGAGATTATTATTCTTTTGTCAAAATTGAAAAGATAAAAATGGCGGCTCCAAAATAGACGACGAGATTTGTGATTATGGCCCGATTATATTCAAAACTGGTATCCAGAGAATTTTGTGGTCGAAGATTATGATTTTTTTTTCAAAATTCAAAAATTCAAGATGCGGTTCCAATATGGCGTATCTGTTTTGTGACTTTGTTCCGATTTGATTCAAAATTGTTAAGTGGGTGTTTCGCCTTAGCTTGAAATTTTAAACATGTATAAAAAAGACGGAAAAAAGTAAAAATAAAATTATAGTAAAACTGAAGAACATGCTTTACTCCTAACATTGACTGAAAAGTAGAAAATAATTTCAAATATAGTCATTACTCAAATGTAAAAAAGCGAAGGTGCTCTTCACAATTGTAAATTGTTTTGAGCTCTTGAACGCTAAATATTAGTAATACAAGAATTTACGAAACCCACACGCATTTTTTACATTTGAGTAATTACCATATTAAAAATTGTTTTCTATGGGCCATGATAGCCGAGTGGTTAAAACATCTATCTTTCAATCATTCGTTGGCTACCGGCGTGAGTTCAAATCTCACGACTCACGACTACAGACATTTTTCTGATGGCCCGAGAAAGTGCTCGAAATCGCACGATAAAAAGTAAGTTCTCGTCAATCCTCAGCTGCCGTTCGTAAGGAGAAGACAGCTGGTCAACGAAAAAAAAAAACAATTTTAATAACCACAATATACAGAAATTGAACATGGCTAAACTTTTCTAAGGAATGTTTCAGAATAATCTGCCTCTTAGACGGCGTGCAAATCAACCATCTCTCGGTATATCATTCTCGGGCTTCTCATTACTCTGTATACAAAAAATGAACTTGGCTAAACATTTCTGAGGGATGTGTCACAATTATTTACCAAAATCGACAAGTATAAACTGCCCCTTAGACGGCCTGCAAATCAACCATCTCTCGGTATATCATTTTTGAGCCTCTCAGTAGTCTAAAAACAGAAAATGAACTTGGCTAAACATTTTTGAGACATGTTTCAGAATGATATTCCAAAAATCGACAAGTATAAACTGCCCCTTAGACGGCCTGCAAATCAACCATCTCCCGGTATATCATTCTTGAGCTTCTCAGTAGTCTAAATACAGAAAATAAACTTGGCTAAACATTTTTGAGGGATGTATCAGAATGATTTTCCAAAAATCGACAAGTATAAACTGCCCCTTAGACGGACTGCAAATCAACAATCTCTCGGTATATCATTTTTGGGCTTCTCAGTAGTCTAAATACTGAAAATGAACTTGGCTAAACATTTTTGAAACATGTTTCAGAATGATGTTTCAAAAATCGACAAGTATAAACTGCCCCTTGGACGGCCTGCAAATCAACCATCTCCCGGTATATCATTCTTGGGCTTCTCAGTAGTCTAAATACAGAAAATAAACTTGGCTCAACATTTCTGAGGGATGTGTCAGAATGATTTTCCAAAAATCCACAATCATAAACTGCCCCTTAGACGGCCTGCAAATCAACCATCTCCCGGTACATTATTCTTGAGCTTCTCAGTAGTCTATATACAGAAAATGCAAGTGCAGAAGATATTCTCTGGTTTTGTGGTCCTCTTTTGTGAATTCTTTTAGTACAGTAACAGTAAAAAAAAATTTAAAAATTTCAGTTTTTTATAACTTTCTAGTGGCTACACCGCTTTTGAAAAATACAGTGGCGCTGAATAGATAATAGAAAAGTTTTCAATAGAATGCGTAACAAGACTCTTGTTCCAATAAAAAAAGGTGATGAGTGTCTCATTGTCTTTAGGAGAGATCGCATTTTAAACTGTATTTGACTCGACCAAACTTGTTCCATTCGAAAGTTATAAAGGAGAGAGACTAAAAATGCTCAGAGCAGAGTTGCCTTTTCTGTTTTTGAAAGGCGCATACCTGGCATTCTCGATTTACATCTTAACCTGGATCATGCTGAGAAGAGGCATTGTCGGGTATTTCCGTTTTCACTTTTGATAATGTTGGTCTTTCTATTTTACAGTTGTAAATAGCGTACTGCTTGTTCACTCTCAACATAAATGATAATCACGCCACTGGTACCAGGATATCATCATAACAATAACTACTGTTCTCGCCTTACTACCTATCTCTCATGAAAAAAAGTTTTATTAATATTAAGTTAGACGTAAAATATGTTACACCACAAAACAAAATAAATATATAAATGAATTAAAACTATCATTATACCACAGAGTATGGGTATAGGAGGGAGTATGACTCCTCTTAGGGCGAGTTGTACAAAACAAGTTCACCAACAGTTCAACTGAAACGAGTTCAGTTGTCAAGGAACTAGAAATTTTATTGGCTAATCCCTAGCTACTGCTGCGATGAGTTTACTTAAACTGTTTTGTACAACCTGCCCTTATAGGTGGTTGTTTTGGTTCTGACCTGCTGAGGACCTCGGCGGCAGGCAAACTAGTACACACCTGTCTCATGACAGTATATGTTGAGGGCGTCAAGTTGCAGCTTGTGTGGTGCCCTGCCTCCTCCAATTCAGGCAGGGGGTGTTTACTTTATGTAAGAAAGACATCAGGAAGTTGGCCATGGTGGTCGGCTGATAGAGCGTTCGCCTCTCAAGCGTAGGGTCGTAGGTTTGATTCACCGGTTTTCTTTATAGCATCACACGTTAAAATGTAAGGGCTGCGTCTTCCCTAGATCGCACAAGTCTTTCGAAGTCTTCTGAGGGTTGTACGTAGGGGTACAACAGGTTGACGGAAATAACAATTTTTTTACAATTTGAGATCGTTGCATAAGAGGCCGGAAAAACTAACGAAAACCAGGGTTTAGACTTTCTTGGTTTTACTAGTGATTGTCACTCGTCCCCTGGATTCTCCTGGAAAATATCCAGCGCTTTGTATATGACCCCACTATGCTTTTTTGTCCTGTTGTGGTGGACTCCGGACTGTTATTATATCCCTGCTCATTTCCAAGAATAAAGTGAATACATTTATCAGACTGCTTTTAGACCGTCGGATAGTGACAGATTTAGGTGCCCCATTTTCGCATACAAGCCTCGAATAGGGTTGAATAGTACATCGACGTTGAGTGAAATGGAGGGAAATTTATGAGTGGCTCCAATGCACATATTGTATGCGAAAATGGGGCACCTAAATCTCTCACTATCTGACGGTCTATTTCTTGGGAAGATCCTGAGCAGAACTCCAACGACCTTGTCCATGCTAGGCGCTTTGTTTCTATGGAGCCTCCTGATTGTTTCTAGAGAGCCTGATTGTTTCTTTGAGCTCCTCGAAGCTGGTCATCAGTTTCGAGTAGGTTCTGGCGTCCATTATGATCTTGGGGGTTACCATGCACGCTCTTGCTTTTATAGAAACTATCACTTGTTCTGGCGTGGTGGTGTTGATGGGCCGTAGTGGCCGTGCTGGTACAGCGTTCGCCTCAAGCGAAGGGTCGAGGATTCAAATCTCTGCATGACCATCGGTCTCTTGCATGGCATCACACTTTAAAATGTGAGGGCTGCATCTTCCCTAGCTCACACAAGTCTCTCGAAGACTGCTGAGGGTTGCGCGTAGGTGTGTAATCGGTTGACGGAAATAACAATTTTAACAATGTTTTAACAAGGACATTGAACACGACTGTCCTTTTGTAAAGAAAGAATCTTCAGTATCCTTTATTGTGCGGAGGTATGCAGCCGTCCATATTTTCATATGACCAAGCGAAGTTGTCGTGGTGGGCGGGACCCATATTGTCAGAACGAACAATATCAAATAAAGAAACTGACAAACTTTACTCCGTCAGATAGCTACTTGATCAGAAAATGAAATGAACAGATCCATACTTATCCCAACTGCACAATGTAAAACATCACAACATCAAACCGTATTTCGTCAGACTGGACGCCGGCAGAATGAAAAATATCGACTGTACTTTCCTGGATTGTTATTTCTCCTAACGTATTTTATACCTGCATCCGTTTCTATTGCATTTTCTTACCTGAGTTTTTTCTTACCTGTCCACTATACATTCTATTGGTTCAGTGTTCATCTGTTTGGTATAACAGTATCGAAATTTATTTTCAACAATACGAAGAGATAACAATTAGAACAAAAAAATGCCATTTTCTTGATATACACAAAAAATTATTAAAATTGAAAAAAATTCCGCACTGAATGAATATATGCTTAAAAATTCTTGACATGTATTTTTTAACCTACATTTTAAAAATAGTGTCAGCCAAATAATTTTATTTTTAAAACTTTTGCAGAGGCCTATATATGTATATCGCTATGAAATTTAGATTCCGAAAAATTTCAAAATTATCACAAGAGCCATATTTTATAACGAGACAAAATTAATGACAGGAAAATTTTATTCGTTAATTAGGTAAATAACAATTTTCTGAAATGAATTTTTTTTACGAATTATAATTATTTTTGAGAAAATTTATAATCTGAACAGTCAATTTTCGATTCTAATATACATATATACGCGTTTTTTTTTCTATACAATGTTTTACATAGATTGTTTTCAATACTTTTTATTTGCTCATTCATATATTTAATTTAACATACACTTAACTGAAACAACTGAATTTATCAAAATTCATTTTATTTTCATATAAAATTCTTCGAGTTTTTTTTTCGATTACTGTTGAAATTTTCTACTTTCAAATAGACCCATAGAAACAATTTGATACTTCTCTTCTAAAATAACTCACTCTTGAACACTGGTTGTACTGAAAAAAGTTATATATATATATATATATATATATATATATATATATATATATATATATATATATACATCTTAATAACGTTGTGCAACCGTAGACACGTGTTTCGAGCTTAAGCTCTCAGCAGTACGGTAAAATCAAGTGCGAAGATGTACAACACTTGGATGTAAAAATAGAAACAAAGGAAGTCAACAACAGGAAGCCAACCGTGGCGACGTTAGTTGTTGCCTTGTAAGCACAAGGTCTTCTGACCGAAGCCACAAATATGTGGTTGGCTTCCTGTTGTTGACTTCCTTTGTTTCTATTTTTACATCCAAGTGTTGTACATCTTCGCACTTGATTTTACCGTACTGATGAGAGCTTAAGCTCGAAACACGTGTCTACGGTTGCACAACATTTTGAGGGTTATATCCAATAAATTTTCTACTTATATTTTCGTATATTGCCCCTCGCTAAATCCATCCTTATTTGTTTTTTCCTGGGTAGGATTGTCCCGCTGGTAGCTATAGCTGCCTCCGTGGCGACGTTAGTTGTTGCCTTGTAAGCACAAGGTCTTCTGACCGAAGCCACAAATGTGTGGTTGGCTTCCTGTTGTTGACTTCCTTTGTTTCTATTTTTACATCCAAGTGTTGTACATCTTCGCACTTGATTTTACCGTACTGATGAGAGCTTAAGCTCGAAACACGTGTCTACGCTTGCACAACATTTTTAGGGTTATATCCAATAACTTTTCTACTTATATTTTCATATACCGGGTGATTCTCCAAGGTGGCTCACCCCTATAACTTTTTTATTATTGAAGATAGAAAAACGAAATTTGGGGGTTGTGTATTATAGTTCAATTTACATTTTTTGACATATTAACTTGCTTTATCGTACTTCCGGTTCGACCGGAAATGAGCATAACTTTCGATTTTTAAATGGGACATCCTATATATTTTTACTTATTTCGATCGAGAATGACATTCTAAATCCAACAACACCTCACTTGTCAATATTTGACAAATGAAGTAATTTTTATTTCAATTTTTATTTTTCGATCTAGAATGCCATGGATCGTGTGAATCGCCTCATTCTTGATCAAGTAACATGGGAAAAGTACGACTTTGAGGCTTTTGAATTCACAGTCGCTGTAAGAATTATTCAAAAGTCTCAAATAGTGAAAATAAAGTGAAAGTGTGTGGTATCAAATTATTCGTAAGAAAATGATCTTTCACAAAAAGCCGACGAGCCACCCCCTTTCCATTTGAAAAATTCACGTTAACTGGAAAAATTCATATTTGAGACTTTTGAATAATTCTTTCAACGACTGTGAAGTCAAAAGCCTCAAAGTCGTATTTTTCCCATGTTACTTGATCAAGAATGAAGCGATTTACACGATCCATGGCATTCTAGATCAAAAAATGAAAATTGAAATAAAAATTACTTCATTTGTCAAATATTGACAAGTGAGGTGTTGTTGGATTTAGAATGTCATTCTCGATCGAAATAAGTAAAAATATATAGGATGTCCCATTTAAAAATCGAAAGTTATGCTCATTTCCGGTCGAACCGGAAGTACGATAAAGCAAGTTAATATGTCAAAAAATGTAAATTGAACTATAATACACAACCCCCAAATTTCGTTTTTCTATCTTCAATAATAAAAAAGTTATAGGGGTGAGCCACCTTGGAGAATCACCCGGTATTGTCCCTCGCTAAATCCATCCTTATTTATTTTTTCCTGGGTAGAATTGTCACGCTGGTAGCTATAGCTGCCTCCATGGCGACGTTAGTTGTTGCCTTGTAAGCACAAGGTCTTCTGACCGAAGCCACAAATGTGTTGTTGGCTTCCTGTTGTTGACTTCCTTTGTTTCTATTTTTACATCCAAGTGTTGTACATCTTCGCACTTAATTTTACCGTACTGATGAGAGCTTAAGTTTGAAACACGTGTCTACGGTTGCACAACATTTTGAGGGTTATATCCAATAACTTTTCTACTTATATTTTCATATATTGCCCCTCGCTAAATCCATCATTATTCATCTTAATAACCGCAGTTAAGTGGATTGATTATTTCTTGAAAATTCCCACTGAGCTCAGAACCTGTTGGTCAAAGTGATTTCAAAACTTCATTATCAAATCAATGCAATCAATCACAAATTGTATGCCAGTCCCCTCAAACGTCTCGAATCATACCAAAAAAATTAACCAAATCATGATTGAATCCCTTCGATAACAGTACATCAAATTATGCCAGTGCTCCTTCTAAAAACTGACTCTGCAATTCACTCAGTTAACGTAGTATTACAAAATCATTTTCCTTTGATTCGAGGAATCATTACTGTGCAGCTTGGCAACACCGCTACGCCCAGGGTATGTATTATGTGTTGCTTGCTATTCTGTCTGATGGCGCATGGTTTTGGATCGCGCAATCTGACGGATTCACGGTCTACACAATCCGGTCTGACAAAGTACGAATTTGATAAAATTCGAATCTGTTCAAATGCAATTCTGCTATATTCATTTTCTGTTGTAATACTGTTTCGATGGAATCATTTTCTGATAATTTCCCATTTCTTTGCAGTACTAGTTTAGATTTTTACTGGTTTACATTTTTATCGTTCTTACAGAATGCAGTCTCCATTTTATCATTATAGAAATGTAATTTCTGACAGGATACAATCGCCATATGTACAGTTGACAATTGTCCGGTCGCCAATGTACGGTTCTTACATAATACTAATCTGCTTGTTTACTAATTTGAGTTTTTACATTCTGACGAATTACCTGTCGGATATTTTACATTCTGCTAATATGTATGGACCCGTCGTGGTGTTAGAGCGTTTAGCTTCCACCCAGGCGGTCCGGGTTCAATCCCCGGTCGCGTGGTAGCGTGTCACTGAGCTGAAGTGGTTCGGATTCCACTTTTATTTAAACTGTAGGTCCCGGATCTCCCCTGCTCGCACAATCTCTGCTTTTGAGGGGTTTTCTCCGAAAACCTGGGAGTTTCGTAAAAACAAATTTTACAAAGCTGTTGACTTGAATAACAATTTGGCCGGATCTCATCGTTCTATGCCATCCAAAACATGACTAGATAAAGATGTATATCGAAAATACACCTAAAATTCTGCTTTATAGGCGTGACTGACTTAATACCTCTGGTCATTCATGAGTTACGCCCTTTGGCCTGAAGGCTTTTTCATACTTCGCGAACTTCCCAATTTTTCTGCGCCATTTTATTCGCAGCCATTTTATTCGCAGAAAAATTGCAAAATTCGGTAGGGTATGAGACTTTAGGACGGCAGTATGGATGTTCTGTGTTTCGCTGAAAGTAGAAGAGTTGTTGCGGCTGGCTGTGAGTTCAGGGGTGCAATTACGAACACTCGATCCGTAGTAAGTTTGACATATGTCAGATTTTATCAATTATAAAAACGAATACAATTCAAAATATATTGCAATTTGAGTCGATATCAATGGTATATATGGTAGATATAATTCCATTCTATCTCTATTCAAAGAAATTTCATAATTTATACTTCGTTTCGAATCGGGAACAACCATCGTTCTAGCCTACGTATCGTGACAGCTCTCTTATCGAGTGTTCATAATCCCACCCCTGATAGCTGTGACCAGTGTCGCCACTGAAAAGAAGAAGATGAGCTTTCCAGCTATCGCCTGTCTGCTGTCAAGTCTTGTCAATCTTTAAAGCATTTAAGGGTTATGTTGGATTTGCAGATTATTGATATAATTAATTCGCTAAATACACGAAAATCTATTGGTCTACTCATTTCTGTATATTCATTGGTATACCCATTTTTTTGCATTTTTCTTATAATATTCGTTGAAAAAAATTTTGGACAAAAATTTATTTGGCAAGTGAAATCATTCCTTGTGTTGAGAAGGTCAAGTGTATTATTTTTTTCCATATAGTCATTATTATTTTCAGTCCCAATATGGTGATATTGCTGGTAAACTAGTAGCAGATTTGGGAAGTGGATGTGGAGCTTTGACAATAGGTGCTGCTGTGTTGGATGCCTCTCTAGTTGTTGGATTTGAAATAGATGCTGATGCAATTGATGTATTTCAAGAAAATGTTGTTGAACATGAAGTAACAAATGTTGATGTTGTACAGAGTGACATACTTTGCAATCTTCCTTCAAGGTTAGTAGAAGCCTTATGAAATTAAATGTGATGTACAACATTAATCTTTTTTAAGGCTGAATGATGCTTTTGATACTGTTTTGATGAATCCACCATTCGGCACCAAGCATAATGCAGGAATTGATATGAAGTTTTTAGAAACTGCTCTAAAACTTTCGAATAATACAGTATATTCATTACACAAAACATCTACAAGGTAGGTACATATCTATGGAAAATTCTTTTTAAGTATTGATCATTCTGATTTCAGACAACACGTGTTGAAAGTTGCAAAATCTTTGGGCGCCAAGGCTGATGTTTTAGCTGAACTTAAATACGATTTGCCCTCTTCATATAAATTTCATAAGAAAAAATCTGTTGATATTGAAGTGGATTTTTATAGATTTGAAGTATAAACATTTGTACAGTTCTTCAAAAAAATGAGTGCTCAATACAGCCGTGATCACTGCAAAATAGCAGTAGGAAAAATCCTTCAAACAATAGGATGGCATTCAATCAACTCCACACCTCTGGAAGTTCTAACAGACATATTTTCATCGTATATCCAACAAATAAGCAAAACAACAAATGATTACGCTAACGAATTTGGACAAACCGAAGCCAATTTAGACCATCTTGGCTTAGCACTCCAAGAAATGGGGATCAATCTACCAGAATTAGAGGAATATGTTACGTATGTCAACTTTGCCCCACCAGCAAATCCAGCACCAAAGTTTCCTGTGCCCAAAGAGGATAACCTTAATTTTTTGAAACCTGGCAGCAAAGAAGTGATCTCCAGACCTGTCTACATTCATGAGCATATGCCCCCTATGTACCCTCTCTTAGAAGGTATGTTGAACAACCACCTGCCTGTCAAGGTATCACCTAGTTTGATTAGTAGAATGTTCTGCTATTATCGGAGTGATTATAATTTGCATATCAGATATTAGATGGTTCAAATTGTTTTCAACTCAGTTATCTCACCATATTTTTATAAAAAAGTTAAGGAAACCCAAATCAGTCTTTTTGGTATAAATTCTCAGGATTTCCGCACATCCTAATATCTTGGCTCTGAAAAAAAATACATTAGAAACTCTAGGCTAGAATAATACTGACTCATATTTTAAACTGTTTAAGGTCATTTGATCGAATTGGTAATTTGAATTGTTCATCAATATTTTCCAAAAGAATAAAAAAAAACAAATAATCATTACTCATTTCTCTTTGATGAAGGATGCTTTTTGTTCCAAAATTTTGTGTTTAGCCTGATTTCTATACAAGGAATTTTTTATTGTTCATTTGAAAAATGCAGTTTTATCAGCAACACCTATGGTATATTATTTGACATACACAAATTTTGTTTTATTAACTGTAAATTGACACTTGTTTGAGTTATGCAGTATGACATACAACTGATATGCAAGACTAAGCGTTTCAGTATGAAATAAAAAAAAAAACTATTAAAAATCATTAGGTTGGGTTTATATTACGTTTCTTGGTAGAAGTCCATCCATCAGGTTTATTGATTTTATTGAAAATATGAACAGGATGTTCATAAAGTCAGTTGTGGAATCATCTGCGACTGAAAGATAAACTTTAGTCGCTATTTTCCATCTTACGAGATAACCTCTCGTGGAAGGGATTTATGTTGCATAGGGAAACATTTTCAATTCATCAAGTATTTATTATAGATAACTAGCATACGTTTTGAACATTTAGATATATATTTTCAAAAATTGTCTGCTATCAAATTATTTCAATCAGGAGATTTTGTTGGGATGTGGATCGGTTTTGATTGAAGAAAAAACATTGATTTCTTGCCAACGTTTTGGATTTTAATAAATCCATCATCGATGCTCAAAAATTAGTTTTTTTTTTCTAATTTAATGAAATTACAATTGAGATATACAGGTACGTACTAGATACAACGAAAGTTACATTCACAGGACAATACTTGAACAATTTGTTTTATACAATGGAAGAGTTCCTTTCATCATAGTGGGCTCTTTTTGTTCTCCATCATCTTTTAACTATTTTCTATATATAAAAATATAAAGAGAAAAGTTTTTGGGCACAACCCTCAAATTGTTGTGCAACCATAGACACGTGTTTCGAGCTTAAGCTCTCATCAGTACGGTAAAATCAAGTGCGAAGATGTACAACACTTGGATGTAAAAATAGAAACAAAGGAAGTCAACAACAGGAAGCTACACATTTGTGGCTTCAGTTAGAAGACCTTGTACTTACAAGGCAACAACTAACGTCTCCACGGAGGCAGCCATAGCTACCAGCGTGACAATCCTACCCAGGAAAATACAAATCAGAAAGGATTTATCGAGGGGCAAAATATAAAAATATAAAGAGAAAAGTTTTTGGGTATAACCCTCAAATTGTTGTGCAACCGTAGACACGTGTTTCGAGCTTAAGCTCTCATCAGTACGGTAAAATCAAGTGCGAAGATGTACTTGGATGTAAAAATAGAAACAAAGGAAGTCAACAACAGGAAGCCAACCACACATTTGTGGATTCGGTTAGAAGACCTTTAGCTTTCAAGGCAACAACTAACGTCGCCACGGAGGCAGCTATAGCTACCAGCGTGACAATCCTACCCAGGAAAATATAAATCAGGATGAATTTATGGAGAGGAAATATATAAAAATATAGATAGAAAAGTTATTGGGTATAGCCCTCAAATTGTTGTGCAACCGTAGCTATACCCAATAACTTTTCTATTTATATTTTTATATATTTCCCCTCGATAAATTCATCCTGATTTATTTTATATATGTATATTTGTTCGTCTTACTAATGTGACTGCAATTTTTGACTTGTTTTATAGTTCAGTAAAATCGTGTCCGGGGGTACCTGTTTTCAGTAGTTTGTAGTCTGTTTTTCACTCGTTATATATGTTTTTTGGGGTGCTGAATATGAATTTCAAATTTGCTTCTTCCCACGGATATGGCTTCACAACGAAAATCGGAAATATCTTCTAAATTAAAAAAAAAAAATCAGTTTTTGGCCAAAAAGTCATAAAGCTACGTAATTTTCAAGGTAGACTATTCTATACAAAAATAAAGAACATTAAATTTTCTACAAAAAGCACCCCTCAAATGAATTTTTGATTGAACGGTTTGGCCGCTAGAGCGCGCTGAATAATGGCCAACATTTCCTACAATCCAGTTTACTTGTTAGTTTTTTGCTTGTTACTGAAAAACTATGATTGTTATTACAAAAAAACTCAGATTAGGATAGAACTACATTGAATTCCATTCAAATTGTACAGCGTAATTACTTGTTTTTGCCAAACCGTGTAACCACAAGAGCGCGTTGAAATTTTATATCATGGCCATATCCCTTCACCTAAAATTCAGCCGAGACCTATAATAGTCACTATTTATTTGGTTTTCATAATTACTACATATAAATAATATCTACTTTTTGTCCAAAGCATGTATGGGTATTTAGACACAGAAAATTTACACCGAACCCAACATCCAATCACCTTTGATTACAGCATAAATAATTCCACCGTTCATTCAGCTATCGAAACCAAAGATCTAAGTGTGACCCTAAACTCCACACTTAGCTACAAATCCCACATTTCCACTGTAATTCACAAATCTATGAAGATGCTAGGCTTTATAAAGAGAACCACCTGCTACTTTACTAACATCACAGCTATTAAATCCCTTTACTTTTCTCTCGTTAGATCTTACTTAGACTATTGCTCATCAGTTTGGTCTCCCCATTATGCGACATACAAAATGAAGCTCGAGGCTGTTCAGCACAACTTTCTTAGATATATAGCCTACAAGATGCATGTAAACTTCAACTATACTGCATTGGAACGCATATTGAACCTACCTTCTCTTGAAGGAAACAAAGAGACCTAATACTTCTATTTGAGATTGTCAATGGATTCTGTAACAGCCCGGAGCTTCTCTCTAGATAGATAGATAGATACGTTTATTGCCTCTTAAAATACATTTTATGGCAAGAGTGTGAGAGAAAATAGGTACATACATGTAACTATATAACAATAACTTAAACCTAGGCAATAGTAATATAAGGTATGTGAAGCAGTAGCGATAACTGAAGAGTAAGGAATCAGCATAATAGTTTAACTAAATTTAATATCAGATCATAAGTGATATATACAATATTAAAAAAAAGCAAAGGGAACTGATAGTAGTGGGTGGTATCCTAGCGAGCACAAATCTGTTCAAGCATTCACTCATTGATTATAAATGATCTTAGTTTTAATATATTCCACAAATAGTTAGCAATGGTCTTGGCGTTTTCTGCCGTTAGAGTAGAGTAGAGGGCGTGGTCCAAAGCAACCATATCCGGTAAAGATTTCAAGTATGCTGGTTTTATTGAACAGTATATAGGACAATTGAAGAAAATGTGTTCGATCGATTCTAACTGATTATGGTTACAGATTGTGCAGTGTTCATTTGGGTTGATATTATAAGTTGAGCCTCTGTAGGTGCATTTAACAGATATAGAGTTGCATAATCTTAGTTGGGCAATGGCTCTTGTATATTTAACAGGAATATTTAGGGAGATATATCGCTGGGGCATATTATTCAAAATGGAGAAGGAATGGTACATTGTTAAGAATAATTTTTCTTTGAACTTAAGTAGGAGACACTTCTTCTTTGCTTTAATAAGCTCGTGAGAGAGATTGTCCCAAATGTCGTCAGCGTGAATCTCGATAAAGAATGATTTGACCTGTAATACCCAATTATATTTGGGATCACAATTCGAAATTTGCAGTTGCCGTTTGAAAATCATATTTGGTAAATGACAGTCATCCATTTCAAGAATATGTATCAACCAGTTTAATGCCCATTTGAAAATATTATATGAAATTTTAACACGGCCACATTCAGCTCTGACTGCATAGTCCGGGGTATGGAACGGTAGTGATAAAATCTTTTTTATGAATTGTGTATGTACTTGCTCAACTATATCAACATAGCGCAGGCCCCAGACATGGATACAGTTAGACATAACACTGACAACAAGGGAGTCAAAGAGACGAAACCTAGTTGGCATGGAATCAACTTTAGTTTTGTTAAGAACTTGTAGTAGAGATGCAGTAGCTTGTTTAGCTTTAGCATTGGACGCGGTAGCCATTTCACGAAAGAGTGATGAGGATTTGAATAGTACGCCAAGATATATGTAGGAATTCGTAATTTCTTTTGGATGACCTTCGAACAAAAAACTACTACGTGTTTTATAAGGCCCTCTAGAGAAACATACTATCTTGGTTTTGTTAGTATTTACTGTGAGGCGATTAAGGGAAGCGTAATTTTCCAGAAGTCTTAGTTTTCTACCAACGTCGACTTCGGATTGACTCAAAATAACAATGTCATCAGCAAATGAAAGCATATGAAGTTCATTCGAATTATATATGTTAACTCCAGAAGCTCCATTGCTCTTGAAGTAATCTTCGATATCAGCCAGAAAAAGGGAAAATAGTAGCGGACTGAGAACTTCCCCTTGTAAAACTCCTTCCGAGACAGGAAACGCGCGTGTATACTCTCCGTTGGATTTCACACGCATGGTGGCATTTGAAATATCCCTATTTGTCCCCAGTCGTGCAACTAGACAGGTACAAACCGTTTATGTTGCATTTCATAGATTCAACTACTCATAACACAGCTTCATCTCCAGATTTCTGCGATTGGCCAACTCCTTGGACAATCTTCAATTCTTCAAAAAATCAGTCCCTCGCTTCAAAAACCATATTCTTGACCGTGCTATTTGATATTTAATACTCGATATTTACAGCTTTTGCTCTTTTGTTGGGTTTAGTGATACTTGGCCTACATGAATCAAACTTGATTATATTGCTACTGAAGTGTACTTTTTTCTTTTTTTCTATTATTTGATTTAATTGTTATCTAATAATACTGCAACTGTACTAATCACATAATTTATCTTCTAACCACATTATTGTATTGTATTAACTACTTGTAATACCTTAACCTAAATTGGGCTTGCCCGTTTAAATAAATAAATAAATAGTTTCATAAAAATAATTTTTATAAATGTTTATATTAATTATAAACATCGATACTTATAAGTAGCTGAACGAAAAAAATTTTATGGGCAGGTACCGTCTACGAAGCTTAACGGTTGAAGGCCCTGGTTGCTCTTCTAGAATATGAAAGGGAAATTAGTAGCAATGATACTATAGGATGAATAGTTGCATTTTTTTAGTATGAATGCAGTGAATTCAATACTGTATACCTCTTTCATCTTCAACCACTGCGTGGGCTTTAGGCTCACTGGTGCGCTGTGAAGGTCCTGAGGTATGCAAGTCATCTGAAAAATAAAGGAAACATGATGATGGGAAGCAGGGAAACTGCATGAGAATTCAATTAAATTGATAATAGTGCAATGGAAATTACCGTGTTCTTTTTTTAAATGTGTTGGATTGGAGGTGTTTCATCCATTTCGTCCAAATCCTGGTCATCATCCACGAAATATTTTCTCATATTGCTGCAATTTCCTCCACAGTTTTGGCAAAGCCGGGAGCAATTTAGGCCAGCCTTCTTACATCCACAATGCCCTTTGCAGTCCATCTTGCATTTGCAAGAAATGAGCTGTAACAGTTTGTCTGGTGCAGGGGGCTCGAGGGTGGTGATGGACTGTAGACCATATCTGTTCTTCATCCACCCCAACTGTGTAGGATCTCTCACAAACCCCAGCCACTCCTGAATTTGGAGGTAAACCTCAATGAGCGATGCTGTGCTGCAGCCTCTGTTGGAGGGAGAATGGAGATGTTAGGTGTCACCTTGGATGCAGATGTTATGAACAGTCTACTGTATCTACCCTCCTCAGCCCTCTTGCTGGCAGCAACAATACACGTTTCTCTCACATATTGCTTCCTACATCTATCATGCACTTCGATTGAGGATACCCTCTTGAATGAAATGACCTTACCATCCTGTCTTCTCAAACTAGCTTCAACGAATGACTTCAACCCTTTTTCTTTCACCAATGCCTTCGGGGTTCCATCTGTCAACACTTGATCACAAATAGCACAGTTTGTATCGGACATAGCTACTTATTCTTATAACTGTATGACAATACTAACGTTTAATGTTTTTAACAAAACACGCTCGGAAATTCGACATTGAGAGGCCACTCCAAATTTAGTTTTTATACTATATCATCTTTCGAAATTTTACTAAATTCTAAAGATCACAGAAATGTTAGGTCATATATAACTTCTGTTTTATTGCGTGTTATAAAGACCAAATAATAGTTATTTTTGTATCTAGTGCGCGAAATGCTACTTTGGTGATCGAGACCTGATTTTTTTTAACGAGGTGCAGCCGAGTTAAAAAAAATTGTCGAGATTACCAAAGTATTTCGCGCATGAGATGCAAACAAAATTTTTTCTACAAACGTCAAAAATATTGTTCTAAAATAAGTAATAACTATGAAAAATAGTATTGAACTGGCTTAAATAATTTTTCCAAATCAAGTAATTACTGTAACTATGGAAATAAAATGGCATTTGTTGACAATTATTTCAAAGGGACAGTTCTTGATAATTATTCTGGAGTGACTTTTTATTCGCGTCAATTTCGTGCGTGATATTTATTATTGTAAAAGAATGGAAATTTCGAGCGACGATGAACTAAGCAGTACCCCAACTAACTTGATAGATGCGGCCAATTCCGTAATTTCCAACCTTTTACCGGAGAAATCGAGGCGGCAGTATGAAAATGCATATCAGCAATTTAAAGAGTGGTGTGAAGCAAATAAAGCCAGAAAAATATCTCTCACAATTTGAAAGCCTTAATTATTGTTCTACATTAATAAATAAACGATTTCTTGTTTTTTGCTTGATTGAGGAGTTGAGGACCATATAGGTTAGAATATGAAAATCCCATATAGTTTACATGCAGTGTGCGAAATATATTTCGCACATTACTTCGCGCACGGTGTCATGGTAACGAATGAAAATGAAAAAAAGTGCCACTTCGCATACTGTTGCCAATGCGCGAACCTTGTCATTTTTTGACGTTTGTAGAAAAACAGTTTTTAATGAATAGATTAATAATATTGGTCTATACTGAATTTTTCGTGAAGGGCTACGGTTCCGCATAACATGACGTAAAATTAGAATGCGCTCTAGTGGCTACACGGTTTGTCCAAAATAAGAGATTATGGTGTGCATTTTGTTGAAAACTAAATGTCATTTGAGCAGAAGCTAAGCATTCTTGTATAGTTACAAGCATAGTTTTCGAGTAACAAGTGAAAAACTAATGAGAAAACTGGGTTTTTCACAAAGTAGGATATTTTGACGTTTTTTCAGCGCACTATCGCGGCCAAACCGTTCAACCAAAAAATACATTTGAGGGATGTTTTTTGTAGTAAATTTGATGTACTTTATTTTTGTATTGAATGAAAAACTGAAAATAGAACGAAAATTTTGATATTTTTTGCGATTTTCGTTATGAAGCCATATCCAAGGATCACCCAATTTTTTTTGATAATTTTGAAGAAATTCTGACATGTAATAAAAACTGAATTTAAAGTGTGGACCAATCAGGATTTGAACCTGGGAAGTGTGGTATCTAGACAGTACACTATCAAACAACCAAGTGGAAATCAGCCAATTCATATATCCATTTTGACCCAATGTTATTTATATTGAAACAAATAAGGTTCGAAGTTTCTTCTCATCAGTAGCTTCATCACACTTTTATTCTTAGGCGTTTGTTGTTAAATCAACTGCTTCATGCTATTATTATTGTTTGCCGTGATTTTATTGGTGGGAAAACTTGCTGTTTTTCCAATAACTTGTTTTGGATTAAATGCATTTTTATGCTAGATAAATGGGGTGCCTTGTTCTTGTATAGTACTTACATTAACAAATCACTCATGCTTCAATTTATTTTACCTATTGGAAACTTAATACTACAAAAGTTCAGCAAGGATTCACATACTAGAAAAGTTAAGCAAGGATTCACCTAGTAAGCAATTCATACTCGATAGGATCAGATTCGAAGGAAGAGGAAATCAGCCCTATTAAAGAAGAGTGCATAGACGAAACTTACAATTCTGCAACGCCTTTCAAAAAACCGTCAGACATATCCCCTGAAATTCGTAAACCCAAACGAGAAGATGAAGGCAGCCGACCTACCCGTGAAATAAGCAGCGTCATGATGACAACTTCGGGTTTCCTGTCACCTGCGAGGGAAGGTAAACTCCCAGAAGCCAAAGCTCCTATTCCTCCCCCGGTCGTGGAGGCCTCTCTCCCTCCTCTCGTTCCCACAATCCAAAACGGCGGTGATCCGAATCCAAAGAAGAAAGTTGAGAAACGAAAAGAAAAGTTCAGTAAAGAACTTTTCAAGCCCATAACCGAAGAGAAAGTAGTCAAGAAGAACGCTTCGATGAAAGATGTGGTGAAAATGAAGCAGAAAGCCGCTGCTGCAGCAGCGGCTGCTTCTTCTAACGCGTCCTCTTCTGCTCCACCAGTTATTCAACCGCCCCTTTTACCGCCGCGGTTGAACGAGCTGAAACTGAACGCGATACCGCCGCAAAAAATGATCAGAGACAACTTGGATAAGGCCCTTGCGGCTGCTAAAGCTAAAACCGAGAAACTCAACACAACAATCACTCCGGTTCCCATCAAAGTGCACTCTCCCATACCACAGATGACGAAGCAGCAAGTGGAGAAGCTCTTCAACGAACCGGACAGGAAGAAAATCAACATATTGAGGAAGATATCGAACGTGAAAGAGGGTAAGGCGAAGAAGGAGGCGAGAGCTGTTACTCCAAATTTGATAATCGACGAACCCTCTGATATCGTTAATAAAATAAGTCTTTCGAGCGACATAACCATAGAACCTATACCTATGAATAGGAGCCCGGAGAAAATGGACCATTACTTCGACAATGGTTCGCCTCCTGGCACTCCTCCTACCCCTAGAACGCCGGAAATTATAACTCACAGTCCCCCCGTTCCCCCGCCGAAAGAAAAGCGTAAGAGGAAAGATAACCGTAACAAAGTGAATCGGGTTAAGAAACCTCCCAGAAAGAACCCGCATATACCGTTCTTCACGGAATCCGAGTTGGTTGACATGATCATGGAACGACCGAAAACTCCTGACACTCACCATTTGAATCATCTCAGGCAGCAGCTTCCGGCTCATATGAATCTGCCGCCGATGCACAATCCTCATTTACCGTTTCCGTTTTTGGCCAATTTCGGCGGGCCAGGGTTGATACCCCCTCAGCTGAGTACGCCGATGTTTCCCTTTTCGCATCTGGCGAACATGCCAAATTTCGGAAAGAATCCGTATTTTCCTTCTGTAGTTCCAAATTTACCACCCCAGATTGATCCCATGCCTCTCGTATCTCCAAAGGTGAAGGAACCTCCGCCGCCTGTCGAAATCAAACCTGTGAAACCTGTTGAAGTGGCTCCTCAGCGAGTTCAGCAGCCACCGCCCCCACTGCAGCCCATTCAGGTTCCCGAGACCAGTTCCAGTACAGCTCCGATCCCTAAAATGCCCGTACCACAAGACCTGAGTCTGAGTCCCAAGAAAGTTAAGGAACACAAGAAAGAGAAGAAGGACAAGATTAAGAAGAAGAACAAGAAAGATAAGGTCAAAGAAAAGTCAGAGAAGAAGAAAATTAAGGAGTTGAAGAAGGATGGTAAAGTGAGTAAAACCTTAAATAACATTTATAAATTTTTCGTCAATAGAGATACGTATATTAGAGAGTTATTGCAAACTGAAATAAGTTTACTTAACAACAAGAATCTTTTATTAAAGTTTCCTGTATTGTGATTTCTAATTCTGTTTCGTAATGGTGTTATTGCAACAACCATCTTTCTAGATGCTTTTAGCAATGTTTATATAGAAGATAGTTAGTCAACCTTATGGGATTATAATTGGATCAAAGTAGATGCGATAGTGAGCTCGCATCCAAGTCATGTCGTAACTGTGATCTGGACTCAAGTCATGTCATAACTTGATTGAAACAATGGAACAGTATTAAAATGACGTCAAATATTCATGTTTGTAACTAATCACTCTAGATGACACTCGCGTTTGCGTCCAACACCAATTACACAGGCATTGACTAACTATCTTACTTCTATATAAGTAAACAATGCTTTTAGTAAACTTTATTTTGACAAGTCCTTACGTCAAATTTCAAAACTTTTCATCTATTCATCCCAATCACCATCTTATTACATCATTGGTCTAATGTCATTTGTATGTGCTGCCAAACAGTTTACAATGAAAATTATTAGTGAATCAAGTGCAGCATAATATTTTTCACTCCTTCCCAAATAGACCAAGCTATAGAGGTTTTTCCTCCACAAAATAAAAGACACAAATGGCCTATACTAATATTTATAAGATAGTTCGTTAATGAAAACCCCAGTTTTCGCCCCAGCAGAAACTACCTATCGGACAGAAACCATCTTGCGCACAGTTAAACCACATCTTATTATCTATCAGTTTCCTCAATATTGTTTGTCCACCTTCAGATTTATAAAAATTGTGAATTTTTGAAGAAGAGGTTTTCCCGGATTTTCTCAGTGAAAAATGTACCGATCCGGTCTTATAAAAACCCATTTTGTAGGTTTTATAAATCTCTACAAAAGTTCCATTGACTGTAAAACGATACCTTGAATAATCTTAGAGATATTTCCAAAAAACCAAAAAAGTTGTAATTTATTTCACTATTTCTTGTTTAAAAAATTCCACAAAGTAGTATAGGCCGTTTGCGACTTTTATTTTGTGTGAAAAGTGTCTCTTATTTTTATCTACAGCTTGGCCTAAAACAGCGCATCCATTTGCATTATGCTTACGAGTCACTATACTTGGAAAAGAATAATATTGTCCTCAAATGTAAATCTTCAACGTTTTCTATCTTTTTCACTCATGATTTTGAATTCACAGTTCACTGCAAATTTAAAGGTTATAAGTTATGATTCACAAAAATTTGGCAAATATGTCAAATTAAAGACGGCTTAAAGTTTCTATTCCTTTATTTTAAATTGAATACGGGATGACTGTATTTTAATAAAAGAAAATTGTAAAGGTTACTAGTTATTCACAAAAATTTGGCAAATATGTCAAATTAAAGACGGCTTAAAATTTCTATTCCTTTATTTAAATTGAATACGGGATGACTGTATTTTAATAAAAGAAAATTGTAAAGGGCATATTGAATATATGTCAAATAAAGGAAAACTTTATTAAAGTATCATCACAATAGAGGTTGCAATAACTCTCTTTTGCTATAACGCCAGGCAGTATTTAAGGCAATTTTATTTTGATAGTGACTGCCACTACTATTCTGTGATTAAAAACAGAGATATTGCAAGTTTCGTCTGTTCGTCCCTTATTTACACGTGATTGACAGACTTGTTCTTAACCTAAAATCAATTTTGTCTTTTGGATTTTTCTTTTTACATAATTAATTTCAAAATTAGAGTGATGATGGAATTGCCTAAACGAACTTCCAAATCTCCAAATCTACTTTCATAATCTGTTTGAGAAATTGAAATCGGACTATCACTAGAGCATCCAGGCACACTGCAAGATGGTACAAAAAAATGTAAATTGCAGTTGTGCCAAAACTAACGATCCGACAGCGTCAGTTTTGTGCACACATAAAGTACTCATGATTCAATACTTTCAAGAGAAATTCCAATCCTACTCCGGTTTTTCCAGTTTTTCTCCGTTACTAATGATCCGACCGGGTCGTAAAACATCCCATTTTGTTCGTATTTCAATTATCTACAATTCTTTTCATCAGAGCAACCACTTTGCTGTATTACTTTTCATTTAATAAGCAAAACATTTATAACAAATTAATAAATTACAGTTGCGAGTCGAAAACAACAGAATATAACTGCGGACTGTCTTTCATGTGATGGCATAGTCGGTTTCCTACTAGTATTTTTGTTGAAAATTCACAAATTGTATGCTCTATTGCTTGGTGTATTATAGTCCAGGAAGTGAAATAGATAAGGTATATCGCGAATATTTTCGGGTCTATCTCGCTAAGCTGATAACCGCCTGGGGTGTCTATTCTCGAAACTGGGGAACATCGTTCTCCTGAGGAAAGTAGGCAAAGTTCTGAAACTCATCAAAGCGTATTTTCGAACACTTGTGATCATTCACTTCGCGTGAAAGCTGGGGAACGTGATTCTCCTGCTATTTTGTGAGAGATCGCTTGATTCTCTTGAGAATGACCAAATGACGTTTAATTTTTAACCTTAATTTTTGGCATTTTAGACTTGATTTTGACACAGCATTTGGTGTTTACTGTTCAGTTTTCTTAGTTTTTCGTGTATTAATGGAACCTTTAGAAGGAAGAGGTGCAGTATTTGAAGTTGTTCTCAACAATCTCCAAGGTGAGATGTTGATCCTAAGTAACATTAGCGCGGAAGGCCTTTAATCTGTTTTGCGCTGTGAGTCTCAACAATACCCGACATTATCAACCGATTTTGTTTTTTATATTCTTGCAGAAGCAGAGGGGCAAGCAGAGCGTCTGCTCCGAACAATGCTAGGCTCATTAAAAACCTCACTGACTTCTTGATGGAAATGGTTACTCTATATCTACAAACATCGAAAAGTAATATAAATATAAGTTTTAAATAACTTTGTTTTTGTAGGTGCTTGTAACATTGAGATTTTATGCTTCAGGAAGTAATCAGAAATGGGATAAAAAAATCTGGTATAAGTCAATCAAGTACTTCTCGCCGCATTTTAGAAGTGACTGATGCAAAACAACTATAAATTTTAAATAACTGGGTAACATTTCCAAACAATCTTCAAGAGTTAGAAAATTTGCACAGAAGGTACCTATGAAGATACGGTTTTTCATGAAATTAGTATTATTCAAGAAGCCATAGTTCAGCTCAGAGGATAATAATATAATACACAACACATAATTATTTGATTTAATTTATAAAATAGGTTATTTTATTTAACCGCTGAAAATGTAAGGCTTCTACCAAAAATCGTCTGGCAACGTTGTCAACGGTTCTCTCGAGAGGCTGTGATCACATGCGTTCGAGAATACCGATTTCTAGCGCGAGAACATTGCAGGCGATGTGAACAGTCACATCCAGTGATGGGAGCGTTCCGTTCTCCTGAACTCGAGAATTGGGGTCCTCTGACAAGTATCTGTTCAGTGATTGTACGGGACTAACTTTCCAAGTTCTTTATGTAACGGATGGCAAAATTTCTGAATAATTCAAAACAAGTATTTGTAAGCCACTAGTGTAGTTTTCAGTTTGTTCATTTCCTTCGTGGATTATAAGAGGAATTAGGTGTTCCAGTACGAAGAAATTTTCTTTCCTGAAAACACAGTAGTTGTAATAAATTCGTCCCCTTTTTTGGCAATTATTCATACCACTTATTTATTCTTGAAAAATATCTCACCCGGGGTGCCCGGATAGCTGAGGCCGGCGCTGGTGGTTGCTCTTGAACAAATCGTGTTTTTTTATCAATTCTTGGACTACAGTAATACCTACATCCTTTGTCAACTTATTAGATTAGAGTTTTTTTTTTCAATTTGAAGGTAAAGCGAGAAAAGAAGATCAAGAAAAAAGAAAAGGATGTGAAAGAACCCGTTGTTGTACCTGCAGAGAATCCCGCCATCCCCAAGATCCTGCTCAAGGTCAACTCGCCTTCGCCGCGACCGGAGACTCCGGAGGCTACGCGGAAACTTAACATCAAACCGATTGTCAAAAAGGACGAAGAGCCTGCTCCAGAGGTTAAAAGGAGAGATCCGTCTCCTGGTGGCTTGGCTAGAATTTCAGCTCTTGTTACTGGTCCTCCTAAACCCAAAACTACTTCATCGCCACTACCTGTTCCTATAGAAAAAGCACCGCCCGAAGAAATTGCTACTGTACCTCCGCCGAAGCCTGCTGGTCGACCACGCGTGACTCCGATGAAGCCGAAGCCCGCTCCCAAACCGAAAAAGGTTCGTTTTCTATTTATTAGTGTTGAGGAGAAAATTTCAGTCACCTTTGAACAATTTCAACAATTCGTTCTATTATCTGTGTAGTGATTGTTACTTACATCTCACTGTTACACGCCAGTTTCTCAAATGTAAACGGAGTTTGTTAACGGGAATATTCAGTAAAAACATCCTGTCTTCTGTTCTTTTAAATTTCATGCAAGGACTCGATTCTAATTATGTCCGTTTCATTAGCCTGCACTAAGAGAGGACTTCGGATAAGGATGCAGTCATGCCACCACAAAACTTTTGGCTTTAAAACTTTTCTTCATGTCAGGCTTCCTGGCAGCCTCAGGAACCCCGTAATATGATTGAAATTGTTCATAATTTTCCATAAAATACAAAACACTAGGGACTTTAATTTTGTTTAGTGATTTTTCTTTCAAAATGGCGATAAATTCAAAACTAGAGCTAGAGCATTGTTATTGAAAGAGGTATTGTGTTGGGTAGGTAGTGCCGGATAAAGCCACCGTGGGGCCCGTGCAAATGTGAACAAGAGGCCCTGGATTTGCATTAAGTATTAAAGTATAGAATATAAAATAAAACAGCACATTTACAAAAAGACTTTCCGTGATTTAATCTGGGCAAATTTGGAGACAACACTCGTCAAATCAATATTTCTAAGTTAATCACTTTCTATGTTCATTATAGTGAGGTCATCTAGACACATTTTTAATACGCTTTAACGTTGAAAAAGAACGTTCTCCGCTGTAGTTGGTTGAAATAGTTTGTATTTCGCATGCGTTTTCTTAAAGTCGATTGCTGATATTCTTCACAGCCAATTAGGGCTTTAGCTTTTGCCTCTAAATCTAAAAATTTGGATCGTATTGCTTGGAAGTAGCCTTGTAAAGATTTATAAAGAGCGGATCTCGTGTTAAGATCTTGATCGGACGACTGTAATAAAGCGTTTGTGGCTTGCAAGTCTTCTAGAATTTAATTCCACGCTATAGTCATTATTTCCGTTTCTAACTTTATTCATTTTCGGTAGGTGGTATAAAAAACATATCTTACTTTGCACAAAGGCGCGGAGCCCGTAGTATTTGCTAACTGGTAGCTTGCTAAGTGACTAATCCGGCACTGAGTGTAGGGTTATTTCTTTGTCAGTACATTTGTTCCATGAAAAAGTTCAAATGTAAAAATGATATTCAACCATTTTAACTGTTATGATTGAAAACACGTACCCACAAAACACGTTTTGTGATGTAACCTCAAAGTTAAGTTAAAAAGGCCGAGAGCATTTTAATCTAAAAGGTAATAAGGTTTGTTTATCCGTGAAAGTTACTAAGCTCAGAATATCTTCTAGATCGATTAATTATATGGCAACTATGAAAAGTGGAATACGCATTTTTTTTTAATTCAGGAAAATTACATATTTTGAAATTAGCGACAGTTTGAAAGAAAAATCCCTAAACAAGATTAAAGTCCCTAGTGTTTTGTATTTTATGGAAAATCTCAATATTTCCGTTATTATGAACAATTTCAATCATATTACGGGGTTCCTGAGGCTGCCAGGAACCCTGACATGAAGAAAAGTTGCCGAAAAACGTGTCACTAGTTAGAAAAGCCAAAAGTTGTGTGGTGGCATGACTGCATCCTTATCCGAAGTCCTCTATTAAGGTACGGTGGTTACAGATAGTACAACTCTTTGATCAGGTTTTTCATTAAATTATCTAACCCAGCTATAAAATGTCAAACTTTGAACCTTAATATTTTGAAACGTCACATTTTTGATAATTGTTTCATTACATCAATCCACGGATTTCCTGCCCCCATGCTGCATAATTTTTAAAATCAGCAAAGAGCCGATGATTCCCGGAAACAATGTTCATTTCCGCTGATAACACCTCTAGATGGAATCTAACAGGTTTTAAAACGTTTCGGTTCCATATGAAATTTTTTTCTTCAATAATTTCAAAATTAACCATCATTGAATTATTATCGCCATGGGCAATTTGATTTGTTCACTGTAAACATACCGGAACAACTGGACTCTTCAGTTTCAGTTCTCTAGCCTCATCTCCATCAATTAATGTGACTGTGGATCCTTCATCTAATAGTGAGTAGGTTTCGAATTACTCCGCTTTTGCAAGAAGTTTCACCTTGATAAATTTAAGAATCGCTGAAGATTTCCCAACTATGTGGCCAACAAATTTAAACTGTCCCTTTCTTCCTTTATTTCTTCTTGATTTTGTACTTCAAAAATGGTGTTTTCCTCTATGAAGTCTCTCTTTGTATGTAATGATTGTTTTCTTCTACATATATCTATATTACAGAAAGTTTTGGAAAATCATTTTTTCACTTGATGTCCGGAATTCAAACATTTGAAACAAAGATTCTGTGCTTGAACATATTGTTGTGGTTAAAATTGTTAATTCCGTCAACCGATTGCACCCCTTCGCGCAACCCTCAGAAGTCTTCGAGAGACTTGTGTGAGCTAGGGAAGACGCAGCCCTTACCTTTTAACGTGTGATGCCATGCACGAGACCGGTGAATCGAACCCATGAGGCGTTCGCATTACCAGCCGACCACCACGGCCATTATATTTAATCATATCATCGACGGATTTCTCAAGAAATACTTCACAGTAAAAGAGTTTATGATGCTCCAATTTGCATAATCCACATATTTCTGGCATTCTTTGGACTAACTCCTAATTTTTTTCACTTCCACCAAAATTCAGAGTCAATTCAATTCTAGAGCTCACATTTTCTGGACTGCAAAAGTGTATAACACACACACAACATTGGAATTTTTCAATTGTTCAACCAGAAGGGAAATACATTTGCGTTACCGTAAAAGTACTGGAGCTGACTTATTGATTGTTTGTTCACTAACTCTTTAAAATTTACATTGAGTTGATTCATGCAATCGACCAGCGTTGGATTTTATTTTCAGTTATTTCTACTATTCCTTGGGACTCCATTTGTTCATACTTTGTTTGAAGTAATCATTCTTGGTGTTACTACAGCTTGGCAAATCTATCTGTGCCCTTGAGATGAGTGAAGGACAAGAAAGGACAGCGACTGTTCTACCGCGCACCCATCTTTCAGAGGCACAGATAGATTTGCCAAGATGTCATTCATCACTAAAATAACTTGATTTTTTTTAATTTGTACATGTACATTGGTCAACTCAGGAGCTCTTTTCTCCTATCTCTCTGTACAGTTTTTTATTTGCGCATCAATTAGTTGTTCTTTTAACTATTTCCTTCTTGCTTTTGAATCATCTTCATATTTTCTAGACTAGAGATCTTTTTTTTGCTTTTAGTTGCTTCACTTGACGCTTTGAACAGCCATTACCGGATTTAATAGATTTTTTGGAATCCTGTACATTCACTGTTGGGTCTTTGACGAAATCACCATTATTATCTTTTTCTGCTAGTCTTACCTGACCATCTAAACTGCTTTCTCCATATCTTCGTGGTGGTATCTCATGGTTCATACGGCCACTTTGTCTGATATCGCGTTTTTAATAGAACAACCAATTGTTAAATTCCACTGATAACACCTCTGGATGGAATCTAACTGTTTTTTAAACCTTTTGTTTCCAAATTAAATGTTGATTTTTTCTATCAATATTTTATTTATTGAAAACTAAATACAACTCATTTCATGTATAGTGTTATACAACATATAAAAATATAGAGAAAATCTTTCATTAACAAATCTCCAGTATAACAGGCAGAATTTTATCTAAGATGTTGGTTAATTAATTTTGGTAATGATCTAAATGTATTCATACTTGCAGACAAAATCAACTAAATTGTCTTAATATCCAGAAATGCTGCTCTTTATGACCACAAATTCCCGTATCAAATTTGTTTTTGTATTTGAAATAGTAATTCTAAAAATAAAAATCCTTCATCTACATCTCTGATACGCATGTCAGTCAGTTCCTCTTTTCCACAAGCAACAACTCCAATAATCATTGGTACCTAAAATAATCAATAATTTAAAAAACGGTAATGTTTCAAATAACGGACAGTAAATTATACCTTTGCGAATAAAAACTCTGTCAACAGCCTCTAATTAAAGTTTCAAAGTTCTCTCTGGTATGAATCATAGATTTTTTGGAATGATAACCTTATAGGTATTCATTGTTTTGAAGTGTGCTAATAGAACCTTTTCACCAACATTTTCTACTGCTTTCTCTTGACACGTTTTTTTTATATACTTCATATCTGCTTCTTGACTTACTTGGTATCATCGAATGTATTCCTGGTCAAAATACATCTACATCAGCATCATCCAATTTAGTATCCACAGCAAAGCCTAAGTAAAGCAACGAAGTTGACTTTATTAGTAAAGCTCTAAGCGTTTTCATTTGGAAAAGCACAAAACTTTTTATTTCAATGCTGGGTTAGATAAAATTTTGTACCCAACATGTCACCAAAAGACTAATTTTATTTGAGTTGTGTGATTTGCAAAACTTTATCACTTCGTTTGTGCTAGTGTTGGGCAAATAATACAGTTATCAAAAAAATAAAATTAGTCCTTTCTTAGTTGGTTACCTACAGTGTGACCCATTTAAGATGAAAGCACCCTTATAAAACTTACATTTTTCAACCGATTGGAATGATTTTTTTTTCAGTAGGTAGATATTCAAAAAGTCTATTAAGACACCAAATTTCATGAATAAATCTCAATTTCCAGGGCAACTAATCTTATTTTTCAAGGTCAAAAATCTAAAAAAATTACTAGCGATTAAAAAAAAAATCTGACTATACCACTGTATTCGCGACATCTTCAAATGATTTTGAAATGAAGTTATAGTGGAATGAAATTTGAAAAATATGCCGTTTAATCAACCCACCAATTCAAGTTCATGAATTTTATAAAAATTCTGAATACACCACTGGATTCAGGATGTCTTGAAATATTAATGGCCACAGTTTCATCTAAATCTGTTCAGTAATAAAAAAGTTGTAAGGGAATAAAATTTGAAAAATATATTGTAAAATGGAATTTTAACAACGTTCTTACTACACCACTGTTGATTATTGAAAAAATTATTGGAGTGATTATTGCAATGTGGTACAATTATGACATCTGAAAATCATGATGGTAAAAACAGTCTAGGTATTTCTCGAAGTGGAGTGGATACATCAAGTTTTCAATCGGACTGTAGCAGTAACCACATATTTTAAAGAACAATATACGAAGAAGGAACGAAAATAACCAGACTATATTAGATTACTTCAGAAATAATCCAAATAGTAGTTTGAGGGTTGCCAGCTTAGATTTAAACTTACCTAGGGAGAATGTTAGGCGATGTCTGAGGAAAAATAAATTGAGGCCATTTAAACCAAAGTTTTTACATACTCTGGAACTAGATGATCAAGAAAAACGTTTGGAATTCTGCTTATGGGCCCAGGGCGAGTATCTTAATGACAGACATTTTTAAAGAAAATTTTATTTAGTGATGAAGCTAGTTTCACAACAAATGGAGTTGTTTCATCACAAAATATTCGCTATTGGGCCACTGAAAATCCCAACTGGGTGATAAACTGTAAAAGGCAGTATTCAGAAAAAGTGAACGTTTGGTGTGGAATACTGAATGAATGGATAATTGGATCATCCTTTTTCGACGGCAACATGAATGCCGCAATTTTCCTACAATTTTTAAAGAATGAATTTTCGGACGCAATAGATGAACTTCCATTTGCAGAAATAAAAAATTTATATTTTCAGTTAGATGGTTGTTCCATACATAAATGTTACACAAAAGGTTTACAAATCACGACCAAGGAATCGAGTGGAACTGTGTACTAGAATTCAGTAAGCTTGCGATGCAATTACTCCACAACAATTGAGGAATACTTTAAAAAATATTCGTAAGTGATATGATAAATGCATTGAATTGGATGGAAGTTTAGTGGAGGCCACCAGAATATGAATTGCTCTCATTTATTCTTCAATTTGGTATCTTCTTGATTTCTATTTTTACATTGATTGTGAATAAAAGATTGTTTTCCGCTAGTTTGTAGCAATTAGAAATATTTACTTACAGTTATTTTTTTGTAGATTTATTTATAATTATTGACACTAAAGTTTGTTGTGATTGATATGGTTCGACATACATAGAAAAAGAAATTGATTCTCTCATAAATAATATTTTGTTGAATATTGCCACTAATCCAGTTGTGTAGTAAGAACGTTGCTAAAATTCCATTGAACAACATATTTTTCAAATTTTATTCTTTTATAACTTTTTCATTACCGAACAGATTTCGATGAAACTGTGATCAGTAATATTTCAAGACATCCTGAATCCAGTGGTGTATTCGGAATTTTCATAAAATTCCTGAATTTGAATTGGTGGGTTGATTAAACGGCATATATTTCAAATTTCATTCCTTCATAACTTTTTTATTGATTGAATCATTTCAACGTAATTTACATGTTAACAATTTGAAAATGTTACAGATGTAGTCAGATTTTTTCTTAAAAATCGCTAGTAATTAAATTTAAAGTAATAAAAAAATAATTCCAATCGGTTGAAAAATATACGTTTTATAAAGGTGCTTCCATCTTAAATGGGTCACATTGTATATAACTCTTGTATCGTCATACCACTTGCCTCAAATCAAAAGAAAAACGCTTCACAACTGGTGATGCAAATTCCATTGGCTTGTAAATTTGAGAACATTGTGGAAATCTCATTTCAGGAGAATTTACAATGTAGTTTATGAAGGAACAGAAGACAAGCTAGCGAATTTCATTGTCTGTGGCTACTGTTCTTTCTCCTGTCAATTTGTTTCAATATAAACCATTTTATCATTTTACGCAGATTGAACAAACATTCAAAAAAACCGACGAGCAAGGAAACGAAGTGTGGATATGTCCGGCTTGCGGACAGCAGGACGATGGTAGACCGATGATTGGTTGCGATGGATGTGATGCTTGGTACCATTGGGTGTGTGTTGGTATTCAAGTGCCGCCAGACGAAAACGAAAATTGGTACTGCAAACCTTGCTTGTGTAGAAAGAACGAGGACCTTCAGACAGACAAGAAAAGAAAAAGGAAAAAGAAGGAGAAAAAGGATCATTAGTGTATAGCTTTCAATAAAAAATCGCTGTTTATTGGTATTGTAAGTTTAAAGATGTGAGTTTGGAACTGATTAAGTTTTGTTAGTAGGTTAAGACGAATTAGAAAAAAAATCAATTAGGTACCCATCTCTAGGATATAGGAAATTAATGTAAATATATACACTATTCGAGGACATTTAATAAAAGTGCATATTAATTTTTATGATTTGTGTGATACAACTTTATCAATTATTATGATTAGAAACTTTCTAATTTAATTTTGTTTTGAAAACGTCTATTATATTAATATGATTTTAATTATCTTTTTGCATTAACCTTTCAGACTAATGGTTTTTTAAAACTATTGGTCTATTGGTTATTGAAATTGTATATTTAAAAAATATATATATATATATTTTGAAGTTAAAGTTTTTTAATTTTTCACCCCATTCAAATAGAAATAGAAAACTTTAAAAGTTTATATTTCTTTTGAGAATATTACTATCTGCCTTGAAAAACCAAACAATGAGATTCTCAGACAAGTTGCAAATCCAGTAGTGGGTGAAGGAAATTATTTCACAAAAGCAACTAAACCCAGAAAGGGAATCATGGAAGGAAGTGGAGATGGGGCGTGTTTGATAAGGTTCATATAAAGTGACAGTTCCCGTTTCTGAACTGCAAGACTTTGCTGTTAAGCTATGTCTTTCATAGCATAGCCAACCACAGTTGCGGCGATCTGCTATAACAGAACGAAATAAATTAGAGTTTTATGGGAATATCTACCGAAGACTTACCACAGTGTCCACCCAACTACTTCAAATATACTAGGTCAAGCATACCCATTCAAACGTGAAAGCTTTGTTTGGCTCTATAATAATGCAAACAATTGGCAGTTTTCCTACGCAACTAGGGAACACCAGCCCACTACTACTTGAGTAGGGGTGATGATTAAAACATTAATTTTGAAAATTTTATCACAATGGCGCATACATAATATATAAATACAACATTCACCTCACTACAAAGAGTAGGGGTCACAGACTATGACCCCTACTCTTCAGGATAAGGGTCATTGGTTTGCATGCGAAACAAATCGAATTGTTTCAGCCAATCGCTTGCGTTATTTGCGTATGAAAAATTTGCTATACTTTGGTGCCAATTTGATTTGTTTACTTCTCCCTCTATCCCATACGAGCTCGTTGGGTCCACCGTCCTGGAAATACATTGTTGCCTAATCCTAACATTATTCGTAGTAGGTACTGCAAAATTGTTACACAGGATTATTATTGTCTGAACAGTAATAGGTGGTTTAATGCAATATGAAGGTCGGTACCTATTTCACGGGAGAAAATGCATAACCTGATTACTAATGATAATTATTATTACACTACTTGTTCGTGGTGGAGATGAATTTGTGATTTATTCCTATTCAACTAGGAATGGCTGCTGCAAATTCATCTACTGTTTTACAAATAACATAACAAAATAGTAATATAATAAATATAGAATTTGAAATGCCAATATTACTGGCTCGTTAGAAAAACTAAACGCTTAACCACGAATCACAAATGATGTACGTATTCATACTATTATATCCGAAAACTTTAATGCTGCAAAACAACTTAGATTTGGAATTCACATACAAAAAAAAAAACTAATAGTACATAATGACAACTGTTCATCTGATTGTTTGTCTAAATTGACATCCCCTAAATTATCCCATATATAGAGAACTTTAAATGTAATTTTACGTACATGAAAATACTTATTCCAAAACCAACAATGAAATGATGTCTCCTTCAGCCAAGCTTTCTCGTTCAATTTTCCGGAACTTGTAGTCACGACTCTGCACGAGGTGTTGATTTCGAAAAACGATGTCTCTACCCAAGAAAGCTGCAAATTTTCTGAAATTTGCAGACGGGACACTGCAAGGGGCTCTGAGTAACCGGAGACACTCTGACACCATAAATTCAACCAAATCCACAGGAAGGACTTAGCAGAGGCAACTTAAATCGAAAAACGAAGTCCTCGGGGTCTCATCTCATTCAAAATTCTGCAAAATTCACCAGATTCACAGACAGTACTCACAGAAGCCAGGAGGCCACTGATCTCGAAAAACGATATCCCCGACCTCTCCACCCAATAAGAAACTGAGCCCCTGCAAATTTCACGAAATTCACTTACAAGACGAGACTCATGCTGTAGAGGTTCGAGGCAGCACATCAATGTTATTTGAACAGATGGCATGAGTTCGATTTTGGCAGGCGGTATTTTTTTTCTCTTAGGCATGAGTTATTTTCCTTTATTTTTGTTCATGATGTGAATTATTGGATATTTGGATAAATCTCTTTGACAATCGGCAATCTTTCACTTTGCGCTCTAATACACAAATAAGTAGATATTCAATACCAAGCCTTTTTTTATGAACTGATAATTGTAATTAGTTTTTTGAATTCAGTTGCCTCTGCTGAGTCCTGTCCAATCAGATCAGATCCCTTCCAACGAACCTTCGAATTATGCGATTACCTGTCAAAGTTTGACTTTTTGAGGTTACATTTTGTTTGAATAGAAATTTTGTTGAGCAATAAGTTTCATTTTGTGTTTATAGTGAACTGTTTTGATAAAAAATGTCACGGTGTGTTTTCAATAAATGCAAATACTCCTGTAGTGCAGTTTATAAGATGTATATGAAATTTGTTCATCTCTTCCGGTAAGTTTGTTATGGTTTTAGGGGATTGGCCAAGGTAACAGGACCGTATTTCTCTAACTGTCGATATTTTCGTTTCGACTGATTCTTGACTCATTGCCACAAACCATCACGAAGAGTGCGAATATAATGATGAGGTGTTTTGTTTGTTTTCAAATTGTGTATGTGACCAAGGGATATCTTGGTCGGTTTATTTATTTGAAAAATGTAGATTCTATTGCAAAAATCGTTAGAAAAAGTTTTTATTTCAACTTAAAAATTACAAGTTTATTTATTCTCTTATTCAATTATTTTTTCGTCCCTGGAGACTGACTGTCGCACTGACACTTCACAGGATGATAGTCCAGGATTATGTTAGGCCAGGAATCGTGTCTTTCTTAACACAGCCCCCATATTGAAGATATATATCTTCAACATAAATGTTGATCTTGAACGTCGCTTGGAGTTGGAAGTGGAAGTGGACACAGTTTATTGAAAGCTCTTTTGACGTTTCCTCCCTTCGTTTTCACGGTTGCAACTCTGCCTATACCATCCTTTCCTGGGTGTAGAGTAATTATGCGACCCAATCGCCATTGAGGGATTGGTAACCTGTCTTTTTTAATAATTACGATCTGATCTTCTTTCAGCTGCTCACCAGTAGTTTTCCACTTAATCCTCTCCTGGAGTTGGGATATGTACTCCTTGTTCCAGCGGTTCCAAAAGTGTTGAACCAATTTTTGAATTCGCTCGAATCGTGTGAGCCGATTCTCAGGAACATGTCCGCAATCTGGATCTGGTACAGCCATTAGTGGTTTTCCAATTAAGAAGTGAGCTGGGGTGAGTGGAAGGAGATCACTAGGTTCAGAGGATAAAAGGAAAAGGGGACGGGAATTTACCACTGCCTCTACCTGCGTCAACAAAGTATAAAAGTCCTCAAATGTAAGATGAGCTTCTCCCATGACTCTTGTTAAATGATGTTTAATCGACTTAACCCCGTCTTCCCAAAGACCTCCAAAATGAGGCGCATTTGGAGTAATAAAATTCCATTTTATGGATTCAGTTGCTAATGATTCAATAATTTCATTTTTATTATTAATCAAAAATTTACCCAATTCTTTCATTTTTGAACAAGCACCTACAAAAGTTGTGCCATTGTCTGAAAATATTGAAGATGGTGTTCCACTACGTGACACAAATCTTCGAAGGGCTTTCAGAAATGAATCTGTTGTTAGTTCTGATACCAATTCAAGATGAATTGCTTTTGTGGCGAAGCAAACGAATAATGATATCCAGCATTTCGATACTTTTCCACCTCGTCGTTTTTTATCTTTGATAAGAAACGGGCCTGCATAGTCAACACCTGTGACTTGAAACACCGATCCTGTTTCGAAGCGCTAAGCAGGTAAATTTCCCATTATGGGATGAGTTGTTGTAGGATTTCTCCTAAAACATCTTATGCAATGCCGCACAGTTTGCTTGGCCAAATCTCGCCCTCGAATTGGCCAAAATCTTTCTCTTAATGAAGCTAACAATAATTGTGGGCCAGCATGTAATAATCGAATATGTTCAGAAGTAAATATCAACTTAGTTAGATAGTGTGAGCACATAAAATTATAGGATGTTTTTTATTGAATTTATGAAATGAATTGTCTAAACGACCGCCAACTCGCAGTAGACCATTTTCATCTATGAATGGATTCAAATTATAGACATTACTTTTTGAATTGCATTCTTTTCCTTCCTCTAACATCATTATTTCTTTTGGAAAAGATTCCTTTTGAGAAATCTTTAACAATTTTACGAAAGCGTTTTCTTTATCTTCCGCTAACACAATATGTTTCTTTTCTAATCGGGAGTGTTTACAATTGAACACAAATCTGAACAATTGTGCAGTTACTCCTTTGAGTCTATTCAAATTTGAAAATTTTCAAAATGGAAATTTTTCCATACAAGTTGACGGAAATGATATGATTTCGTTTTTTCTCGTTTCTGGTAGCTCATCTATAATGGATGTGAGTTTGGGCCAACTGGACTCATGTTCTAATAACCAAGAAGGTCCATTCCACCACAAACGTGAATCTTTCAGTTGTGAAGGTGGTACACCTCTTGACAAAAAATCTGCTGGATTACTACTTGTTGGAATATGCCTCCATTCATACGAACCAGTGATGTCTTGTATTTCGAACACACGGTTACTAACGAATGTTTTAAATAGATTCGGAGGCGTTTTAATCCAACCCAATACTATTGTTGAGTCTGTCCAAAAGATGTACCGGTTGAAATTCAGTTTAATGGAATCAATGACTTTCTTTGCTAATCTTGATGACAATAAAGCACCACATAGTTCCAAACGTGGAATAGTTACTGTTTTTAATGGGGCGACTTTACTTTTGGCACACACTAGATGTACAAAACTCTCCCCTTCATTATTAATTGTTTTTATATAAACACAACCACCGTAAGCTAGTTGAGAGGAATCCGAGAATGAATGCAATTCCAAACTCGCCACATTATGACACAAGACTTGTCTTGGTACAGATAGTTGGTTGAGAAAATGAAGTTCATTCCTGAATTTTGACCAGGTGGTGTGTATGTCTAGTGGAAGTGACTCATCCCAAGAAAGTTTTTGAAGCCATAATTTTTGTATAAAATTTTAGCTATTATAGTACAGGGAGCAAGAAGACCTAATGGATCAAATATCTGTCCAGTACTAGACAAAATGGATCGTTTTGTTATTCGTTTAGGTACGAGTTCTAATTTTATATTATATCTCAACACATCAGAATCACAAGACCAAATCAAACCGAGTGTTTTCGCACATTCAGTAGGACCAATCTGAATAGTTGTATCGGTGGTCAACGATTCTGCTTTCAAGTGTTTTATGATCTGTGGTTCATTAGAGTACCATTTTCTCAATGGAAATTTTGCACTGTTTAGAATATTTGATACTGTATCACAAATGTAAACAGCTTCTTCCAAAGTATTTGCACCTGTGAGTAAATTCCTTAAAAGTCGTTTTTGATTATTTTGGATATAACTGGATAATGATTTTCACAATCGATTGCTAATTGAAAAAGACTACGAATAGCCAAAAAAGGGGAAGAAGCCATTCCAAAAGTAACTGTATTTAAATTGAAGATATTTATGAGTTGAGATGACTCCGACCTCCATAAAATCCTTTGAAATCGTCTTTGACTAGGTTCAACAGACACCTGTTTGAACATTTTTTCGATATCTGCTGATAAAACAATATCATGTTTTCGAAAACGAATGATAATAGATGTAAGATCATTTTGAATAGTTGGACCTACCATCTGTACGCTATTCAATGACAAACCGGAAGTTGTTGGTGCTGATGCATCAAAGACGACACGTAACTTCGTCGTAAGGCTATCTTCACGAACAACTCCGTGATGAGGTATGAAATAGGCCACTTCATTTCTTCGATCTTTGTCATATGTCCCATGGTTTCATATTCGGACATACAACTGACATACTGTTCTCTCAGTGAAGGATTTCTTTGTAGTTTTTTCTCTAATGAAAGAAACCTTTTCTGAGTCAAATAGAAAGAATCACCTAGTTCGATCAAGTTGTCTTTGAATGGAATTGAAACTTGAAATCTTCCATCAGATAAACGTTTGAAATTTTGGACAAAATGATCTTCACATGTACGTTATTCAATAGATAGTACCTGGTTAGTGTCTAGACATTCTTCCAATTCCCAAAATTTACTGAGTTGTTGTTGAATGTCCATTGCAGAAATATGACACAAACTTGAAGTGACTTGAGACATAGGTATAGGACCAGAAACAACCCAGCCAAATTTGTTTTTTTTTGTAAAATGGGTTGTCCAGGACCTAATTTTTATTGACCAACACATAAAAGTGACCAAAACAAATCTGCGCCAATCAGCATGTCAATTTTGCCTGGATTACAAAAATTTTAATCAACTAGTTTCATCGTTTTTGGTATTTGCAAATGAAGAAGCATTCAGTTTCACACTTGGAACAAACCCGGTAACCTCAGGCAAAACGAAACAATCTATTTTGGTTTGAAAAGTTGTGGAATGGGAGCAATTTTCAAAGTGCAACGTTCATTTATTTTTGTCACTATTTGATTCAATCCAGAAACTGAAAAATCGAATTTATGAGTTTTTAAGTAGAGTTTTTGACATGTCACTCGATATGAAACTACTTTGACTTCCACTGTCCAAAAGTGCTCTAATGGTATGAGGAATTTTACGTTCATCAAAAATTTGAATATATGCAGTAGACAGCAAAATATGTTGATTCGAACTGGATGATAAAGTTATGCTAGCATTTGCACTTTCACTATTTTGATTGATGTTGCTTTCTAGGACTGGAGACTCAGTTTTGGTTCGATCAATGTGAAGTACAGTATTATGTCGATAGCGACATAGTGCAACCTTTCAGTCGACACGTCTTTGATGGCCAGATTTGAGACAATTGAGACACAGATGTTTCCTTTTGGAAAACTCAATTTTTTCAAATACTGGTAGTTTTAGAAAATCTTCGCAATAATAAATAGAATGGTCGTTTTTGCAAAATGCTCAAATATTGCTACTAGCTAGAAAATTTTTAGAAAAACCAGATTTTGTTTTATTGGAATTATTTTCACGTGTATAATCTCTATCACCACTTATTGTTTCCAATAAATCGGCCCTATCTTTCAGAAATGCCTTTAGGTTTTTCAAAGTTGGCACTTCATGTTCTGATTTATTTTCTTCCCATTGTCGCAATGTACGCGAATCAAGTTTTTGACACACTGGGTAAATTATAAGAGTATCCCAATGATCTACTGGCTGTTTCAGCTGTTCCAGAGATCGTAAATGTTTGGATAAACTATCGATAAGCAAACGAATGTTTGAGGAGGACTCTTTGGCAATTGGTTCTATATTGAACAATTCATGAACGTGTTTATTGATGAACCGTGAATTGTCGTATATTTCACGAAGAATTGACCATGCAACTGTATAGTTCAATGAAGAAAATTCTAGTGATTTTATGACCTGCGCAGCACTGTCACTGAGTGATGCACGCAAATAATGAAATTTTTGGATTTGTGACAAAGTATCGTAAGAATTTATCAAAGAATCAAAAGTATCTCGAAACTCCAACCACATGTCATATTTACCACTGAATTTGGGCAAATCTATCAATGGTAATCGAACACTCTGTATATTTCCAATATTATGTTCACTCACATAGGATGCAGGACTATTATGAACAGCATTTGTATGGGTACTTCTAGGTGGTGGTTTCATAGTGATTTTTCAAAACCCTTTTGGCATATGCCATTTTGGAGAAAAAATTGTTTTCAAATTGTTCCCTTTCTGACAATTGCTGTTCAAAATTGTCCGCAATTTGTTCAATTTTAGTTTGTATATCATTAAATTCATCAAAAAGAGTTTCAGCCGCTCAACACAGCTTTGAAGATCTAATAATTGTAATTCATCCAACTTGGATCTAGGATCAGTTAAATTCGGATTAATCTCATCGCGTAAAAAATTTGAAAATATCGTTAAACGAGATTTTATTGAAGCGCCTTTGCGAATGAGTAGTTTCTCTTCTTCACTCATGTTGAGGAAATTTATACTTCACGACAAAATTCAGACAGAAGCAATGGAAAGAGAATGGATAATAAAGGTTTGGAAAGGATAGGGAAGGTCTCACCCAATTCTTTCTGCTGATTTCAGGCTTGTTCTTCGGTAACGACGAAGCTTTCAGGACTGGTTTTTCACAGAAAAAGTCTCGTATGGTAGCGAAGTTACACTTTTTCTGGAAGTATCCGTCTCGAAGTACCATGTATGTGGCCAAGGGATATCTTGGTCTGTTTATTTATTTGAAAAATGTAGATTCTATTGCAAAAATCGTTAGAAAAAGTTTTTATTTCAACTTCAAAATTACAAGTTTATTTATTCTCTTATTCAATTATTTTTTCGTCCCTGGAGACTGACTGTCGCACTGACACTTCACAGGATGATAGTCCAGGATTATGTTAATCGTGTTATTGATCACCAAGGTTATTGCATATCTTCGTAAATCTGCTCACCTCTTAACCCTTTTAAATACAGGTACAGGTCGATAAGCATAAGGATGCCTCTGAGAAGCGCAAACGATAGAAAGCGTGAGTAGATGTGCGACAAAGATCGACTACTGTTTTCGGCTGGTTATCATCGGAATGTACAATCGGGAGAGAAATTTTTCTGCAACACGTAGGAACGTAGGTTCTTATCCGAATTTTCATTAATTCCTAATGAACTGTTCGAATAAATAATTGTCTGTGATCACTGGACAGTTTATGAAAATTGCATAATTTTCCCGAAACCATAATTGTAAATAAAGTACGACTAGAAAAAGAATGCATCGCCACACAATATCAGAAATAGGTAAATAAATATAATAAAGAACACGAGGAACATACTTACAGAAGTTGACTAACAATATCACATGACCTCTGACCACTGCCAAATCAGCATTGTCCATGGTAACTTTTGATTTTTTGTTTCTCTTTTTATTTGGAGTTGAGAATTGTTCCATTTCACCTTTTTCAATTTTATTCATTTGTGAATTAATTTTCCTAATGCTTCTAACGCAAACTCCTTGCGGCAGCAACTCGTTCTTGAACCTTCACAAGAGGAATACTGGTTTCACCTATCATTGCTTCTGCCTGCATAAATTTGATGACATTACTGCCAATTTCCCTACTTTGTCCACTCAGAATCTTATTTCTCACTTTACTCTTTGAAGGCATTTTCAAACACAACAAACTACACTATAACCTATCTAATAATATTTCAAAAATATACACGACACAAGGATTTCAAATTCAACACACAATCAGAATAACGACACAATAATTTTATTCCACTGACTGTTCACTCACGACGTTAACTGCTTGAATAATGCAGAGCGAGTGAGCTCCTGCCCCACTCCAGGGTTGTGTCTACTGCGCAACCAATTCTCGGAGGCATCCTTAGGCTTGTCGACCAGTACTTGATGATGGCTCGATACTCCAATTTTTCGATTTTCACAATTTCGGTGTACATATTTTTTCTTTTAATTTATTGCGTAACTCTGGTTTACTTTTTTGACGTCAAACTTTTACACTGACACTTCTAATAAGTTATTGTTCGTTGCTATGGTAACGCAATATTTTGTTTATGCAGGGAACTGGTCTAGGCTAACTAGATATCAATACATCCTCGTAGAACTAACAGATGTTTTCGCGACAATGTATTCAGTACCAATTTGTCAGAGTATAAGAAAGAAGTAGTCATATATATGTCTGGATAAGTTGTTCATAAAATTAAAAAAAATTTAAAGTGTGAAGACTGTACTGGGGGTCTCATAGGAGATAGAGCAGACTTTTTGTTGTTGTTTATCAACCAAAAAGATAAATGTGCCACATTGGTATATCCCTCAGAAGATGTGATTACCATATGCACAACTGCAGAAAAGGTTTTGTAAAATACTTGAAAATAATCCCACATGCTCTGTGAACTTCCTTATTATAAAAGTATTGAATATGTTGTTGAGTCATGATTTATTCAAATCACTTGAGGAACACTTCAGGGAGCAAACGTTTTTGTCTTCCCATTTCAGCAATTTGATAAAACTCATATGCTCAATATATATATGCACTAGGGTACACCATTGCAACAAAAATTTATTTGATAAATCTGAAAGTGTAAGATCAGTTTTTACTAAACTTGTACTATTTAAAGGCCAATATCACTTAAGTATTATCTTATTAACAGGCTCGAATAAATGAATATTTGGAATCATTGGTAAGACTACCAAACAAGAAATAGGAACTACCCAATCACCAAAACTACGACAAAGTCACACTCGATGCGCGTTTCGCCGAAAAATTTAGCATACTAAACTTCTGATTTTGACGTAGTTTTGGAGTTTGGGTAGTTTCTATTTCTTGAATTATTATCATGCATTGTGAAATATACCATATTGTTATTTATATGTAAGTTTTACGACCTTTGTAATGATGACTGATTTTGTTTTAGGGATTTAAATTTTTTTTTGGAAAATTTGTTTTTACGAAACTCCCAGTTTTTCGGAGAAAACCCCTCAAAAGCAGAGCTTGTGCGAGCAAGGAAGATCCGGGACCTACAGTATAGATAAAAGTGGAATCCGAATCACTTCAGCTCCGTGACGGGCGTCCGGGGATCGAACCCGGGCAGCCTGGGTGGAAGGCAAACGCTCTAAAACCACGACCACTCCGCTGTTTGAATTAAAAATTAAAGAAAACTCTATTTCTTCAAAGCCAACGTTTCGTCAATTTATTTTGACATCTTCAGGGCACTGTTGACTACAAAAAGGAATGTTTATTTAAAAACAATCAAACAGTATAAAAAATAAATATTAACAAACTAATCAATTTGCTACTACTACTTTTCAGAAACAATAACATCCTTCTGTAAGTGAGAATACTAATTTATCCCAAAGTTTTATCTATTACCGAAACATAGTTCAGTGATTGTTTCCGAAAAGAAGTAGTAAAAAATTGATTAGTTTGTTATTATTATTATTTTTATACTGTTTGATAATTAAAAAAAAACATCTCTTTTTTTATCTTACAGTGCCGTGAAGATGACGAAATAAATGGACGAAACATTGGCTTTAAAGAAATAGAGTTCTTCAATTTAAGACCTCAAATCCCCAAAAAACAAAATCATTCATTGTTTTTCATTTTTGTTATCTTTTATTTTTCTGAATTCGTTTATTGAAACTATTAGATTTGAAAATAAATCATTTTTATAATCTTATTTGTTTGATAGTGATTGAGTTAAAATTTGTATTGAAATTGCATCATATTTTAAAATTGACATGATGCTAACAATGAATTGATTTTCTGAGAGACCACGAAAAATTACAACCAACTTTTCAGAAAACCGCAAGTACCTATAACAAAAGACCATTTTAATCAATTTTATGGACAGTAGGTACTCGATTCTTCTGAATAAATTTGTATTAAATAATCTAAGTAACTAACAAACAGATTTGACTTAATCTAACAGTTGCAAATAAGGAGAAGTCAGAATATATACAAACTGATGACTTATTCACTGAATTTGTCTCTTAAAATAAAATCCATATATTCACTCACCATAGATTGCACTTACTAGATGATTTAGATATTTTTTACAATATGTTGAAAACCCGTACTGTGCCGAAAGCACTAGAGTGAATTCTTCACAGGCAAACCATATTTTTGTTAAAACACACCTGGAGCAACTTTTCAGGTGTACAGTTTGAATTTGGTCAAAAGAAGTTTTTGATAAACTCCTATTCATGAGAATGCAAGCCCCTCATCCCAATGAAGAAACAACTTTAGGAAATAATAACCGAAATTTCTCCTGAATACGAATCTGTGCCGCTCCCCACTCCTCAGGAATAACTCGAAATATTTGGCAGGCTTCGCGCACGCTAATTTGAATAGCCGTGTTCTATCTCCTGTTTCTTTAATCTAAGGTGGAGACCTAGTTTTTCGAATTTAGTAGTTATAGACCGTCAGATAACGACAGATTTTGCTTACTCATTTTCTCTCTTCTGGGATTTTAACCACTGGAAATTATGTCAGTGTTGAGCTCAAAAAATGAAAATTCAGCGATCGGACGTGTGCTAGGCATATAGAAAATTCATTTTCCTTTTGCAGAAAAAATTTGTTTTTTTTTTTCATTTTCTCGTTTATGGCATTTTAACACATGAATAGGTATAACAATCTAATAGTGAAGAACCAAAGCCATAAGGTTTGCACCTGCTTAAAGGGTTGAAATAGGGGTGCGATCTTGTGAAAAAATAGTTGGTTGCTGATGCATTTTCTCGCTTATGGCAATCAACAGAATGAAATTTAATATCGTTAGGAACCCGAAAAAATTTTCCCATAAGCCGGTCAGCTGTTGAAGTATATTTTCCGGACGGATAATTTTGTGAACATTTTTTTCGTTTTCCGGAAAACTTTCTCGTTTATGGCATTTGAACCATATGATTCTGTTGATGGATAAACATCATAATAAAATTCCCATAAGTTTTGCATGTACCTCAAAAAAAGCCATAAGTTGTAAAGTTGTAGGAAAATTTGTGGAAATTTTTTCATTTTCTCGTTGATGGGAATTGGCATGTGAGAAGAAAATAGTATTTCAAGACCAGAAAAAAAAGTCGGAAACATGATATCGATGTTTTAAAGAGAAACATTCTCAATTGAACATTGACTCAATACATGACTCCTCTGGAAATGGAAAAAACCCTACGATAAAATTGAAGTTACTTTTTTGTAATATCTAACAGAAAACAACTACTTTCCCGGCAAAAGCTACGCTGGACATTGAACTAAAGCGTGGCTTTTGCCGGGGAAGTAGTTGTTTTCTGTTTTCTGTTAGATAACAACATGGTTTTATGACCGCAAAATCCACAGTGACAAACCTTATGGTGTTTTCGCAAGCAGTTACCGAGGTGGTGGATGGCAAAGGCCAGGTAGACGTTGTGTCAACGCTTGCGCGACTTGGGTTAATTTGGAAGGTTGGAATTCCTTTCCTCTTCCGACTAGCTCGATCACCACAAGTACGCAATGTTGCAAAAGTCCAGCAACTCCGGATACCATCTCCATTTACTTGTAGCAGCAGCAGAATAATATTTCCAACATGCACTTTGAGTCTTGAAAAAGACTCAGGCATAAGCGTCTTTCCGAATTCTTTTATGATATTTGTTGGGTTTTCCAACGATTTCCCATCAACTGCAGGCCGTAGATTTCTCAGTGGTTGAAATGCTCCATTATTTCCATATACAATCGCAATTTGGATTAAAAGCCATTTAAAGGCAAAGCAAGCCATTTGAAGTCTTATTGAGCCACTCGGAGAGTGTGCTCTCAAATCGGACAACTTTTGTCCTTTCGCTAATGCTAGCGAGCAGCTCGCTGCCAGAGCTGGCAGGCGACTGGCGAACGACTGCCGAACGACTGACTATTTCATTCAAAACGGGCTTCTTAAATAGCCAAAGTAGACATTTACTCCGGCCAATGCCGAAGCAAGTTGCTAGTGGGCGGGGCCTATTGGAGCTCCGCTCTTGGATATACTCCAACTTCAAAATTTCATTTTCATTTCAGGAGCATTTCCGGGAGATTATAACACTTCCCCCCTTTTAGAAATCGCTTGCAGTGTGATGGAAAATCGTTGGAATGTCCTGAAAAGGACCCTTTGTTTTTTTCTTCATATATTTACATGGGCTCTCGGCCTTTATTTCATACATCTTCCTTAATACCTAAAAGAGAAAACCTAAAAATAAAATATTTACAATTAACCTAGATATATACATGGGCTCTAGGCCTATATCTACAAGTTCCTGAAAAGGAAAGTATATTACTGCAACACTCTTCTTTCTATCTGCTCATCGTAGGAATTCCGGGATACTACTTTGCGAGACTTTTATGCAACAAAAGTCGCGTATTTCCACATGCGCTCGTTGTCCAGCTTCTACAGAGGCACCACATATTTACTTCGCCCTTGCCCACTGGCTAAGGACAACAAACCCGTTGGATGAGGCAACATCCGTTGTGTCATTTTACCTTAGCACCTGGCTAAGAACAACAGGCTGGCTGCGGGATTAATGGAATATCATCCGAACCCACGAAGGATATGAGTGTCTCCCTTCCACTGGCCAACTCGCTTCAGAATCGTCTCGAAAGTGCATCCAGAAAAACCGTCCGATGAGCCTTCATCCTCAAATCCGGGTTACTGGGAATTTATTTGGGGCCCTGCTCCATCCGGATACAGACGTAAACTATAACTACAGTTTACTAGCCCCACGTTGGGCGCCATGTCAACGCTTGCGCGACTTGGGTTAATTTGGAAGGTTGGAATTCCTTTCCTCTTCCGACTAGCTCGATCACCACAAGTACGCAATGTTGCAAAAGTCCAGCAACTCCGGATACCATCTCCATTTACTTGTAGCAGCAGCAGAATAATATTTCCAACATGCACTTTGAGTCTTGAAAAAGACTCAGGCATAAGCGTCTTTCCGAATTCTTTTATGATATTTGTTGGGTTCCAACGATTTCCCATCAACTGCAGGCCGTAGATTTCTCAGTGGTTGAAATGCTCCATTATTTCCATATACAATCGCAATTTGGAATAAAAGCCATTTAAAGGCAAAGCAAGCCATTTGAAGTCTTATTGAGCCACTCGGAGAGTGTGCTCTCAAATCGGACAACTTTTGTCCTTTCGCTAATGCTAGCGAGCAGCTCGCTGCCAGAGCTGGCAGGCGACTGGCGAACGACTGCCGAACGACTGACTATTTCACACCATGCACCCCCTAAGGTTGAGGCCCGGAAGGATGAACGCCCCATCACTCGTACGTACTCGAAAGCTCACCCTCCTATCCACCACCCCCGCTCGTTAAAGCGGTTCCTCATCCTGATGATTGGCGATCAGCAGAATAAAATCTGATCGTTTGATATGGAGTGCTCGGCCAATTCTCGGCCTGAAACTCTCTTATATCTGACATGAGTTCAATTTGATTTTACAATGACTTTACTTAATGTGCATGGTGCCCCCCTGAAACTGGCTGAAGGCCTGAAAAACACTTGGCTGAGGGCCATTGAATTTACTGAGTTTACCGCTTGGTCGGTTCTTCTTGGAATCTGAAACATAAAAGCATGATTATCGAAATTTTAAGCCTGTTGAAGTAGACGTTGGCGTCGCCGAAGGTTTCGCTTCCGTCTTACTTCTTCAGGGGTGTCGTTGTCTCCCTGGTTCACTGGTCGTCTGTATTTGTCTCTGTCTCTATCGTCTTGCTCACGTCTGTTCTCGAGGAGCTCCGTGAGCAACGGGTTCGTGTGGGTCTCTACTCTGTCTAGAGTAGTCCCCACGTGATTCCTGATCAGTCTGTCAATGTAGTCCGGGTGGATGTCTAAGTCTCGATATATAAACCTGTTTGGCATATATCGTGGTGCGTCTGTTGCCATTCTCAGGCAGACATTGAAGAAGGCCTGCATCCTCTGCCTGTAACTGTTCGCGCATTGCCCCCAAGCAGTAGACGCGTACATCATGATTGGCAGAAGGATTGTCCTGATGAGGCGTAGTTTCAACTCGAGTGCCATGTTGCTCCTACGCCCGATGAGTGGATACAGCTTATGCCTCGCGGCTTTCGCTATAGCCAATCTGTGGGAGACGTGCTTCTGAAACGTGAGTTTCTTGTCCAGGGTTACTCCTAGGTAAACGGCTTCGTCTACTCATGGAATTCTCTCATCGTTCATAGTAACATGGCCCTCGGGTGTCCTACGTCGCCTCGTGAACAGTATGGCCTTGCTTTTGTCTGCATTGATTCCGATCTTCCAACGATTGAACCACGGTTCCAGCTTGTTTATCTGATGTTGCAGCTTCGATGTTACTCCTCTCCTGGAGTTCTGTTGAGTGTTCCTGTCTGAAGCCGAATTGCTCATCTGGTAGGATGTTCAATTCTTCAGACATTGTCTCAAGTCGAGTCCTGATCACCCTTTCTGCGACCTTACTCATGGCAGGTGTTAGGCTGATGGGGCGGTGGTTTTGCGGGAACGTGTGGTTCTTGTTGGGCTTCGGAATCATGATGACCGTTGCTTCTTTCCAGCTGGAAGGAAAGTGTCTAAGTCTGAGTACAGCGTTTATGATGTTAGTCAGGGCTGCTAGTCCTTTCCTAGGTAAGGCTTTTAGTGCCCTGACTGGAATGTTGTCTGGGCCCGGTGCTTTCCTGGTCTTTGCGTGTCTAAGTATGTCCTTGATTTCCTCTGGAGATGTCGGCTCTAGAAGAATGACTTGAGTCGTCAGTTCTTCTAAGCCGTCTAATTTTCTGGTCTACGTGCGTTTCCGTGTCCTCGACTTCATCGGTGTAATCGACCTCATTTTCACGGCACTGACGTTCGAAGGAGTCCGCAAAAGCTTTTGCCTTGTCCATCTCCGTGAAAACGATGCCCATCTCACCATGAAGGGGAGGGCACGGTTTCCTCCGACCGTGTCTGAGGACTTTCTGCATTCTCCATAAGGAGTTGTCTTTGGCGTCGAGTTCGTCCAAACGTTCAGACCACTGTCGCTCTCTGAGTAGCTTCAGCCCTTCTCTCAGCCGTCGAGACGCAAAGTTGAGCTGCAGCTTGTCATCGGGCGCCAGTGTTCTCTGATAACGTTTTTTCAGACGTCGTCTCAGCCTGACCATCTCCTTGACCTCAGATGGGATCCCTCCTTGGAAATCAAAGTTTGTGACCTGAATGTCTTTAGAGCACCGTTCCATTGTTGTCAGTACTGCTTGTCTCAGTTCGGTCACCGCCTCCTCTAGCTGGCGTGTCGTGTCTATCCTGGGGATGTTTATTTCGTTATGGACTACCCTTTGAAATCGTGACCAGTCCACTATACGCTTTGTCGTGTTAACGATTTCAGCTTCTTCCTCCCCTATTGTTAGTAGGATTGGATTGTGGTCTGATGATCCTTCGTCTAGTACAGAGATGTCCACCAAGAATGGAATACTCTGTATGAGGGCTATGTCCAAAATGTCTGGGTGTTGGTCTTCCCTCCCAGGATAGTGTGTGGGTTCGTATGTCGCTGTCACTGCTACGTTGTCGAAGTCTGGTAGTAGGTTGTCTGCTAGGTCTCTGCCTCGAGGGTTGGTGTTGCGGCAGTTCCAGTCTCTTGATTTCGCGTTGAAATCTCCTATAGCCACCGTTGGGTGATGGTCGGGAAAGAGTTTCTCCAAGTCCGTTTTCCTGAGGTTGGGGCCTGGAGGAATGTAGACTGAGGAAACTCTTAGGAGATTTATTCCGCCTACTTTAACTCTGATCGCTACCGATTCACCGAGTGATAGTTCCGGAAGTGCGTCCTCATTGTGTTCCAGGTCTGATTTCACCAGCAGGAGCGAGCCACCTGCTCGAGCTCGGGGTCCTGGCCTGTCATTCCTGTAACTTATAAAACCTGGAATATTAAATACACTACCTTGGTTCAGCCTGGTCTCTTGTAGTGCCACCACGTCTACCGAGATTCTGGAGATAAGTTCCAGTAGTTCATCTTTTCGCTGAATTGCGCCATTTATGTTCCATGAACAAATCTGCAGGATCTTCGGTATTCGTGCTGGCATTACTGGCTCGACGGTTTCACTAAGGCGTTTATTACGGCCATGATTTTGTCGAGTACCTCTGGGGTAACCTGCGACAAGGTCTGCAGCAGTTGCTCCTGCTTGCTTGTGCCCTGAGCACTAGAGGATTTGTTCGAAGGACCCCATTTTGGTGGTGCGGTTTTTGGCTGTGGTTGTGGACCAGTTCGAGGGTCTGGTCTCCGCCTTGGGGTTATTGACTCCTGCCGTGGGGGTGGAGGCCCCTGCTTGGTAGGTTGTCTTGCCACCAACCTTGGTTTGGGGAATTTTGGGCATCCCCTGTGTTTCCACCACAGTTAGCGCATTTGGAGGGTTCTTCCCTTGCCTTCTTACACTCATGTGTAGCATGGCTACCGCCGCACTTGACACAACGTTCTGTGGAGTGGCAACACTTCTGTGCATGTCCGAACCACTGGCAGTTATGACATTGAGACACTCTGCCTCTTTGGGGTCGCTGTCCTTCCACGGTAACTTTCAAGTCGACCACTTCGGTTAGTTTGAAGATGTCCCTGTATTCTCTCGGAACTTTTACCAGGAACAGTGGTAGGGGTGCTCTTGTCCTTCTCGATGTCATCCTATGACATTCTAGGACCTTGAAGTTTCTCTCGACGAGGTCCTGTTGGACGTCTGCCGCCGAGATTGATTCTGGGATACCCCTGATGACCACATGCAGGGGTATGTTTTGTTTGAGTTGATAGGTGAAAAACTCCACCTTATCAGACTCAAAGAATCTGGTAGCGTTCCTCCAATCCGCTTCCGTGTTCGTATGGAGATAAATCCCATCTTGTCGTGATTGGGCTTTCGAGAATCCAATTCTCTAATCTCGTAGGGCTGTCGAAATCGACAGCCACTTGCTCTTCTCCCGGATTATTATCACGGGAGGTTTTTTGGGGTCCTTCGTTTCATCCTCAGTGCTGCAGGGCACAAACACTCCTGTGCTTGATGAGGACGATTCTGCTGTTGGCGTAACAGTAATCTTTGGGGTGTTCTCATCTGCTGTTGATGGTAGTGCAGTCGATGACTCGTTCGTGCGAACGACCTTCTTAATGCGTCTGCCCACCACTCGGAATCCGTCCAAGTCTTCTTCGGGTTCGGAAGAGTCTACGTGTTGTCTCTTCTTTGCATTCGCTTTTTCGGTGCCTTCGGGGTCGGGTTGGGGGGTGATCTCCATCTCCACATCCGTGGGTTTTGGGGGGGTAGGGGCTACGTGCACTGGCGGCGTACTCTCATTTGTCTCCTTCTTTTCAGAAGAGGCAAGTTTCGTCAGAAGGATGCTTAACTGCTTTTCCATGGCAGTGAGCCTTTCTTCTGTATTCTTCCTCTCGGTCTCGGCCTTGATTGCCCGATCCAGTGCATCGCGGAGTTGCTGCTTCAGCTGTCTCTTCGATTCTTCCTTCTTGTCATCGTCGTCGTTGTTCGTCGTCGAAGATTTCCGAAAATTCTCTCTGTCGAGAGAGCTCGAGCTTCTTGACGATTCGTCGCCTGACTTCTTGGATTTGCCCATTTTTTACTTTGCTCCACGCTTTTTTCAAAAACGAATTCTTTTAAAAACGAAGACGGCTCTGAAAAGAGCCCCTGGCCGAAGCCAGAGCTGTGGTTTACAAGTAAAATGGAAAAACTTTCTCTGAATCACTGTGGTTTGGCAAGTGTTCCTGAAAAAGGGTTAATGATTAGTCATTACCACTTACCTTATCACAGCCCTTCAAGTCTAGCCCTGGCTAGTTCAGGTATAACCCTTCCTTGCCGTAGCTATATCGCTTTGTCTCGCTTAATGAATTTGCACTCACTATCACAAAAGTAATTTAAACAGGTAGCCTAGGGAGCTTCTGAAAATACGTCTGCTCTCTTCGACTACTGATCAAACTATGCTATGACTATTTCATTCAAAACGGGCTTCTTAAATAGCCAAACTAGACATTTACTCCGGCCAATGCCGAAGCAAGTTGCTAGTGGGCGGGGCCTATTGGAGCTCCGCTCTTGGATATACTCCAACTTCAAAATTTCATTTTCATTTCAGGAGCATTTCCGGGAGATTATAATAGTTGTCTATACGGATTTTGCTAAGGCCTTTGACAGGGTAGACCATGATGTGCTACTGAGTAAACTCAACAATTTAGGTTTTTCTTCTAATCTACTGACACTTTGCGCATCATACCTGGGAAATAGGAAACAGTACGTAGTCTACAAGGGGGAATTGTCAAATAAATTTACTTCTTTATCAGGTGTACCACAAGGCTCTAATTTGGGCCCACTGTTGTTTTTGTGTATGATAAACGACCTCCCACTAGAAATTTAGTATTATGCTTCAGGAGGACCTGAACAAAGTGTTCGACTATATTGCCAATATATTCATGGAAGATTTCGAAACCAAAGCCCTTTCATCAGCCACTCTTCAACCTTCCTGCTGGTTACGATACATTGATGACACTTTTGTCATCTGGCCCCACGGGAGAGATACCCTGGATTCTTTCCTGACCCATCTGAACGAAGTACACCCTTACATTCGCTTCACGATGGAGATAGAAAGCAATTCAACTCTGCCATTCTTAGATGTACAAATCACTAAAAATCCTCAACAAGGTTTCTCGTACACGGTTTATAGAAAACCCACCCACACCAACCGATATCTCAACTCCAAGTCCCACCATCATCCCTCACAACTCAACTCAGTCGTAAATACTCTGATATCTCGCTCCATCCGACTAACCGACGACCACAACAGACAATCCGAACTTCACAACGTAAAACAAGCTCTCCTACAAAACGGATACAGACCAGACCACATAGACAGAAACATCCAAAAACAGCTTCAGAAACCATTAGTAACCAAAAACGAACCACAAGTTGAAGACCGTCCATCCAAAGTCTTCTTCCCTTACATCAAAGGGGTGACGGACAAAATCAGTCGACTTTTCAGAAAAGCAAATATCAAAACCATCTTTACCACAGAACAAAAACTATCACACCTCATCAGACCAACAAAAGACAAAATTCCCAACGAAGACCATGGTATTTACGAAATTCCCTGTTCTATCTGCCCCCACTCTTATATAGGAGAAACTTCGAAACAGATCCATTTTCGATCCTATCAACACTCCCTTTCAGTTAGAAATCGAGACACCAGCTCCGCATTAGCTCTTCATTTCATCCAAACGGGTCACCCCATAGATTTCGAGAAAACGAAAACCATCGCCCCAGTACGTTCAAGAACTTCTCGTTTTATCAGAGAAGCCATCGAAAAACGGCCTGATTGCCTGAACATTAAAGATGATAGCCGTAAATTGAACCCCATTTGGAAGCCCCTTCTTCCAACCGTAATTACCAGGCCACGTGAAACTTATCCGCAATCAATTATTATCCCATTAACTCCAACTACACAGCAGGCACCAGCAGACAAGACAAACGAGAAAACCCGTAAGACCCGCCCACCTCCAGGTAGCCAACCACCTATAAATACTACAGTGCAACCAACATCGGATCGTCTTTTGAGATCAAGGAGTAGGCAGGTTGAGACCTTGATATCTCTCAAGACCACGACTCGAGGAGTAGGCAGATAGAGGCCTCGCAGTCACACTCTTGAAAATGGCTCCAAAGCAGGAGCCGAAACGTCGAGTTATAAACTCTCAACGCGGTTCAACCCATGAACTTAGTAATGTACATATATATATATAGTGTATATTGTATATTATATTATTTCCTTTTTTTCTCTTTACTTCAAGGGTAAATTTAGTTTCATACTAATCATTTTGTCAAAGATGGATATCATCTATACTTACACTTTTCACGATTTGATATGTTTCTTTTTCTTTTTGTGGTAGGTAGAATTTTATATAGAATAATGCAAGCGAATGCTCACTTGTAAGATGAATATTAGGTGAATAATTGTAACCTGTATTTGGATTTTTTTCTGTTGGTTACTCAATAAAATAAAATAAAAATAAAAAAAATATTACAAAAAAGTAACTTCAATTTTATCGTAGGGTTTTTTCCATTTCCAGAGGAGTCATGTATTGATTCAATTTTCAATTGAGAATGTTTCTCTTTAAAACATGAATCCCTTCCAAGAGAGGTAATCTTGTACGATGGAAAACAGCGACTAATTCCAACTTTCAGTCGCAGATGATTCCAAAACTGACTTTATGAACACCCTGTTCATATTTTCAATGAAATCATGATATCGATGTTTTATACAGTGTGGCCCATTTAAAATGGAAGCCCCCTTATAATTCATACTTTTTTTCAACCGATTGGAATGCTTTTTTTTCATTAGGTAGATAATCAAAAAGTCTACTGGGACACCAAATTTCATGAATAAATCTTCATTTTCAGGGCAACTATTCTTTTTTTTTCGAGGTAAAAAACTGAAATATTTATTAGCAATTTTTTGAGAAGAAATCAGACTACACCACTTGAATTGTGACATTTTCAAATGGTTAATTTTGGAATTTTGTTGAAATTCGTCCATCGATAAAAAAGTTATTGGAGAATTAAATTTAAAAAATATGCCGTTTAATCAATCCACCATTTCAATTTCTACTCTTATCCAAAATTCAGAATACACCACCGGATTCAGGGAGTCTCAAAATATCACTGATCAGAATTTCATCAAAATTTATTGATAAATAATAATGAAAAATCATTAAATAAAATGATATTTTCAAGAAATTCCATCAACATATTTTTCAAATTTTGTTATCCTGTAATTTTCTTATTTATGAATAGATGTTGATGAAATTCTGACCAGTGATATTTCGAGACTTCTTGGTGTATTCCAAATTTTGATAAGAGTTCTGAAATTGAATTGGTGGGTTAATTAACCGGCATATTTTTAAAATTTCATTTTTTTATTTTTTATAACTTTCTTATTGATGGACGAGTTTCAACAAGAACTATTTAAAAATGTCGCAAATCCAGTGGATTGGTGAGATTTCTTCTAAAACAATAATATTAGATTTTAACCTTGAAAAATGAGAACAGTTGGAAGAATTACTCATTACATTTGGTGTCCTGATGGACTTTTTGAAACAAAATCATTCCAGTCGGTTGAAAAATTAAAGTTTGATAAAGGTGCTTCCATTTTAAATGGGGCACACTCCATAAATAAATACAACTATTTGAAAATTCTGCTGCGAGAAATTAGTAAAGATAAAATTGCTCATTTCTTCCTCCATGGGATTTGGCATATGCATTGCAAACTTCATTCTTAGGCCATAAAAAAAGTCGGAAGTATGATAGTAATATTGGAATCAAATAATTAATTTTTTTTAAAATAATTTTTTATAGAGTAAAAAAAAAATAGTTATGGGCATTATTGTGACAAACTGATAGGGGTTGTAAAGACAATTCAAGCAATTTTGCGTCAACCACTATAAGTTAAATATATTAAAGGCGGCTTTAGCGGATTCACAATGCATAATTTAGTGCATATGCGTAATTTTAATTCACACCTAATCCATCAAAGTTCAATACAGGGACTCGATTGAAATGATTTACCCGTTTCACAATTTATAAAGATATCCCTGTGTTGAACTGTTATGGAGTGTGCAGAAAAATTACGCATTTTAAATCAGGAAAAGTCGCCTTAAAATTACGCCTATGCACTAAATTATGCATTGTGAATCCGCTAAATCCGCCTTAACTGCGTAATTCCCCCACGCCTACTGGCTTGCTGTGTCATAATCGGATGATCATTCGAATTTGAATACGGAACATCAGATTTTTGAAATAATGTGATTATGCCCTTTACCTGTTTATTGTGACCATGTGACACGATGTGGCGAATCAAAGTTCACAAAAAAGTAAACACAGCAAGCCAGTTTGCGCATCAGGAATATAATAAACACTAGTTCGTTTCCCCACCACCTTAGAGGCAGAGCTTCCGGTGCGTTTTTTTCATAGTGGCCTGTCCTTCAGGCCTAGTTCACCTTTTAGAAGTGAAAGTTCCAGAATAATAAATTGCTTCTATGTCTAAATGAAAAATCGAACTCATTTTCAGATTAGAAGCAGTTCTGGACCATAGGTTGAAATCGATTTGCAGTGTCTTCGGTACAATTCAAATGGTGAACAGAATGAAATGTAATATTTTGTTGGTTCCTGCGTATTCTAGGAACCATATCACACTGGATATGTGTGTACAAGTCTCTCATATCCTAGCACTGGACTTATATGTACCGTTGTCACCTAAGATGGGCTGATCTTCTAGATTATAATTCTCGGTTTCTCTAAAAACTACCCATAACATAGGTTCCTTGGAATTTCTGAAAATATTTCTGTTCTTCAATGGATTGGTGAATCTCAAGGGTTTTCAACTGACCCCCTGCTCCATTAAAAAAATTGGGTGAATGACTGTCACCTTGAGGAGGGTGCAGGACGGGTCATTTTTTTATTTCACAGAGTGTCTTTCGAATACATAACTCGACGTTTTTCTTAAAAAATAATAACGTAGATAATTAATGTATCCGTTACTTCAGGACCTCACTGTATAAAACATCGTAATCATGTTTCTGACTTATGGCTTTTTTTTTCTAGTCTTGAAATCAGTTTTTCTTCCTACATGCCAATTCCCATAAACGAGAAAATGAACAAAATTTCCTGTGTTTTTCTGCAAGGTTTCCAGTTTCATATAGTATGATAAGCACGAACAGGACTTATGGCTTTTTATATGACATACTTTTACATTAATAAATTTCTATTGCACATTATTTCGTTCACGAGAAAGTTTGCCGGAAAACGAAAAAAAATTTCACAAAATTTTCCGTCCGGAAAATATACTTCAACAGCTGACCGGCTTATGGAAATTATTTTTCGGGTTCCTAACGATATTAAATTTCATTCTGTTGATTGCCATAAGCGAGAAAATGTATCAGCAACCAACTATTTTTTCACAAGTTCGCGCCCCTATTTCAACACTTTAAGCACGTGCAAATCTTATGGCTTTGGTTCTTCACTATTAAATAGTTATACCTATTCATGTGTTAAAATGCCACAAACGAGAAAATAAAAATAAAATTTTTTTCTACAAAAGGAAAATGAATTTTCTATATGCCTAGCACACGTCCGATCGCTAAATTTTCAATTTTTGGGCACAACACTGACATAATTTCCAGTGGTTAAAATTCCAGAAGAGAGAAAATGAGTCAGCAAAATCTGTCGTTATCTGACGGTCTATTAGTAGTTAGGTATACTATGCGGTAATTGATTCTCATCTGAGATATGGAATCTGCTTTTGGGGTTCTTGTAGTGGATTTTTATTCGAAACTATTTTCATATTGCAGAAAAGGACAATTAGATATTTGTGCAGAGCTAAATTCAGTGATTCTTGTAAGCCTTTATTCATAGAACAACGAATCTTGACCTTACCTTGTATCTATATATTAGAAACAGTATGCCTAATTCACAGTAAGTTTAGGGATCGAGTTTATAGCACTGTACAATATATCACAAGACAAACCCTTAATATAACTTTACCAATTCCAAGATCTGCACAAATAGAAAACTCCATTATACATAATGGCATAAAAATGTTCAATCACTTACCTAACGAAAATAAAACGATTATGGATACAAAAAAATTCAAAGTTTCTGTGAGAAATGTTTTACTCTGCAGAGCATTCTACTCGTTGGACGAATTTTATTCCGTGAAATTTTAGATTTTTTTTGTTGGGCGATTTAAATCGACTGATACGTAACGGTATTCATTTTGTATGTGCTATTCTGTTGTATTCTATTTTATTTCTATTTTATATTATCACATTTTAATTAATTGAAAAGATCAGAATTCTGAAACTGACGTCTAGTAACAAACAGTACTATTGTTTGAAATTTATTTTATGTATTTGTTTTTTGTATATATTTATAGACTTTTACTTATATGAATAATTTGACGTGTAGTAACCGCTCTACAAATTTTATGTTATGAATGACATGGTAAATGTTTAATTATTTTAAATATGTAACGAGGTATCCATGAAAAATATGCATATATTCAATTGTTATTGATGTTTGTTTTTTACTGTTCTGTTTTTCACTTTGTCAATAGGAATTATCATTCTTCAGACAATAATAGTTATTTATGTACCAAGGACTGTCTCGCCTGCTTGCTATCCTCGGCTGCGCATCGGCTATCAATTTGCAGGCTCGACTATAATAGACAGTTTTTCGCCGAGGTGCATATTACATTTTTTCGTCGACCTCTACATACCTTTATGAAAGTAAGTACTCGCATGTTTGCTGGCCTCAGCTACGTCCAACTCTTCGAACTGCAGACTCGATCATAATTTTAATGAATATAAACAAAATGTATTTGAAGTGTAACAACTCTCTATTTCAATTATACTACAAAATTAAATCAATCTCGAAGATGAATATTGAACCTACAGTTTGTGCAATTATTGATATTAATTCCTGCTGTCGAAGAAGATGCAAGAGACAAGTTTTGATTTTGGGTTTTGATTTCGTAAATAATTAATTTGACAACAGCAAATGACAGTTATTGTCACAGGCGCCTATGTATTAATTAAAACGTGGATTTACGAAAATGACTCAATCGCCGCTCTCGTACCGTGCCGTATCATAGTGACCACAGCGGACGAAAAGAGTTTGCGGACGAAAAGTGTTTGCGGACGAAAAGTACTTGCCTTCAAAAATAGTCGATTTTTCGTCCGGAAATTAGTACGTAAAATGTCATTTTTTGCAGAGGTCGACGAAAAAGTAATTTTTGATTTGATTTTGATTTGATTAGTGGCCTCTGCTGGGACCTAGCTGTCTAAGAATCTGGTTGAATTTGTAGTGTTTCCGTGTTTTTGTTTGGTGATGACCTTGCTATTCGAATTCAGTGGCCTCCGATGCTGTGTCCCGTCTATGAATTTGGAAGAATTTGTAGTGTCTCCGGTGTTTTGTTGGGTGGAGACCTGGTTATTAGAATTAAGTGGCATTTGCCGAGTCCAGTCTATGAATTTGGTTGAATTTGTACTGTCTCCGGTATTTTGTTGGGCGGAGACCCCGTTTTTAGAATTCAGTGGCCTTTGCTGAGTCCTGTCTATGAATTTGGTTTAATTTTTAGTGTCTCCGGTATTTTGTCGGGTGGAGACCTCGGGGAACTCGTTATTCGAATTCAGTTGGCCTCTGATGCTGTGTCCTGTTTATGAATTTGGATGGATTTGTAGCGTATCCGGTGTTGTGTTGGGTGAAGACCTCGTTATTATAATTCAGTGGCCTTTGCTGAGTCCAGTCTATGAATTTGGTTGAATTTGTAGTGTCTCCGGTATTTTGTTGGGTGGAGACCCCGTTTCTAGAATTAAGTGACCTTTGCTGAGTCCTGTCTATGAATTTGGTTGAATTGGTAGTGTATCCGGTGTTTTGTGGGATGTTGACCTTGGGAACATCGTTATTCGAATTCAGTTGGCATCTGATGCTGTGTCCTGTATATGAATTTGGATGGATTTGTAGCGTATCCGGTGTTTTGTTGGGTGGAGACCTCGTTATTAGAATTAAGTGGCCTTTGCTGAGTCAAGTCTTTGAATTTGGTTGAATTTGTAGTGTCTCCGTTATTTTGTTGGGTGGAGACTCCGTTTTTAGAATTCAGTGGCCTTTACTGAGTCCTGTATACGAATTTGGTCGAATTTGTAGTGTCTCCGGTATTTTGTTGGGTGGAGACCCCGTTTTTAGAATTCAGGGACCTTTACTGAGTCGTGTCTATGAATTTGGTTGAATTTGTAGTGTCTCCGGTGTTTTGTTGGGTGGAGAACTTGGGGACATCGTAATTCGAATTCAGTTGGACTCTGATGCTGTGTCCTGTCTATGAATTTGGATGAATTCATCCATAATAAAACATCGGATACGCTACAAATCTGTAGCGTACCCGATGGAATGTTCCTTTTACCTGCGTACTCACCTGCTCTGCTCACAACTGACGGCACAGTGCGTAAAGAAATTGTTTCGTATGGTACTATAATTCTGAATATAATTCATGCTGGGTCACATGACCCCTTCAAAATTGTCTTATAGTCTATAATACTCGCTCAACTCAGTGTCATACCTGTGGGGATAGAGGATGGCTGAAGGTAAATAAACTTCAAATAAGTGAAAATCTCACAGGTAAGGTTTGTATTTTCTCTGTAATAAGTGTAAATAAATTCACTAAGTTTTGATACTGAGCTAGAGTGGATCGGAATCCATTGTTGCGTATGAGATGTAGGTCTCAGATCTCCATTTCGTTTGCTTGCACAAGTTTCTACAAGTGCCAGATGAGTTGACTCGTAAACCTGGGGATCCGAATTTGTTCATTAACAGTCGAAACAATCTTGCAACAACTTGCATTTTTCCTTCAGTAATGAAAAAAAAAAACAATTAAATAAAAAAGTTTATTCAGTCAAAATCAAATTTAAACTATCCTATTCGAACTTGATGCCTTGGGCCAAAGGCAGCTGTTTAGAATGATTTATGGTTATAGTTGCCCTCCTCATGTACTGTTTCCAAGCATCACTGCCGGATTCTCTGCCGCCTCCCGTAGATTTCTCACCGCCAAATGCACCACCGATTTCTGCTCCAGAAGTGGGGATATTCACGTTCACTATGCCACAGTCCGAACCTTTGGGGCCGATCCACTGAAATATTAAAATCATTTAGTTAATTTAACGTTACAAAATCAACGTTCTCTGAGTGGCAAGATTGTGTATGTATAGGGCAAAAAACCGGACAAATCGAATAAAAAAATGTATAATATACACATTAAAATTCACATTATTCAGTTCTTTCTCGAAGACCCGCGAATCGTTGAAAAGACTCTGCTGTTGGTATAAAAGCAGAACACACAGCAAGGGAGACCAGAGAGCAGACAATTCACCGTTGACAGCGTTGAATACAGTGTTGCATACCAAACAGTATCGGTGTGAGAAAAGTTAGACAAAATTAAGCTTGAGGAAATAAATAAATCACTTTTATTTCACCAGTAAAAATAAATCAGTCAAGAGTCGAGAGCATTTATATTTCAATTGTACTCGGAGGTACAGAAAAAGTACAAGTAGTAAAGATGGAAATGGGGTGCTGGACGCCTGTGGTGTCATTCAATGAGAAAAAATAGTATTTTCCCCTTTACCACATAAGTACTTGTAGGATATGAAATAGACTTCCATCGACGAGACTAGTTTGAGTTCTGGACAAGTATAGTGAGAATGAACATTTTTTTAAAATTTCGTTTTGTTTTCTGATGAATCTACTTCCCATTACAATGGCTTAGTGAACAGACACAACTTCCATTATCATGGTAATGTAAATCTTAATTTTTTCCGCAATCTGGATCACCAGAATAGATGGTGAGTTAACAAGTCGGGAGGAATTATAGGTACACAAGTTATAGGACCATACTTATTTGATGGACGCTTGAATGTTAAAAAATTTTCACAATTTTTACGAGATCTGCCTGAGCTTCTGGAGAAAGTGCCACTAGATATCAGACACGGACAATCAAAGTGAGCTCCGGCACATTTCAAATTGATTGTCAGACAGTTTTTGAATATGTGCTTTCCGAATAAATGGATTGGTAGGGGAGGACCACAAAATTGGCCAGCGAGATCACAAGATTTGACTTGCCTCAATTTTTTCCTACAAGGATACCTGAAGAATGAGGTTTACGACACTCCTCCAACCATCACACTAGAAAATATGATGGAGAGAAAGAGGGTTGCTTGTGTCTCCTCAAATGTTATTAAATGTTGAAAAGTCTTCCAAAAAGAGAGTGGCTCTGTGTATTCAACAGGATAGTCGTCATATGGAGCACCTACTATGAACTTACTACATTTGTGTTTCAAATTTTGTTGTTGTTGACTTACTTTCAGTCAACAGTAAATATTTTTAATGAAGTGAAGTATAACAATTGTCAATAAGAATTCTGTGAGCAACTCAAATGAATGTCGTGTCAAAGCTATCTTGATTCAAAGAATGCATTGAAATAAGAACTGTCAAATAATATAAGTCAAATAATATCTAAAAAACTATTCAGGTCAGGTATAGGGAAACCTAATATGAAATTAAAGATATTTCAATTTTCTATTCCTCAGACCGCAAAAATACAGAGGGTTCTAAACTACTTGCCAGATGAAGTGAGACTGCCAAAAAATTGCCTAATTTTGACTAGCTATAACTTGGACATTTCTTGGCCGATGTTGGATTATCAACCAAAGGTGGAAAGCGTCATCCTTGGTCTATGCTTCATTGGCATCGGGTTTATTTTTGCAATTCGTTCTCTTTGTACAGGGTGAGAATTTAGAGCCAGAAACATTTCAAATTTTTGACCAATAATTTGGAAAATGTGAGGGACCCTATAATTTTTTTTTTAGATGTTCGGTGAATTCTTGTGCCGTTACCTCGAGACGTCTTTGAAATATTTTTGATGAATTGTGTGCTATGCCAATATCGCCATTTTATGAAATTCCGTTTTTATTTAAAAATATGGCCTTTTTTAATTAAACACTAATGGCCGATTTCACCAACTGATTCCTAAAGTTAGAAAATACTTAAATAGGATTTAGGAATACCCAAGTGCAATTTGCGTTTCACCACACGTTAAGTAATGCTTAAGAGAGATAGGAAATACCTACGTTAGGTATTTTCTATCACTTTTAAGCATTACTTACCGCTTGGTAAAATGCAAATTGCACTTGGGCATTCCTAAATTCGATTTAGGTATTTCCTAACTTTAGGATTTAGTTGGTGAAACCGGCCATAACAGCCACCATCTAAACTGCAACAACTGAATATAATTAACACCAGTGGCACGCAAAAAGGGGTTTATGATATTTAGAAACGAAAATTGATCGTTTTTATTGAAACAATTCAACAGTTTTATTGATCGTTACAGTTAAAAAGGTGCCATACCTTTAATTATCATGATGCTGACTAATTCAGAGGCGTGCAAAAAGGGATTCTGTAATGTAGACAAATTAAAATTCCAGTTTCATTATTTTTTTTGATTTATTTCAATTTATACAATTAATTTATTTTTCTACATTCATGCAAAAAGCAAAACTTTATTGAACTACATTCAGTGGAAAAAGAAGTTCTTTATTGCACTAGTGCAATACAGTTTTTATTGCACTCATCTGTCATTCTACTTCAACGTGCTGTCATCATGACAAACATAAACGTTTAAACCTACTACATATTAAGCAGATATTCTGTGAGATTGGCAATAGGTACCTCACTACGAAATATTCATATTGAAAATTGCACCAATTGTTCATTCACTTTCAACATTGAGGGTAAAAATAAAGTTTGAGTTAAATTTTTCGTAACGTATTAGTTCCTGTTTCAATGCAAATCGATATTAATAATAAAGTATTCAAGTTGCGCTTTTCATTTTCCTACACCCAGTGCCGCACCTCAATAAATCATTTTTTGCTTTTTGCATGAACGTAGAAAAAATGTTGTATGCAACTCGTGCAAAAATTGTTTATTGCACTCGACGTGTTGTCCAACTCGGCCTAACGGCCTCGTCGGACAATTTCACGTCGAGTGCAATAAACATTCACTTTTTGCACTTGTTGCATAAATAACTATTTTAATGAATTCATGGGTGAACAAAAAAGTATCCATATGTTTAAGTTCATAAGAAAACGTTATTTAAAAAACTGAAAAGAAACCCCAAATATTTATAAAACAAGAATATTTATCCTATTTAGTAAGGCGTTGGCCCCCTCTTCAGCCTGAATAACTGCCTGGCAACTACTTGGTATGCTCGAAATTATTTCGTTGATTAGTTCTATAGGAACTGCCTCCCAGAGGTCCAAAACATTCCTTCGAAATCGTCAAGAGTGTCCCCACCCGCCAAATTTTGTTACGATATTCATACATATGTGGCAATAAAATCTGGAAATACCACACATAATGGGACATGATTCCATATAATTTTTTGTAAAATTTGTTTTTACGAAACTCCCAGGTTTTCGGAGAAAACCCCTCAAAAGCAGAGCTTGTGCGAGCAAGGGAGATCCGGGACCAACAGTTTAAATAAAAGTGGAATCCGAACCACTTCTGCTCAGTGATACGCGACCGGGGATCGAACCCGGACCGCCTGGGTGAAAGCCAAACGCTATAACACCACGACCACTTCGGTTACACTAGGGATATAATAATATACAATTTATTATATAATAATATTTATGCACTAGCGGGCGATAAAGTACACTTTACCGCCCGGTTCACCGGGCGTAAAGTGACACTTTACCGCCCGTGGGCGCATTATGGCCCGGCGGGCCGTAAAGTAGACAACATTCTTAAATTGTCTATACTCACACATCATTTAATGCAATTCCTAACACGAATTAGAATCATTTCAGTTCAATAGAGCAATACTCTTTCTAACATTTGTTCATAATCGTTGGCAATTTTTTCGGTGATGATCTATTTATTTGAAATAGATTCTCCAATATAGCACTCAGCTACTATAGTTTCACATTCCTCATATTATGTTACCCTTAATTATTGTATGCATGACGTATTAAACGTGTAGACCATTGCAATTCAAGTCAGTATTTGTGATTCGCGCTATAAAACCGCTAGTGCATAAAATTTTGTATGTATGCAGGCCATAAACGCCTTCTTCACGCCCTTGATACATAAATAACTATTATATCAAAATATTTTCCAAAAAAAAAGATTATAAGAAGTCTGCATTTTTTATTAGAAATTAGCAATATTCCGATATATGGTTTATTGCCACTCTGGATAATATAAATGTCATAATTTGCTAGGTGATTTGAATGTAAAATCTTACCATCGCAATAATCTGTCTGGTGCTAGTGAAGTCATCCGTAGATTGAAGTATATGAAGTTTAGAGGAGCACTGTTAAATTGCCGAGACGGCGATGTTTTTGTATTACAAATATATCGACTAACTGTTCTAACTGTTGCACAATATTGTGCTGTTTTATAAAAAAAATTCTTACACCCCCCTTCTTCCCCCCAACTCCTATTACGAAATGAAAAACAATTCTCGAGTACCTTTAAATGTATCGTCGAATGTTTAAATATGCCTGAATAAGGGAAATAACAGTTTTTTATAATAATAATAATAATAATATGAATAATCGTCTTTATTGTTTCCCAGCTATAGTTTCATACGTATTTTGTTACATTACAGAGCTAAGTTACTGAGATACAAAAGGCGAAGTTCAACTCAGCTAGCACAAGTGCTACGGAGTTGTTCTTCCACTCAACCTCATAAACTCTACCTATGCTAAGACAAAAAGAAAGTAATACGAGACAAAAAATAAAAATGAGATAGGAATTTGATTTGGGAATGGTTTATAATTAATATGATGCTTGAGAAGACGTACATTACTGAACCTATTATGGTCACATAATGATAAAAATGTGTATGGTAGTTTATAATTAAAGTTGGCTTTCGAACAGAAAGAGTTTGAATTTTTTTCGTAAAGCAGAAGGATTTGAATTTTTCATTTTTTTTGGTAACTGGTTAATCACTCGGCATATATTATAACTAAATGATCGCTTGAAAAATTCAGTTTTGAAACTAGGTGGGGTAAGCGTACCTTTAAATCTGATGTTCAGATTGTGAACATCAGTACGAAAAGTGATTTTCCTGTACAGGTAAGGCGGCGTTTTGATTAGTATAATTTTTGTGTATAAATTTGCAGCATTTAAAATCCGTCTATTTTCCATAGTGATCCAACCCGTTTCACGTAACTTATGGGATATTCTTTGATATTTTCTAATTCCGTGAACGAGCCGTAGACATGAGTTTTGTACTTTCTGTATTTTCTGTGCATACTGTTTGGTTAAACATGGACCATATAAAGTGTCTGAGTAGTTGAAACGCGATAGAACCAGTGCATCACAGAGAGTTGTTTTCGTCTGTTTCGTGAGTACGTGTCTGTTTCCATATATAAGTTTCAACGAAGAGTATGCAAGTTGTATTTGTTTGTTTATATGTTTCTCAAACCGCAAGTCGGAATCTATTATAACTCCAAGACTTTTGGATTCAGTTGTTAGTTGTAAGGGAACATTATCCACCGTAATTGTGAGAGATTCGCTTGTTTTCTGGCGGTTCATTTTTGAACCAAAAAGGATGATGTTCGATTTAGTGGCATTCAATAATAAACAGTGATCTCTTGCTAACTCAACGAACGACTCAATATCATTGTTGATAAGCGTACACGCGTTTTCTACACATTGAGGAAAAAAGCTGTGATATAGTTGGGTGTCATCAGCATAAAGGTGAATTTTACAGTGTTCTAGACAACGTAACATATTTGATGAGTAAATTGTGAACAACAATGGACCCAATATTGAACCCTGTGGCACACCTGACTTGAGTTTCAAATAGTTCGAGTAGATTCCACCCTGGCACACTTTTTTTTCTCTGTTTTTGATATAACATTCAAGAAGTCTGATAGCACTTCCCGATAATCCCATATGATTTAAAATTGCTAGAAGTAGGTCATAGTTTAGAGTGTCGAAAGCTCGACTAAAATCAAGAAGCACAAGTACAGAACAGAGTCCTTCATCTGTAGCCCAAATAATGTCGTCCGCGATGTGCAGCAAAGCAGTGGTGCAACTATGACCTTTGCGAAACCCAGACTGTATTTCCGGAAGTAAAGAAAACCGAGAGAGATGACTTCTCAGCTGTTCTTCAACAGCTCGTTCAAAAATTTTTGATAGAGTAGGTAAGACACTATGATTTTCTCCCTTCCCCCAAAGGGCACAAAATGTAAAAATGTCGGTGGATTTTCCTGAATTTTTGATATGACGCAGTTCAAGTTATTTTCAATAGAAATTAATTGAGTGACAAACCCCAAAAATGAATAGTTTTGATGCTAGGTGTCGTTGAAATCATACCTTTCTCAGAACAGACTATTTAATATTATAGGCCGAAACAATATCTCTACGTATTTTAGTTTAGATTATGATGAACAATTGTGTAATTTTTCATAAAAAATCTAAAACCTCCCCCTCACCTCCAACCCCTATTTTGAAACACGAAAAATATGTTTTCGGCACCAACTCATATCGAAATTGATGATGTCTAATTTTCATTTATTTTTAAGATTTTCGCTCAATTAATGGATATTCAAATAACATGAACTACGCCCTACTAAGAAGTCAGCGAAATCCACCAATATTTTTTTGAATGGAGGGAATGGTGAATTGAACCACTGTACGATTTCTTTAATTTCGTGTTTTAAAAAAAGGGTTGGGGGTAAGGGAGAGGATTTATATTTTTTTTATAAGAAAATTACACAATTGTTTAGCATAATCTAAACTAAAATACGAAGAGATAGTGTTTCTGCCTATAATAATGAATAGTATATTCTGAGCAAGGTATGATTTCAACGCCCCCTAGCATCAAAACTATTAATTTTTGGGGTTTGTCACCCAATTAATTTTTATTCAAAATAACTTGAACTGCATCAAACCAAAAATTCAGAAAAATCCACCAACATTTTTCCGTTTTTTGCCTTTTGGGGGGGAGGGGGGAAAATCATAAAAAACTGCTATTTCCCTATATTTAAACATTCGACGATACATTTAAAGGTACTCGAGAATTTTTTTTTGCGTTTCGTAATAGGAGTTGGAGGGAAGAAGGCAGGGTATGATTTTTTTACATAAAACAGCACAATAATGTGCAACAATAGCAATAATGAAACAAGTGAAAATATTGTTACTAGATTCAAAAATAAATAGTCTAATCTGGGCAAGGGGTGATTTCAACGCCCCTTAGCAGCAGAACTGTTAATTTTTTTGGGTTGGCGCAATGGTAACATTGGTTGAGAATTACATTGACTACACATCATACCAAAATTTAAAAAAAAATCCACCGGGACCCATATCCCATAAGGAGTTTGCGGGGTCCTTTGTTGTACAAGTCAACGGCTTAGTCATAGGGAACATGTAGAGAGTAAAATCTAAATTATGGAAAGAATCGAGTTACGTCCTTTGGGCATAGGACGGCAGAATTCATAGATCGTTTTCTTTTTTCGAATTTCATTTGAAAATACTTAATATAATAATACACTTTTGGAGTTTATTGATTGCGTAGATAAGTTGTACAAAAAGTCATTTCGGTATTTGTTCAGTCTTTTTTCAACATGAACCATAATTTCTCTTGTAGATAGTTTAACGAAACAGTCTGGATTTAAAAATGAAAAGTAGCTCATTACTTCTATCATGTTGATAAATCGTGTACTGAGTTGATTAATTATTATATCGAGAGAATCGTAGAAGACTTTAATTTGGAATCTCTTTAGAGCATCTTCTATTCTATTGTCATTTGCGAGTTCATCAAAAAATGTATTGACCTTTCTTTGGCATTTAGATGCCAATGGTGGCTGAATGTCCCACGATGTTGCCAAATTGGAAGCTTCTGCATGCAATGTTTCGAAATAGTCTCTAAAACTATCAATATTATCTATTGTGGAGCCCAATATCTCGTCGGCTCGGTCCAGATCAACAGTAGAACTTTGTAGCAGCTTAGACACCAAATTAATATTTGACAACATTTTGCTTTGGTATACAAGGAGAAAAATAAAACCATAACTACTCATACTCATTTGCAAGGAGCTTGCTTCCGCTCTGTCAGCTGGATTTGGAAAATTAAAGTAAGTGTTGACAAACAATTAGAATAAGAAAGTTTTAGCAAAAAAGTCGAAGGGGCTCCTTCTGGAGCTGGGGCCCTCCTGCACGGCGGGCTCTGCGGGCCCCTTATCGCCGCCACTGTCTCTCCACCGAAGATACCAATGCATGTGTTCTTCGGACCATCTTCTTCTGTTCGCCAGGTGAATATTTGTTAAAAGTGGCCATTTTGCCCGACGACGAGCATTAAATCATTGGTCATGTAGGCGCCTTCTGATAGTGTTTGCTGAAACATTCAACTGCAGGTGCGCTCGGATACTTTTGGCGGTACAAACCCTATTTCTGATTGCAGTGCCGTGCTATTGCTCAGTCCTGACGGGGATTTGTTAATTTTCGACTTCCTCCGCCGTGTCGGTAAGCAGCAGTAACGTTGTTAGCTTCTCTTTGTAAAGCTCTCCCAACAGACGATTTCTTGTCATCAAGTTGGCAATCTCTGTTATTGTATAATTTCTTTGCCGCAATCTTAAAATTTTCACCAAATCTGCACTGATAAGTCGTGGCATGTAGACGATAACAATAATTGATATTTGTTTTGACTTAAAATGCAATCTAATGTCAAAACCTTATTTCCTTTGTGACATTTTTATTTACATCAACATTCAGAAATAAAATTTTGACATTTAGATTGCATTATTTTTAAGTCGAAAGAAATGTCGCGACTTTCCAATACAGAATTGATAAATATAGAAGTTAACAAAGGTGCCAACTACTTCTTACTGAAACTACCAGTAGGCCAGTACATGGTCAGGGATTAAAGGCTCGTCAAGAATACCCACGATTAGGAAATTTTTCACTGGGCGAACAAAGAACAGCACTTAATAAAATTATTAAAAATGTTTCCATGTGAATCAAACTTTTTGGATCGCCTTGTATAATGGATCCTCTTTTATACGCCAATGAATTACATGGGGGCTCATCTTAAATAAGTAAAAAAAATGATGAAACTGGAATTTTAATTTGTCTTCATTAGAAAATCCCCTTTTGCACGCCTATGAATTTGTCGGCATCATGCTAGTTAAAGGTATGGCACCTTTTTAACTGTAACGATCAATAAAACTGTTGAATTTTTTTAATAAAAACGAATTTATGTTTCTAAATATCATAAACCCCTTTTTGCGCGCCACTGGTGTTTATTATCTTTAGTAGAGATCCCTTGTTGCAGTTTAGATGGTGGCTGTTATTATTCAACTAAAAAAGGCCACATTTTGAAATAAAAACGGAATTTCATAAAATATTTAAAATATTTCAAAGATGACACTAGGTATCGGCACAACAATTCATCCAACATCTAACAAAAATTCTAGAGTCCCTCACATTTCCCAAATTATCGGTCAAAAATTTGAAATGTTTCCTGCTCTAAATTCTCACCCTGTACAAAGAAAACGAATTGCAAAAAAAGAAACCAATGACGCATAGACCAAGGATGACGCTTTCCACCTTTGGTTGAAAATCCAACATCGGCCAAGAAATGTCCAAGTTATAGCTAGTCAAAATTAGGCAATTTTTTGGCTGTCCCACTTCATCTGGCAAGTAGGTAGTTTATTTGAAATAATAAAGTTATCTTTGTTCGAAAGTATAAAAAAGAAACAATGATTTTTGAACATTCTATATAATTTTGAGAATCGGGTTGTATCGAAATCAGTAGCCGAAAACCTCTTTCATGCATGGTCAGATTTTGAAGGGGTGATTTTCATACATTTCGATGTTATTTATTTTCCAATTTCATGAAAAAAATCAGTAACTCGAGAACGGTTTGAGTTATATGAAATCATTTTAGTTTTTCCTGACCCTTTCAAAAGTATAACGAAATACAGGGTGTTCCATTTAAAAAAAACACAACTTTAGGATGTCACACTTTTTTGAGATTTCAAAGTAATTTTCTGTTGTAGCTTTAATCAATATCCATATAATAAAACGGAGAGATTCCCGAAAAAGTAAATGATGTGGCTTACAGGGACCGTGTCGTATGGGGTTCCCCACTCTGAATATGCACACGACGTTGCAGAATGTTAGAGCTGTTATTATATTGTTTGACTGTTTCTTTTGGAATTATAAACATAATAAGTACTTCACTGTTACTCAAAGTAACAATTATTGTCAGTTCAATTTAAAATTTGGCATATCAGAGATAAATTGGTCCGTTTTTATTTCTTTTTTCTGCTGTCATTATATTTGAACCACACTCGTTTTACATTCTGAAATTCGCTGAGTTCCCAAAGACTGTTTTCATAGACAAGTAGCATTTTCCCACTAGGTATATGAATGAGTTTTTAATTGTTTCATTACCTGGAATATATTTTCGATGTTCTGAGTGAATAGGCTAGATGATAAACCTTGAGAAACTTCGTTATTCCAAGCTATTGCTTCCTGAATGTCTGTAGCTTTGAGTACGTATACTATGGGCGCGAAACACTCATTATGGACAAGTTTGCTGTTGTGTGCTAAACCGGTCACTATCGTGGGTTCGACAAAGAAACCTGGTTTATCTAATACCTAAAAAAACAAATAAAAATTATTTCCAAATTCAAGCACTTTTGGAGGAGAATACATTACAAAGGCAAGGCAAAAAGGTTTATTGAACAATAAATTTACAATATAAAAATGTATAACACTAGTACGACATGGAAATAAATAAAAATATAAAACACAGTAAAACTATCACTTTGCCACAGGGGGGAAAGGAGGGAATTATGCTGGGTTTTAGGAGTGAGGTATATACCTGCCCTGCTGAGGCCTTCAGCGGGCGGGGGACACCCTGCTTATTTCTGCAATGCAGGCCTACAATGTTGTGTAGGTTTTACTCTGCCGTAAGTGTTAAGTCTATCTTAGTTTGGAGCTTCCCCGTCTCCTCCAAGTTATACGGGGGTTTTTCTTTGTTTATGAGTGAGTTGGTCACTTGCCCTCTGGGCGCTCATGGAAATATACAATGCCAAGGCAATGGGCCTTGATCGGCCCACCATGCATTCTTGGCCTGTTATAGTGGGCTCGGACTGTTGTTATGTCCCTTGTCAATGGACTTCCAAGGATGAAGAAACGGTGGAACTTATCAGAAACTTGCTTGATATGTTCTTTGATTGATTGAATATCGGCTAGCTCTCGCAATGATACTAACCGAATGTACCTGTCACTGTTGGGGGAGGCTGCAGAAAACTGGACAAGCATAGGTCATCGCTGGCCTGATGACCTGTTTATATAAGAGAATGTTATTCTCTGTCGCCAACCCGGAGTTCCTCGCAATCAGAGGGTATGTCCCTCTCATTGCTGCACATGCCCTTTGGATTGCCAGGTTTACGTGTTTTCTGAACGTGAGCCTCTTGTCCAGCTGTACTCCCAGGTACCGCACTGACTTGGACTCGTCAATCTGATTCCCCAGAACCCTGAATCCCTCAGGGATAGTCACTTTTACGTTAGCTACTTTCCTTGTGAAATTCATGAGTTCTGTTTTATCAGGATTTAACACTATTTTATTTCTCGCTAGATACGGCACGACAGTCTCCTCTACATGTTTCTCTACCCAGGACGCGGCTATCGAGCTATAGTTTGATTGGGCATAGATAGCCGTATTGTCTGCATAAATAGCCGAGTTTGTGGTCTCATCAGTGGGAAAGTCGTGCTTATACAGCGAGTACAAAAGTGGGGACAAGCTCGATCCCTGCGGCACTCCTGCTCCGGCCCGCATCACTGCAGAGCAGAGTTCTATCGGCAAGTATGAGTCTAGTATCTTCACCAAGCATTTAGGCATACCTGCCATTAGCATCTTCATGATAAACCCCTCTATCCAGACGGTATCGAATGCTTTCTGTATATCCTGCAGGACCATAACTGTGTTGAGGCCTAGATGGAAGCCCTCCTTCACATCGTGGACAATCCGTGCTACCTGCAAGGACGTACAGTGCCCTCTACGGATCCCGAATTGCTCCACCGAAATGAGTTTGAGCCCCCCTTCTAGGCTCACGAATCTCTTAAGGAGGATTATATCTACCACCTTGGCTATGGCGCTCAGCAATGAGATGGGGCGAGAGCTTTCTACCCTCGCGTCCGGCTTGCCCTTCTTCAGGATTGGGATAATTTCCTCCTGTTTTAATGTTGGTGGGTAGACCTTCCATTTTATTATGGCATTAATTATATGTACTAACGGGACGAGATACTTCCTCGGGAGATTTTTGAGCAGCACTGTGTCGATCTTGTCCATGCCTGAAGTGTTGTTTCTATGGAGCCGTTTTATTGCCTCCTGGACCTCCTCATAGTTGGTGATTAACTTCGTGCAGATCTTTGTGCAGATCCTTGTACTGAAATCTTTGGATTCCCTAAAAACAGCGTCCTGCTCCGAGGTGAAGTCGGCACTCGTTTGAAACACGCTCAGATAATACCCAGCGAATAGCTTGGTCTTTCCCTGATCGGTCGTCTCCAGAGTCCGGCCATTCCCCACAGCTGGAATCTCTTTATACCTCCTTTGGAGGCGTTTAGACATTCGCTATAGGAAATTGTCGGACGCTTTCAGACTTTCGAGTTTTCTCTTCCAGACTTCGTTTTTGTATATGCTCCTTCATTTCACGTCCTAGGCTCATCATGTTCTCGCGGTGCACTGGCCTACGGGTGCTCTGCCATTTCGGTATGATTTTATTTGATGAGCCCTAGGATATAATCTGGAAGAACTTCTCTATCTTCTCTCACAGCGCTCTTTTTGTGGTGATGTCTCTAGCTCCCTGGATGTTCTCCATCAGCTTCCTTCTGTACTCCTTCCAGTCAGTTGTGGAGTAGTCATACATGACTCTCATCTCCTTAGGGGGTGCCCCACCCTTGACTGAGAAGAGCACAGAGTCGTGATCCGAAACTAGCTCGGGGGCCGTTTTGAGTCCAGAGATGCTGAAGACGTTCTTATATACCACCAAATCGAGGGTCGAGGAAGTCAGACCGTTCCACGGAAAGTGCGTATGCTCGCTAGGATAATCAATGATGACATTGTTATCCTGAGAGTAGTCCCAGAGCGTTCTTCCATTCGAATTGGGCCACGAGGCACAGTTCCACACAGGTCTCCGAGCGTTGAAGTCTCCTGCCAGCAGCATTTTGTGCCCACTTTGGAGGAGATTATCCAGATACATTACAAACTCCTGGCCTGGACGGGATAACAGTGGAAGCTGTTAAACGAGCAGGCTACATGGAGCCCGACTGGGTCCTGAAGCAGCTGAACGCAGCTCTAGAGGCCCAGATCTTCCCAGAGAAATGGAAGACGGCCAAGTTGGTCCTCATCCCGAAAGGGCCGAAATCGACCAACAAATGGAGCCCGGTGTGCCTTCTCACGTCCAGCTGTAAGCTGTATGAAAGAATGGTACGAACTAGAATAGAGTAAGTGATCGAGGAGAATGGGGATTTATCGCCCCGCCAGTACGGATTTAGACGTGGAAGGTCTACGGTAGATGCCGTGGAAGGGGTGATCCGTGCATCGCAGCAGGGGCAGGGCAGCCGCTGGGTTGTACTACTCCTGTTCGATGTACGAAACGCGTTCAACTCCCTCGAATGGGGGGAATAATGGGGTCCTTGGCGGAAAGGCGTAGCCCCGACTACTTTCTGAATGTGATGGAGGACTACCTGAGAGAAAGAAGACTGGTTGTGGAGAAGGGGGTAGAGGTGCATGTGACCGCAGGTGTACCACAGGGATCTGTCCTGGGCCCTACGTTGTGGAATCTGGCCTACGATGGCGTACTTCGCTACGATTACCCAGAGGGGTGCCAGCCCTTTGCGTTCGCGGATGATCTCGCCGTCGTGATAGCAGCTGGGGGCTCGAGGAGCTCAGATACCGGGCGATGGTTACCTGCGACAGAGTGTCTGAGTGGACGAGGGACCACGGTCTTCGACTGGCAACGGAGAAGATAGAGGCCCTTATCATGAAGGGGCCAAGGAAGAGAGAGGATGTGAGGATTGAGTGTGAGGGGAAAAGGATTATGCCCAAGAAACATGTCAAGTATCTGGGCATAACCTTGCATGAGACAGGAAGCTTTAGGGAGCATTTGCTGGGGGCGACACGTAGGGCCGCGGAAAGAGCTGCTGCGCTAGGGAGGCTGATGCCCAACATTGGAGGACCCAGTTCCGAGAGGAGAAGGGTACTGCATAGTGGTGTGCAATCAATCATGCTGTATGGTGCGCCGGTGTGGCATAAGATAGCGAGTGTGCCCTACTACAGGGATCTGATTCGGCGAACGGATGGGCCGTGTCTTATCCGCACCACCTGTGCGTACCGTACGTCGCCGACTGCGGCATTATATGTCATAGCGGGTGTCGTACCCTCATACCTGTTAGCGGGAGAGAGAAGAAGGTTGTATGAGCGGGAAAATGGAAACGAGCGAACGAAGAAAGAAGAAAGGGCCAGGACGTTAGCGGACTGGCAGAATGAATGGGGGGCACTGACGTCTACGTCGCAGTGGACGAAACGGCTTATCCCAGACCTCAGAAGGTGGATGGCCTGTGGGCACAGGCGGGTGGATTATTTCCTTACGCAGGTGCTCACGGGTCATGGATGTTTCCGTGCCTACCTGAAGAGGTTCAAAAAGATAGAGGAGGACTCCTGCCTATATTGCGGAGACACGGACACTGTTACGCACATGTTGTTAGAGTGCCCTCGCAGGTTTGGGGAAAGGATGATTCTGAATGAAAGGCTGAATGGCAGGATGAATAGAGTCGAGGATTTGGTAGAGCACATGGTGAGTAGCGAATGTGAGTGGAAGGTGGGCAGTCAGTTTGTAAGAAATGTGCTGCGGAAGAAGGAGGAAGAAGAACGAGACATGGACGCTGCGTGATGGAACCGCAATCAGCCTGAAGTCTATACCTTCGAAGGTGGTCCCGGGCTAATTGTGAGAAACCTGGGGGGTTTTAGCCGGTAAGAGTCCAGCACTACCGAATGCGATTGACAGCTTAGCGTTCGGTGCCCATTGAGGGTTTCCCCCCAAACAAAAAAAACACAAAAAAAAACAATTCAATTGGATAAGCTCAAGGTCGCGTTATACGCATGGGTATATGATGGACGACGAGGATGTCATTATTTTTATTCAGGAATTGTTTAATTTGGTTTCTCATTGAACATTAAATATATTGTCACGATAATTCCCCCGAAGCCGAACTTGAACGATATTGCAAACAGTTTGAGAGAGCATCCTCATCCGTGATGTTTCTAGGCGGTTCAACGGTATTCGAGAAAGATCGGATCGTCGCATCTAAGAACGTTCCTGAGACTTCGGTGAAATCAGGTGTAGATATAAAAAGGCACCAGCGGACGCAGACACTCAGTGAACCAAATAGACAGTTTTAGTTTGAAATAAATAGCGAGTGATAATTGTCACATAAATTACCTAGTTGGATGCGAAATAAATGATTTAAAAATATTTCGACTTTAAATATTCAAAAATATCGACAATCTAGTCATTATTTGTAATATCCACTTCATCAATTGTTTTTTGTTATGATTTATTCCTACGCATTCCAAAAAACAACAAGAGCATCCGATATTTTTCCGGTCCGCTGATAACATTGAATTAACAGAAGAACTCCGGTAACACTAGGTTGAACTGAATTATTTTTGATTCAATAAATATATTTATCATTCTAGAAAAATTGAAATTATTACCTTGCCTCCGAATTCAATAGTTCCGCCCTCTTTCTGTATTTCAGATATTGTATATTTATATTTTTGCAAAGATTGTTCGCTGTGCAGAGGCCCAACAAGAGTATTTTCTTCCAAAGCATCTCCAATTCTGTTCAAAACCTGGGCATACGCTTTTTTCAGCCTCTGTAGAACTACTTCATATATCTGAAAAAGATAAAACATATGAAATAGTTGAAAAAAGAAAACAGTAACATAAATTACTATTTTTATGTTACTAGTTCGTAAAGTAGGACCTTTTTTGCACGATTGTGAACAGTGCGTAAAACCTCAGTTTACACAATGTAGGAAATGAAAATTAGAAGCTATAACAGTCTCACAAGCTTGAATATTGGACTAAATGTGCTGCAGCGTCGGATTGTTGGGACCATAACTAGATATAACTATGAACATTCATAGTTCGTCCTATTTTGGTACTGTGGACATCAAGGATTCACAGGGAAGGAAGGGGTATGGTGACACAGAGCGACTAGTGGTGACAAGTACGTAAGAAGTATAAAACCTCTAGACATCTCACAAGTACGTAAGGTAAACGTACCTTTCACCGATCTCTTTAGACTTGGTTGTAGCTAAATATAAAAAACAAGGACACAGACTGCAAGAAAACTGAGTTAATTAGTTTTTTCTCCATTTTAAACATTCTGGCCGATGTTTTAAAATAAGCCATGAATTTATAGGTTTGAGTTTACTTTGATAAAACTTTGAACAAACCGTAAATTCTAAATTTTTAAAAAAGGTACCCTTCACCGACCGAATCCAACACCGTGTGTCCATTTTACCGACCAGTAAAAAATCTAGTTGTATAATGTTAAAATTCAATTCAAATTTTCGTTCGTTACAACACTCTTTGTAAAATTTGAGATGAATTTAAAATATTTTACTTACAAAACAAAGAAATATTAATTAGAATCATAAACTATCTATAGAGGTAAAAAACATCTTAAGGACATAAACTTACGTTTTGAAAAAATAAATATCCTTACATAACTCAAGAGCAATTTTAAAATTAAAAGACAATTTTGTTTTATTACATTGACTATTTGAGGAACTGAATATGCACCACGTGGTGGGTTTACTGATATCACAACGATTTCTTCATCTGAATAACGTGTAGTAGGACATCTTCTCTTTGAGGCCATTTACAATGATTACTAACTGGCATTCTATTATATGGAAATGAAACTAATGGTGGTGACAAATTACCTACAGCAGCAACAGTTTATGGAACAGTTAGACATTCTTTCTCATCGTTTTGTGTTCTAGCATATACTTTCTTGGATCCTTTTCTCACTAATACCTGTTTTTCCTTAGGGCAAAATAAAAGGAGGATTCGTCACAATTAATTCGGATCATTCAAAACTTCTTTCAAGTTATTTTCAGGGGTAATATAATAAGTGGTATGATTATTACCGATAATTTTTTGGAATATTAATGAATTGCAATCCCGAAGCTGAAAATACAACGAGTCCGCAGGACGAGTTGTATTTTCTTGCATTGGGATTGCCAGTGAATTGATATTCCAAAAAATTATAGGTTATTAATCATACCACGAATTATATTTAGGACGACAATATATCGATTTGAAATAAAGAAAAATCGTGTCACCGTTTTAATTTGAAGTAATTCACAGAAATCAAAATCTAACAACGTGTACACTAAAGAGAAAAATTGGGGTCATATTAGAGGCATAATCTTTCAAAATATCAGCCAGCTCCACAATTGTGGTATTTACATTGACAATATAACCCCTGTTTGTGCAAAAATTGTTGAATTGCCTGGTAATTGATTCTTTATTTCTGGCCGTATTCAACGGAATACTCTTTTCCACTGCTTTATCTATGATACCAATAGCCATTTGTCCCCAACGATCGCTCATATTGATTAAGAAATATAACCAGTCAAAACACAAAGATTTGACGTTTATAATAATTTAAATCATTATTTTCACTTGACAGCTAGTAAAACAAAAACTAAGCAGGTTTATCACCGTGAAAATACAGCGACAAGCTATATTTTCAGTTGTAATACCACAAGAGAGTGAGAATAAAGTGAAAATAATTCGACAGATTTTTCGAAAACTTGTTGCCAGGCAATAGACACGAGAGCCCGAAGGGTTCGAGTTGCTATTGCCAAATGGCAACAAGTTTGAGAAAAAATGTGGAGAATTATTTTCTACTTTCGAACTCTCGTGTGGTATTGATTGATTATTTTTTGATGCCCCAATCATAGACACATTCTCTATATAACATTTTTATTCATTACGGTTATCTAAATTCATTTTTCAATTTGCATGCAAACTGATGACAGACGACAAATCAAAAGTATCAGTTGTTGTCACACAATAAAAACAAAATACCACGAATATTCCCGAGGCAATAATCTAAGTAGAAAATTCCCAATATAATAATGTTGTGATTGGTTTGAAAGTACATCATAGCTTTAAATTGATGGTGATGCAAGATATGTCGAAAAATAGTCACTGTAATTCCGATTCTATTGGCTGAATTTCAAAATTTCAAATAGACTGATTGGTTGTTAAGCAAGGAGATATATTGTCAGTTATATATTCATTTACCCGTATAAACCATCTACGAATTTTGTGTTCTGTGATGATAGCACGTGAATGGGTTAAATTTTGAGAAATATGATGAGATAATTCAGGATCCCCTTTTAAAAAGTTTTCATACCAGTGCCTTCGTGGTATTCCGTTGTTGAATGAATTTTCTCACTTGAGCTGAGATATAAGTTTAGCGACGTGTCTATTAACTGGCTTCGAGTAACTGGAAAACCTAGATCTTGCAAATAGAGAACCCATTTGACAATAGTTTCTTCTTCGGGTTTTGTCAAGACGGTATGAGCTCTACTCGTTGCTCCTTCTGCATACTTATTATTCTTTTATCAATCAAGGTGGTCTTTGGGATATTGAATTCTCTTGCAGCCTGTCTTATAACAATACCGTTTCTAATAGCATCCAATGCTTAGTTTAGTCGACCTTGGGAATATTTTTTCTTTCCATTTTCTGATCTGGTGAATGAAGATTAAATAATTTACTACCAAACCCTTTACTGAGTTTATCTTAACCTCTGCAATTATAGAAAGTCATTCAAACAAAAACAATGTATATATGAAAAGACATTGAATAAATAAGTACGACTGTCCAATCTAAAATATTATAGTATTTCTGAGAAAGATGAATATCATTTCATGCACTGTTTCCAAATTATTAAAAAAAATTAGAAATAAGTATTTTCTATTTTCGGATTTTTCAGAGACAATTTCATAATATTTGGCGGTTGGTGATGGATTTCAACATTAAACAAATAATACAGATCGAAAAATAGTAAGTTTTGTTAGTATGGTGTGTTTAGTTCCTGGGTTAGAATTGATTTAAAAATCTGTGTTGTTTCCCTATTACCGACCAAGCGGTCGGTGAATAGAATGCATTGAATTGTGATGAACCTTTTACCGACCCATTACTTTTGGTTATTTTTCAATGTTTTCTTATGCAAATGGCCATATTTTTTATGTAATGAAAAGAAAAATATATAAGTTAACCTGCGTTGAAGTGTTTTTGATATTATTTACCTAAAATATACATTTTCTTGAAAAATTTGAAATTTCCAAATTAAGCCTAGTTGTTTAGAAAACGGACATAATCTGCACTGTACAGCGGATAAACTTCAACTGACGAATAGTTCGCGCACGGACGTCGAAAAACACCCAGCTGAATATATTATTAAGTATCTTCAATGCCATCTGCCCCAATTAATAACCTCACTATATTGGTTTTTCCTTCTTATAATTGAATTTCAAATGGTATAAACACTAGCAGTCGGCAATAGGTGGACGGTCGGTGAAGGGTACATTTACCTTATTGAATAACAAGTAATTTGATAAATCAACTGATGTTCCAACTTGTGAATAGTCAGTATATCACTAATATCACAAAGTACTAGTATCGACATTCATAAGCCGTCTCCTTCTGTCAGTATGGCCATCCCTAGGATGTCCTCTTCTGGTACAGTGGACATCGGAGGAACTCGCTAATATTACAACTTTGTACTGCATTCCGACGTCTACCGTGGACATCCACTGGACGTCCTCTTGGGACCATTACTGGATATCATTATGATTCTGAATGAGAATTTGTCAGTATATTCTCTGAAGAAAATAATTCCCCTAATAGTGGTCATAGCTGGCTCAAAAATGAAATTAAAAAAAAACGTATATACTTACATAACAAGAACAAATCATTAAAATCGTCCGAAAATAAGGATGTTATAGGTTTGGTAGGTGTTTAACATGGACTGAATAATGATTCTACTAATGACTATTTGTGGCATCAAGAATTTATGATGGAAATTGTTTGTTTTTGATTAAAATAACAAGCAGGTAAAAACACACTTATTTAATTTCAAATGTTATCAAACATAAATAAAAATAAGAATATTTATATTTTTATATAATTCCACAAGAAAACATTAAAATACTCTAAAATAAAAGTAAAATATGAAAATTAATTTCGAAGTGCGTTAGAAGTTACCCGAAGTCACCCGAAGTCGCACTGAAGTTAACTCGAGTTGAGTTCAGGCGACTTTGGGTGCACTTTGAAGTATTTAGAGTAACTTCCAGTGACATTTTCAACACATTTTCCACCTTTCAGGTTAAAATCCAAAATATACTAATTGTAGATATTGATATCCACTTCGAAATGCCGTTTACATAATTTGAATAAGATGATTTCCCTTAAATCGGCGCATTTATAAAAATTTGCCCTCAAATTGTTTATAAGGTGATTGTGCAAAAACTACACATCGTACAGAAACCATCTTCCGCACAGTTGAACCACATGTTATTATCTACCAGTTTCCGCAATACTGTTTGTCTAGTTTCAGATTTATAAAAATTATGAATTTGTGAAAAATGCACTGATCTGGTCGTATAAAATATCATTTTGTAGGTTTTGTAATTATCTACAAAAGTTTTATTGATTGTATAACGATTCCTTCAATAATTTTCAAGATATTCGCGAAAAATCAAAAAAGTTGTAATTTTTTTCACCATTTTTTGCTTAATAAATTCCACAAAGCGATTTTGCTGGGGCGAAAATCGGCGTTTTCATTTACGAACTGTCTTATAAAAAGTAGTTTAGGCCATTTGCGTCTTTTATTTATTTATTTTTATCTACAGCTTGGCCTAATTTTGTTTGTATTGATAATATTTTTGTTGATTATGCCCCACTTCCTTCAGGTTTTTTATTTCAACACTAATGCTCTCACGACAATGATACGCAAACCTTCTAGGGGCCACGATTTGGATATAAAAACAATGACATGATAATGGGTTTAATAATAATAGTATTTCCTCATAAACACTCGAAGAGTGTACCCAAAGGCATAGCCTGTGCGGGTAGAGGACGGCTATTATTATTATTTGCCGTGGCGCTACGTGGCGACTAACTGATTTTTGGTGGAGCATTCACTTTTTAGCTACAGAAAAACCCGGAAAACCAGCACCACCCCAGGTGGTCGGTGCACACTTCAAGCAAACACCTGACGTCGGGATTGGCTTCTAGGCAACTCATATCGTACTTGCTTTACAACAAGGAATGCGGTCGCCTATTCATGCCGATGCAATTAAAAAAGATTCTTTCCAGAATCGAACCAGGCCAGATGCTAGCATAGAAGCTTCACGTCCGACACATCGAACCGCTGAAACACAGGCCACCACTTTGAAGTTGTACTCGCTGCTGATTTATCAATGGCAGCCATTCGAATACAATAAATGATGTAACGACCTGAAGCCAGACTTGTCTGCTTCTGGCCTTCGCGCCGCTCACGAGATACTTAATAACGCAGATTATTCAATCATATGCGCAGGCGCTGACAGTTATTTCGCCCAAAAATGGCAAATGGCAGTAAGTGATAAGGCATTGACCGAAGATAAATCCATATCATTTGAGAAATTTAATGGCCTTACTGCTGTTTGCCATTCTGAGTTACTCGACCCCATGTAGAGTTTTCGAAAGATTAACAAGGTACGTCCGTCACATACTGTTCTTCCGTATTTAAGCAAAAAGCTATTTTTCGATAATTTTCAATTACTGCCTTTTGTCTTTTTTGGGCAGTATTGGTTGTATATAGTTTGAAACATTGGAAAGAGAAAGGCAGGTGATCTGGAAATATTTTGGATGGATATTCTGTCTACATAGGGGCAGTCGTTGTGATTAGTTACGTTGGCTAATAAACTACGCATTCTCGTATTCATGAGGCTCTACTAGCGGTATTGTGACTTTTCTGTTTGTAGATGCAAGTTTTCTAGATCACCTTCCATATTCTCCCGTTAATAGTTCAGAGAAGACACAACTCGCAGCTATTGCGCCAAAATATTCCGACAAAATTAATTTTGAAATACAACCACTTGCTAGAAATTAGCGGGAAAGTAATTTTGGTATAAATATGATATGAGAAAATAAGTACCTACTTTTTCGTGAAGAATCAATCTCCTTGTAGTAGTGCACCTTTGCCCCGCAGTTCCAATGCAAGCAAATACAGTAGCTTGTACCACCATATCCAAATCGGCATCTTCTGCTACTAAGATAGCATTATTACCACCCAATTCCAGCAAATGTTTTCCGAATCTTTTCTGAACTACTGACCCTACCTAGAAATGATAGTAAGTTCCTCAAAAATGTCTACATCATAAAAAAAATTAATGACATAATGACAAATTATTCATTTACAATAAAAAAACATGTAAAGAATAACAAATCTGCACACACTTCTATCATATGATATAGGATAGTGAAATTCTATTCGTTTCTTGTGACATATTCGTCGAATATACCTACCTATTCAAAAAATATACATAGGTTTTTCAATATGTGTATGTATAAGCGTTATACGCACCTTATAGCCCTCGGGCCGAATATCAACATAAAAATATAACCTAAACGTTGAGACTTCGTACATTAGTTCTTCATCACAGATTATGTATGTCGAGTTGGACAACATGCTATTGGCGAAAATTCTCGGTAGCAAGCGAGCGTTTTTTCTTTAGGGCTCCCGCAAACTTTTGGGGGCGTCTGACAACTGGATTGCTCCGAAAAACTGCATGTTACACTGCATTTTCTATATTTTTACTAATCTATTCGGAAAAAATCAGCTGTGAGGGACTAAATTTTATGACGTACTTAAGGTACACATATAGAAAACAACGAATTATAAAATCAACTTTGAGCTAAATGTTGTTGGAATTATTAAAAATATGGATTTACAAACACAAAAATTTCAATTTTTCGTTTCATTAAAAAATAAATCAATGATCCAATTTTGGACAATGGTCTATGAATCTGAATATGAAATTTGGCAAAACAATTTCTTTTTTTATTGATGCAAATAAGCAATAAATAGTTATTTTCCTCACGAGAGCGCAAAGTGTTACTTTTCCGCACGCAAATACAGTTACTTCGAATAAGTTTTTGAGTGCGGAAAAGGCATCTCAGACAGCAACGAATATAAAAAAATTATAACTCATTGAATAACTTCCATTTAAACTTGAAAAAGAACCATACAACAAACAATAAAAAAATAAATTATTTGTTCGTAATATTTATAATAAAAGAACAATTATTGACATTGTAATATATTAGATACTTGGTAACATTCTGTATTCGTGCTAACATGATATTGAATATAATGTCATTATTACTGGGGTGACTATTTGATCTGTTTTTGGACATTGATGTTCTACTTGTAAGATTGGAAATACAAATACTGATCACAATAAGTATTCACAATTATTCAAAAGATATTACATGGTGGCAGCGGTGGGATACGAACCCAAGAATTTTTAACAAACCTCAAGCGCTACAAATCAAAGGTAATCCTTCAATTGATTGGAAGAAATGGAGGAGTAATTTCGAAGTTTACATGATTGCTTCTGGTTTGGATACTGTTCCGGATAAAAGAAAAATCAGTATATTATTAAATCTCATTGGTGAAGATGCTATTGAAGTTAAGAAAACATTCCAGTATGAAAATAAGGAAGATGAAGAGAACTTTGATATTGTTTTGAGCAAATTCGAGAAATATTGTATCCCTAAAAAAAATTTGAGAATTGAACGAATTTTTTTTCTGTTAAACAACATGAAGGGTAACCCTTCGATTCTTTCTTTTTGAATTTGAAGACCAAGGCAGCCACTTGCGAATTTGGTACCTCAGAGGATAGTTTGATGAGAGATCGAATAGTTAGTGGAGTTTTCGAGAAAACAGTGCAGAAAGCGTTACTAAAAGTGAATGACATTTCGTTAAAGGAAGCATGTAGTGTATGCGTGGCTCAAGAGTTAAGCGAAAGGCGTTCCTTAATGTTGCAGGATCAATCCAAAATGGTAGAAGAATTAAAAAGTAGGGCAGATGATATGCGTCGTTCCAAAGGACTTCAAAATAAAACTGAAGAACTTGATAATAATAATTTACATTTATTTAACTGTTTTAGATGTAACAGAAGGCACAAATACAGAGAATGTCCAGCATTCGGAAAAATCTGCAACTATTGTCATGGTAAAAATCACTTTGAAAGCTGTTGTAAATTGAAATTTACTGGAAATAATAATTTTAACATGAGTAAAAAGGTAAGAGAAGTTATTTGTCCTGATGCAAATGAAATCGGAGAAAATGAAAATGAGTTTCTCATAACTGAAATAAAAATAAATGAAACTCCAAATGCTTGGTATTCCACAGTCCAGGTTGAGTCAATGAAAATAAACTTCAAACTGGATACTGAAAGCGAAGTAAACATTTTGCCAGAACGTGTATTTCAATCTTTGAAAATTGTAAATCCAGATCTGCAACTTACTGAAACAAATATAGTTTTAGTAGGTTTTGGGAATTTTAAAGTAAAATCAAAAGGAAAAATTTCACTTCTTTGCGAATATTCTACCCAACTTGAATTTATAGTCACCCCTATCGAATCTCAACCTATTTTGGGTTTGAATGGTTGTTTAAGGTTAAATATTTTAAGAGAAAATAGAATCAACATCATCAAAGGTGGGTTAACAAAAGAGGAAATCTTCAGAAAATATTCAGAAATATTCACAGGTCTGGGTAAACTGGAAGGAAAATATCATATTGAAATTGATAGAAGTGTGAGTCCAGTTGTTCATGCAAGTAGGAGAGTTCCATTTACCTTACAACCAAAGTTGAAACAAACACTTTTTGAAATGGAAGTTTCAGGAATAATTGCTAAAGTTGATTACGCAACTGATTGGGTGAATATCTTGATGATTGTTGAAAAAAAAATGGCACTCTCAGATTGTGTTTGGATCCCAAAGATTTGAATAAAGCAATTAAAAGGCAGCATTTTGCAATACCAACATAAGACGATATTATTTCTAGAATGAACGGTAAAAAGTGTTTTTCGGTAAAAGATATGAGTTCAGGATTCTGGCAAATTCAATTAGATGAAGAAAGTTCAGACTTGTGTGTTTTCAACTCTCCATTTGGGAGGTATAAGTTTTTAAGATTACTGTTCGGAATCAAGTGGGCTCCGGCAGATTTTCAAAAAAAAAATTATGAAAATATTTGGGGGAATAAAAGGGGTATTGAATGTTTTTGATGATCTCATAGTCGCAGGGGAAAATAGTGATGAACATGATATGATCCTGGAGAAAGTGTTCAGCACTGCAAAAGAAAATAATATAACTTTTAACAGGGAAAAGTTTCAATACAGAATTGATTCAGTTACGTTTTTGGGGAATATCATTAGTTCAGAGGGTTTCAAACCCGACCCTGATAAAATTAGAGCTATTTCAGCTATGAATATTCCTCGTAATAGAGAAGAATTGGGATGATTTTTAGGTACTGTCAATAATTATGTGTCACGATTCATTGAAAATTATGCTGATATAAATGCCCCTCTAACGCAAAAATTGAGAAATGATGTTGAGTTTGAATGGATTGAAAAACATGAAGAAGTTTTTACTAAATTGAAGAATATATTATGCAATTCCCCTGTTCTTTGTTTTTATGATGTGAATGCACCGGTGGTTATACAGTGTGATGCAAGCATGAATGGTCTCGGAGCATGTCTGCTGCAAGAGTCCCAACCTGTGGCATAACTCTTCTAGAGCATTGACCAAGACGGAAAAAAAATTCGCACAAATTGAAAAGGAATTGCTTGCAATTGTATTTTCTGTTGAAAAGTTTCATCAGTATGTATATGGTAAACAAATAACAGTGCATTCAGATCATAAACCACTCGAAACGATTTTGAACAAAGATATTACGAAAGCTACAAGTAGACTAAAAAGAATGATGATAAAAATTACTCAAATATGATTTGAAAATTGTGTATATTCCTGGAAAAAATGCCTTTAGCTGATACTTTGTCTAGATCTTATTTAAACGATGTAGTTGAAGATGATCCTGAATTAGAGAATATCGTTCATTCTGTTTCAAAACATCTGGCTATAACTCCTGAAAGGAAGTTAGAGTTTCAAGTAGCAACCAAAAATGACTGTATATTAAAAAAATATTTTATCATCAGAATGGTTGGCCGAAAAATAAGAAAGATGTTCATGATATAGCCAAATCCTATTGGTCTGTACAAACATCATTGTCGCATTCTGATGATCTTTTATTTCTTGATAATAAACTGATTGTAACAATGAGTTTGAGGAGAAGAATGCTTGATCTTTTACATGAGGGGCACCAAGGAATCGACAAAATGAAAATGAAAGCTGGAGAGTGTTTGTATTGGCCTAGAATCAGTAGAGATATTTAAAGTTTTTCCGAGAGTTGTGAGATTTGTCAAAGATTCCAAAATATTAATCAAAAGGAGTTACTTCTTCCTCACTCAATTCCTAAAAGAGCTTGGCAGAAAGTAGGTACAGATATTTTAGACTTCAATGGAAAAAATTATATTGTAGTTATAGATTATTATTCAAATTGATTAGAAATCAGAGAGTCGAAAGGAAAGACTGCACTTTGTGTCATAACGGCATTGAAAGATATATTTTCATGTCATGGCATTCCTGAAGAAATAATGTAATAATGTCGGATAATATGCCTTTCAACAGTTACATTTTCAAAAATTTTGCAAAAGATTGGGATATTATAGTAACTACTAGTAGTCCAACTTACCCACAATCAAATGGACTTGCCGAAAGGGCAGTACAGATAGTAAAAAAAATGTTAACCAAAGCTTTGCAACAACGAACTGATATATATATATATATATATATATATATATATATATATATATATATATATATATATATATATTCCATGTTAATGGAGTATCGAAACACGGCCCTCAAGAATATAAATAAATCCCCTGCTCACCTGTTGTTGAATAGAACTTTGAGAACAAAAATTCCAATGCTAGAGAATAAACTGTTACCTAAAGTAGAGAAAGATATTAGAAAAGGAAAACAACAATCGCAAACATTACAACAATATTATTATAATAGGAATGCCAAGAATCTAAGAGAACTGGAAGAAGGGGAAAAGGTGTACTTGAGAAGTGGTAATGCTTGGGAAGAGGGTGAAATAAGAAAAATACATAATTCTCCAAGATCGTATATAGTGTCTACAAAACAAGGTGAATATAGACGTAATAGGAGAGATTTGAGACATAGGGGCTTTGAATCGGCGGGAAGTAACAACAGTCAGAATTCATTCAATGATGACTTTAATTTGTCCAATTATAGCAATATACCTGACCTCACTAGCGAGGATAACAGTAATTATCATGATTTGAGCGGTTCATCATTGGGCTCAGAAAGTTTTATTAGTAAAGAGAACTATTCCAGTTTACCCAGCTTAAGAAGAACCACAAGAGAAAATAAATTTCCAGATAGGTTCAGCAGCTTTCAAATGAAATATTGATTACTTTGAAAAGGAGATGTAATATATTAGATACTTGGTAACATTCTGTATTCGTGCTAACATGATATTGAATTCAATGTCATTATTACTGGGGTGACTGTTTGATCTGTTTTTGGACATTGATGTTCTACTTGTAAGATTGGAAATACAAATACTGATCGCAATAAGTATTCACAATTATTCAAAAGATATTACAGACATTTTGCAAATTTATTGCAGATTCGATCAGTTCATTTAATGGGTGACTTGATGAACTTGACGAACACTGACTTAGCGCAGAAGGGCAGTTAATAATATGGCTCGATGAAGGTTGACTTAACTGAGAAGGGCCGCCGTTCATGTGGCTTGGTGAAGGTTGACTCAATGCAGAAAGGCACAAGTTCGTGGCCATTATTTTATTCGACAAATCCTTTTTTTGATTTGTCGAATCGTCAATGGGTTACAGTCTTTTGAAATAGTGATTCCTGCTCTAGAATCGGCCAAGGAACGAGATTTTTGAGTAGGTTTACTTTTCCGCACTCAGTGCGGAAAAAATCTCAACCGCACGGGGTGCAGAAAAGTGTAACTTTACGCACGCTCGTCGGAAAAATATGTTGATCTTGTACTGTATCCAAGCAGTAACTATAACCAACCAAGTCAATGAAATAGAAAAAAATCTTCAAATACCTCTTTCAACTCCTCAGTGCCATTTTATATTAGGATATCTAGCAAATCGACCCCACCCATGAATTGACTTTATTGTTTTATCATGTTTGGACGCTGAACGCCAACTATTGTTTGAGACCCTCAAAAGGTACTTGCTAAGCAAATATTCCTCAAATGTACCACGGCCTTGTTTTTTCATGATTTTGTCGTTAGAAAATTGTAGACTAGGAATTCTGTCTTTTTTGTTGTACCCAAAAATAATGAACTCCAGACTGTTGCAGAGTGGTGACGAGTTAATAGCATTGAACCAGTTGTCGAAAAACAACAAACAAATTTTGTATTCTGGAATGATTGACTCCAGGCGAAGTACTATATTCCCGCTAGCACTTATATCTTCTTTTCCAGATGCCGGTAGTATCTTTTCGCTATAAATTTCAAAGTTATGGATCAGACTACCATATATAAAACAAAACTCTTGTGACTCCATCCATTTGGCTTGTTTGGGTTCTATTGCTTCAGTGACGACTTTCCTTTGAATGGCACGATTTGCTGATCCACACAAAAACATTAATTTGTGGTTTTACTTGGTTGGAAATTTTTTGCTGTACGAGGTTGTATTGATATCTAGTTAGTCTAGACCAGTTCCTTGCATAAACAAAATATTGCGTTACCATAGCAACGAACAATAACTTATTAGAAGTGTCAGTGTAAAGTTTGACGTCAAAAAAGTAAACCAGAGTTACGCAATAAATTAGAAGAAAAAATATGTCCACCTAAATTGTGAAAATCGAAAAATTGGAGTATCGAGCCATCATCAAGTACCTGTATTTAAATGGGTTAAGAGGTAAGCAGATTTAGGAAGATATACTTAATACCCTTGGTGATCAATGTCCTTCGTATGCGACCGTGAAAAATTGGACTGCAAGCTTCAAAAGAGGTACATTTTCCATTGAAGATGATGACCAATCGGGAAGGCCAGTTTCTGTGTCAGTCCCCGAAAATATCGATGCAGTTCATGACATGATTTTAACAGACCGTCGAATTGGGCTAAAACGGATATCTGAAGCACTGAATATTTCATACGAACGCGTTCATCATATAGTTCACGTCAATTTGGACATGAGAAAAATTGCTGCAAAATGGATCTCCAAATTTTTGAATGTTGACCAAAAGCGTGCAATGGTAGTAGCATCGCGTTCGATCTGTGCTCGATTTTAAACCAAATTGTTACTATGGGTGAGACTTGGGTACATTTCTACGATCCAGAAACAAAGCAACAATCGATGGAATGGCGACACTCCGGTTCTCCAAGACCTAATAACTTTCGTGTCCAAAAATCTGCTGGAAAAGTTCTTGCTTCAGATTTTTGGGATTGCCATGGAGTAATCAGGACTGATTTTTTGGATAAGGGTAGAACAATAACTGGAGATTACTATTCGACATTACTGATGGCCACTCTACGGAAAAAAATTAAAGAGAAAAGACGCGGAAAGCTATCCAAAGGTGTTTTGTTTTTGCAGGACAACGCCCCTGCACACAAATCTCATGTTGCCATGCAAAAAATTCGTGATTTAGGGGTTGAATTACTAGAACCCCCTCCTTATTTACCAGATTTGGCTCTGTCCGACTATCATCTCTTTCCTTAATTGAAAAAAAGTTTAAAAGGTCGTAAATTTTCTTCCAACGAGGAGGTAATAAAAGCTGTGGAGGTCTGGTTTGCAGAGCAAGAAGAAACATATTTTTTGAAAGGTTTAGAGACGTTGCAGGTTCGCTGTATGTAATATGTTGAGTAATAAAATATTTTGACATTGAAATTTTGTTTGGTTCTATAGTAGGCTAAGAATTTTTCAATATATCCCAGTAGGTTATCTAGAAAAGGTTGAAGTTTTATTTCCTCCCGCCTCTTCCTATATATAGAATCCGCAACTTGCGGTATTCTGCAGGTTTGACTCCAATGAAGACGATGTCACGGTAAACCAAAAATGGACATGTATATAATAGTCCCAATACAAACTCTCAATTTTAATCATGAGAGATTCAGTGGTTTGTTAGGATCAAACTGACAAGCATATAAATTGCTCTGTTCTGCTATCAAATCTAATAGTATAATAATATTATATTGCTCAGTGGCCCATCTTCTTAATCAGGAACAAAAAAATATCTCCTTCATCACTAGATACAGCGTCACTGGTGTCACTAGGTTATGTACGTTATCATCATCAGGGTCGCTTAGAATTTCAACTTCGTTACCGCTTGGTTGGTCAGCCATAACTTCTTTGAAAGAGGGAATTCATTGACAGTTTCTTACATGATCAAAATGCTCAATGTTCCAAATCAGGAACTAACCAACTTTCTCCAATGCCTACTGTTTCTGATCTGGAACAATGAAATTTTCTAATGTGGAGACGAAAATAAAAAAAAAATCATTCAAATTTACCTTGAAACTGTTCTTATACAACCAACCAACATACCCGTATTTGCACTTGATCTTGATGTTGATGAGAAAACACAACAACACTGCATGGAAACATGCCACGTGCCGAAGATACAGACCTGATGAAATAAATATCTGTTTCGACTATTGGTACTTAGACGGTGCGAGATGGCTGTTCAATGCATGTTATTCGTTGTCCCATTTTGGGAACAGAGGTCCACTACGGTAAACGAGACACATTTTAGTTTTATCTATTAGTTTCATGCGTCTGTTTCCAGTGTTCCCATTTAGGAATATGATAACTTAAGAGGTTAATAACCTTGTCGATCTGCATGTTGTCCAACTTCATATGAATAACAAAGTCTCAACGTTAAAGAACGTAATCACCTTTTTTCCGGAATTGGACCCGAGGAGTATTCTGAGCATGTATACGTGATTTGAGGATGTGATTGTCAAGAATCGATGATACTGCATTTTAGGAATCACATGACTTCCACTGCAATCTGATTGGTTCTCGACTATCATGAAATCGTGATCACAATATTAGGGGAGAAAGGGGTAATGGCGGTCAGAGGGCAATTACAGTCACTATCATAACTTCAAAACTAAACGCGTCAGTAGAATTGGAGTAGATGGTAACCCCTCCGGCGGTATCCTAATGCTTGCCAGTGGAAGAGCCCGTTCAGTTGTCGCAACACGTTCCGGAGAGGTGCATGTCAATTGTTTTTTTCCACTTCTGATATAAATTCACGAGTGCACAACTTTGAAGGTAATTACTAAATGTACTACTCTTTTTACAAGTTTGATATTTTGAATTACTGTATGGACATCACAGTGATATTTGTGTGAAAATTGAACAGATTGATTTGCATATTTTTTACTGACATTATTTTTTAATCGTTGAATTAAATGCGGCCAATGGCGGTCGCCTGACCGCCATTAGACCTACGTTGTATCGTTTGAAGCCCTTTAAATATTTCCATTTGTTAGTTTGTTTTTGCTTCAAAGAAGCCAAAAATAAGATGTAGGACTATCGAGAACGCCAAATAGAAGTCAAAAACTTCGAAATGGGCTATACAGCTTATTGATGGAGGTGAATCTACGAAAAGTTACAAAAGCCTTGCGAATTCCATTTTCAATTCTGAAAACTAGATTGAATAAAGAAAATACACTGACCCAAAACCTGAGAGACTACAATCTCCACCGGAGTAGAAAAGGAACTTGCAGGGCAAATAATATTCATGTAAAATACTTTTTATGTTTGTAATTGTTGTTGTTGTTAAAATTGTTATTTCCGTCAACCTGTTACATCCCTACGCGCAACCAAGCTGGGAGTCGAACCCATTACCATACGCTTGAGCCGATCACCACGTTCCATAATGCTAGTCAAATCGATTTGCAGAATTGCACAATATTAATCACAATTTCATTACTGCATCTCAGGTGGCAGGACGTGATTGCATACAGCATAGGTTCTTAGACCGCCATTGCCCGCAAGCCAACCGCCATTACCCGGGCATTCGGACAATGCCGGCCAAAACAATTTTTTTTAAATTGCAACTACTTCCTAAGTCCTATCTACCAACGCCTTTGAATTGATACTAAATATGTAGATTATTAGTTTTACTTTGTGTTACGTTGATCTTAATACATATATTAAGAGACCGCCATTACCACATTCTTACCTACATGGATATACGGCTTTAGCACTATCTCTTGTTTTTGATATAGCAGTATCTCGTTTTACCTGTTTACCAATTTGTGTACTTCCAGTGAACGATAACAGTTTGATTCTGCTATCAACAGACATTGCCATTCCAATTTCCGCACCCCCGCAACAAAGTGTTGCCACGCCACTTGGAAGGTTATTTTTTGCGAATACATCAGCGACTATTTTTGTAGTCGCCACTGACACCAAAGAAGTGGTTTCTGCGCTTTTCCAAAGCATTGTATCCCCACAAACCTGAAATGAGAAAACAGAGTTCATGTAGATTTTTTTCTATTTCTAGAACTCATCTTTCACGAAAATCAAATATTATTCCAAATGTAGCCTTGTTAATAGACTAGAATAATTGAACCTAAAATGTTCATTACCATAGCAATGGCACTGTTCCAACCATATACAGCAATTGGAAAATTGAACGCGGTTATGACCCCAACAAGTCCTAGGGGGTTCCATTTTTCCATAAGAACGTGTCCAGGTCGTTCTGAGGGAAAAATTGAGCCTGATAGAGACCGTGATAGTCCCACAGCATAGTCACAGATGTCGATGTATTCTTGTACTTCTCCGATACCTTCAGGCAGGATTTTTCCTAAAATTTCCAAACATTTTGAATGGCTTCGAATGTGTAGAAAAACAATGGCGAAACCACTAACAAATTACTACATTTAAGAGGTGCAAAAATGAAAAATATTGAGCAGTGGAGTGTGGCAGAAGTAGAGGTATGAATACTGAAGTATTTCATTGGAATACTAGCTTGTATGTCTGGCGTCACTTGGGATCATTATTTTTTTATGTATTATAGTTTGTTCGAAAATTATCTCATTTATAATATTCTAGGTTATTCTAATGTATAAAAATATTCGGGAATATTCTAGGACATATAACAGTACTTAAGTTGAAACTGAAGCATATTATTACATTAATATAGTTTTGACATTTTCTAAAACCAAGTTGTCCATAGTTAAAAAAAAAGAAAACGTTCAATATCAGTTCAAGTTTCATCTTGAAGTTCAGAAAAAGAGGAGCGGCGGGTAATACCGTACAGGGGTTATTACCGTATAAGGAAATTTTTCCAGAAAACAAACTTAATGTAATGTTTCTCTCACTCTGATGAATACAGCCTATACTTTCTCAGTGTCAACGACGAGGTCTTCAACAACTTTGGTTTCAGTCGATTTGTTTTCTTGCCAGTTAATTTAAGAAAAAATGGGTCAAACAAAGGATTGAGAAAGATTTCATTAAGTATTTTTATTCAATTCTGATAAATTGTCTTCGGAAATAGTGTACGGTATAACCCGACGCATTGTACGATATTATGTTAAGTGTTCGGGTATATTCCGTACATGGATAACATCGTAAAATGATTCAATATCAACTTTTATAAACTTATAAAATCTTCAACCTTATAGGTTTGTGTAACAAACCTTACAGGCTAACGATCTAGGTTAACCAGGCCTCTGCAATACTCATATTTTGAGCAAGATGATCATAGACCAAGCTATAGAGGTTTTTTCCCCCACAAAATAAAAGACGCAAATGGCCTATACTAATTTTCATAAGATAGTTCATCAATGTAAACCCCAGTTTTCGCCCCAGCAAAATCGCATCGTTGAATTTTTGAAACAAGCAATAGTGAAAAAAATTACAACTTCTTTGGTTTTTTGGAAATATCTCAAATATTATTCAAGGAATCGTTTCACAGTCAATGGAACTTTTGTAGAAATTTATAAAACCTAAAAAATGGATCTTCATACTATCCGATATGCAGTTTTAGCACAATCGCGTTATAAACAATTTAAGGGCACATCTTGCAAAATGCGCCTATTTAAGGGAAATCGTCGTATTCTAATTCTGTAAAGGACATCTGTATTTTGCAATTTATATATCTTGGATTATCACCTGAGAGGTGGAAAATATCTTGAAAATGTCACTGAAAGTTGACCAAAACTCTTCAAAGTGCGTCCGAAGTCACCCGAAATCCCACTGAAGTTAACTCGAGTTGAGTTCAGGCGCACTTTGAAGCATTTAGAGTAACTTCCATTGACATTTTCAACACATTTCCCATGGTGGAAATCGGACATAAACAAATTGTACATATTGATCTCTACTTCCAAATACCGTTTACAGAATTTAAATAAGATGATTTTACTTAAATCGGCGCATTTAGAAGGATTTCCCCTTGAATTGTTTATACCTAACGCGATTGTGCAAAAACTGCACATCGGAGAGAAACCAGCTTGCGCACAGTTGAACCACATGTTATTGTCTATCAGTTTCCGCAATATTGTTTGACCAGCTTCAGATTTATAAAAATTATGAATAAAAAAAAAATGGTCTTTTTTCGAGGTTTTCCAGGATTTTCTCAGTGAAAAATGCACCGGTCTAATCGTATAAATAATCATTTTGTAGGTTCTATAATACTATACAAAAGGATGCATTCAATACTTTCTTGGATATTCGTAAAAAAAAAACTTGTAATTTTTTTCACCATTTCTTGTTTTAAAAATTCTACAAAGTGATTTTGCTGGGGCGAAAACCGGGGTTTTCATTTACGTACTATCTTACAAAAAGTAGTATAGGCCATTTACGTTTTTTTATTTTGTCTGAAAAGAGCTTGCCCTATTAGGTGCACGGCAATACTCGACTTTCCCTTATTGAAAACAGGATGTATTCAAGTTGATTCAAATATCTTGAAAAAAAGATTTTGAAAATGTTTGAGAAATTTTCATTATTATTTTTTTGATTTAGTAACGATTTTTCTGCAGCTCTAACCAATAAAATGCCGTTTTTGATGTCTCATGCGAACCATCGAATTTAAATTACTGACTGAAATATTGACTGAAAAACGCAATCAAAAACTACTGTAGCAAGTCAGGCAAGAAACGTCCTTATGGGAAATCGAAAGTATATCAAATATGGGGGTTATCAAGATTCTTGAAAGTCACCCAGAGGAACTTCTTACCCATTTCCATGGATACCAGTTTCCCTAACGGTACGAGTTTTTGCCTGAGGGCATCACCAATTTGTCTCACCACCTCTCCTCTTGAGGGAGCAGGCAAATCAGCCCAAATCTTCCAAGCGGCTGTAGACGCATTCACACAGGATTCGTACTCGGATAAAGTTCCTTGCTGAACCTCTGCTATAATTTTTCCGTTGCTTGGGCAAATGGATTGCACCACCTAGTAAGTAGAAGGAAATTATTAAAATTAACGATCGGGTGTATCAGTTAAGTACATATCAAAGAAGTGGAAAGCTGATTTTCGATGCCTTGTTCACATGGCTTACCCTGAAACACTAGGAATTTCCAGATTAAACTTTTAGTTAAAATTGTGTTCACTTAGATATCAAGAGATTCATAAACGAGTGGTGTAGAACCCGAATTTAGGCTCTGTCAATACAAAATGATGAAGACTCAAATAGCAGAGTACAGTAGCGATTAGATCAACGTTGAAAGTCCTTCTTTAAGATATAGGAGATTTGCAGGAAAAAGAACTACTACAAGATCAGAAAATAGTTATTTGTTTAACTAGGCAGCAAAGTAGAATTCCTAGCCTCGCTACGCTCGGCTATGAATTCAGCCTCGGCAGTCAATCTACTTTGCTGCCGAGTTGAACATATAATTTTTTCTCCGATTGTTCATAATGATATAGGAGGATATTGTATTTGCAAATTATTACAATTCCCACAATGTCTTTATCTTTCCTGTAGTGTTCAATTGAAATAAAATTTGATAGAAATCGCAGTTGTTGGAATGGTTGGTTGCTATGGAAATGTCCATATTAATTATAGTTTGACAATTCATGAAATTTCTGACAGTTGTGCGAAAAAATCTCGGTATATTTAAATTATTATATAATGGACAGTGATAGCGAACTGGAAGTACTTACTCCTCCAGAAATAAGGGAGGTGGATTATTTCATGGAGAAAAATGCGAAGACTTTTTCGGAGAATGTATGTTATGTAATAATTGCTAATAAATGTTTACGTCAAATGTTTTATTCCCATTGAGTATAATCACTTTGCTGCCTAGGCAGCAAAGTACCCACTTTGCTGCCTAGGCAGGAAAAGTAATACTTTGCTGATTGATATGTGTCAGCAAAATTAATATTTGCTGCCAATCGGAGAAAAAAATATTTTCAGTTATTTTATAAAGCAAATTTATACTCTTAATCAAACCGGAGATCTAAAAAAAATGTAATATTGCAGTTTTGTTGTTACGGAGATAATTTCCTCTGAAGTTTTATGTTCTTTCTTTATATTTATGGCAAAAAGAGAGATATTTGGTTCAAAAAACGTTACCTTTCAATACCGAAATAAATAACTACAATACATTTTTTGTGCCTCAAGGAAAGTAAAATAGGTATCTTTACCGGTGAGGAGAAAAATAAAATGATTTTCATAATTTTCTATCTCAGCCGGATAGCCAAGCTGTTTGGGAAAAAGCACAAACTAAGACCCCACCCCCAACACAACCCAAAAAGCTCCCTCCAATAATTATGCAGGGACTAGTCCAGTCCCCATTGAAAAGGCGATTCAAAGTATGATCAGGAGGGGTTCGAGGCAGGAAAGTAAACGCGAATATTTACAGGGACGGTGGGTGACCATGTCCAGCAAATGCTGGACAAAGAAAGAAAGAGGGTACGGAATACCATACCTATACCTTGTCTGCAGTGGGACTCTGTGTCAAATAGAATTCCACCCCTCGTTTTCTACAGTCCATTACTACTATCGCAAGCGACGATCACATTATTTCGCACTCTGTGCTACAGTCGCCTACACATCGGGTTTGTTCGGCAACATACTATCCGATCTAAAAGCATTTACCAAAATTTGGTGATATTCTAGTGACATTTCATATTATTGTGACCAAAGTTACTGCCATGACACGCCTTTTCATTTTTAACGGATGATAGTTTCATGTGCTTTCAATTCATTCTGAATAAATTATGATATTATTACACTTTGTAGCCTATAAATGGATGAAATTCATTATCTCTGGAGGAATAAGAAAGGCTAGAAGACATTCGTTCAGAAAATTTCGAGAGAATTGACCCATGAGAGAAGAGTTAGATCCATTTTTAATGGAAGATATGAGTTTAAAGAACTCTTTAGATTAAATGAGGATATGGATCCATATATTTTCAACAGTATCCTGCCTCAAATGAATCAGTTGAATAACCCTGTGGCTATACCCACAATTTTTAGATTTTTTAGTGTTCTAATGGTAATGGTAATGGGTAGACTAGGCCCCGGCGGGCCCTTTTCGCAATCCCCGGCTTCTTCACTCATCCCATGGCGGATACCTGCTCGAACCTCTTCGACCTTTTTATGAAAGTCGAAATTTCCTCCCATTGCAATGAGGTCAATGAGTGCATTTCTTCCTCCCTCCTCCGAAGACGTCTTGTCTGAGCCTGCCATAAATACCACATTCGCACAGGAAGTGAAAGGAGTCCTCCTCCTCCCCATATTCCGTGCATAGTGGGTCTGACTCAACTCTAAAGAGAGCCAGGTGCCTCCTGAGGCCGCAGTGGCCAGTTATAGAACTCCCACCAACAGTCGGAGTTCTTTGCGGCTTAGCTTCAGTTTCTTGGCCGCCCTTGCCATGTCGGGCCCTCTATATCATCTGATTTGACTGCCTGCAGCCGTCTATCTCTCTCCACTCTTTTCCTAATATATGTAATTTAGTGTCCTGAGTTTTTGTGCAACAGAAATATACCAAAGAGTAATATGTAGAAGTCACGATCTTTCAATTTAACAACAAACAATTTATATAGCTCAGCAATCAGTATCGAGGGCTAATATAGAAGAAGTAACCATTGCTATTTATTGGAAATACTTTGCTTATCTTAAGCAATTTGCAGCTTTTGTCTTCGTTTTTGACTTCCAGTCTACCAATGCCTAAAGTCAAATAAATAGAAGTGTAAATAAACACTGGCCAATGCATTACGGATCTGAACTATAGCTGTACTTTTCTGAATGCAAACTCTCCATTCTTCAACAGATTTTTTTCCAAAAAACTCACATTTTGCTTTTGCTCTCTATTTCATTAAATTTATTTGTTATTAATAAGGATTTTTTTTCTTATATCGGGGATTATTTGCCGGTGTTGACTCCGTACACTCATTATTTGATATTTTATATTATATGCATTCGAAATTATGATATTGGTGAACATATTTGACAAACAACAATTACAGAATGAATCGAAAAAGAAAAGTAGGGTTAAACACAGAAAACGACATGTCTCGACGTCTTAATTTCTTGCTACCGCGATAGTCGAGTATAGCGATAATTTTTATGCACATGCAGAGTACCAGTTATGTCAAATTCAGTCGATAAGTAGAATTCAATATGACACAGAGTCCCACTGCTGGTGAAAGAAAACATGCCTTCATAATCAGGAGCCTCGGCAGCATAATCAATAATGAAGATCTAATCAAAGAAGCTGTTATGTTCATTCTGTTGTCTAAAATATTTCTCAGATTAGTTGGTTACACTCTGTATGTATATATATAAAAGGAAATGTGCGGTCAGGGTTACGAATCAACAGGAAAGGTGTGTCATTCATGAATTGTGAATTTGTAAAAGTAAATCCAATAAATGTGTTAATTGAAAGTTAATTTGAAAGTCTTTCATTATTGGCGACGAGATAGCAGTCCGAACCTTTGCAGTCCTCAGTCAAAGAAGTACAAAGAAAGAGAGATTTTAGTCAGTCAGAATTATAGGTCAAATTGAACCGTTCAATGCAGATTCAGGAGATATAGTCAGAAAAGTACCCCTATTAATAACATTAATAGGCGCAGACGTTTATAGAATTTTGAAAAGTTTGGTGTCTCCCGATTTACCAAGTTTCAAAACTTTCGTAGAATTGAAAGCTGTGTTGGAAGGTCATTTCAGTCCGAAACGATTTGTTATTACTGAAAAATTTTTCAAATGTAGTCAAGAATCTGATGAAAGTGTTGCTAATTTCATTGTGAGATTGAAGAAATTGGCAAAAACCTGTGAGTTTAATGCTTTTCTTAACGAAGCTTTGAGAGATCGTTTTGTTTGTGGACTTTCTTCTTCGTTGATTCAAAGAGGGTTCCTTGCTGAGGCAAAACTTACATTTGAGTCTGCTTGTCAAATGGCTACTAGTTTTGAGTTAGCTGATCATCAAGCAATGATGTTTCAACCAGAATATGTATGCAGTTTTTCAAATTCGAGGAATCGGGGATATAATAATAATGATAGACCAAGTACTGCCAAAAAGGGACCATCAACATCGGGTCGTCTTGCTGGAGTACCAAAATTCAGATGCTTTAGATGTGGTAGATTGATGGATTCGATAGACCAATATGGTTCATATCAAGTACTTTATCACCAGCTGAGCGTAATTACTCTAAAATTGAGAGGAGGCTCTGGCAATTGTTTTCCCCTGTTAAACGATTTCATCGTTTCTTATATGGTCGAGAATTCACATTGATTTCAGACCACCAGCCCCTTCAAATTATTTTCAACCCATCCAAATCTTTGCCACTTTTTGTCTGCCTATACATTTAAAATTGAGTACAGAAAGGGATCTCAGATTGGACATGCAGATAGACTCTCCAGGCTACCTCTATCTATTAGAACAAATGTATTATCTATAAACTCATTCAATCTTTTAGAAAACGGACTAATAACTTCTACAGATATTGCTCGCTTCACTAAACGGGATGTGATTTTGTCTAAGATTTTTGATTTGACTCTCCGTGGTTGGCCAAGTTCGGTTGATGATGTCAATCTGGAACCATATTTTTTTAAACGTCAAGAAATTTCAATACAAGCTGGTTGTCTATTGTGGGGTTATCGCGTAATTATTCCTCTTGATCTAAGAAAAAAAGTACAAGGTAATCGAAGTTTGTTCGCAATGGTTATGATTTGTGTGGGTTTTTTGTTGCAAATTTGCTCTATATGCAAGTACAACTACCACTATAATCAATTTGAAGAAAACGAGTGAATGGAATAACCTATTCACACTAATGGTGGATTTATAAACTCGATGAGAACTTAGAATTAACAATTAGCAATTAAGAAAGTGATTATAAACTTCAACTAAAAAATTAAGAATTACATTCGGGCTTAATATGTTGTGACGTTCAAATCAGAACTAGCAGAAACAAGTATCAAGAACGGCAATAAAATGTATAATTGTGCAGCGAGGAACAATACTGCACAAGGCAATTACAACATAATGTATTCTGTCTATCCTATGGATATTGTGTGGGCATGCGTTTAATAGCTTAAAAATTATAATTCTCCGTTGAGAATACGAAAAATGGCCATCTTCTTAGTTATTAATTCTTAATTCAATTGAAAATTGATAGATGAAATTTTATGAATACCCAATGGTATTTCCTTGTATTTATCTTTCTTAATTCTTACGGCCGTTTGCACCAATTTGAATTATAGTTTGGCTCAACTTATTAAGGATTAACTATTAACTAATAATTTATTCATCGTGATAACTATACAGGGCAATTCAAATTCGACCTCCACCATTGGGATCTCCTAAACTACAGGAGATAGGTCGAAGCTTGAATTGGGGCAAAGTTGCGTATTCTGGTGCTTAACAAAATACTGTTTGGAAACTGGGAAAATTCCAAGTATTTCCGGAAATATCGGGAAAAAACTGAAAATCGGAATTTTCGTTTTTATTTTTTTCTATCGTTATTTGACAACATAGCTCAAAACCAAAAGTACATTTTCATTGATACTTTTTTTCAGCTACACGTTTTCATGTTCAGATTTACTATCCGACGTTTCGTCTTCTGGCATTTATCATCAACTTTTTTTTCTGTTATGGGCGCCATATTGTTTTTTATACAGAAGAATAGTGATTCTCATTCTGATTTCATTGATGTATAATTTGTTATGATTTGCACTTCTGAAACCACAGATATTAAAAAAAACAACTACATCTGAGATGGTCATGACATCGAAAAATTTTGTTTAATAAACACTACTTGTCAGAACTCATTAAACATCATAAGTGTGCACAAATACTTCAGTCGAAATGTCCTCATTCCCAAATGAAGAAAAACGAGATATGTTGAAACTTTATTATAAATTTGATAGGAATAGTACGAAAACAGCACAAATTTATTTTGAATTATATCCGGAAAGACAACAGCCGGATAGAACATTACTCGGAATTTTGGACAAACACTTGGCTGAGTACGGTGCGTTTCAAAAACCAAGAATGAAATATGGAAGCAGAATGGAACAAAATATTAGACGTTAGACCTCAGAACCTATTAGCCGAGGTAGAGTAATTGTTTATTCCATATTCGAAGAAGTATAATTATTTTTGGTACTTTTTTAGATAAATGCAGAATTCAAAAAAAGTGGTTTGAAATGTTATAAGATACATATTTCACAAAAATTACATCCAGGTGATCCTGAGAGAAGGATGGAATTTTGTAGCTAGCTCTCGAATAGGGTAGACCCTACAAACTTCTTGAAAAACATTATTTGGACCGACGAAAGTACTTTTTCGAACTGTGGTGTTTTTAATAGAAATAATGAGCACATTTGGAGTGAAAATAATCCACGACACTTCAGAGAAGTCAGACCACAAGTTCGGTTTCGTTTGAATGTGTGGGCTGGAATTTATGACGACCGAATACTTGGACCTCATTTCTTCTCTAATACTTTGAACGGGGAAACTTATCTTCGGTTCTTAAGAAACGAATTCGAAGAATATATGGATTCGTTTTCCCTTGTTAATTATATCAGCTGCTGGATTCAGCATGGATTCAGCTCCTCCACACAATAAAAGAGCAGTTTGCGAATATTTACACCAAAGATTTCCTAATAGGTGGTTAGGAAATTCTAGCCCAGTGAGGTGGCCGGCAATGTCACCTGACCTTACAGTTTTGGATACTTTCTTGTGGGGCACTTTAAAGAACAGAATCTATGGAGAGCAAGAATATGACACAGTAGATGAACTCAGAGACAATATCATCACGCAATTCAGGTCTATCAGAAGAAGGGATTTTGTTAGGGCTGTTCTTAATTTGAGACGACGAGCTCGGTTATGTATTCAAGAGGAAGGCCATCATTTCGAACACTTGTAATACTTTTTGTGCATTTTTTACAAGCTCATGATTTCATTCTTGTTTTTTGAAACGCACCGTACTCAGCCAAGTGTTTGCCAAAAATTCCGAATAATGTTCTGTCCGGCTGTTGTCTTTCCAGATATAATTCAAAATAAATTTGTGTTGTTTTCGTACTATTCCTATCAAATTTATAATAAAGTTTCAACATATCTCGTTTTTCTTCATTTGAGAATGAGGACATTTTGACTGAAGTATTTGTGCAAACTTATGATGTTTAATGAGTTCTGACAACTAGTGTTTATTAAACAAAATTGTTCGATGGAGTCATGACCATCTCAGATGAAGTTGTGTTTTTTCAATATCTGTGGTTTCTGAAGTGCAAATCATAACAAATTATACATCAATGAAATCAGAATGAGAATCACTATTTTTCTGTATAAAAAACAATATGGTGCCCATAACAGAAAAAAAAGTTAATGATGAATGCCAGAAGACAAAACGTCGGATAGTAAATCTGAACATGAAAACGTGTAGCTGAAAAAAAGTATCAATGAAAATGTACTTTTGGTTTCGAGCTATGTTGTCAAATGACGATAGAAAAAAATAAAAACAAAAATTCCGATTTTCAGTTTTTTCCCGGTATTTCCGGAAATACTCGGAATTTTCCAAGTTTCAAAACAGTATTTTGTTAAGCACCAGAATACGCAACTTTGCCCCAATTCAAGCTTCGACGTATGTCCTGTAGTTTAGGAGATCCCAATGGTGGGGATCGAATTTGAATTGCCCTGTAGATCAAACCATGTGGTGTCGATTTAATTTCAACTAGAATTTAACTAAAATTCGTACAAACGGCCGTTAATTGTAAATTTAATTATTAGTTTAGTTGAGTTCATGAATCCACCATAAACAATTAAATAATAAAAATCTGCAAGTTTACGATCACTTAATTAACAGTGTTAAATTAGAAGGTAGTACTGAAAATTTTGTTGCCTTGGGGGCTATGATTACAAATCTGGGTATTGTTTTCAGTTGTGACCAATTTTTTCAATCAACTTTTTCGATACCATCGAAATAGGTTACTTTACCAAAATTTCTATTTTTATTCTCCCCTGTATACTGACTGAGATTCTAGAAATCTGATGCCTCAGATTTGATTGAGAGTTTTTCGCAAGGCACCAACTTTTAGGAATAAAATTTTATTACAAATTGATAATAAATTTTTTTCCAATGGTGCAAATCTTTTGACACTCACTGTACAATACCTACGAGATCAAAATTTCAGTCAGATTATACAATTATAGCTTTAGGTAAAAGAAAATTGATATAATGTTTTTTTTTTTTATAAAAATTTGAATAAAAAAAAGTATCCAATATTAGGCGACTTTTCTCTACTATGACAGATTTATATTGACCCCGTATTTTTTCTTATACTATTTTCGATTGCCTTCCTTATCAAGGACACTTGCTTTTTATTGGAAACTAGTATTTTGAATTTATATTTGGTTTATTCAATGAATAGGTTAGTGTTTCAAACATGAATGCTCTTTTCATATTAGTGCCATATTTACTCAACTATATTAGTACTTTACCTTTCCAGAACCCTTCCAGGTACCATCAAAAACTCCCAGATTATTTTCCTCAAGTCCAAGTTCTCTTAAGAAAGAATATTTTTTATCGTTGATAAGAAATTCTGAAGTCGTTGCCATGGTTCTCGTTGTAATGAGATTTCTACATGAAAAAAATAACTTCACAGGTCTAACAATAATTGTCATAACTATATTCAAAAGATCAGATTGAGTATAGAGTTTGTAGTAAGTAACAGAATATCAACCTCATATTGTTAATATACCGTCATATAATGTTGTTTCTTTTGACCCCTATCAGTTATTTGTTGCACGTTATGTCTTATCTCTATAATTCCAAAGCTGTACTTGCAAGAGGTCAATATATTGATAAGAATCGTCATTACAAAATATTATTCATAACAAAAATAGGTACCGAATTTACAGGGTGAAATATTAGAAAATGTCTGATAATTTTGCCATACTATGAGACGGAAATAATAATCAGTGACGTCAGTCACCAGTTCAGAAACAACCCAATAAGAGCGGCTGGATCTTTTCCTCTTCCCTTGCCTTGCTTGGGCATCCTAAAGCTAAGAAAACGTCACTGACTATTATTAACAGGGACCTTACACGATCAATAATATTGTCAATACTGATATGTCAATATTTTCATCAATCTTACTTCAAAATTTCTTGACCTTACCCGGTTATTCCAATGCATCAATATTTTCGTCAATATTAGCCGAGCAGTTAGAATATGCATATAATCAAATATGGACAGTGCCGGATTAAGCCAGCGCAGAGCGTGTAGCAAATTCTGTCCAGGGGCCCTTAGTTTGCTTTGGGTTCTCAAGTTAGGGTATTAAATAAAACAAAACTAATACAAATAAACTTTTCTGGATTCAATGTGGGCAAATTTAGAGATACTTTCAATATCGACTTCTTTAAGCAAATCATGCTCTATATTCATCAAAGTGAGATGATTGAGACGTTCTTGTCCCATGGTGTTCCTTAACTCAATTTTGATAGTTTTAATGTTGAAAACTGCAGTTAGTGATCATGAGAGACATGTAAATTCGCAAGGCAATTTCTACGTTTTTGAAACACGATTCTGAAGAATTATTTGATAAAAGTGCATAAAATTGCATCATCTTTGTGAGCACTGACCGTTATTAAGGATTTTTCCAAAATATCTTTTGTTGTAAGAGATTTTAGCTGTCGAAATACTCCGAAAACACTAGGACTTCATACGTTTAATCAAAGCAGTCAGTACGTTATCAGTGATGACAATAAACACCTGAACTTCAAAACGATGTCCAGGTGTTTGATTTTCAACAAAGTCGTCGAGTGTAGCAGAGCTGCTGAAATGGTCGTACTTTGTATTTCGCTTGAATCGTCTTGATGTCTGTTGCTGGTATTCTTCACAGTCGGTCAGATCTTTCGCTCTTGCCTCAATATCTGAAAATGTGGATCGCATAGCTTGGACGTAGTGATATAATGATTCATAAAGGGCGTATCCCGTATTAAGCGTTCTAGGATTCCGTTCCACGTAATAGGAAATATGCATAATTTGTTTTTATTTGTTTAATAAATTTTTTACTTCGTTACAACATAGTAAAAAATATAAATACGGTTGAAAGTCTTGGAATTAATTTTTAAAATAATATATAAAATACCGATTGAATTTGACCTATTTGAACGCCTCCATTTTCTCGCGCTGGGGATGACGTCACATAGCGCGATCAGTATTGTTTTTCTTCAGTGTCGTTCGTTAAGACGTACTCTTATTGCTCTACTTGCTTGAAGTTGATATTTTATAAAAGAATAAGACAAATTTAGTACAAGTGTTAGCGAGAGAGATGAACATATGTGAAAGTGATCTCGATCAACCAGAGCAGTCTTCAATGAACAAGCCTTTCTATAGTTATGGCCATTGACACTATTGACAGTTATTAATTAGGTTAGGGATTTGCAGTTTTAATCGCTATTACGATAATGGAAAATGCTAAAAAACATTTTATAGGTATCGACTAGTACCGGAATGCCAAAACACAATGTGCTCTTCCCACCAAAAGAAGTTGAAAACCAAAGGAAATAACAAAATTGGAACCATAAAATTACCTGATTAATTTGTAGGAATGCTCCGCCACTGGATAGAAACTGCCCACGTGGAACCGTGCGGACTCACATTACAAAATGGCAAAAATTAATAATATATTTTTGCAAATCAAATACATAACACAGCACAACAGAATTACATGTTATCATACTAAAGCAAATGTTCGAATGTTGCTCTAATACGACATACCATAGTTTGTTTGTTGGTGGATCTTCTTCGAAGAACTGCAGAACTGTTTCATCAACAAAAACAGCACGATTCGCGGCAAGTTCGACGTGAGTTGGAAAATATGACCCGGTATAACGTAGTCTTTGCACTGCACCCAAAATCCTTCCTAACTTTAGATTGCGTCTATTTGGAAATTTTCTCGCGTCTTCAATATGATCACTCTTGTAATTCAAACTGACGTTGTTTTGACGGGTGACATATATAAGTGCACTAGTGCCAAGTCGTCTCAAATTTCTGTACTTAGGACTATTATGGTTCGTAACTGAATTATCTGGAGAGAACGGCTTATATCGAGGAATGATGTTGTTACTTTCCACATACGCTGTGGGTATTTGTTCGGTAATACATATACAGCCAAGACAAATCGAGTTCAATTGAATAACGACCATCAGCGATATTGCACTCGGAGTTAGTTTCATTGCAACACTGCAATGCTTCAGTTCTCATGACAATCATGTTTTAATCGTTCCCAAAATAGACAGATGCAGTGTCGTATCCATTGCCGTTGAAGTACAGAAAAATTGGTTGAATCATCATGGATAGCTCTCAAATAGACCAGTACCCCATTTAATTTTGTGTAAGTGATCATCCTGTATACTTTTTGAAGGAAATACTGACAACGGATTTAACAGATTACAAGAACTACCAAAAAAGTGTAAATCTAATGATTTAAGGAGTGTATATTGTGCTGGTGAAAAAGAAACGTGTGCTAGAAAATGCCAGTTATCATTAAAAAATAGGCCCGTATTTCCGAAATTACTTGAGACCGCCAAATATTTCATTTGGATTTTTGTTCAGGAGACCAAACTACATAAGTCCCAAAGTATTTTTTCGATATCTTGTAGCTACCGATTAAAGGAATTTTAATATTGATATTTTTTTTTGTAAATTAGCTATGGAAGGTTTTAATTTAAAAAGTACCCATCTCTAACTTTCGAAACGTTTATTTTACACTTCATTCTCATACAGAACTTGTGAAAACGTCCAAGTTTAGAGTATTTATGTTCTATTTATACAGGGTGAGTCACAAAAAGACCGACAAACTTCGCATACAGATTCCTCACTTTGCTTCGAGGTGAAAAGTTTCTATCAATGTATCTCCTAATATGCATTTTCTCAGAGATACAGGGTTTCGAAAGTACGAAAAAAATTACGATTATATTTTTTTTCTTCAAAACTCCTTAAGGAAAAAAATTGAAACCTGGTAAACCAGTCTAGGTTTATCAATGTGATAATTTGAAGTTATGATTTACATAAACCAGTGAGGTGGTATGTGGTCATACTTTCCTTCATATTTTCTTCAGACAAGTGAATGGACAAATGAGTGTTTGAAATCAGTTAGGCTCATAGATACTCAACCTAAAAGTCATTACATTTTATATGCCTAAGAGTGGAGGCTTCTGAGATGTTTGCGAAAAACTGGAGATATGTCCTGAGTTCAGATATAATTTCCTGTGTGCAATAATCGCATAATGCAACTTTCTTACAACATATCGGAATAATTGTCAACCTCCTGAATATTATCTTATGTTGGGAGTATTCAAAACATAGTACAGGTAATTCAGAATGAGACCGACAACTCCGTTTTTTTCACTCGTCATAATATTTGATCGAATCGATGTCGTAAATTCACTGGTATGTGACCATCCTTTCTTGCATAATGTTTGTTTTGAAAGATCAACTGATGAGTAAACCCAGCCTCAAATTTATAATACTCCTGTTAGATGAGAGCTAAGGACTGAAATAATACTTGCGAGAAAATGAAAATAAGTACTTTCAATTTGTTAAATTTTATGTTGGAGTATCATACTAAAAGCTATTTCTGATTAAATTATCTAGGAAAGTATTATCCAATCAATCAACATGTTTTTGATGAAGAATAACAAAACAATTATTGAGTATTGATATCTACTTAAATGATAGACACGTTTTATTGGGTACACTACACTACAAAAAAAGGCATTAGAACAAATATTCAAATTGACCACAGATGTTATCTCTCGACTGTCGCACGCTTTGGAATATCCTGTATTAACGTACACAATGCTAACATTTTTGCGTTGAATCTTCCACATATTCTACGGGAGTTGAATTCACCAGAGATTTAAGGTATCCCCACAAAAAAGTCTAGTGAAGTTAAATCAGAAGAACGTGCAGGCCGATGTATCCACGTCTACCTATCCACCGATCATGGAATATTTTAACAAGAAATTGACGAACGATTCGTTAGAAATTATTAAAATTCAATTTTCCCAATATATCAAAATGTTCAGGAGGTTGACAAATATTCCGATATGTTATAAGAAATTGTCATTATGCGATTATTGCACATAAAATATTACGTCGCAACTCAGGACCTGTCTTCAGTTTTTCTCAATTATATCAGAAACCTCCACTTTTAGACACATCAAATGTTATGACTTTTAGGTTGGGTTAGCCTCATCGATCTGCCTGATGCCAAACACTCATTTGTCTATTCATTTGTTTCAGAGTTTGTTGGTCTTATTCAGACTCACCATGTAGATAATATGTTGAGAATGTACTAAATACCAATAATAGTAATAATTATTCAAGTGGATCGTAGGATGTTATCAAATGAAACGAAAATCTCACGTATACTTGCAGTTTCATTTAACACAAAAGTACAACTCTATTTAATCTTACTGAAAAAAGTAGTTTCTCCCTAACCAAGTAGGTAGTTCATCAGAAGCTGATGGAACTTATATGTTTTGGTAGATCGAACTTTCACTCTGCTGCACTATGGCTTTTGATGTTTTTTGTACGAACACTTCGAATTTGAAATATTCCTAAATTTAACTTCTCCTTTTTATTTATACTGTTACAGAATGTTATCATTTATATGTTTATAATGAGTGTAGATACTTATTTTTAGGTATATTACTTACCTCTTAGTGCATTAATAATGATATCTTTAGGTGTATAACTATATTCGAGTGTTTTAATGTTTTTTTTGTATGTACGTTTCATGTATTCTTTTATTGAAATTTCCTTTTCATATTTTATAAAAAATATGTATTGTAAGTACTTGACTAAGGGAAATGAATTATTTATCTCTAGGTAAATACATTTGTCCATTTCCAACTTTTTAAATTTTTAGGTTTATAACTTAACTCTAGTTTGTGTTTGACTGGTTTCCTTATCTGAAACTTACTTTATGCACCATTTGGGATTTTATTACAATTCTGTAGTGTACTAGACAAATAAATAAATAAATAAATGAGATGTTAATGTCTTTCAGAATTACTGAAAAAATTAAGAATTTCTATATTGAAATCACTTTCTCATTACCAATACACTTAATAAGTTTTTCAGTGCCTGTATATGCAACTATATAAAATTTCAAAACGGATCAAATATTTCAAATTGGATTATAATAGTTTCAAACATTCATTAAAATTCGAGGTAGGTAATAATAGTTATTTATGCAACAAGTGCAAAAAATTAATGTTTATTGCACTCGACGTGAAATTGTCCGACGAGGCCGTTATGCCGAGTTTGACAACACGTCGAGTGCAATAAACAATTTTTGCACGAGTTGCATACAACATTTTTTCTACGTTCATGCAAAAAGCAAAAAATGATTTATTGAGGTGCTGCACTAGGTGTAGGAAAATGAAAAGCGCAACTTGAATACCTTATTATTAATATCGATTTGCATTGAAACAGGAACTAATACGTTACGAACAATTTAACTCAAACTTTATTTTTACCCTCAATGTTGAAAGTGAATGAACAATTGGTGCAATTTTCAATATGAATATTTCGTAGTGAAGTACCTATTGCCAATCTCACAGAATATCTGCCAAATATGTAGTAGGTTTAAACGTTTATGTTTGTCATGATGACAGCATGTTGAAGTAGAATGACAGATGAGTGCAATAAAAACTTTATTGCACTAGTGCAATAAAGAACTTCTTTTTCCACTGAATATATTTCAATAAAGTTTTGCTTTTTGCATGAATGTAGAAAAAATAATTAAAACTGAGAGAAAAATTAATTCAGTTGTATTCGAGATATTTTAGCTCCTGGAAAACTTTCTTTCAGCTTTCAACATAACAACTCTCTAGATTTCTTAGCTTTTTTCATATCAATCTGCAAAGTCCGAATATTTCGATTAGCGTAGGTACTTCACAATATCAAAAATTCTTATCCTTATAAATAATTTCCATAAAAACACCTAGAGAAATTCAGAACAGGGGTGCACAAAAGGTATTTGTCTCTTGTAACTCGAAATAAAAAAAAATGTCACGTCCTTTCTACACCTCCGTAATTTTCTTTGTTAAAAAAAATTTACTGAAAAAGTTCGCCTAAAACATTTCATTCTATATTTTAGCGCGCTCTAACGACAGTTTGGTTGTAAGTCAATAGATATGAATTGCTGGAAATTTAATCCAGATGGCGCTGGGGGCACATCAATTTGAAAATTTCGTAAGGCATAAAAATCGAAATTGTGAAAAAATTTGTCAACAAAATTGAAAAATATTTAGATGGTTGTAAAGAGAATTGAATTCTCATTTAAACGATGTGACACTTGACCCCCCATGCTATTTAAAATTTTTGAGTTGATGTACCTCCCCGTGCCCCCTGAGGAGCAATCACCATATTTTTGTTTCAAAAAGTAGTATCGGTGAAACCCTCGAAACGTTTTTTTTTCATGTTTGTACGTCGAACCGATCAAAAGTTAACAGGGGCGGGGACTAAAATCGTCAAGAAAAAAAAAATCAGAAAAAAACCATATATCATTGGACAGGTCAGTAGTTCTGGAAAGTGGAACTATAGTAGGTACCGGTTTTTTTTCAAGATGATTTACATTTTTCGAAATATGGCCGCTGTAGGTTTGTTCGGCAGTAATGGACTGGGAGGCCATAACGTATTTTTTCTGTATCATTTGTTCACTCTCATCAAAATAAGAACCCCCTCAAATACACCTTTCCCTACCCGGATATCAGGTCGCTAAATAAAAATTGTGGACCAAAGGATGAGGGGAGGGGGGCAGGATGGAGGTTTATTGAAAAACCGGGGATCTCGAATCATTACTTACTGTTCGGCGTATGTCGCAAGTTACTGTTACAGAAAAAAAAACTAAGAGTGGATGGCATCGCCGAACGTGTATGGTGGATATGGTGGTTGTAAAAAAAATTTCAATAAAAAATTATCATTTGTTAACGTTCGGCAGTTTGTTGATTCAACTATTCATTCATTAAAACTCAAGATAATATTATTGACGAAGATTTTGGTTGGATAAAGGGCCATCCACCCCCGCGTACATTTGTCGTAAGGGTGTAGAGTACTTAGAGTATGTTCGGCATTGATTTTATATCATTTATTAAATATAATGGAAGTATTAAAAATATATTTGAATGAAGAAAATTTGTATTTCATGCAGAAATTTAATTAAAATAAATTTCTGCACGAAATACAACTTTTCTTCATTCAATTACATTGGAACGTGCACACAGCTGGACAAATTTCACAAAATATATGCCGAACAAGGATATTGACCTTGATAGACCAAAAATCCAATTTTCGTCAATAATATTATTTGTTACCGTTCGGGGATGATTTTTTATGATTGATAATAGTATAATAGACGTCATTATGTAACCCCCGAAGAAAATGATTGGAACTGTTTTATATAACTTGCGAAAAAAGAACCTGTAAAAAATATTCGAAACAACAGAATGAATGGCAAATAATGGGTTATAAAAAATTGCATGTCAGATATTTGACAATCAATTATGGTGTGCCGAAGAAGAAAACGTAATCTCCGAACATTTATGTAGCGACCTCTGCCCCTATGCGCTATTGCTTGATTGCAGTAGATTTTCCAGTATTCACGGTTACGGATAAATTGAAAAACCTCACTACATCCTTAATTTCAAGATGGCTACCGTCCCACAACCCTTAACGGCCCAGAAACGGAGTTTTACACTCATAACTAACCCATCCCTACGAAATGAAAAAATAAAATAGTTTCATCCCTGCAGTTGAAATAGCAAATGCGCCACCTGTTTTTCCTCTCATGAGCACATATTTAATATCACCTCCAATACAACGAAGCTTTGTCAATAATTTTAAAATTTACAATAATATCAAAATTATACCGAAATCATGTCACAGAACCCAAAATATAACAATTTTGTACAAAAAATACTTAAAACGGACACAACATAAGCGTCTCCGTGTACCCATGAGCGGACGAATGGGGCACAGCTACGGCATCTCCGTGTATTCATGATAAACAGAGGCTTTTAATAGTCTTCTCCCCCTGTTAACTTCTGAACGGTTCGACGAACAAACATGGGATATAAACCGTTTTGAATGCTATCACTGATACTAGTTTTTGAAATGGAAGACATAGTGATTGCTTGATTGAGGAAACGGTGGGGCACATCAATTTAAAAATTTCAAATAGCACGGGTGTCAAGTGACATATAGTTGAAAAAATTAAGTTTTTTTCCAAACAACTATATTTTTTCGAATTTTGTTAAAAAAATTTTACCATATATACTGGGAATACCTATCAAGTATAAGTGCAGACATAAATGGTACCTACCCTTATCTAGATAAATTTGAAAGGTGTGATGTGAACGATAAAAAAAATATGTTTAATTGTATTACCGATACTACTTTTTGAGAACAGATACATTGCAATTACTCGACAGATATCGCTGAAGGGACATAAACTTAATAATTTCGATATTGTGAAAATACGTATAAACGAAAATAAAAAAAATGCAGATGTGTAATTTGACTCCACATGCAATTTGAAATTTCACAATGCCTTTTATTGCAAAAAGTAGTATCGGTAATACCATTCAAAATGGTAATTGTTCCATGTTTGTATGTCAAACCGTTCAGAAGTTAACAGGGGGACTAAAAAAAGCAGCACTGCGTTTATTTTTTTTTGGCATAACTTCCTTTTTATCTATCATTTCGTCATGTAGTTTGATGAATATCTGTGAAATGCTCTGCATGCCGAAACAGTAGGTAATGATTATGATATTAAGCATTTGGCCGACAACTTACTTCTGTTTTTACACCCTGTAGATTCATTCAAATTTTTCAGTTCAGTTCAGTTTCAGTTCAGTTTCAATGAATAAATATTTGAATCAACAAAATGCCGAACAATAACAAATGATAATTTTTTATTGAAATTTTACAACAATAAACAGCGCCACTGTGCGTCGTACCCACCATACACGTTCGGTGATGCCGTCCACCCATACTTTTTTTTCAATAACAGTTACTTGCGACATACGCTGAAAAGTGTTAGGCATGGCAACACTGCCATATGTCATATGTCATGTATGAACCTCATGTGTGTCCAAGGGCCACGGGACATTTTTATAATAAACCAGTTGTCACCTGAACGTCGTAGTCGTATCGTGTTGTTATTTCTACTCCTTGATCTAACCACTAACCTCTCGACAATACAAAAAGTAAGTAATGATTCGAGAACCCTTGTTTTTTATTACAAATTTAACCTCGTGCCCATGCACCACCCTTTGTTCCACGATTTTTATTCGGCAACCTCATATCCAGGTACTGGAAGGTGTAACTGAAGGGGTTCTTATCCTTCTGAGTGTGAACAAATGAGAAAGAAAAAATGCGTTATGGCCTCCCGGTCTATAACAGAGTATAATTGAACTTGGAGTTTTCTCTCCGATTCCTTATTGTCATAAATTTACGAAAATTATTGCAAAAATTGTTTTCTAATTTCCTGATTTTTTTTTTCCAAAAATATTTCTACCTACATTACTTTGACCACTAAATCAATTGTAAATTTCAATCGTTTTATTTAATAACGATGTAGCACACCATAATATAATGTCCATCTTAGTTACATTGGATTTTAATGTAAATAACTATAAGAGCATGTTCATCATAATGTTTGAAAAATCTAACAATTACGGCTTCTTCGGACAGTCTTCTAAATTTATACAGTTTCCGTTTTGTCTCGCAAATCCCTCTTTACAGAAACATAAAGATTTGTCACAGAGATAACTATCTGGGAAACAAATATCTTGCTTGGATGCCCTATCTTCACATGTTACTTCCCTTCTACATGACTTATTTGGACAGGGGTCAGTGTCTTCTGTCTGCCAGTCACATCCTAGAAATACAAATTTGTATTCAGACAATTGTCACTAGAAACATTTGCGAACAATCGAACAAAGTTCAAAAATGTTTATCAACTGAATGATTTAATAAAATCGAAAACCTTTCTCTCCAAATATTTCCACTATGTGGAAAATATGAGGCACACATCTGACAGAAAACAACTACGGCCCTGGCTAATACCAAAACGGATATTGAACTACATCTGACGCAGCGTTCATCCAAGAGGACCCAATTGCAAGTTCGTATTGTCATTGAACTCTTGTATAGTACTATTCAAAGAGAAGAAACTCCTTACCGACACGTTCTCATTTATACGGGAAACAATCTCCTTTGTGCATAAGAACTTATCTGTATGTCAGGGCCGTATGTAACCTATTGGAGGCCTTGGGCGCATTAGGATAATGACCATGACGGAGCACTATTTTATTAGAAGAGACCATAGAAATATATATTATACACTTACTCTACTTTACGATGTGCGCATGCGCGTCATCAGTGTAGTTTGGGTAGATCGTTGCCAAGCTTAAAAATAATTTGGTGTTCCAATTCAGAGTTTTTTTTTTATGAGGCAATAAAACACATGTCATTTGAAAGAGAGAAATTTGACAGCGCATTTAGGACTTTTTAAAACCGAAAAGAACCATTTAGAGATAGAATACTCCGAATTTTAGGCGCGAAAGAAATTTATTTGAAACAATAATGTAACCTATGCTACTGTAATTATAATGACCGTGCAACAGTGCTTTTTCATCAACAGGAAGACTTGCCCCTAAGATCTGTCACTCTTGTCAGAGATCAAAGACGATTTTTAGAATTTCAGATTTTCTCTTGTCGTTTTGTGTGGTGTCGTTGTCGTTGGTTATTCTTTCAACTTTCGTGAATTTGCATTAATCTTGTTCCTTTAAAGGCAATTTCTAATAAAGCCATTTCTTCCTACAAATAAACAATGAACTGTTTAGTGTTGTGTAAAGGAAAAATACCTGAAATAAATCATTTTTGGTAGATAATGAAATTTTTTATGTACCATATGCTTTGCTCAAAATAGCTTAAATATTATATTAGCTTGACAAAAAAGGCATGGTTTTTGGTTAATGTTCTTAAGAAGAGACCCCAGCAGAACATTTGAGTGAGAAAATTGTAATTTGTGGTAGACATTTTCATCATGAGGATTCATGTGAAAACGACAATAGAATAATTTGAAACCTAGTGCAGTACCAATACTGTGTCTGCGTAAGCATGCATGTCGAGTGATACAACTTTCTGCCACACCTCTTATTATATTATGAGTTCTAGATTCCTACAAAAAGTACTAAACTTACATAGAATCGCCTCAGAAAATTAATGTCAAAATGGAAGTACTCTTCTTTGATGGTAAGGAAAATGCTTCTGGCCTCACTTTTTCATGCACCCCCATTGTGGAAATTGCACTAAGGTAATACAACCAGAAATATTCGTAGAAATAGCATGATATTCTCTTCAAATCATTTAAGTTAAATTCAGTTGCATATTTTGACATGAATCATTCTAGAAAAAAAACTCGAGCTTCCAAGCATCCAATTTTATAAATCCAATTTCAGTTGAAATTATTCATGACATTAGCTGAAATAAATTTTCATAGTCTTTTGTACTTTCAATTTATTTTCCAATCCAGTGCTTCCTTGAAATTCGCACCGACGATTTGGGGTGGTTCCGTAGGTTTTTGTTGGTTACCTACAGCTGAAAAGTGAATGTGATACCAAATATCAGTCGCTTCAGAGCGAAAAATAATAATAATAACCGTACTCTACTTTCTGATAGCCTTTGCTGAATATTTGGGATCATAAATATGTGAAAATATGTATTCAAATCGGCTAAATACAAATAACAGGTATAAGTACAATGAGGTTTCCAACCTTATTCACCTTATTCAGAATTAACGTTAGTTAATCTTCACAAGTACCATAATATTTTACTAAAACCGGGCCTGTTACAAAAATCACTAATGACGTGCATGCGCATTGCGGACTAGCCTGAACTTTTTACAACACTTTTGACATGGAGATTAGCATTCTAGAGTAAGTATATAATATATATTTCTATGGAAGAGACAAAGACAGTAGATAAGCAATTAATTTATATTTCTTCACAGTCACCTTCGATGATAATGTGATATAATCTACAAAAGTAACTCTTTCAGCATTTACGCGTTAGTGCTTAAAAAGCTGTGTTGATTGAAGAGTGACTCTTTTAGATTTGAGATGGGCAAAATCATTAATCACTTCTATATATCACATCCTTTGGACGTCAGTGAAAAACCAGTTAATCTCTTTTGAAGCATTGGACTTCTTAATTAATTTTTCTTCTTCTCAATTTGGAGAAGGAGCTTTTCCCAGTTTGTTACCATCATGCTTAAAAAGAGATTGTCAACGCGATTTCTACATTTGCGATGTGTTTTCCATTTTTTTTTCAAACGATAATATATCCAATATACTATTAGTTCTTCATTTTTACTATGAACAATTTTCGAGTATTCTGTTAAACAGAGACATTCCATTTCCAACTCTTCCTCGTTAACCTCTTCATAACAGATTTTAGCAAATTCTTCGCAACTTTGTCTCAACTCTTCGGAATTTAGAGATTTCAAGCGAAATAATATACAAAAACGTTAAGTAATGTTCTAATTCGAACTTGATCGCTATTATGGAGTTCAGGGTATCAATTATGGAAAGAAAGGATTCTCCTTTGAATGTCTCTGTTCCATCTGAAGGCGCAGATACATCAAAAAAACTCTGGCGTTAGTTTCTACGGAGTGTTCTGTGAGATAGGTCTTTGTAGTCTGATTCCGGGTTACATTCTTTGGCAGACGATTCGAAGTAATCAAATTTATCCCTGAGGTTAAAAATAAAATCATCAAGTTATTCAGTATCAGTGTTATTGTTTCTTTCTGAAGATGATTACTTGTTTTATCAATTCTTTCTAATATAGAGCTTCAAATTTCCACTAGTATAATGAATTCTAGATTGTTCATTTTTCTGGACAGACTAAGAGCTTCCTCTCTAGTTTCTCGTGCCTGTTCTGTATCTTTTGCGATGGACTTCAGCTTCTCATTTATTTTTGACCTTCGGAAGTTCTCTCGATGCCAAAATTTTTACAACTGTCACAATCCGTTGAAGTACATTTCTTAAGTAACCCACTTCTTTTTGATATTGAGATAATAAGTCTATATCTACTCTACGAACCCCTTTAATTCGGGCTAGATCAGTCATCATAGATTGCCTATGTGTTGGGCTATTTTTATGAGTTGAAATTATGTGATTACCTAGTTTGCTTCCAATCATACTCGGGGATGGGTTAAATAAGCAGCATGAAAAACAAAATACAGAGTTTTTGGAAGGCGAGTACAAACCATTTTCTTTCGACGCCTTCCTGTGGTGTTCAATTTGCGAATAAATAAATGGTTTGTTGAAATACCTATATTATTTCCGTCTCCGAGTACAGTTGATTTATTACCATATTTGTAAGATTTTGGATGCCTCAGAAACAAATTCGCGTTTGTTTAAGTTAAATGTGATATATTTTCTGGGTTGAAGAAATGTCCTTGTTCAACTGACACAGCTGTCAGTGTTAGTGAAGTCACCGAAGTTGTTTCACTTTCGTCATAGAAACGGTCGCTTTCTGATTTAATCTCTCTCACAAAATTGGTAGAATGGGTGTCAAACATAATATATGAATATTTAGAAATTCTCGCAATTCGTGATCGACACGACTCATTATGAGGAAGATTTATTATTTCATTGTTACTTACAGAAGTTTCATCAGCAGTAATAGTAAAATTTGATATTAATTTTGGTGACTTTTCAGTTCCTTCCTTCTTTTTTTCCAGCTTTTTTAATTCTTTCAGATCCACTAGGATATGACCGTTTCGCCATTTCATAGTATAATATCTGCGATAGAAAATAAATGCCCTTTATAGTTTTGATGTTTTTACTAGTAGATTCACGGAAATAAAATCATAGAAATTGAAGGCTTTAATACTAGTAGTAAGGTAGATACTCAATTAATAAATCATAGAGGTATATACGTCTTGTACCCAGTAAAGTAAAATATGTAATGAGTTCATGTTGATATGCGTGATAAGAAATTTTATTTCAGATACACTGAAAAAAGTGGTGAATTTACCACAATTGTTTACAGTTTCCCAATATCTTGTTTCCAGAAAACGTTTTCAAAAAATTGGTTCAATAATTATAACAGCTATAGCAAAATGTTGGAAAATAATAGCAGAAAGTATAACATTTGTTTTTATTGAAAGTATAATTAAAGTAGAACATTTGCTTTTATTGAAAGTATAATTATAGTAGAATAATTTACAGGATTTGTCCAACAATTTTGTATTCAAAAAACCGCATTTTGATGTTATGCCAACAGTAACAGACTTTTTAGTCCCACATCGACGACGTGCCATTGACGTCGGTTGGATAGTAACGCATTTCCCTCGCCGACGACATTTACCTATTCTTGGAAAGGGTTTTTGATGGGATAATTTTCGACCTGATAGTGTAGTTTTCGAACCCAAGTACTTTTTGAAATTTTCCAAATATGAATCGATCGCTGGTGCAAAGTTCTCTGGATCTTCTTTCAAATATTTTATCATTGTATCACAATGTGCTAGGTGATATTTTTCTGGTAAATCTCGCATATTTACTTTTTAGATTAAAACTACGTGCACAAACGTTGAACTTCTGAACCTAAATGATTGATACATGCAAAGTTAAAGGTAGTAAATACCAGACATATCATCGCATCATCAACATGATGCGTCAGGTATTAACCAAACGCTCTAGCGCAGTCGAAATATCCCGAACGGATAACGCGTCGGGTATTTACGAATATGCGGCTTGGGTTCGATCCCACTGCCTGTCACGGAGCTGAAGTGGTTCGGAAGCTACTTTTTTTTGAGCTTTAGGTCCCGAATCTACCTTGCTCAACTACAAGTAACATCAACAAACAAAACAAATGTCACAACACAACAGACAAATACAGGGGATTTCCCAATCGTCGAGTTGGTTTATTTAAGTCGCTCGGTCACATTCAGTTTTACTTCGATATAGGGAACCTGCGAGTAGATATTAGCACTTTCTGTTGTAGAAAACTAGAACCTCAACATCCGTTAATAATTAATAATTCGAAATTATCTTATCAAAAAAGAAAAAAGAAGTAACAAAAAATAATGAAGTAATGTTATTGAAAAAGAGTAGCTTCACGCATGCAAAACTAAGAAGCAGGTAAGTATCGACGGTAGTGTAGTCAGTCATTATCGTTTGAGATTTTTTTGGAATAAACATGCTTTTCGGTAATAAATATCGGTTATCGTTTGGTGATCTGGCAGGAACTAGGGGGCCCCTATCGATCGCGGGGCCCTGATGGACATGTGCCAATAGTGCCCAGTGGGAAAGGTGGCCCTGCTGTATGTACAATGTTAATATGGGACTCACTAGCCAAACTAACAATTTGTTTCTTTCAATAACAACAAACAACTCAATAAAGAAGTCATTGAGTCACAATGCAGCCAAAATATATAACCTTATTGGTCAAATCCTACTTCTGTCCTTGTTTCAGTTGGTCACAGGTTACACGATGCTTTCAAATATTATTTTAACAAAAAAGATTATTTCAAGAAAGATGTGTGGGTGAAAAACGGAAATATATACTTGAGGAGATCGGAGGGTTCTCAAGCAATAATAATAAAGCCGGAAAATTATCTCAATGGAATCTGAACTACATTTCCATTTCAATTATGTGGAAGTTTTATTGGGTGAGCAAAACAATATTAAATCAATTTATTTTCATCTTCAATGAATAATAAAACAAAACAACATAATTTAACTATACAATACAACGTTCGTTCTCTTCTAAGTTTGCAAATTTCAAAGTCAAAATCATTAGTCGTTATAACCCTGATATTGTTCTCGTAGTAGAGATTAGGTTAACGGAAGCTGTAACAGATGATATGGTAAGTCTCCAAAACTTTTATCTCTTTCGTCTTGACAGAATGTGTAGTAGAGGAGGTGGTTTGGCTATCTACGTTAAATCAAACATTAAGAGTCAAATTATTGAAAACTTGCCCATGAATGCTCCGAACTAATGTGGCATCGGTCTGTAGTAAATGGGAAACCTACCTGCGTAGGCGTAATTTATGGAGCCCCGAAATTTCTTGTAAGTGAATTTTTGGAAATTTTCGATGATTGCTTAGGAATATTCTTACCACAATGAGGAAATCATTTGGGGTGGTGACTTCAATCAGCCCTATGCTGTATCACTTCCATTATATTTAGCGTTCATACGTTATTCCAACTTAATGGCAAATTGCCATTAAGTTGGTATAACGTCTTACCGCTAAACGTAACGGAAGTGATACAGCATAGGGCTGAATATTGATTATTTAGGAATTGGATCTGATAACTTCAATAAACTATCACAACTACAAGTAAGTCTTGGCTTGATTCAGGAATTCAGAACCTACACGGATTGACCCTACAAGTGCGCCTATTCTTGACTTGGTCTTTCTCTCTGAAAACTCCAAAGTAACTGAATGCAAGGTTGTCGATGTACCAAATATGTCCGACCACAATATGGTTGTATGTAGAATTGGCAACGAGGAAGATGATTCTACGCCATCTTACAGAACTTTTCGAAGCTTCAAAAATTTCAATAAAGAAACTCCTTCAGGATCTTGTTAACTTGAACTTGGAACAAATATTTTATTTACAGGATATAAATGAAAATCTTGACATTTTCACTTCCAAAATAGTCTCCTTGTTTGATCAACACCTTTCAATTGTCACATCGAGAATCAAAAAAAAGTGGAGTCCTTGGCTAACAGACAACATTAAAACTCTGATGACAATGAGAGATAAAGCACTCAAAAAATCCAAAAAAGATAAGTGCACAGCTAACTGGACATACAAAGAATAGAGAAAAATAAAGGTTTTCATAACAACTACATTTTGAACAAAAACAGTGAAGCTGTAGTTTCCCAAAATTGTAGGACTGAAATTAGTGATATGAACGTATATGAACCGATAGTCTTCTATATTGAAAAAATTGTTTTCAATCAAAAACAAGTTTGTTTACAAAGAGTTAGAAGTGACACATGATTGTATACAAAATGTCATTTGAAGACAAAAAAGGTGTCTTCTTAGAAATCTAAAATGTATGTAACTTCCGGTAAAAAAAATTAAGCTGAGTTTCTTCTCTAAAGTGCAGTCTTATATCTTTTACCGATTCCGAAAATTCCATTCCATTATCTTCAAAAACAAAGAAGTAATAGAGCGAAATTTTCATTCAATAAAAATAATAATACTCCCCCATAAACACTCGAAGAGTGTACCCAAAGGCATATCCTGTGCGGGTAGAGGAGGACAGCTATTATTATTATTTGCCGTGGCTTATGATAAGTGTGGATGGAAATTGTAGACAACAGAAATGATTTTGAACTCATAACATAATAAAGAAGACGAGTGCGGGTGCTTTAAAATCTCGCCCTAATTTGAATAGTTCGACAATTTTTTCTAATAATTTTTTTTTGCCTTTCAAATGGATAAGGTGGAAGTAAAATATGAATAACCTTCGTATTGAGGATTTAGTATTGTGGACCTTTCTAAGAAGGTCATATATGACCTATTTGATGGTTGCATTAAAAATCATACCGTAATCATATCTTGACTATGGCTAGTATTGTAGAAAGATGTACCCTTCGAAAATCACTTCATTGAAATGAGTGAAAAAAATATTGAATTGTCCTTTATCGTCAATTCAAATCATCATCTTTTCGAGTAAATAATTTCTCTTAGTTCTGGCAGTTCGGAGTTATTGAAAGAAGTTTCAAATTCAATAATGTCAGTGAATGTAAAATGTGAGAAATATGTAAAAATTCTGAAGAACTACAGAAAAACTCACCGATATCATTGTATTTTCTATAATAAGGTCTTTGGGACAATACGCCCACGCATACAATAGTGAAGAAAAGCGCGGCTCTGAACATTTTCACTTCTTCCATTGTTTCAAGGATTTGTTCCTATTTATATATACCACTCCACTCCACTTTCATTATCACTGGCCAATTAGTCGCTTTTAGAAATAAGGCATAATGATAGAATCAGGTAATTGTTAGTTTTTCCATATTATTTTCGCTTCGTTAAAGTTTTTGTAAATTTTTTGTCAAAACCAAATGCAATATGGTTATGGCTACTGTGTGATTTTAGTGGTTTAATAAGTCATGAAAACCAGCCTGAGAGACTAGTCTGTCAATTAAAACAGTCATGATGACAAAGGAGAAATTTCCAGAATGGAATGTTACTAATATTGATATGAATGATAATAGTACCAGGTATGAAGCTAGTAGTGGAAAAGTAAAAAAAATTACTGTAAAGTTCACTATTTGCTCGTTGGGAAATAGAAATAAAACACTTCGATGATAGCTATCGCTTATGTAATCGACCACCAATTCTTTATTAGTAATCAGTATACGGGGCCATACACTACATCTCTTCCTTTTTCTAATGTAACTTATATGTGAAAATAACACGAACATTTATACGTTTTCACAACCTGATATTACCATGGCTAACTTAATATAAATACAAAGCATATATAAGTATTCTATTCATATAAGTATGTATCAAAGAACAACAATTAAAATAGCAAATAATAATAATCATGAAAGTAATAAGTAATAGTGACCTGAACAATATTGTAACGACAAAGAAGTTATAACAATAACAATTCATATAAGTATGCATCAAAGACCAATAATAAAAATAGCTTATAATAATAATGAAAGAAATAAATGTAAGTGACCTGAACAATAATCTGAAAACAATAAAGTTTTAACAATTTGAATCGTCACACACACTCCATTTTCCTTCTATTTTCTTCAGATGGACGATGTTTCTTCTACATTCCTGACCAGAGTCGTCATTTCGAATCACAACATCCCCACCTGTTTTACCGACCACTGTGTGTCTGCTTGGGTCGAATTCTGGCATTGTTTTATTTTCTCTAATCAATATTTTCTTGTAGACTTTATCGCCCAATTCCAAGTCCGTTTCTCCAGCCCTCCTTTTTCTATCACCATGTTCTTTTCCTATTTGTTTTTGTGTTTGGATCTCATCTCTGAATTGGCGTCGAAAGAATAACTCACTTGGTGTTTTTCCAGTTGTTGAGTGCGGAGTACTATTGTACATCATTTGGTAATCTACCAGTTCTTGTCGCCAATTTTTCTTGAGTGCTTGACTAATTTTGAGCCTCTTTAAGATATCCCGGTTTTGTCTTTCAACCTCTCCATTCATCTGGGGCCAGTATGGAATGGAGTTGAATATTTTATGCCGTTTTCTTCATAATACTATTTCCTCACTTATAAATTGTTTGCCGTTGTCGCATGTGATAGTCATGGGAAACCCCAATCTTGAAAATATATCTTTCAAGATGTTTATTGTGCTCATAGAGGTGATGCTCCTCATTATTTTTATTTCTTTGTAGCGACTAAAATAGTCAACTATTACAAACAAATGTTCTCCTGTAGGCAAAGGGCCCATGAAGTCCATGGCTACGTCTACCCAAGGTCCTGTTGGCAGTTGCCTCCTTTTCATTGGTTGAGGGATAGTGTGTGTTGAAACTAACAGGCACCCTTTACATGTTTTCACGATCTTTTCAGCATGTTCATCTATCTTTGGCCACCACACTTTCGTTCTGAGCCTACCCTTCATAGCCACTATTCCCGGATGACCTTCATGCGCTGCGTCTAGTACACGCTGTCGCAAGTTCTTTGGAATCACTATTCTTGTACCCCTCAGGAGAATGTCACCACACAGACAAAATTCCTCCTGGAAGATTTGGCACCGCTTCACAGACTCAGACCAGTTGTTGTTTTGAATGCCATCTTTGAGTTCTAATATCTCTTCATCAGTTTGTGACGATTCTTGTATTTCCTGCATCGTTACTGCTACGGGGCGAGCCAGTTCGACAATTTGGCTAACCTGATCGTATGCATCGAAGGATGTGCTAGGATTTGTTTGGCACAATCGAGATAGAGGATCAGCGATGTTTGTTTTACCCGGCTTATAAATGATTTTGAAGTTGAAAGATTGTAATCGTAAAACCCATCGTTCTATTCTTGCGCACGGACGAGATCTAGGTGAGAATATAACTTCAAGTGGTTTGTGGTCTGTGACCAGTTCAAATTCATCTTTTCCATATAAATAGATACCAAAATGCTCTACTGCCCATACCAAAGCTAGAGCTTCTTTTTCAGTCTGGCAATACCTTTTTTCGCAATCTGTGATGCTTTAATTGCCGTACGCGATGATTCTGGAGCCTTCCTTATCAAACTGTATGAGAACTGCTCCAAGACCCGCTGGACTTGCATCTGCTACCGCTTGGGTTCTATCGCTAGGGTCATAGTAACCCAAGGTTTTGATATGTGACAGTGATTCTTTGAGTTTTTTGAAGTTATTGTTTTGGTCTTCCCCCCAGTATTTTATAATGTTTGCTTGCTTACTCAATTTCATCCGCAATAATTTCCTCAATGAGTCTGTTAGAGTAGCGAGATTTGGTATCCATTTACCGACGAAATTGACTAAACCCAAAAAACTATGTACTTCTATTGTTTTTGGAGCCCGAAAAGATTGTATTACGCTTACGTAATCTTCTAATGGTCTGACCCTCTCCGGCGACAACCTATGTCCAAGAAATCGAACTTCCGTAATTTTGAAAATGCATTTACTTTTATTCAGAAGTACATGGTTCTCGCGCAAAATATTCAATGTATTTCGAACCCTATGATCATGTTCTTCTTCACTTGTTCCATAAATTAGGATGTCATCAATGAAATTAACTGTACCTTGACAAGGTAGTAGCATTTTTTCCAGAGTCTTTTGAAAGATTTCTGGGGCAGATGTTATTCCAAACATAAGCCTTTTGTACCTGAAGAGACCTTTACTACTAATAAAGGTGGTTATGTACCGTGATCTCGGAGAAATTTTGATTTGATGAAACGCATTCTTGATATCGAGTCTGGAAAAATATTTAGCTTTTCGAAAATTTGGTAAAAGGCTGTTCATAGTGGGTAGAGGATAATTTTCCCTCAAGATAGCGGTATTAGCCTTGCGCATGTCGATGCATATTCTGACGTCACCGTTCTCTTTGAGAACAGGAACCCTGGGTGATACCCATTCAGATGGTCCTTTTACCTCTTCTATTATGTCAGCTTGCATAAGCTCCTCAAGTTTCAGGTTGATTTTTTGTTCCAGAGATATGGGTATCCTCCTATAAGGTTGGCTCACAGGTTTAACGGTTTTATCGATGGTAATGTGAATGAGAACATCTTTGAATTTTGGGAAAATTTCAGAAATCAAGTTATTAATGTTCAGGCCTATCTTGAGGACTCCTAAAGAAATTGCTGTTTGTTTGTCTAACAAATTCCTCTTTCCATCCTTTATGACATAGAAAGAAGCCACTTCTTTTTGAGGTCCAATTTCGATTATTGCTTCAAATGAACCCAAAATTTCTAGGGGATCTTTAGATCCATAACCGAAAAATACTTTGTTGGGCTATTTTATTTGATTTTGAACTACTATTCCGCATTTCTTTAGGGATCTCCAAGTGTAATCATTTATGATATTGGATTTACATCCAGAATCTATCAACATCTTAATTACAATACCTCCTACCTTACAATCTACCACATCGTCATCGTTAATGTGAAATACATACTCCACATCTTCTTGGTTTTCTACGTAGTCCACTTCTTCATTTCTTGGCTGACTTTGCTTGAATTTCTTTGGTGGCGGTCCCCTCTGGTTCTTATTAATTTTTTTTGAGCGGTAACACTTTTCATAATGGCCTCTAAAGTTACATTTCCGACATACTTTATTGACTGCTGGACAATCGTGTACTTGGCCCTTTTCTACTCCAGATCCGCATCTCATACATTTTGCTGTTGAGAGTATGTTCTTCTGACGAAGTAGATTGACGGTTGTAGCTGAACTACAACCCGGCTTCTCGGTGAACTCCGATATTTGCCTATCAACAGTTTCTGACGAGATTGCTTCGGCGATAATTTTTTCCAAAGTAATTGAATCCCCAGTAGCCAAGATTTTCTTTTTAAGTTCAACGGAGAGGCACTTCTCGGTAATTTGGTCAATTATTTGTTCTTCTACATTCATGAACTGGCACTTTTCGGCTTGGTTTCTCAGTCTTACTAAAAATTTCTCAAATTTTTCTCCTGTTTCTTGTTTCAAAAGTCGAAATTGGTGTCTCTCGTAAATTCGACTTTGCTTCGGGGAAAAATATTGATCAAGTTTTTCAATGGCGATAGTATATGAATCACCATCCTCACAATCAGTATCTGTGACATTTGCACCAGGTAAGTTGTAAAAGATTTCTTGAATTCCTAGTCCTCCGAGGTGTAAAAGATTCGCTCTCTTTTTCTTCGGATCAGTTATAGAGGCAGCTTCCAAGTATATTTCGAGGGCTCTGATCCACTTTCTCCATCGGAGTCCAACAGAACTGACATCTCCATCACAATCGAATGCTTCGAGAGATGGAATGTTCGACATCGTTTCTGAAATACAACAGCTTCATTTCATTCAGTTGTTCGGAAGCTTGCACATTTTGGTGTACTTATACTTTTACATAGTATGTAAAAACGTATTAGAATTCAATTTTTTTTTTCTGTGTGTAGCCAGTACGTTTTCACACAGTCATGTGTTTTTGTTCGATGTTTGACACCTACGCCCTTACGGCTTTGAATGGATGTGTAATGCATTCGGTGTTTAACACCTACGCCCTTACAGCTTTGATCAAATCTGTAACGCATCCGGTGTTTAACACCTATGCCATTACGGCTTTGAATGAATCTGTAATGCATCCGGTGTTTAACACCGATGCCCTTACTCTTTATACAGTCATGTTTTTATTTGGTGTTTGACACCTTTGCCATTACGGCTTTGAATAAAGTAATGCATCCGGAGTTTAACACCGATGCCATTACGGCTCCATGCCATTTTATCATTTATCCGGTGTTTAACACCTTCAATGTCTATTTAAGTTATATTTTGGTACTTACTTGGTATAGTTTTATCCTCGTCGCCAATGTAAAGTTCACTATTTGCTCGTTGGGAAATAGAAATAAAACACTTTATTTAACTGCACACTTTAGTCTCGACTCCACAAACGTCTCGCATCTACTGACTCCCTAGTCATCGATGATAGCTATCGCTTATGTAATCGACCACCAATTCTTTATTGGTAATCAGTATACGGGGCCATACACTACAATTACTTTGAGGAGAAGAGGCTGATATCATTCAGTAGGTGTTGTGTATGCAGTCGAACACGGGCTGTTCAGTTTATTTTTCAAATCCAACCTATTTCGCTTTAGTGGAAGGATATTTGTTATGATATAATTTGAAATTATTTGAAATAAATTTTTTTTACGAGTTTTTGAAGAAAATTACTTAAATAAAACTGATAGATATGTTTATTTATGTGTTTGAAACCAGATTTTAAACAACCATACTATAAATTCACTATTTCAGTTGATATAATAATTATGAGTTGTAAAAATTATAGTCCAGGGAATAAATTTATTTGATATATAAAATAGATTAAATTAAATTAAATTAATTAAATTAAATTAAATTAAATTAAATTAAATTAAATTAAATTAAATTAAATTAAATTAAATTAAATTAAATTAAATTAAATTGAATTGAATTGAATTGAATTGAATTGAATTGAATTGAATTGAATTGAATTGAATTGAATTGAATTGAATTGAATTGAATTGAATTGAATTGAATTGAATTGAATTGAATTGAATTGAATTGAATTGAATTGAATTGAATTGAATTGAATTGAATTGAATTGAATTGAATTGAATTGAATTGAATTTAATTTAATTTAATTTAATTTAATTGAATTGAATTGAATTGAATTGAATTGAATTGAATTGAATTGAATTGAATTGAATTGAATTGAATTGAATTGAATTGAATTGAATTGAATTGAATTGAATTGAATTGAATTGAATTGAATTGAATTGAATTGAATTGAATTGAATTGAATTGAATTGAATTGAATTGAATTGAATTGAATTGAATTGAATTGAATTGAATTGAATTGAATTGAATTGAATTGAATTGAATTGAATTGAATTGAATTGAATTGAATTGAATTGAATTGAATTGAATTGAATTGAATTGAATTGAATTGAATTGAATTGAATTGAATTGAATTGAATTGAATTGAATTGAATTGAATTGAATTGAATTGAATTGAATTGAATTGAATTGAATTGAATTGAATTGAATTGAATTGAATTGAATTGAATTGAATTGAATTGAATTGAATTGAATTGAATTGAATTGAATTGAATTGAATTGAATTGAATTGAATTGAATTGAATTGAATTGAATTGAATTGAATTGAATTGAATTGAATTGAATTGAATTGAATTGAATTGAATTGAATTGAATTGAATTGAATTGAATTGAATTGAATTGAATTGAATTGAATTGAATTGAATTGAATTGAATTGAATTGAATTGAATTGAATTGAATTGAATTGAATTGAATTGAATTGAATTGAATTGAATTGAATTGAATTGAATTGAATTGAATTGAATTGAATTGAATTGAATTGAATTGAATTGAATTGAATTGAATTGAATTGAATTGAATTGAATTGAATTGAATTGAATTGAATTGAATTGAATTGAATTGAATTGAATTGAATTGAATTGAATTGAATTGAATTGAATTGAATTGAATTGAATTGAATTGAATTGAATTGAATTGAATTGAATTGAATTGAATTGAATTGAATTGAATTGAATTGAATTGAATTGAATTGAATTGAATTGAATTGAATTGAATTGAATTGAATTGAATTGAATTGAATTGAATTGAATTGAATTGAATTGAATTGAATTGAATTGAATTGAATTGAATTGAATTGAATTGAATTGAATTGAATTGAATTGAATTGAATTGAATTGAATTGAATTGAATTGAATTGAATTGAATTGAATTGAATTGAATTGAATTGAATTGAATTGAATTGAATTGAATTGAATTGAATTGAATTGAATTGAATTGAATTGAATTGAATTGAATTGAATTGAATTGAATTGAATTGAATTGAATTGAATTGAATTGAATTGAATTGAATTGAATTGAATTGAATTGAATTGAATTGAATTGAATTGAATTGAATTGAATTGAATTGAATTGAATTGAATTGAATTGAATTGAATTGAATTGAATTGAATTGAATTGAATTGAATTGAATTGAATTGAATTGAATTGAATTGAATTGAATTGAATTGAATTGAATTGAATTGAATTGAATTGAATTGAATTGAATTGAATTGAATTGAATTGAATTGAATTGAATTGAATTGAATTGAATTGAATTGAATTGAATTGAATTGAATTGAATTGAATTGAATTGAATTGAATTGAATTGAATTGAATTGAATTGAATTGAATTGAATTGAATTGAATTGAATTGAATTGAATTGAATTGAATTGAATTGAATTGAATTGAATTGAATTGAATTGAATTGAATTGAATTGAATTGAATTGATTTGAATTAAATTAAATTAAATTAAATTAAATTAAATTAAATTAAATTAAATTAAATTAAATTAAATCAAAAATAAATAAAACAATTATTTTTTTTTATAATAAAGTAAAATATATAACATTTTTCATATATTTACATTTTTCCGTTATTGGTATTACTCCCAAATGCTTTATATTGTGTTTTTTTCTATGGGTGTGTAAGCAGTCGAACACGTGCTGTTTAATTTAATTTTCAACTTCAGTCTACCTCGCTTCAGTGTGAGGATATTTTCATTCTTCCTTATCGGTATAACTCCAAAGCTTCAAATGGTGGTGTTGTGTGTACAGTCGAAAACTTTTTCAAATCCAGTATATCTTGCTTTTGTGTAAGGATATTTTTATTATTCCGTTATCAGTATGTCTCCCAAATGCTCGATAAGGTGGATTTATGGAAATGTGTTATATATACAGTTAGACAAAAGCTGTTCAATTTGTTTTTCAAGTCCAGCCATTGTTTATATAGAAGATAGTTAGTCAACCTTATGGGATTATAATTGGATCAAAATGGATGCGACATGTAGATGGCGATAGTGAGCTCGCATCCAAGTCATGTCGTAACTTCAGTGATCTGGCCTCCAAGTCATGTCGTAACTTGATTAAAACAATGGAAAAGCATTAAAATCACGGTTTTTTGAAGAAACCTGCATTAAAATGACGTCAAATATTCATGTTTGTAACTAATCACGCTAGATGACACTCGCGTTTGTGTCCAATACCTTTTCCACAGGCATTGACTAACTATGTTCTATTTAAACAATGGTCCAGCCTATCTCGCTTCAGTCTGAGGATATTTTCATTATTACGTTATCGGTATAACCCCCGAAAGCTTTATATGGTGGCCTTTTCGATAGATGATGTGTATGCAATCGAACAGGGGTTGTTCAGTTTAATTTTCAAAACAAGCCTATCTCGCTTCAGGGTAAGGATATATTCATTCTCACGTTATCGTTATAACTCCCGTAAGCTTCATATAGTGGCATTTTCAATAGATGTTGTGTATGCAGTCGAACAGGAGTTGTTCAGTTTAATTTTCAAATCCAGCCTATCTCGCTTCAGTGTTGGATATTTACATTTTTCCGTTATCGGGATAACTTCCAAATGCTTTATATTGTGTTTTTTTCGATGGGTGTGCAAGCAGTTGAACACGTGCTGATCAATTTGATTTTCAACTTCAGTCTATCTTGCTTCATTGTGAGGATATTTTAGTTCTTCCTCATCGGTATGACTCCCGAAACTTTTAATAGTCTTTTCAATAGATGTTGTGTATGCAGTCGAACAGGGGCTGCTCAGTTTCATTTTCAAATCCAGCCTATCTCGCTTCAGTGTAAGGATATGTTCATTCTTACGTTATCGGAATAACTCACAAAAGCTTAATATGGTGGCCTTTTCAATATATGTTGTGTATGCAGTCGAACAGAGGCTGTTCAGTTTAAATTTCAAATCCAGCCTATCTCGCTTCAGTGTAAGAATATTTTCATTCTTCCATTATCGATATAACTCCCAAGTGCTTTATATGGTGTTCTTTTCAAATAGTGTTGTGTATGTTACTATAATATAACCTGAATGTTAATCTGCCCGAATAGAATGTTAGGAATGCATGGAATTGGTGGACTGTAGTTTCCTTTTAGCGTAAATGAAACGAATTCTGCTTCTGGAAGGGTTTTGAATCAAATTTCTTTTTGACAAGACGAAAAAATAAAGTCAAACTTATTTATCAATATCAACATATATGTTTCATAGCAACATTAACCATATACAGAGTAAATTCTGTTCATGCCCTTGACCTTGAAATGATAGGTTTCAATAAAAATTTAAAATAGAAAGAGCACAACACAATCACTGGCTTTCTGTTGCTTCTCCGAAAGGAAGAGGACATATCTTGCTATATGCACGTCGAATCAAACCGGAAGGCGTCTTGATTGTTGCGACCCGGGCTACGTTATCCTTTCCTGGATGGAATTGAATGATGCGACGTAACTTCCACTGGACTGGGGGTAGATTGTCATCCTTGATGATGACAAGGCTTCCTTCTTGAATTTGATGCTGATTCACTTTCCATCTTAACCTCTGCTGCAACTCGGAGACGTATTCTTTGCTCCAGCGACTCCAAAGATGTTACCGGAGAGCCTGGATCCTTTGGTATCGTGATAACCTGTTTTCAGGTATATGTCTAACATCGGGATCTGGTAAGGCGGTTGATACTTTTCCCACCAGAAAATGAGTCGGGGTTAAAGGTGCGAAATCATTTGGATCCGAGGATAAGGGAAAAAGGGGTCTGGAGTTTAGGATACCCTCAATTTGCACCAGCAAAGTATAAAATTCCTCAAACATGAGACTTGCATTACCCATGACCCTTTTAAGGTGATGTTTTGAGCTTTTCACCCCTGCTTCCCATATACCGTCAAAATGCGGTTAATGAGGTGGTATGAATCGCCAATCTATCCCTTCTCTAGCAAATGAGTCTACAAGATCATTCCTGCTTTCGGACAAATATTTACTTAAATCTTTCAACTGTCTATTTGCTCCGATGAAATTTGAGGCATTATCAGAGTAGAGCCGAGATGGTTTACCACGTCGAGCTGCGAATCGCCTCAAAGCCAAAATGAAACACTCTGTTGTTAAATCGGAAACGAGCTCCAGATGCAAGGCCTTGGTCGCAAAGCACACAAATAGGCAAACATAACATTTAGAAATTCTTGCGCCGCGACCTTTGCAATCTTTGATATAGAAAGGACCAGCGTAGTCAAGCCCAGTTATCTGAAATGGATTATCCGAAACAAATCGACTACCTGGCAAATCTCCCATAATGGGAGTTATAGGTTTTGCAGAAAAACGAAAACATTTGACGCAATCTCGAACAGTTTTCTTAGCCATATTTCGCCCGGAGATAGGTCAAAATTTGTCTCTAACTGAGGCCAGTAACAATTGAGGACCGGGATGCAGGAGGCGTAAATGTTCAATATTAAAAATCATTCGAGTTATTCGATGATGTGGAGCGAAATTTGAATTTCTTAGGCGTCCTCCAACCCTCATCAAACCTCTTTCATCTATCAGTGGATCAAGAATTAAAATCCTACTTTTTAGACTGATATTCTTACCTTGCTTTAAATTATTGTAATCCTGAGTAAAACACTCCATTTGAGACAATCGTAGTAGGCTAAAAATGGCCTCTTCGATTTCTGTTGGTGACAAAGGACCCGTGAGTCGATCAACAGATTTTTTCAAGCAATTATTCTTGAAACGAAATATAAAAGCCGCAACTTGCTTCAATTTTTCAAGATTCGAATATTTATTGAAAGGAAAAATATCTTGCGTATTTATTAGTAAGGCAATGGGTTCCTTTTCACGTATTTCGGGTACAACTTTGCTGATAGATTCTATTCTTGGCCATTCAGATTCGTCTTGCTTTAGCCACTTAGGACCGAATCACCACAAATGTTGATTACCTATTTGATCTAGGAAAACACCCCTAGATAACAGGTCAGCTGGGTTTTCCTTAGAAGGGACATGGCGCCATTCTGAATCTTCGACTAAATTTTGTAATTTAGCCACACGATTGCTTACAAAAGTTTTGAGCATGTGAGGACTTGTATTTATCCAACCGAGAATTATCGTGGAGTCTGTCCAGAAAGTACATCGCGTGAACTCAAGTTTCAGAGACGACTTTACCTTGCTGGCTATCCTTGCTAAAATCAAAGCACCACAGAGCTCTAGGCGTGGTAGACTTAATGTCTTTATCGGAGTAACTTTAGACTTAGCGCAAAGTAATTGTACAAAAACTTCACCCTTTGCATTCACGCTTCTTATGTAAACGCAACCCCCATCAACTTCCGATGAATCCGCAAACCCGTGCATTTCCAACCGAATCGACTCTTTGCAAATGACTAAACGAGGAATTTGTAGCGTATTGAGACACGGGAGTTTTCGTTCAAATGCAAGCCATGATGAGTGTACACTAGCTGGTAAGGATTCATCCCAAGTTAGTTTTTCTAGCCAAAGTTTTTTGCAATTATTGTGCATGGAGCTAACATACCTAACGGATCGAATATTTGAGAAATATGCGATAAAATTGTCCTCTTAGTAATAGCAGAGGAATCTGTAATAGAATCGATTCGAAACATGAGATTATCATAGTTGCAATTCCAAGATAGTCCCAACGTTTTAGCATTCTGATCTGTACCAAAATCAAGAATATTATGCGATAAATCTGAAGATGGTACGTTGTTCAAAATGGAGGGATCATTAGATATCCATTTTCTGAGGTCGAAACACCCCTTTTTCAATACTCTGGAAACATCTCTGCATATTGAAGATGCCTCCTCGATACTATCTGCCCCTGTGAGTAAATCATCAACGTAGAAATCGTGACGTATTATATGGGCAATAGTTGGGAGTTCCACTTCACATTTTTTGCCAACTCAAGTAAGCATCTTATTGCCAGATATGAAGCTGATGCTTGACCATAAGTGACAGTATTGAGATCGTAAGCCTTTAGAGGTTTAGACGGCGATTTCCTCCATAGGATACGTTGTAACGATCGTTGCTCTGGAGTCACTAGTACTTGACGATACATTTTCGCCACGTCTGATGAAACTACATAAACATGAGTTCGAATTCGTAAAATTATTGCAAGAAGATCATCCTGTAGCGTCGGTCCGACCATTTGAATATCATTCAGGGAAATGCCAGTCGTTGTGTTCGCGGACGCATCGAACACAACCCTCAACTTCGTCGTCAAAGTATCAGACTTCAATACAACATGATGGGACATAAAATAAACTCCTATACGATCATCATTATGGCTGCAATTCATATTGGAATCGTCGATTTGAGTCATGTGACCCATGCTTTGATAATCGCGCATAAATACAATATATTGTTGTTTGAAATTTGAAATGAGTTGAAACTTTCTTTCTAGCGACCAAAATCGTCTTTTTGCTTGCGTCTCAGATTCACCTAACACCCTCGGTGATTTCTTTTGTGGTAGAGATACGATAAACCTACCATTGGATTCACGTTTCGTATTATCCGAAAAGTGTTTCTCGCAACAAATTTCTTCGCTAGAAAATGGTTTTGTTATATTAAAATCTTCAACCTCCCAAAACTTGGATAACTGATCCTGCAGATCTAAATTTGTACTTAAATGACAATTGATATTTTTTGGTTGAGTATTATTTCCTACTTGACCAGAAATAATCCATCCAAGCCGTGTCTTTTGCAAAATCGGTTTATTTCGTCCTAGCTTAATTTGACCTACACATAAGATATCCCAGAATAAATCTGCCCCAATTAAAATATCAATTTTCCCAGGCTTATTGAAGCCAGGATCAGCTAACCTGATATTTTTGGGAATATCTAGAATATCTCTATTTAACTTGAAAGTGGGCAAGATATCCATTATTTGAGGAAGTATCAAACAAATTGTGTCTGCGACGAAACCTCCATGTTTCGAACGTATACGAACATTGCATTTATTTTTACATCAGAAGCCGCCTGATTCCAACCGGAAATTGTAATATTGGCTTTCGTTTTGTATAGTTGCAATGCTTCCGCAAATTCCGTTGTGATGAAGCTTGATTGGCTTCTGCAATCCAGAAGAGCCCGCCCTAAATGTGAATTTTGAAATTCATCAAGAACTTCAACATATGCTGTGGAAAGAAGAATCTGATTTTCCTCCATTGCAGAGGCTGACAAAGCCACCTTAGCCTCATTTTCATTAGACTTCGTCTGCTCCGATTGAGCAGGAGTCTCGATATGCAGTAAGGTATTGTGACGTCGACAACATCGCTTGCATGGCCCAAATCGACATGTTTTCTCGAAATGACCGCCCTTGAGACAATTCATGCAGAGTCTTGACTTTTGAGCGAAGCTTATTCTATCATTAATAGAAAGATTAATGAAATCTTCGCAATTGTATATTTGATGTTCCTTATAACAATAAACGCATTTGTAATTCGAAACATGAAACCCTTTTATAACGTTAGACGTAGATGCGCGATCCCTTTTTTGATTCATTTTAAAAGAATCTTTTACCGCATTTTTCGCTTCAAGTATTTCTAGCATATCAGCCCTTCCCTTTAGAAATTGCTTTAAGTCTTTCCATTCAGTGACTTGCTTATTACTAATTTTATATTGCTCCCACTCCCTTGATGTGACACTATCTAGTTTGGTTGAAATAAGAAAAATGATCAAAGTATCCCATTTGTCAGTTGGTTCTTCAAGTTGAGCAAGAGATCGCAAAGGCTTTGAAACCATATCAATCAGATCCCGTATTTTAGCGCTAGATTCCCTTTGAATTGGCTCTAAATTGAATAAAGCCTTTGTATGAATATGCACTAGCAAACTATTGTTGTTATATCTATCGCATAACGTATCCCATGCCACTGAATAATTAGAATCAGAAAGGTCAATGGAACGTATAACTTGAGCAGCACCTCCCTGTAGAGATGCTCTTAGATAATGGTATTTCTGAATATTATGTATTGCACTATTGGTGTGTATAAGAGACTCAAATGTATCCCTATATTCAAGCCATTTATCCATTGAGCCGTCAAAAGTTGGCAAATTGATCACGGGAAACTTCACACCATTCGTTTGATTGGAAATGGCTGGAATTTCGGATGAGTTACTTTCCAGTTCAACACTTTTTTTGTTATTTGCAATTATTATTTTAGCAGAAGACATCACTGAATAAAATGAATTTTCGAAACTAGTACGTTCGTCGTAGGGTAGACCGGGGTCAGTTGTAACATTTTCGCGTTTGCAGCCATGCAAGTCTCTATATACTGATTAAACATAAATTTATAGTACTTGTCATTAAGTTCAGTTCTTTCCCTAGCAAATGACACATTTTTGAACGGTTCAAATCTCACATAAAAAGAGTACTGATAAATTTAGAAAAAGGTGAAATATGTTACAACTGCCCCTGGTCTTGGGACAGTAGTAACAGGTAGTGGGGTCAGTTGTAACACGTATTATAATAACTTAACAGGATTAGTTTATAACATTTATTAAGTGAAATATAAAAATAATAGTGACAGTATACATTTAAAAATAGATATTAGTCAGATTCGCAGTTTTGGCACATGTAAAATGGATCCTTTTTGGTGCAATCTTCATGAGACCAAAACTTACATCCCAAACACTGCACCCAGTTTTCTCCAGGTCTGCTAGAGTTGTACGGTTCCATGCAAACTAGACAAAAGTATTCTTCTTCATCAGATGATACTTCATCAGGTTTTGTGTTTTTTTCTACAAAGGATTTATTTTTAGCTTTTTGTTTTTGGGAGGATTTACCTTTTGCTGTTAGATTGCGTTTAGCTTCCTTCGCTTTTATTTTCCTTTGTTTTTCTTCCGCTTCTTGCCTTATTAGATCTTTTTCCGGTGTGTCCGTGTAGATGGTTGACTTTCTCTTTTTATTCCCCTTCTTCACGGTTTTTCTGGGAGGAGCTTTGGGAAAGGGCCTCACCAACTCAGGTGAAAATCTGTTTTCTGCGCTTGTTGATGGCAAATTATTGTGATGTAGAGACACTGGTTGTCTGTTGGTTGTATTCTCAGTTCGACTTGTAGATGGTAATGACTCATTTTCAGTAAAGGAATGTGGTGGATCTGTTTGTCCAATTTTTGCCAGAGACTCAGTCGATAGTTCATCTGATATATTTCCAGCTACGGATTGACTTTCTGCTTCCAATTCTCTACCACCACACAAAGATATTGTAACTTCATTTGAATCTATAGGATGTAACTCTTCGGAAGCATTAGGATTTGGTCGATCTGTGACAAAAGATCGAGAAAAATCTAATTCACTGAACTTTTCACGATTGAATGGATGTATCCCAGTGTTTGAAAAACCTCCTTGGATGTTTGAATGCGTAAAAGCTAGAGGCATGGCAGTTGCAACAATGCTCGGTATATCATGAATTGTCATAGCTTTGCCAGGTTTGCTTCGCATCCAAGCACCACATGCAGCATTAATAGCTTTTTTGATCGGCCCAAAAACTGACCGGTCCAACGGCTGCAGTTTATGTGAGCAATGTGGAGGGAAAGAAAGTAATACAATTCCGTTGTTCTTACAAAAATCCAAACCATCAATATGAACATGTGAAGAATGATTATCCATGAGCAATAACACTTTGTTTGATACGGAACAGTTCGTATGGTTTTGGAAATGCTTCAGGAACACCAAAAAACCTTCATCCTGCATCCACCCAGAAGGATTTGCTGTGCCTATGCAACTTATTGGCCCATCTCTCACGAAATGGTCCTGGTATCTCACTCGTGGGAATATAAACATAGGAGGAACAGTATTTCCCAACGCGTTCACAGCTATAGCTATAGTTACTAATGTTCCCCTCTCAGCTGATGTTACGGAACCTACTTGTCTTGCTCCACATTTTGCTACAATTCTGTCGGGTTTATGCACTGTTGTCACACCAGTCTCGTCTACATTGTAAATATCCTTGGCTTCAAATTTTTCTCGATCTAAAACCTTTTGTAGATTGTCATAAAATGCATTTACATTTGCTTTGTTGAAGCTCGTTGCCCGTGACAAGCTTGTTGCTTGGGCCGCCCTTATAGATAATTCTGGATTCCTTTTCATAAAAGCTCGAAACCAGTCTTCTCCGGCAATTCCTTTTGTATCCCAGCTGCTTGGTTTTGATAGGCTATATTTGACGGCCAGTTCATACGCCAAAGTTCTTACTTCTTTCGTTGACAGACCGAAATATATGTCTGCTGATCGGATCAGATATTTAACCAAAACTTTTTCTTGATCCTCTGTGAAGATCTTATTTGGAGCTCTATAACCCATTTTAATGGACGTAGCTGGATCGTTGTTTGCATCATCTCTTTTTTGCTTATACCGCCGTAATGAAACGTGGCACAAATCAAAAGCAGCTGCAGCTGCACGTACAGATTTTCCCTTTGTTATCTCCTCGTAGGCTTGCATATAAAGATTTATATCTTTATTGCCTCTATGGGTCTTTCTTGAACGAGTTCTTGGCATCTACAAAATAAATTACAGAGTATTAAACCGCATTATAGAAGAAAAATGCCACTTTTACTCAAGTCATTTTTAAAAACAGTGTGCATGTCATCAGAAATCGAATGAAATTAAAGAATTGTCATTTTGAAAAAAGAAATGGGGTCAGTTGTAACGTTACAACTGACCCCTTCAAATTTGTTACAACTGACCCCAGGCGTCTTTATTTTCTTTTAAGGTGTTTTTCTCAAAAAATACTATTCATATAAAACAACTGAGAACATCAGACCATGCTAAAATATCCAGAGATTCAAATGGTTAACAGCGCATTTCTATATCTACCATGGTAACGAAAATATATCAAAATTATGGAATAGAAGAAAACTTACTTTTTCGTATCAAAATCGAAATCACTCACGCGGACACAACGTTCTTGCTTGGAATCACAGAGCATACTAACCACAAGTCGAGAATGCGGAAACACTTCTCCGCTGCAAACGGCATCACGCTGCCCCTCTTATTTGAGGAATTATTTGATTTGTTACAACTGTCCCTTGTTACAACTGACCCCGGTCTACCCTACTGGCCTTGTATTTCATCATCTGTAACCAATAATTCCAAAGACGTTTGCAGAGTGTCATATTCGCTTATGAGGTTATTAGCTTTGCAAACACGCTCTTCCAAATTGAATATATCCGTTGCACACAGCGAATGACCCTCTAGACTCTTGAAATAATTAGAAAAAGCTGTCAATTTTGACTTTATGGAACCTCTTTGCCTAATAAGAGTAATTTTTTGATCGTCTGTCATATTGATGATAAAATATGTAGGTACTCACGCAAATTCAAAAACGAGAAACTCAAAAATCTACCAGTGCAAACAAAAGGGGGAATTGGGAATGAAAGGATATGTATAAAAGGAACGGCTCACTTTTTTATGGTGATTCCAATTGTGCTATCTCGTTCACAGCAGATCCGTCCGGCTCGATTAGACCAAAATGTTAGGAATGTATGGAATTGGCGTAAATGAAACGAATTCTGCTTCTGGAAGGGTTTTGAATCAAATTTCTTTTTGACAAGATGAAAAAATAAAGTCAAACTTATTTATCAATGTCAACATATATGTTTCATAGCAACATTAACCATATACAGAGTCAATTCGGTTCATAGAATTATCATTATTATTCATTATGAACTGATGGTGACAAACTCAGTTGAGACAGCAGAAAAATTTAAATTCCATTTAGGGTCGGCGTATGTTTTATGGAACAGATGCGGCGAATTTTTTTTTTCATGGGTGAATAAATATTTATTATTACTAATCCAATAAGAGGGCATAGGTTTTTATTAAAATTGCACGAGTTGTGCGAAGCAGAAGTTGTTTCTATACGGGAAATAAAACGACCTAGCTCAATTGAAAACATATTTATAATGTTAGGGCTTCCGGTAGATAATCAATTTGATTAGGACAACTAAATAACGATATATGCAAATATGCGTCTAAGCCTAGCTGCACCGCACTGTCTGATAAATAACTCTTCTATCAAATAAAAACTAATAAGAATCCGACAGTGGCAAGTCAAAGACCAATTAGAATTTGACAGCGGCGTCAGCGGCCAACCAAAAGCTTTCGGTTGTCATTTCCTCCTCCCCTTTTATGTGACGTGGACTGCCAATCGAATTGAGATGAGGAGCGGTTAGAGAATAACGTGTTATTTATGCATATGCAAATTATCAGCGGCAATTTGTATATTGATATAATTTCGTATGATCGCTTGGTTCTGTGCTGTCTCAGTTGAATTCGTGAAGACTATACGAAAATGGTGTTAGAACAGTTGTTACATAATATACTGTTAAATACGTGAAAGTAATTTCATAGAAATTTCTCTAAAATATCCTAAGAACAACCGTAATATCTATACAGAATACATCAGAGGTGCAATGGATGAAAAAATTCAGGAGGAAATAAGTCTGTGTGACTAACAGGCGACTTATGCTGTTATCCACAATTGGACCTTTCCAAGAGATATGAGATAACACTGAAATTAGAAAGTAAATACGCTTATATCACTAGGGATTTTTTATTTTTTTTCTGACCGTTAGTTTATCTATAATAAGAAGAAAAGTAGTTTCATGACGTCACGTTCATCAAAACTAAACTTGGCAACGTTGTTAAAGTTGTGCACCAAATTCTCATTCAAATATAATGTGTCGTATGACAGTTGTCATTTGATACCAGATGGGTTCTTTCGTCTGTTTCACGGTGCGATCAATAAGAATAGTTTGTCTCTGTCTAACTCATTTGCCTACCCATTTGATACAAGTGAAGCAGTTCCATCAGATCTAAACTTCAACGAACACTACCTTGATTTATTTTTGAGGTTAATGCGGTTTTCTAAGTTTTGAGAGCTTTTGTTGTTTGTGTTCTAAAATTTGTTATTAATTCCTGTATCTCCGGTACCTGTATTCCTGCAATAACTGAACATGTCGAAAAGGTGCTTTGTACCTCGGTCAATTATCCGAACTTCCCTTCACGAAGCCTTGTTCCATATTTTTAATACACAAATAAATTCACACCAAATCGTTTTTGATAACACGTCACTACACTATTATCGAATTTATCAGTTGAATGTTGATTGTTGAATGTGAATAAAATAAACATTAACCTCACATCTCCATATAACTTTTGACAGTTGAGAACTGTCATTACGATTTGCTGTGTTGTCAGTGCTCGTTCTTCATCAAAGGGATGGTCTGTTCAGAAAATTTGAAAGTTACAAATACAATAAAAAATAGCTAATATGTGGATTTTTATCTATGAGTTGATCAAGTGACAATGTATTGATTATTTCTCAACGGCTTATATCATGCTAGAAGTTATATTCTTAAGGAGAACGGTATTGTCTGTTTCGAAACGTGGATTATGGTGGGAGATATTTCCGATGAACGTGACGTCAGCGGCACACTATCAAATGTGATATTTTTTTAAAATGAAAGAAAAATAATGGAACTTTTTGTTAAATGGACTTTTCAGACTAACAACTATCGATTTAAAAGAGTTTTGTAATTTATTTTCCGTAAATGTAAAGGTCCATTATCCGCGGGGATAGCTCGAACGGAGAGCGCCGGTTCACTGATATCTGAAGCCAAGCAACGCTATGCGAGGCTATGGTTTGGATGGGTGACCTACGGACCACCTTTCGATATTCTCCTCGGATCGTGCTAGGAATCGCACGTAAAAAGGTAAGACCTCGTTAATCCTTGGCTCGCACAAGTTTCGACTTTTGAGGGCTGCCGTTCGTAAGGGGACGACAGCTGGTTAACGGAAAAAACAATTTTAACAATTTTAAGAACAACAATTATGACCTGAAAAATCATACATGTGAATTCATTACAGACTTCTGAAATTGAAATGTTCGTGACATATAGAGAAAAAATAGATGAACTGGAACAAAATCAGAGAAAGAATAAACTGAGATTTGTTGGTGTAAATGAATGTGAAAATGAAAAATTAATGTCAATTGTAACAAACACTATAAATACAACCATGAAAGTAAAATGTACAGTAGCAGATATTAGTAACATCCACAGAATCGGAAAATCTTCAACTGGGAAATCGAGAACCGTGTTTGTTGAGTTAGTGTCGTACTTGAAACGCAATGAAATTATGTATGCAAGAAAACTTCTGAAAAATACGGGAATCTTCGTCAACGAGGATTTGACAGAGAAAAGATACAAATTATTACAATTAGCAAAGGAGAGATATGGAATACGAGATGCCTGGATCAGAAGAGGTCGTTCACATGAGAAGCATAATAATGGAGTCAAACTATTCAGCACAAAGATCTCAGAATTTAATCGTATACTATACATTTTTCCGAATTTAAGATAATTTCTTTGTTCACTCTTTTTTATCATACGCCAAATAGTTGTAGATATGATATATTTCATTCGACTTCCGGCTGTCGTGTAGGTTGGAAGTCAGGAGGTTATGTGTGAATGTCTGCCGTAACGAAAACGTGCAATGAACAAATGTGGAGGTCAGCAGAGCCCCCAATAATAGATCTTATAATCAAAGCGCGTTTGCACCTTAAAATATAAAGGAGTTCGCGAAATTAAGATATTTCTAATGAAACCAGTTTTATTTTGAAAATGCGTGAGACAGCAGATGTGTGACTCAGTTTGACCACATGTTGAAAAAATAATTGTCTACCAAAAGAATATAAAAATCTTTTGTGTGCACCTGTTAGTGTAATAAATAATCGAAATAATAGGAATAGTGTGAAGGCTAGACAGCGATAAATTATGCATTAAGATCGCTAAACTGACACAAAAGCTATAAAAAAGTCGTAAATTGCGGTGATTAGTGTCGCATACGCCTATTACAATGCTCGCCAAACGGACACAATAACGATGTGACACTTGACCCCACATGCCATTTAAAAATTTTGAGTTGATGGGCCCCCTTGCGCCCCCTATCGTGAAATCACTATTTTTTTTATTTCAAAAACTAGTATTGGTGAAACCCTCGAAACGATTTTTTTTTCATGTTTTTACGTCGAACCGTTCAAAAGTTAACAGGGGGGGACTATTAAAAGCCGCACTGTATAAAGAATTTAGAAAATACCCCGGTCGGTACACGAAGTAAATGAAAATTGTTGAAAGAAAAGAACTGTTATAAAAAGTTGAAGGAAGTGTCTGACTATTACAATATTAAATACATAGAAACAAGAATAAAATTAAAATCTCTCATAAGAATTGAACACAGAAAACATATCAAAGAAATAGAGGAGAACTCTATTTCTGATATAAATTGCTTTTGGAATTATGTTGAAAGCAAAAGGAAGAGTAGTACCAACAGAGACGCTTTCAAGCTCAGAGGAAATCCTATATCAAGTAAGGACACCGCTGAAAATTTTGCAGAGTATTTTTGCCAGTGTCTACAGTCCGGAATGTTCAAAATACCGCGTTAACTTTGAAAATGGTTCAAGCTGCGTCAATGATACTCTCGATATACATTTTATTAGCGAATCTGACTTTACCTCAGCTGTGAAAAAGCTAAACCAAAAAAAGCTGACGAAGTGGATATTTTACTACCATATGTAATAAAAGGTTGTCAAGAGTGGCTGAAAACTCATCTATTACATTTATTCGATTTAACCCTTTTATCTGTACTCCAATTCAGAAATCCGGTAATAAATGGGATTTGGAAAATTACAGAAGTATTTCCATCATGTGCGTTTAAACCTTTTGGAAAGATCATTTACTGCAAATTGTATGGTCATGTAGAAAATGTTATTGCCGAAGAATAACATGGCTCTATGGCTAAAAAATCGATAAACACTAACTTGTTCATATTTACCAATTATGCGAATGAAACTTTGTAAAAAACACAATAACCTTGACACTATATTTATCGACTTTAGCAAAGCATTCGATCAAGTGAATCGCGACTGTCTATTACAAAAACTCAACAAATATGGTTTATCAAAAACTATGTTGAAAATATTCACAAATTATTTGAAAGAACTATACTTGTAACGAAGCATTTCTGAGACTAATTTTTAAGTCCTTATTGTTTAGAAATGATTCGTACGCCTTTCTAAACCATTTTACTGTAATTTCAAAATTTATTGTAAACAAAAAGCAATCTTTTTGCTCGTCTTGGCTTCTTGCGCCTAAAATATCTACTTATACATAGAGTTTGGGTCCCAGTTAACTTTTTATGATAAGGAATATTTTTTGCTGAAATTGAATAGTTTTTGTGCCTTCTGCTACGACGGCCACCGTTTTTCATGTGTTTTACTACGAAGGCCAACCGATGGTATAAATAGTGGAAGCACATGAAAATCTGCCTCTTTTGGTGCCGGCAAATTTAACAGCGTAGACCGCGAATATTATTTGAAATTTAAATTTTGTTTATTGAAGTTCCGAGGGTGAGCTTAAGTTATATTTTATATGAATAGGTGATTTGAAATTCCCGAACCGCGATTAGTTTATTTAGACCGCAATTCAACATCCACCTACGTGATTATCAAAGTACCACGTTATTTATCCCAGAAGGTTAGGTCTTGCAGCCGGAAGGGATAATTGCGTTTTAATTCAGGTACTAGAACGTTACAGTTAAATTACTGATTCCAAAAGGGTCTGGCCGATACGACCTTTTGGAATTTAGTTTGTGTACTAGAATCGAACAAGTTGCTAAGGTGGAAAATTGAATTACGAGTCGAGTCAACCGAATAAAGCCCGTTCAGTAAAAGTTTCGAGCACCTTGGATACCCTCTATCCCAGTTAATATAGTGCCACGTCATACAGTTATCCACAAATATGCTTTCACAGAAGTGAAGATTGTCCTGTTTGAAATCAGGCACAGGAAACAGTTTGTTGAAGTTCCTACGTATCCGAAAAGCACGGCCTTTCTGCTTATCGGAACTAGCTGAACTCAACGAGCATATTTGTTGGAGGAGGCGTTTTCAAGTTTTTGTCCTTCAGACATCCGGTATCGCGTATCCACTCTCCTGTATCTCTACCCAAGACGTATTTTGAAGCCTCTCCCGAAAGGAACGGTGTCACGACCAGAAATTTCGTTCACAACGAGTACGTAGATCACGATAATTAAATTACGCATTCCGAAGAGACTGGCCGATACGTCTCTCCGGAATTCGTTTGGCATTTTTATTCGATAAAAAATAATAGTCGGTGAGCCAGGAGTGGATAAAATTAATATCGCGAAATCCTAGTTCCCTGAAAGCTGTTCTCAGTAATTAAGATTGATATACTGCGTCGTACCTAAGTTTCAAAGCGCGACCGTCATACAGGGAAACCAATTCACCTCCAACGATTCCGTAAAATAAGTTCTCAGTGGCCGTACATACTGTTGTATATTTAAACTCTAATTCACTCTAAAATAATTTATTTAACGAAATACAATGATTCAATAACATAATACTCTAATTTATATGACAACCACCGAGCTATTTATATTCGACTTTCTCTTTCACTGACTGCCTGTCTGTCTGCTGCGTAGTTCTTTTTATATTCACTGTTGACTTCTCCGAATGCTCTAGAATTTTCCATCGAATCGTCCAGATCCATCGAATAGTCCAGATTCTTCTCGGTGCGTAGCGTATCGAAGGTCATATGCGGCCTGCGTGAGTGTTCAGGCCTGGCATCGCCCACAGGTTCGCCACAATACATTAGATTCAATTCATTCCCATGAGTACTGATACGATTGCTTTCCCGTACGCTTCAGTGTACCGAGTGCTCATTATTTTGGGAATAAATTAATTCTATACTATTAGTCCCCATACTTTCATTCCGGTTATAGGGGAAAGTAGGGTAACACTCTGAAAACCTTTCATAGAAGGGTGAGAAGGTACAGCCGGTATTCTGATAGTGGTGAGGGGAATTAAAGCCTGTCGATTGCCATAATACGAAACGTGGTCGTAACAACTGACCCCTGGAATACCGTTTCTTCACTGTAGCTGTCCTGGGCCTCCCATAAGTGTCATCTGGGAGAAAGTGGGGCATACCACTATAATCTTACTGGCGCCCGAGAATAGTATTGGGTGTTATAGCGAGTGTACCGTTGTCTGATACACCCAGTACCCGTAAGCGTCATTGTAACGTCCGAATAGGGGAGAAAAACAAGTTACACACTGTATAATAAAACATAATGGAAATACTTCTGGCAAGTTTCCAGCAGCCTCAGGGGTGCCACAGGGATCCAACTTGGATCCATTGATTTTTCTTTTATTTATCAATGATCTTCCAACAGTGATTGAATACTCTAAGTGTCTTCCTTTTGCTGATGATCTAAAAAATTTCAAACTAGTTCAAAAAGTTAGAGACTGTGTAGCGCTTCAGAAACATATCAATAGTATATTTGAGTGAAGCGTAAAATTTAAATTAAACTTCAATATAAGTAAATGCTGTGTCATTACAATAACACGGCAAAAATACCCCATCGATTTTAATTACAAAATGAATGTTGAATCATTAAGGAGATGTACGGAGGTGAAAGATCTTGGTGTCAAATATAATAATGAATTATCATTCTCTCCGCGAAGACAGCCGCCTTCTTTCAGCATACGGACGATCAAAATTCTTTTTCATTCACTAGTACGTCCAAAATTGGAGTTTGCTTGTATCATTTGGCATGGTGAATGTCAAACTTGTATTACGAAAAATACCACATCGCACCAGACTATACTACTATCAGATCCAGCAAACTTCGTAAAGAATTTAGGATTACTTCTCTGGAAAGTAGAATAAATTTGTTACTGATGCTATTCTGTACAAAATAATCAATAACCAATTAAATTCTCCAGAAATTTTGTCCCTAATATCATTGAATGTCCCTTCACGACGCACTCGAACAAAAGCAATGTTTTATATACTTTTAGTTTCAACTATCACAAGAGCTCCCCTCGTAAACATGCTTTGCTCTGCCAATAACATCAATTCTCTAATAACATTGGATTGGGATTCATCACTTGATAAATTTCGAAATATAGTATTTGATCATATTAATAATATTCATAAAATGAGTAATATTTAGTTTTTTAGTTCATTTCACAAGTGTAAATATACAGTGCGGCTTTTTTAGCCCCCCTCCCATGTTAACTTTTGACGGTTTGATGTACAAACATGAAAAAATAATTGTTTGGAGGGTTTAACCGATACTTCTTGATGTAAAAAATACGGCGATTGCTCGACAGGGGGCGCAGGGGGGAACATCAACTTAAATTTTTTAAATGGCATGGGGGGTCAAGTGTCACATCGTTGAAAAGATAATTCAATTCTCTTTACAACCATCTATTTTTTTTTAATTTCATCAACATTTTATTTGCAATTTAAATTCAAAATATCAAATATAAATGCGGATCTGAAAACTACTCATACCTCGATGAATATGAACGGTTTGTTGTGGAATAATGAAACCAAAAACATTTTGAAGGGTATGACAGATACTACTTTTTGAGAGAAGGGACATTGCAATTACTCGACAGATGGCGCTGGGGGCACATCAACTTGAAATTTATATGGGTTGAAAGAGTTTATTGCCCATATTTCATACTGGTATATTACGATGCGCTTTGCCACCTCTCAATCAGCCCTATTGGCATGCAACTGAAGATTGACAGAGGTTTTATTGCTATAATTTGTGACAATGGCAGATCCTGGAAATTGTGTGTGAGTACTAGCTCAATTGTTTCTTAGGCCAATCAATAGATCATTTTTTCCTAACAAAAATACTAGTAGAAAATCGACTGTGCCATCACATGGAAGACAGTCCGTAGTTATAATCTGTTATGTTTTCCACTCGCAACTATCATTTATTAATTTGTTATAAACATTTGAATATCGAAAAACGTGTTTTTAAATATCATTTTGCTCATCTGTCATCTGGTTGCTTTGATGAAATGAATTGTAGATAATTAACAAACAAACAAAATGACATGTTTTTCGACCCGATTGGATCATTAGTAACGGAGGAAAACCGGAAAAACCGGAAAATTTTACGATTATTTTAAAAATTCATTACTCCGCCACTTTTCAAAAAATAGGGTTGGCCCTTCTCATGTGCAAGAAACAGGCTCTGACGGATCATTAGTTTTGGCACAATTGCAATTTGAATTTTTTCTGCACATTTTGCACCTAGTATAGTTTTCTTTGTATTCTGTTGTATGTGTTCTAATCTAGTGTAACCAAGTGATGATAACCTGTCACAAATGCCAGGGAATGTCAAGTGAGACATCAGATCCTTATTAAAATTATATATTCTTGAACTTGCCTTTTTAATGGAAGTTGCCAACGATTACTGAGTAATACATGGTGTCAGTTGGGCCGAGAAGAAAATCACTCTAACGTCATGGAAGCAATTTTTAAGCCGCCTGAACCGTTGCAGCTGGATGGCAACATATCTGAAAATTGGCGAAAGTTCAGCCAAAGATTTGACTTGTTTATGACGGCCGCAGACTTGGAATCGAAGCCAGAAAATAAGAAGTTAGCCGTGTTCCTAAATTTGATTGGAGAAGATGCTCTTGAGCTATATAATACATTCACCTTTACTGAAGGCCAAGAGAGAACAATAGCTTCTGTCAAGGCAAAATTTAATGACTACTGTTCTCCAAAAAAGAATGTAATCTTTGAGCGATTTATATTCAACAGCATAAGTCAAGAAGAGGGACAACGAATTGATGCTTTTGTTAAAGAATTGAGAATAGCAGTGAAAAACAACGAATATGCCCAACAGGATGAAATGATCAGGGACCGAATGGTTATGGGTATATATAACAAAGCAACACAAGAAAAGTTATTGCGAGAATCAGATTTAACGTTGACCAAAGCGATAGATATTTGTCGAGCAATTGAAGTGAGCAAGGATCAGTCTAGAGCTTTGCAAAATGAATCAGTCGTCCATGAGCTAAAAAGGTCGAGCAAAATCACCTGCAGATACTGTGGTTACAGTCATAGGAACCAAAGATGTCCTGCTTGGGGCAATACCTGTGCAAAATGTCAGGGCCGTAATCATTTTGCGAATGCCTGCAAAGAAGAGGAAGAAAGTGAGAGAAAATGTTCCAAAGAAAAATTCTACAACAAGGATAAAGGAAAGAAGATTGTGAAAAAAGTAAACGAAATTGAAAAATCAAGAGAGAACGGGAATGAAACAGATAGTGACAGAAGTGATGAATATGAGTTTTATGTAAGTTCCGTAGACAAAACTAGTAGATATCATAAAAGTAAAAGCAAGACTTCTGAGGAAGGAACGATGTGGACAAAAATTGTGCTTATCAATAATCAACCTGTTATGTTTAAGTTAGATACAGGGGCGGAGGTGAGTACCATGCCTATGAACACACTGATAAAAGTAGCTCCTGAAGCTCAAATATGTAAATCAAATATTAGTCTGGTCCCGTATGGAGGATCTAGTAAGATAACATGTTTAGGAGAGGTGAGCTTAACTTGTACCGTCAAAAACATAGTTGAAATGGTAACGTTTGTGGTAGTAGAAACTGAAAATCAATTACCCTTACTAGGGCTCCATGAATGCCAGGAATTATGTCTAGTTAAACGTATTGATACACTTGAAAATGTTAAATTCCATTCCTTAGATGATGTTGTTGAAAAATACGCCTGCATTTTTGACGGGCTAGGTAAATTTCCCTCGCAACATCACATAACCTTGAAAGATAGTGTTGTACCTCATGTGAGTGCAATTCGAAGAGTACCACAAGTGCTGCATGACCGCTTGAAAGTCAAGCTGTATTACCTTGTGAGACAAGGAATCATAAAATAGGTTGACAAACCTTCGGAATGGGTACACCCACTAGTCATAGTGGAAAAACCGAATGGTGACCTAAGACTTTGCCTTGATCCTAAGGTATTAAATCAGGCCATCAAACGAGAACACTTTCTGATACCGTCTGTCGATGAAATAGCTGCAAAATTAAGCAATAAAGAATATTTCACAGTATTAGACATGAAAGACGGATACTGGCAGATTGAGCTAGATGATGAAAGTGTTGATCTAATGACATTTGGGACACCATTTGGGAGGTACCAATTCACTCGAATGGCTTTTGGGGTATGTTCGGCCCCAGAAGTATTTCAGAAAAAAAATTTCGAGATTTTTGGTGACCTCCGAGGAGTAGGATTATACTTTGATGACCTAATAGTAACTGGGTCTTCTGAAGTTGAACACGATCAGAACCTTAAGATCGTGTTAGAACGGGCATTGAAGTATAACCTAAAATTCAATAAATCTAAGATACAATTCAAAAAAAGTGCTGTAAAATTCATGGGCCAAATTTTTTCTAAAGATGGTGTAAAAACTAATAAAGATTACATAAACGCAATATCCGAAATGCCAACACCTCAGTCAAAACAAGAAGTTTTGCGATTTTTGGGTATGGTAAAATTTGTTGCAAAATTTATACCAAACCTATCAAAAATATCGGCTCCCCTAAGAAATTTGACAAGACTAGATGTTGAATGGGGATGGACAGATGAACACCAGTCTTCATTCAACCAACTGAAGCATCTCTTGACTAATGCTCCAGTATTAGCCTTCTTTGACCCTAAGAAGCCCATAGAAATAGGAACTGATGCTTCAAAGGATGGCCTTGGAAGCTGTTTAATTCAAGAGGGCAAACCAGTGGCATTTGCGTCTCGCAGTCTCACAAAAACAGAGCAACAGTATGCCCAGATTGAGAAAGAGACTCTAGCCATCTTGTTTGCAGTAAATAAATTCCACTATTTTGTCTATGGATATTCTATAAAAGTCTTAAGTGACCACAGACCTCTGGAATCGATTTTTCAAAAAGATCTCCATCATATTTCCCCACGAATTTTGAGAATGAGATTGAAATTATTAAATTGTGACTTGTCTGTATGCTATAAACCAGGTAAAAAAATGTATATTTCTGACACACTTTCTCGGGCCTTTTTGAAACAAAATGATCATCGATCTGATGATGAAATTGAATATGCTGTTCATTCTCTTGATAACGCTTTGCCGATGTCAGAAGAGCGAAAAAGACAGTTCAAATTAGAAACATGTCTTGATCCTCAACTGAAAATTATCTCAGATTTTATTGTTAACGGATGGCCAAACCAGAAACATAAAATTCCTGAGAATATAAGGAAGTTTATGAAACTTAAAGATCAATTATTTCTGTCTGACAACCTCATATTTTTAGATAACAAACTTGTCGTCCCAAGGTCCTTAAGAAGGGAGATGTTGAAATTACTTCACGAGGGACACTTAGGAATTGAAAAAACTAAGGCTCAAGCACGTAGAATATTTTATTGGCCAGGGTTAACAACGGATATTAAGTCCTATATAAAGTCATGCAAATCGTGTGAAAAATATGCCGGAAAAAAACCTAAACAAACTCTATTGCCATATCCATTACCAAGCAGACCAAGGGAAAGGGTTGCTACTGACATATTTACCTATGGAGGAAAGAGTTATGCTGTTTTATTTGATTCTTATTCCAACTGGCTTGAACTTTTACCAATCAAAGACAAAAGTGCCAATGCAATAATCAATCAAATGAAAACTGTATTTTCGAGATTTGGGCCCCCAGATTATCTTCAATGTGATAATGTTCCCTATAATTGTGACAAATTTAAAAACTTCAGCAAAGAGTGGAATTTTAGTCTTGTATTTAGAAGTCCCAACTTTCCACGTTCTAATGGACTAGCAGAAAAAGCAGTCTCTATTTCAAAAAACTTGATAAAAAAAACAATGAATGAATCTAAAAATATTGATTTGCAATCAGCACTATTGAATTATAGAAATTATCCACTTAAGAACATGGGCTATTCCCCATCACAACTGCTAAATAGTCGAATATGCAAGACTAAAGTACCTGCAAGTGTAGACTTACTAAAACCCCATCTATGTGTTAACGTCAAGGAAAAAATACAAGCGAAACGTGAGGCGAATGAACATTAATTCAATAGAAATGCTTAAGTTTTAAAACCCTTAAATGTTAATAATGATGTCACAATTCATGATCATATTACCAATACGTGGAAACCAGGCAAAATTGTAGATAAACATTTTACTCCAAGATCCTATATGGTACAGGATTATCATGGTAACACTCTTAGAAGGAACCGATATGATATAAGAGAATCAAAAAATCCATGTCCTATCATTGGTGAACCCCTTGATGATTCAGATAATAATATTGTACCTTCAAATAATTCTTCTAAGAGTGGTGTCACACCAGATATTATCAGTCTTGAACCCATCATACATGCTCCTTCTCAGAGTTCTCAGTCAAACCGGGCAACTAACAATAACCCAATTGTGGATCCCCTCATTCCTCCAGATAGTGGCACTGTAGTTACACGGTCTGGACGAATCATTAAAAAACCACATAAACTTAATCTCTGATAAAAAAAATAAATAAAAAATAATAAAAAAAAAAATTGAAAAACTTGAAAGGGGGGATGTATGATACACCTAGTATAGCTTTCTTTGTATTCTGTTGTATGTGTTCTAATCTAGTGTAACCAAGTGATGATAACCTGTCACAAATGCCAGGGAATGTCAAGTGAGACATCAGATCCTTATTAAAATTATATATTCTTGAACTTGCCTTTTTAATGGAAGTTGCCCACGATTACTGAGTAATACAGTGATAGTCCGATTTCAATTTCTAGCACAAATTTTGAAAGAAGAAGTACAGTACCACAAAACGTATATTCTCATTTTGCGCTAAAATGCTGCAAAATGGGTGAAAAATGCTTGCAAACATACTGAAAACGGCCGAGCAAGTGGAAGCGGTCGAGTGGTAGAAGAGACCGGGAGATGAGGGGAAGCGTACTATCACATAACCCGTTCATTTCTCATGTCCCGGACTCTCCTACCACTCGGCAGCTAACGCGGGCTCCGCCGTTTTCAGTAATGTTTGCTTGCGTTTTTCAAGCATTTCGCACCATTGTAGCGGAAAATGAGACTATACGTTTTGTAGTACTATACTTCTACTTTCATAATATATTTGAGGAATTGAAATTGGGTCATCACTAGAGCATCCAGATAAGATATACAAAAAAAAAAAATTGCTATTGTCCCAGAACTAAAGATCCGACATCGTCTGTTTTGTGCACATATGAAGTACACATGATTCAATACTCTCATGAGAAAGGCCAATCCTATTCCTTGAAAAATGGCGGAGTTATGAATTTTTCAAATAATCGCACAATTTTCCGGTTTTTCCAGTTTTTCTCCGTTACTAATGATTCAACCGGGTCGTAAAACATACTATTATGTTCGTATTTCAATTACCAGATTGCTCAATCAGTGTTCATTTTATAAGAAAGACAATAAAAATAGTCGGTTTCCTACTAGTATTTTTGTTAAAAATTCACTTATTTTACGAGGATGTATTGATATCTAGTTAGCCTAGACCAGTTCCCTGAATAAACAAAATATTGCGTTACCATAGCAACGAACAATAACTTATTAAATCGGGATCCAACGGCGTGTGGAGTGGCACTCCTCGCTCCAGAGTTGCCAGTCGAGGTTGACGCAACGAAATGTGGTCGGGCCGTTCCCACGGCGCGTGTAGGATCGCAGTTTCGGAAGTGGACGCGCTGGAGTTTTAGTCATTTGTACGCCGGCAGTGTTGGCGGTAAAAAGTAAAATAATCAAGATAGGTAAGTACATTAAATTGTTTTCAGGCTTGGAATTATACACATGATCTGACAGTCATCAAATGATTTTTGTATGAGTAATTTGTTTGCTTTTAATTATTTGTAGATACAGTGCCACAAACATGTTGGAAGATTCTTCTTCATAAAGGGATAAAAATTCTAACACCAGTTCGTTCGACCACACCATGGTGAAAGTTAGCACGGCACTGACAGTACCACGTGCCTAGCCACGTCGTTGGAGCGGTATAAACGTCGTGAGCGCCGTGTTCATTTACCGACATTCGACGGGACTCACCGCGACGACCGAAGATTGCCAAGCCTGCCCTATCCGACGGCGCGGGAACTGGCAAGTTTGGCGTGAAGAGTGCCACTCCACACGCCGTGGGATCCCGGCTTTAGAAGTGTCAGTGTAAAGTTTGACGTCAAAAAAGTAAACCAGAGTTACGCAATGAATTAAAAGAAAAAATATGTCCACCGAAATTGTGAAAATCGAAAAATTGGAGTATCGAGCCATCATCAAGTACCTGTATTTAAAACACTGAAATTAAATTATAATATGATGAGCGGAATGCTCTTAGTTCCACTGCGCACCCGTATAAAGTGATAACTCTAGGAGATGAAGAAAGGAGGCACATGCAATCTAGCAGAGAAATACTTTATTGCCTACTTGTATGGGTGCGAGAGAGACATTCATCTGCACGTAAGTGTTATTAGTTTCCCAATTTATGGTTTGTAAATACGTCAGTGCAGTGCAGCGCATCTTTGTATCAATTTTATATGTTACAATCAACTCAATCTCGAATCCTCCGCCACTGCCAGGAACCACAAAAAAACATGGTGGCCTCCATGAGAAATCCAGTCGCGCAGCATGACGAGCATTCCAGTCATCATATTATAATTTCATTTCAGTTATTTAAAAGGGTTAAGAGGTAAGCAGGTTTACGAAGATATGCAATACCCTTGGTGATCAATGTCCTTCGTATGCGACCGTGAAAAACTGGACTGCAAGCTTCAAAAGAGGTAAATTTTCCATTGAAGATCACCGATCGGGAAGGCCAGTTTCTGTGTCACTCCCCGAAAATATCGATTCAGTTCATGACATGATTTTAACAGACCGTCGAATTGGGCTAAAACGGATATCTGAAGCACTGAATATTTCGTACAAACGCGTTCTTCATATAGTTCACGTCAATTTGGACATGAGAAAAATTGCTGCAAAATGGATCCCCAAATGTTTGAATGTTGACCAAAAGCGTGCAAGGGTAGTAGCATCGCGTTCAATCTGTGCTCGATTTGAAAACGATGTAGACTTATTAAACCGAATTGTAACTTGGATGAGACTTGGGTACATTTCTACGATCCAGAAACAAAGCAACAATCGATGGAGTGGCGATACTCCGGTTCTCCAAGACCTGAAAATTTCGTGTCCAAAAATCTGCTGGAAAAGTTCTTGCTTCAGTTTTTTGGGATTGCCATGGAGTGATCATGATTGATTTTTTGGATAAGGGTAGAACAATAACTGGAGATTACTAATCGACATTACTGACCACTCTACTGGAAAAAATTAAAGAGAAAAGACGCGGAAAGCTATCCAAAGGTGTTTTGTTTTTGCAGGACAACGCCCCTGCACACAAATCTCATGTTGCCATGTAAAAAATTCGTGATTTAGGGTTTGAATTACTAGAACACCCCCATTATTCACCAGATTTGGCTCCATCCGACTATCATATCTTTCCTCAACTGAAAAAAAGTTTGAAAGGTTGTAAATTTTCTTTCAACGAGGAGGTAATAAAAGCTGTTGAGGTCTGGTTTGCAGAGTAAGAAGAAACATTTGTTTGAAAGGTCTAGAGACGTTGCAGGTTCACTGTAATAAATGTATCCAATTAAGAGGAGAATGTGTTGAGTAATTAAATATTTTGACATTGAAATTTTGTTTGGTTCTATAGTAGGCTAAGCATTTTTCAATATATCCTCGTATGCTCTATTGCTTGGTGTATCTCTCTCAGTATTCGTGAAACCTTCAGTGAGTTTTTAGAGAGTTGTCATTGGGTTTATGGGGTTTTTGGAGAGTCTGCGGTGGAGTCTTGCACTTTCTGAGGTCTGATCTATATCTTCACAGATTACGAATCTGTGATCAATCAATCATTCAGCTAGGTACATAAACGTACACTATATCCCATTTTGGTTACATGAGTGAAAAAAGTATGCCTTGACGTATTGTTCTCTCATTATTTTGAAACATGTTTCGACAAAACATGAAAAAAAACTTTAATGAAGCAAAAATAATATGGCAAAAACTCACAATCACCTATAATTGTCTATTTTCTAGAAACGCCTAATTACCCAGTGATAATGTAAATTGACTGGATCGGTATATATAAATAGGACCGCGATCTTAATCCTTGAAACAATAGAAGCAGTAAATATGTTCAAAGTTGTACTTTTCCTTACTATTATCTGCGTGGGCGTATTGTCCCAAAGACCTTATTATAGAAAATTCAATGATATCGGTAAGTTTTTTCTTTACTTCTCCAGAGTTTTTACATATTTCTCACATATAACAGTACCTTACATTATTAAATGTGATACTCTATTCATCAAATTTGAACCCAGGAAGAGAAAAGTAATTGATACTCAGAGAAATGACTTGCTCGGAAAGATACTGAAAGATATGATTTTCAAAGGAATCATCAAAGATGTTATTCATTACAGTTCTGGAAAAGTTTAGAATACTAAAATGAAGGTTTATCATATATAGTACTTTCACTGTTCCTATTTGAACAAAATTAAAAAAAAAATTGACAAATTCTTCAAGGACCAGGCAGCAGACTTATGGAAAAATTGTCACTAGTTAATTTTTCTGAATTTTTGATATATTCTAGAATATGACGTCCTGAACAAGAGTGTATAAGGGCCCAACTCAATCCTATGACTACACCTTTTTCAATTGTAATTCAGAAAGAATAACATGTATTTCAGAAAGTATAATTTGTAATTCAGAATAGTAAATTGTAATTCAGAAACCGTAACATGTTATTCAGATTAGTAAATTGTAATTCAGATTAGTAAGTTATATTTCAGATTGTGTAACTTGTAATTCAGATTAGTGAATTGATAATCAGAAAGTGTGACATGTAATTCAGAAAGCGTGAGTTGTAATTCAGGAAGTGTCAATTTTAACTCGGAAACCAAGAACAACCCGTATTAGACGGAGAGCTGACTACGTAGAAATACGGGTGACTCGGTGCAAAGTGAATTTTAGCATTTATAGGTTCGGGTGTCACCAACGTAGCGTGAGACGGGCCGCCAGAAGGCACCCCAGAAGAATAACGCGAGGGTAGAGGGTTGAATGTGCATTTTTTACGTAAAATAAGTCATAAGGTGCAAGGCTGGAAATTGGCAGAATAATCGGATGTTATACAAATAAGGGGAGAAAAAATTGCCAGAAGACTAGGTGGAAGATAAAGGCCCGCCAGAAGGCGCTAATGTCGTGAAATTTTATATATATTTTTTTGAAATATAAAAAAAAATCATACGTAGTTTTTTGTAGTACTGAGTTAGTACAATGAAATTGTTCGTACAAACTTTTCGATATCTCGTTTAGTTTTTAGATTTTGATGCTTTTAAAAAAAAGTTTCCAGTCCCGTTTTTTTTTCGATTTAATTTTTTCCCCGCTCTGTTAACGAATTCTAAAAACTGAAATTTGGAGAGTAGGTAGATTTTGTCAAAAGGTATTTGCTGCAAAAAAAATTTGGATTTTTTTCAATAGTTTGGGAGATCCATCGATTCCCCGGTTTTTTTTGATTATTTCACGGTACATTGATTTTGTGGAAAAATTTCATTTACATTTTTTGTAGATTTTCTGAAGGCAATCAAAAAAGATTTCTTGATAAATTTGGAAAATATTAAGCGTTTCCGAGATATTGCGAATTTTAAAAAATTTCAATTTTTTTATTCATATTTTTCAAGTTTCCTCAGTTTTCCAATCATTTTTTCGGAAATTTTCAGGTGACATGATTTGTTTGCAATTTTCAGCTCTATCCATTGCACTATTAAAAATTTCATTTCAGTCATCGGTACGGTTTTTATTCGTGTTTTTTTCTTTTCGGAAAATTGCCCGGGAAATCGTTATGCAATTTCCGATCCTTCTCAAAATCTATACAGACCCTCATTGCATATTGACGCATATCTCAAAAAATCAATCAAGTCAAACAAACAAAACCCTGAACCTTTCTCATTGAATTTATGAAAAACTAATGAAGACCACGGGTGTGAAAGCAGCAACAGTTTTTCCAGCAACGGATTTTTTTCTTTTTTTTCGCTTCAAGTATAACCGTTGCTTCAGGTTTTTCGACGGAAATGAACCATTGTGAACCTGCTGAATATGTTCCATGGGGTTAAATAATTTGTGAATAAAAAACTACCCCTCCACACCCCTCTAAATTAGAAAAATCTTGAAACAGTTGAATTACCCGTTGCTCGAGGCATTTTGACGGAAATGCATTATTCTACAGCTACTGAACACGCTCTGTAGGGTGAAATAATTTTTGAATCAAAAACTACCCCTCAACAACCCTTTGAAGTTGAAATATCCTGAAACAGTTTATAAACTCGTTGCTCGATGTTTTTTGGCGGAAATGCATTATTCTACAGCTACTGTAAACGTTCTATGGGGTGAAATAATTTGTGAATCAAAAACCACCCTCAACAACCCTCCGAAGTGGAAAATTCCTCAAACAGTTTAAAAACCCGTTGCTCAATTTTTTTGACAAAAATGAATTATTCTACAGCTACTGAACACGCTCTATCGGGTGAAATAATTTGTGGATCAGAAACTACCCTCAACAGCCCTCCGAAGTGGAAAAATCCTCAAACGGGAAGTCGAATTTTCTGATCAAACAGTAAAGGAGAAGTGATTTGCAACATTTTGACAAAATCTGTTAGTGCTCCGACAACGACTTCACTCATAAGTCGAATTTTTAGTGCTAAATGCACCACCTGGCTCCCCCGATAGTAGGGTTGAAAAATCCACCCCGGGATCCCAACGGAGGTCAACAATTCTCCAACGGAATAGTCCTTTTACAACAAAAAATGGACAGTCAAAATCTGTGTATGCTATAAGCAATTTGAAATGAATATTCAAAATTTTAGGGTTGGAAATTTCAAACCTGAATCCCATTATTCAGTACTTTACGAAAATTGCATATTCAAAATATCCAACCCTAGTCCAAAAGCGAAATTATTTTATTACAATACCTTAATTTGCCGGAAGTCATTTTACGCTACAACCGCATTATTCACCCACCCACTTTCAACCCTGTCGTCAGTAAGGTTATGCAAAAGGTCCACATACTCTATTTTGTAGATATTTGTTAATATTTATCATAATAGCCCCCTTTTGGTGTCTCCGGGGTGTCTCCGGAGATTTCGGCTGCTATCTTTGGCCGCTCTTTTCACACCGGTCAGATCTTTGATGGTTTCTGAATTACAATTGACGCTTTCTGAATAACAATTCACTAATCTGAAATTCAAGTTACACTTTCTGAAATACAACTTGCTAATCTGAATTACATGTTACGGTTTCTGAAATACAATTAACAATTCTGAATTACAAGTTACGTTTTCTGAATTACATTTTACTAATTTGAATTACAAGTTATACTTTCTGAATTACATATGAAAAATGTGTAGTTTTCAATAATACTTTAATCTGACGCAATGTACGTCCTTGACCCTTGAAAATACCAATTGATAATTAATTTGCACTTTCTCAGCAACTTCTTAAACCATGTTCAACAAATGTTATTACGTCTTTAAATGAACTACCTATGAGTGTTTTTGCTAGATAATTTTTTTTCCTTGGTGTTTTGGCATCGACTGCTATGGTCATTAGCCATGTGTTCTGGATAGGCCTTGTTACTAACTCCATACGCCACTTTAGTAGCAGCACTGTTAATTTTTAACGCAACAGTGAATCGTGCAGGATTATTCCCAGCCGACACGAGCCTCAATCATTCAGACTTTCACATCTGAAAATGAAAAAAGGTCGCACCGTCTGGGAATAGAACCTGCAACCTCTCGGTTACCAGGCGAGCGCTTAACCACTGCGCTAATCCCCGCCCGCTAGATAATTATTAGAATCGTGCCAACGAAACCAAAAACGGCGAAAACTGAAGGGGTTGGACGATAGTTGATTGGTCATATCCTCTCCTATGTTCGCAGTGATTTGAGATGATCTGTATAACTTATCATAAGTTGAAATCAGGACTAATAATATGTATAAATACGAGTAAAAGATAAAAACAGAGTATCATATATAAAAAGCATAGGTATGAAGGCTCGTGTGGAACTATACAGGGTGAGTCAGAATCAGACCGACACACTCAGACTACAGATTCCTCATCTCATTTCGACGTGAAAAGTTCCCATCAAGGTATGTCCTATAATGAATACAGGGCGACAAAAGTACGAGAAAAAATTAGATTTTTTTCTCTCCAAAACTCCCGAAGGAAAAAATATTGAACTTTGTGCACTAATCAAGGTTTATCAACGTAATAATTTAAAGTTCAAATTTTCAATTTTCGTAAACCAGTGGTATGTGGTAATATCTTCCTTCATATTTTCTTTGGACAAGTGAATGGACAAATGACCGCTTGACAACAGTTAGGCTCATCAATACTCTACCTAAAAGTCACAACATTCCATGTCAGATAATTGAGAAAAACTGAAGATATGTCTGAATAGCAACGTAATTTCATATACGCAATAATCGCATAATGCTAATTTCTTACAACATATCATAATATTTGTCAACATTTTTTAATGTTGGAAGAATCAGAAATATAGTACTGGTTAGTCAGACTGAGACCATTTTTTCATTCATCATATTATTTGATCAAATCGATATCGTGCAATCAATGAGTTAGGTCTCATTCTGTACTATGTTTTCGATTTCCCCTACATTAAGCAATCTTCAGGACAATGACAAATATTCCAATATGTTGTAAGAAATTAGTGATATGCGATTATTGTACAGAGGAAATTGTGTTGGGACTCAGAACATATCTTCAGTTTTTCTCAGTTACCTCAGAAACCTCCACTTTTAGGTACATAGAATGTTATGACTTTGAGGTTGAGTATCGATGAGCCTAACTGATGTCAAACGCTCACTTGTTTGTCCATTCACTTGTTCAAAGAAAATATGAAGGAAGAATGACCACATACCAACGTAATTACGCCACTGGTTTACGAAAATTAAAAATTATTATAATTTCAAATTGTCATGTTGATGAACTTTGATTGGAGAACCAAGTTTAATAGTTTTTCCTTCAAGAGGTTTGAAGAAAAAAATGAAACTGAATTTTTTCCGTACATTTGAGAGGGTGCATTTTAGGACATACATTGTAGGAACTTTTCACCTCGAAATGAGATGGGGAATATGTATTCGGAGTTTGTCAGTCTTATTCTGACTCACCCTGTATATGTACGTGTTAGAGCCTTTTCAAGATCTCATATATTCTATTCTTTGTTAATATTGTTTTTTGAATCCACTGTACATTTTTTGAATTTAAGAAAAACGTCTGTCATTGATGTCAAGAAAAAGTACAAAATATATACGTTGTGTCAGTATGAAATATTGAAATTATTTCCAAAAGTAAAGCTTGTAGTATTCTGATTGCTTATAAATCTTACATTCTGGTCCTCCGAATATCAAACGAACGCTCCATGGAATCAAAATCAGGTATTGAAGAAGCAAGAAGTCAACATCACCGCAGGAGCAGTAGATGTAACAAGGATGTTTTCTGAATTTGTTATGGATAGTGGAACAGATTTAAATGTACCTACTACTAGTGTCGACGCGGCTAGAGTGCAGAAAAGTTACGTAGCTCTAACTAAGAATTCATCTACTGGACGGAGAGAAAAGTCTTCGTGAAGATACAGCAAGTGTTGGAAGAAAAGCAAGGTCTGACGTAGTATTTCGTCATCCATCGATGAAAAGTCCGTCTATTTCGGAAGCCTCATCTTCAAAAAGATCCGAAATTTGCAAACTAAATTTAGAACTTGACATGCTTCGTAAACAAAAGCAGCTTGATGAAGAAGAAGTAGCAGAAAAGCAAAAGATAGCGTTAGAAAGATTAAAAGCTGTTGAAAGGAAAAGGGAAAATTTACCAAAAGAGATGGATTTTAAGAAGAAATTGATTGAAAAACCCGATTCACACCATGGTAGTCAAAGGGATAACATAGAAAGCTTGTACGGCAGCAGCATCTTTTTGGATAAAAAGAGTGGATGATGCCCGAAAATATGTTACCTCGGAAAAAGAATACCCTAGTGAGGCAATTGGAAAAAGCATGAATTTTCGCGCTGCAACTGTTAGTGGTCAATCAGATTCCCTGTTGTGCCAGTCTTCAGGTGATGGAAGACAAAACGAGAAGGCATGCAGTGCAATCATGGATAATGTCACAAGACAATGCATGGAGAACACCGAAGCGATGAATAAGTTATTGATCCGCCAAAAGATTAGGGATCTGAGTCACTTTTCGGGAGAACTCACTGAATGGCCCATTTTAATTAGTGAGTTCAAACGTTCTACGGAACTGTATCATCTCACAGATGAAGAAACTTCAGTTCGATTGGATAGAGCTCTAAAAGGAAAGGCTCGAGAAACTGTGAAAGCTCTATTGATTTCTCCTGTGAATGTGAGCAAAATTATCAAGATGTTGGAGATGAACTTCGGCAGAGCAAAGTGGATTGTTTTGTCACTAATGGATAAGGCTATAAAGATGGGTTATGTTAGAGAAGACAAGTTAGATTCTTATATTACATTTTCAAATACAGTGACAAATATGGTATCGTCCATGAGAAACGTCGGATGTGGTGTCTATCTTTTTAACCCAGAGCTTTTAACAAACTTGGTTGACAAGCTTCCTGCGATTCAAAAGTATGGTTGTGGCAAATATAAAACTGCTCTAGAACATCAGAATCAACAGGTTTCATTGGATGATTTTTCAACCTGGCTTGAAGAGGAAGTAAATCTCATGGCATCCATCAATAATCCATTCGCAACTAAGAACTCTAGTACGAGAAAAGAGATAGTTATGATGTCAAAGAAAAAAACCAACAAAGAACGACAGACAAGAAGTTGTTACTTGCATTTTGTGTGAAAAATCTAATCACAATCTTAGCGAGTGTGGTGATTTCATCAGTTATCCTATAGAGAAAAGAAGATCGATCGCTCTGGATTTGAAGATATGTTTCCTTTGTCTCAAACCGGGACATATGGCGAGTCGATGTTCACATCGAAAGTCTAGGTGTAGAGAAAATGGGTGCAAAGGGAAGCATAACAAAATTCTTGGAGCGAGCAACAGTAGTGAGTCAAGAATCTAACTCAAATCTGGACCTGTGTGCTAACTCATCACCAGCAGAGCAAACAGTTTTACTGAGAGTTGTACCAATGATAATTCGTGGATTAGCCGAAGATCTAATAGTTTGTGCTCTCTTTGATGGGGGATCAACTTGCTCGATGATTGAACAAGAGGCGGGTGACAGACTTGAACTTTCTGGTACCATCACTCCTTTCTGTTACCAATGGACTAATGGCATTACACATTATGAGGACGAATGGAAAATAGTTTCCTTTGAAATTGCAGGTGTGAATATATTTTCTAAATTTTTTACGATGAAGCATGTACGGACTATTAATAATTTGAGTCTACCTGCACAACAAATCGACATTGATGTTCTCTGTAAGGAGTTTCCATATCTGGATCGTAATATTCTGGAATCCATCAAGTCTGTCAAACCACATCTACTAATTGGTCAAGATAATTGTGGGCTGATTATACCTAGACAAGTTATTCAGTCTAGAATAATTGCACCAATAATGTCTAAAGCTAAACTGGGTTGGACTGTTCATGGAGCTATTGGTTATAGTGAATCTATCAATGATACCGCTCATGTCAGTCTTTGCTGTAGAAACGTTCATGATGAAGAACTACACACCCTCGTTAAGGATAGTTTTAGACTCGAGTCGTTTGGTGTCAAGTTACCAGATAATCTAGTTAAATCTGTTGAAGACCAAAAAGCAGTAGCATTGATGGAAAAAACTCTGAAACGAATCGAGGGCAGATACGAAATAGGACATTTATGGAAAGACTGTGAAGTTACTCTACCAGATAACCGTCCCAATGCCATGAAGCATCTTCTATGCATGGAACGTAAAATGGGGAAGAACGAAGAATTCGCAAAAAAGTATTGTGACAAAATAGAAGAATACGTAGAGAAGGGTTACGCTAGGAAGTTGGATACTCCAAAAACATGGTATTTCCCTCATTTTGCAGTCTGGAATGCAAAAAAACCGCAAAAGTTGAGACTGGTTTTTGATGCAGCAGCGAGAAACCATGGAGCAAGCCTAAATGATTTTCTTTTTCAAGGCCCAGACTATACCATTTCTTGTTTTGATACTGTGGCGATTTCGTCAGGGTAAAGTAGCTATCAACGGAGACATAAAGGATATGTTCCATCAAGTGATCATAAAAGAAAATGATAGATGTGCCCAACGGATTCTTTGGCGTGGCAATGATCGGAACAGAGTGCCCGACGTTTATCAAATGCAGGAGCAGTTGATGTAATAAAGAGATTCCACCAAAGATATTTCTGAATTTGTTATGGATAGTGGAGCAGATTTAAATGTACCTACTACTAGTGTCGACGCGGCTAGAGTGCAGAAAAGTTACATAGCTCTATCTAAGAATTACATATCTGAAAACAATCTACTGGACGGAAAGAAAAGTCTCCTGAAATTATTTCATGATCTAAACAATTTTTTCAGTTCCCTTTCCGCACCGACGAAGTTTATCCCATTATCAGATTCTCTTCTAAATATAAATCTGCGTATAGCCATTATTGCAGAGCTGGTATCTAATGATGCTGCCTGTCAATTCAATGTGAACGGCTTTGATGGTTAGGCAGGGCAGGTAAATGAGACACCAACCTCTTTTCTATCCTGCGACCAACAGATACATGCATCGGCCCAAAGTAGTCGATGCCAACATAGGTGAATGGAAATGATGTGGATTCAAATCTATGCGTTGGCAAATTTCCCATGATTGGAGCTATGGGTTTGGCATTTCTAATTCTACAAATTTCTTGCATCAGTAATCTAGCTTTTATCATCAATGGTGCAAGAAAACCAATGGGATCGAAAATTAACATGATCATTCTCAATACTTCTCGTTTGGTCGGTGTCTTGATACCATCGGCAATTTCTGGAGATATATTCTTCAAATTCAGAGAAAATATGGAATTATCTTCTCTTGAAGACCAAGAAAGACCTAGCACTCTTTCTATATGTTGTGAATCTATTATCAAATTGACTTGAACAGAGACACGGAGGTTTTCAGGAATAGATGACATAACTGTTTCAGAATTGATGATCCACTTTGTCATCTCAAATTTTCCCTGCAGATGAACAAAAATGACTGATTTCACTTTTTCTAAGACTTCTTCTTCACTATTGCAATAAAATATGTTACCTCGGAAAAAGGATACCCTAGTGAGGCAATTGTAAAAAGCATGAATTTTCGCGCTGCAACTGTTAGTGGTCAATCAGATTTACTGTTGTGCCAGTCTTCAGGTGATGGAAGACAAAACGAGAAGGCATGCAGTGCAATCATGGATAATGTCACAAGACAATGCTTGGAGAACACCGCAGCGATGAATAAGTTATTGTCCGCCAAAAGATTAGGGATCTGAGTCACTTTTCGGGAGAACCTACTGAATGGCCCATTTTCATTAGTGAGTTCAAACGTTCTACGGAACTGTATCAACTCACAGATGAGGAAAATTTGACATCTACGAAAGCTCTTCTTAACAGCGGCTCAAGCATGTAGAATCCAAATAATACTTCAAACGTAGATTGTTAACAACAGTCTCAATCCCAAAGTGACCAGCTTCTAAATGAAAATTGTCTATCAAAAGCATGGTATAATTACACTTCGGATCCAAAATGATAGGATACTTTGCATCATAATCGATTGGAGCTTCATCAGAAACGGCGACAGTTTGAACATACAACTCGACTTCCAAATTGTCTGTTGGTGATGTAACTGATAAAGTTCTTCTGAAAATGAATCATATTGACTTTTATGAACCCATAAGTTGGACGATTAATTTATCAAATTAACATCTAGAATTAGCTCCGATGGTCGATCACGTTTGTGGAGGCGAATCACTTTTCTCACATATAAAATCCAAGCTGTAGAACGAACTTCGAGAATCTCCTGATGTCTGGTAAACATATAAGTGATTCTGTAGGCAGGATTGAAAAGACGTGCTCCTCTTCTACTTTATGAGAGTCTTCTGGTTCAACAGGACAAAATTGGATATTATTCTGCAAAAACTTTGGACCTTTCAACCAGAAACTATCACCTTTCAGGTTTGAATTTTTTATCATTTTTGTAGCCTGATCAGCCACATTTAAATTTGAAGGAACCAAATGCCGTTTTGTTCCGGAAAAGGAGAAAAGCAACAAAATACACAGAGGCTCAGTTACAAAGAATTCCGAGATGTTGCCGCGCGTTGAGGCGAAGGCATTTTGCCAACAAGTTGATCGTGATGGACGACGAAAAATATTTCACTTTGGCCAACTCTGAGATGTAGGGCAGTGATGGTTTCTACACGGACGATTACGCAAATGTTCCTGACGATGTGAGATTCAAAAGCAAAAGGAAGTTTGAGGACCAAATTTTGGTATGTTGTGCCATTTCAGAGGATGGTTTCATTTCACAGACCTACATTGGCGTTGTTCGTAGTGAGGCTTTAAATGCAGAGCTCAATTGCTTAAGTTTTTGAATACAAATCATGCGAATGACGAAACTATGTTTTGGCCAGATCTTGCTTCATGCCATTATGCGACCATCACAAGGGATTGGTATGAGGCCAACAACATCAACTTTGTACCGAAAGTGGACAATCCCTCCAACCCACCTCAGGCACGCCCAATTGAAGACTTCTGGGCAATATTGAGCCGGAAAGTGTACAATAACGGATGGGAAGCACAAAATCAAGAACAACTCCGACGTCGTATATCGGAAAAAATTAGAGAAATCAACGATAATGGGGTCGTCCAAAGGACGATGCAACGCGTCAGGGAAAAACTTAGGCAGATCGAAGATAACGGTCCCTTGTCGATTATTTGAACTTTAGGTAGTGATAAGAATAGTTAAGAGATAGTGTAAGATTATTTGTTAAGATTATAAAAATATGTTTATGAGATAACGAACAGTCGTTACCGACCGATGATGAACCCTTTACTCCCATAAACACCTACTACGTAGGCTTATTATGGCAAGTACCTGTCAGAAAACAACTACTCTCCTGGCTAAGACCACGACGGGTATTGAATTAAATCTAACAGATACTTGTTCAACGTTCCTCAAAGCATCAGAGGACGCAATTGCAAATGCCCTCTATGACCAACCAGCAGAATTATGTTTTGATTTGGACAGGGTGACCACCTGCAAACTAGTTTCGAGGTTGTTGCCTCTCATCAGTGCAAGGGCAGATCAACACAGACAGCACTGAAGCCATCTGTTCCCCGTCCAAACCAATACACACTCCGCTGATTAGTCAATTCTGGTTCACGAGATGAAAGCATTTTCTAGGCTGCTCCACCTAGCGAGCAGAGGAAGAACACTCCGAATCTCCGGGTTAAGAACGATCTCCCAAAGATTTCTGTCTTCTTCGATTAAATCTCTTAACCCGGAGATTCGGAGTGTTCTTCCTCTGCTCGCTAGGTGGAGCAGCCTAGAAACTGCTTTCATCTCGTGAACCAAAATTGACTAATCAGCGGAGTGTGTATTGGTTTGGACGGGGAACAGATGGCTTCAGTGCTGTCTGTGTTGACCTGCCCTTGTACTTATGAGAGGCAGCAACCTCGAAACTAGTCTGCAGGTGGTCACCCTGTCCAAATCAAAACATAATTCTGCTGGTTGGTCATAGAGGGCACTTGCAATTGCGTCCTCTGATGCTTTGAGGAACGTTGCACAAGTAGCTGTTGGATTTAATTCAATACCCGTCGTGGTCTTAGCCAGGGGAGTAGTTGTTTTCTGACAGGTACTTGCCATAATAAATACTGGCATAACTCGCTTCAAATTCATTCCGAAAGTGCATCCAAGAAAACTTTCCGATAAGTATCTTCAAGTCCGGGTTACTGAAAAATGTTAAGTTCTTCAAGGGCCCCGTCTCCCACTGGAAACGGTCGTAAACTCCTGTTTACTAGCCCCACGTTGGGCGCCATGTCAACAAATGCGTGCACTCGGATAGTTGGAAGTTAGGACGCATTGCCTCTTCCGGCTAGCTCAGACCGCCTATCCGAAGTACAGCATCGTCGCAAAAATCCCAGCAACTCCGGAGCTCTTCATTTATTTGGAAAACCAGCAGGAACGTGTCTGACATACGAATCCTTTTCGGATTTGTTGGTGTTGCCAACCAACGAGGTTCCATTAATTCGCATGCCAGGCCGAAGATCACTAAAACCAGAAATACTATTTACACTTGACTTTACTATACACTACTGAGCCATCCAGAAGTGAGGGCTTCTCTCCTGGGAATTGTCCGAGCCCTCGGGCGGCTCCTGGATGACTGCCTAAAACAGCCATTTGAGCCTTTATTTATACCATTGCCGAACATTTAAGTCGGCCAATGGTATCGCAAAAGTGCTGGTAGGCGGAGCCTATTAGAGCTCTCGCCTCCAGATATACTCTCCGAGTATTTTTCCAAAATTCAAAATAGTAGTATTTCTGGCACTTCATGACATTGGTTTGGACGGGGAACAGATGGCTTCATTGCTGTCTGTGTTGACCTGCCCTTGCACTGATGAGAGGCAACAACCTCGAAACTAGTCTGCAGGTGGTCACCCTGTCCAAATCAAAACATAATTCTGCTGGTTGGTCATAGAGGGCACTTGCAATTGCGTCCTCTGATGCTTTGAGGAACGTTGCACAAGTAGCTGTCAGATTTAATTCAATACCCGTCGTGGTCTTAGCCAAGGGAGTAGTTATTTTCTGACAGGTACTTGCCATAATAAGCCTACGTAGTAGGTGTTTATGGGAGTAAAGGGTTCATCATCGGTCGGTAACGACTGTTCGTTAGCAAACGATCTCCCAAAGATTTTTGTCTTCTTATATTTATGAGAGTTGTCAGTATCTGATTTTTTCCCAAAACTTTCGGACCATCGTTACCTATCAGAAAACAACTACTCCTCTGGCTAAAACCACGACAGATCCAGAAAAAAATTCCAACTGAACCATTCATATTTTTCTTTCATTTTGTTAATCTCTTCGGCGGTACAATAGTTGACGCGAAATACATTATTATTTCTAGTAAAAGTAGCCTAAATACAATTTTTATCTCTAGGGTGTGATAAACGGTCAGAAGATCTTGACGCGTGCCCACACAATTCTTGCAGAAAGGAGATGACCTGTAAAAACACCGAATCCGTGAGGAAGGATTGTGGACTGATTAACTTCCAGGATAAAAAAATCTGCGGAGAATCTGTATGTTTCTGTAAAAAGCCATATGTTAGACATAACGGAAAATGTATACCCTTGAAAAACTGTCCGAAGCCGTAATTGGTTGTATCATGCTCTCATAGTGATTAATGGTAATATTCAATATAAATTATTGCCATTTCTAGAAATGTTATTTTATGTCAATAAATCAGATGCTTGTCTTCTAAAATGAAGTTTATTTTTACTGATAACCTACCACCTGAATATCATTGTTCTTGGGGTGATTGTTTAAATATATTCAGTTTGTGTTGAAGTGATACCTATGGTTGGAATAAAAGGTAGGAGTTATATTTGTTTGGAATTGCAAATGGCTATAATACCTGTTTGAGTGAGTAATTGTTGTAGTTTACTTTCAATAAAAAAAGCAGGTTGTTATTCAGAATCAGTATGTTTCATTATATTTTTCTTGGATGTACTTTCCATTGCGTGTTGATTATTAAACAAAGAAAATCATGTGGGAGTTCCGTTCGTGGCAGCAAAACCATTTTGAAGAATTTGTATTTTGCTCTTTTGATCATTAGTACGGAGCTTTTCTTCAGTACTGAATATTTAATACTTGTTGATATTTGTATTGATGTTTACAAAAGTAGTGTTTTGAAAAGGGGTTTTATTTGGGTATTTATTGGTTGTACATGAGTTTCAGAACATTGGAATTGAGTGAATATATTCAGTTTAGCTATCGAAAATTCAAGGACTTGTAACGTGCCTGTGTGAGAAGTTACATGTCAGTCGGTGATTTGCAACGTGCCTGATGTGTGAGAAGTTGCATATCACCGTTGTATTCATTTCAGCCTGGTGATTGTAACGTGCCTGTGTGTGAAGTTATCTATTATTAGGCTGATTTGAGTGTTTATTGGCTTGCAACGTGGCTTGGTGAGGAGTTGCCTGCTTTTATTGGATTTTCGAGAAGCGGAGGACTGTAACGTGCCTGTGTGAGAAGTTACATGTCTGTGAGCTGTATTGGAAATATAATAACTACTAACGTGCCTGTGTGAGAAGTTGCGAGTCAAAGTGTTGACTCATCAGTTCATTTTTATGAGTTTATTGAAAATGAGATTTGCTTGATTTGAAAAAAAAGTTCTAGCATTGTTAAAGAGAATCCATTGTGTTTTAGCTCATGATATCAGCCTTTTTGAAGCCTACCCAATAATTCTTTGGATTATTGATATTCGATAATTCCACTGGAAGAAACCATGTCCTGATTTATGTATATGTGTGTAGATACATTCGTAGCCACAATTGTTTCAATAAATGAATCCATTTTTCAGAACTAGGTGCATTATCAATATGAAGTTCCTGAACCCCCCCCCCCCCCCAAAAAAAACCTAACACAATTGACTTATCGGTTGAGGTTTAGGGATTGACGTGCAGCTCAGTGAGTGGAGTAGGGTAGACTGGGTACGGTTGTAACAATTTTCTATTAATTGCTCAAAACACAGCTACTATGGCTATAAGCCAGCAAACAATGAACTGCCGGGAAGTTAACGGCCCAGTGGTTACACTGCAGGGGAATTCACTGTAGCGGCAAATAGTTGATGGCCTTTCACGAATTTTCCGTCACTTCGCCAGAAGTTCAAAAACATGTTGGGCTTTTACCAAACCACTGACTTTTGCGTTGCTGGAAAATTGAAGGTATCCCGCAACGGAATTATGTGATGGGCCAACGCTGGGCATGCATATAGCAGGACATATGAAAAATTAGTTCTTCACGCTCCCTTCACAATCATTATTTTAAAAAAAAGAAAATAATTCCTGGAACATACCGTTTTGTGTTTATGCATCCCTAGTATTTCAATTCAACTATATGCTCTAGTTCATCATTTTAAACGATGAGGCGTTTCTGGGACAGGTTTTCAGCTCTGCTATTTCTCAGTTCCATGTTCTGTGTGTCCTGTCTTCTGTCAGTTGTCATTTCTGGCGGGCTAATGGCTTTATGCTTGTTTCCAATGTTTCGTTTTTGTGGTGTTACTGGTGTTTGATTGTGAGATTGTGATGGCGATATTCTTCCAATAATTATATGTATTTGATTGATGAAAATATGGATGAAATCGACAAGTAAGTATTATATAAATAACTATCAACTTCAATGTTGTGCTGAAATCGTGCCCCAGTACCATTTTGAACTGCTTTGCCAATCGTTTCGGGATTATATACAGCTTGTGTAATGATTCCTCAACATGTCTACATTCAAAAAATATTTAGGCTCTCATAAGTATAGACAAAGAACTGTCCAAAAATTTACACAGAATCGAAAGTAAGTGGAGCAAATGCAAGTTATTTGCATTAGCAAAATTGTATAAAACTTTTTTAGCTTATTGAAAAGGTTGGAATTGAAGCAAAAAGTTTACTTTATTGTGTATTATAATTAATCAATCATATTTTCAGTTTTTACCAAAATAAATTATTAATTATCAACAAAGCATTCGTTACATTGTTACTATTTACTGTTGAACATAAACAATGATAAAAGAATTGCATGAGAACTTGAATCCCAGCAAACATTAAACAAACGGCACTGTAATGGCAAGATCCCTGTTGCCAACAATCAGTTTTACTGGGCCAGAAACGGCTCCAGACAAAGGCCCGGCTAGTCCGCGTCCCGGCGGCCGATAGCTGGCCAAGGTAAACAACCTCGGTGAATCCCTAACGCGCCCGGCACCGCGCCAGTGCTGGCACGTACCAAAGTCAGGCACTGGTCAGTGACTGGATCACTTGAGGTCAGTCAAAGGCAGACATGAAATAACCCGTAAATGGGTTACGCATGGAAACTGCACTTTTGCCGTTGTTACACCAGCACTGGTTTCTTTCATGTATAATGAAGGCAATCAAATTTGTTCTTATGAAATGATGCCGAATGACACAAAATAATTCGCGCGATTTGGTAGACCTGTCAGACTTATTTGACAAATATAAAACAAAAAAGTGGCATTTGTCCTCGGAATTACCTGAACTGTTAAGAGGAAAATCTTTTTTTTAATTGACCCCTAATTTAATCTGACAAACTTTTATTTGAGACAACAAAAACTGTTCTGTCAATTTCATAAAATCCTAGACATTATGCCGTTTTGGTGATACCCGCGATTAATTATGTATGTGTCATTCAGCATATTTGTTTAAGCAAGAACCAATGTTGAAGTAAAATTCCACACAAAATTCAACAAATTGATAATGTTAAAATTTATTATTTCGTGTCTGCTCCAAGTTTTTATCTGTCATAATAATTATTATTAATCTTAATAACTGTGTGCTAACAATAAGTTTATATACAGGTTCTCATTGGAAATGGAACATAATAATGAAAAATATTGAAATAATTATTTTATTATGAAAACATCCTACCTATACAAAAACAAACAGTTCGATTGTGACATATCTAAAACACATTGTTGATTCTTGGATCAGTTCACACATTAGTTTTCAATGGAAAAAATACCTACATATCACAGTTCAAAAACGTCACAGTTCAGTTAGAATGTTAGTTTTATTTTCACCCGTCTTGGTTCGTCCTCAATCTCTGTCTGGAGCATGGTGCAGCCAAACTTTTATGATGATGACTTAGAGTAGCCTCCAACGGTTTTTTTAACAGTAACTAAAATGAAAATGAGAATTTCTTATTAAAACTAATAGAAATGGTTAATGAAATAAAAGTTTTTGTAATTTGTGACTCTAACAGATAAATAAAGCTATACCTGTAGGTACCTACAAAGGCGTAAAAGTGTCACATAATTTTTTTTTAAATATTTTTACCAATTTCTTACTTCGAATACGGAATTTAATAAAATTCCAAGTTTAAAGTCAGAATTTAATAAAATTCCTAGTTTAAAGTCGGAATTTCAATATAATTACGAGTTTGATGTCGAAATTCAAAATATGGTAATCTCAACGTGTTATAAAATTCCGACTTCAAACTCCGAATTATATTGAATTCCGACTTTAAAGTGTATAATCTTGAATGTAGGTATCTTGTTTCAAATCCAACTTTTTCATTCCATCCACTCCAGTTCATCGAAAAGGTTAGTTTGTGACTACTCAATTTTCCTTATAGTCTCATGAAGATCTTCTCTTACACGTTGCAATTTTATGCACTAAAAATTAAAACGTGGATATTCCAAATATACCTATACTAAAATAAAAACCTTACAGCATTCACAAAGGTCTTTTCATCTGATAATTCGTCATTCAATTTGTATAAATCAGCTTCTTCATGTTATGGAAACTTCTCAAATATATATCTGTACGTTTTAACTCTGACTAGGACTTGTTATCACTTCCATCAGTTTTAAAGTCATTATATTGTGTAGTTGACTTTTGTGCTTGATGAACAGCAATGATGAATTCGAGAGGCTAGACATAGAAATCTTTATTGATTCAAAGGTACATAAACCTAATTGAAAGCTTACCTTTTCGTAGTTGTTACCCAGCAGGAACAACACCTAATTTCTTTAAACTATTCAATCAATTATGAGATGGCAAACACATTTTATTCTCAAAGTTGTTTCCCTAAGATGTTTTCTGAACACATTCATGAGAAGAGAGCTTTCCACCATTTTGATATTAAACAATAAACAGTAAACACACGAAACACCGACCGAAGACCGAACAAGAACGTACAACAACGATCCGCTACAAAAATGCGGGTAATTTGAAATGGAATATCAATCGCTCGTTTCATGCGGCTAAATACCAGTCAATCTGTGGCGGACCAGCCTTGCTAAGCCGGGGACGGTAAGTTAAAGTAAATACTGCCGTGGTCCTTTCCAAATTATAATCCGCAACACCGTACCGTGAATGCCGTTACCGAATTTCAACAGGTCCAACATAGGCATGCCGATGCCATCAATTTGCCACGCTTTCCATCTGAAGGCCGATTGTTTACCGGCAGTTGATGTTTGCTGGGTAATATTTAAAAAATTCAGAGATCAATTTCACTTCTATAATTATTTTTCATTTTACAGCTCTGGTGAAGGGTACAGTTACAAAAGTAGAAATTTTATCCGAAAAAGTAGATTTCCTCACAGAACTTTTTCAACGACAAAATCAGCCAGATATCACAGCCGGCCCTATATGATAACTACTGAGGATACAGCCACCATTGATGACCTGAACATTTTCAATGAGAAATTAATGGAGGAACAGTATTTCAACGACATGGTAATTATATCTCCAGTATTTACTACTGTTCCATTTTTCTAGATATAAATCACTCTAATTCTGTGCATTATTTCCGTTTTAGTGCAAATCTCTCTCCATTATTGGAGGAAAGGATGTTCAAGAAACAGTAAGAAGAATCCTGGAAAAATTGATTTCACACATTAAATCGGTTTCAAAGTGCTGGAGACCGGGAGGGAGGGCGAGAGAAGAGAAGAAAAGGAAGAGAAGATGCAAATAAAGATAATTCATAAGTAGAATGTGACCCCTTAATCGTTTTTACTTATTCAGGAAACATCCTGAATATTGGGTGAAGAAAAGGTTTGTATTTCGTGCAGAAATTTATTTATAAAAACATAGCATTAAAAATAAATTTGTGCACAAAATACAAACCTTTTCTTCACCCAATTACATTGGAACGTGCACAAAGCAGGACAATTTTCACTATCCTGAATATTATCTAAAGTATTATGTATTTCTGTTGAAATAAATATTAGGTTTCAAATATCTTTTCACTATTAAACCATTAATGATATATTAATGGGGACAATGTAATCGGCCATTGCGGGGTTGTAAGAGCACTGTTGGTAGATTGTGAAAATGATAATGGGCCATCATATTCTCCTTGAAGGTTATTGGTGACATTCTGCTGGGAAATTGAAGGGCTAATGCTTGTAGTTTATGGCTGAGTGACCATCGGCCAGCTGCTGGCCGGAGTGTACTCCCCAAAAGAACCCCGTACCTGTATCAGTCATTGGGCCACATCATTCAGTTACGGGAAAAATATGTTGGGCTTTCATTGTCCCTTGAATCAATGTTTGCTGGGAAACAACGACCAAAGAATTTGAGGTGAAAGCATGGTTATTTGTCTTTAAATTTATATCAAAGTCAAATGTCCAGGTTTAACAATTGACAGAAATGATTCGTTTTAATGAGTGTTTGCAATTGTTACAATTGCCCTCATGCCAGGGGCGGTTGTAACACCGATGGGGGACAGTTGTAACAGTAATGGGAGGTAGTTATAACAGAATTATACTCACATAATTTGAATCAGTTTTATTGAAAACAATATTTTCAAATAGTTTTTAGAGCTGAACTGGAATAAATCAACAAATATAATGTTTCTTATTTATTTAATCAGACTAAAACACGAAAATAATCTCTGAATAGGTAATGAATAAACAAAACTAAACAAAACAATGCGAGTTCAAAAACTAAAATCAACAAAAATATGTTATCCTATACTTAATCCGATTCACTGCAGTTATGGCATATGTAATATCTACTCCCATCTGTACAGGCTACGTGAGACCATTGTTTACAGCCCCCTTGACATTGAATCCACTTCTCTCTAGACCGACTTTCTGAATACGCCTCTATAGACAAACAACGCAATAATATTCATCTTCTTCCGAAGAATCCGGTAGTGTGGCTTTCTTTTTGATCGATTTACCTTTTCCTATGATAATCTTTGTCTTTTCTGTAGATGGTTGATGGTAGATGTTTGTTTATTTTTCTACCGAGCCTGTCGCTCTTCATACTCTTTTCTAACAGCTTCCTTCTCAGGAGTATCTGTGTAGATTGCCGATTTTTTGGTTTTTCGACCTCTGGTTCCCATTTTCCTCGGAGGAGCTTTAGGGTAGGGTCGTATTGACTCAGGAGAAAACACAAATTGTTTGCTTGTAGAAGGAAGTGGTTCTGTTTGCTGAAGCAAGGCATCACGAGGAAAGATGTTTCGTTCCAGGTTCACTATAACAGCTTCAGGCTCTAGGTGGCGTTCTTTCTGCTTGAAGTTCGCAGATTTGAGGAGACTGATTATCAATCTATGCTCCGTTTTCAGGTCCGGCTGCAACTACTGTGCTTGATGAAGGACAATTCTCAGTCAGTAATGGAGGTGACAGCGGTGGTGTTCTACCATCTATTGCAAGTCTGGTGTTGTGTTATGTTGGCGTTTGTCTGTCACGAACGACGGTGCAAAATCAACTTCTTGGAAAAGGTCGCGGTGGAATGGGAAGATTCCTGTCTTACGGAATCCGGCCTGAATATCCGCTTGAGTGAGAGCAAGAGGCATTGCTGTAGTTATGATACTTGGTAAAGGGTCATGGTTTTACCTGGATGATTTCTCATCCACGCATCACAGGCAGTGTTTATTGCTTTTTTGAAAGGCCCATAGACTGATCGATCCACTGGCTGCAATTTGTGGGAGCAGTGAGGCGGAAATGACAGCAATACAATTCCGCTCTCCTTGCAAAAGTCCAATGAATTTATGTGTATATGTGATGAATGGTTGTCCAGCACCAGTAATACTTTACGTGATGGGAAAGCATTCGTGTGTTTTTTAAAATGTTTTAGAAATACATGAAAATCTTGCATCCAACCTGATGGATTACCTGGATTACCTGCACCTACTGACAAGACCGGTCCGTCTCTGATAAAATGCTCTTGGTATCTTACTCGAGGAAATACGAACATTGGTGGAATTGCGTTACCCAATGCGTTAGCTGCAAATGCTAGTGTGACCAAAGTGCCTCGTTCAGCAGATGTAAGTGCGCCCACCTGCCTTGAACCACGTTTGGCTACAACTCTATCAGGCTTCTGCACTGTGGTAACTCCCGTTTCGTCGACATTGTAAATGCCCTGAGGTTCAAAGTGATCAAGATCCATAACGATTTGGAGATTATCATAAAATGCGTTGACATTAGTTCTGTTGAAACTCGTCGCTCTAGATAGACTTGTAGCTTGAGCAGCGCGCACAGAGAGTTCGGGATTCCTCTTCATGAATGAACGAAACCATTCCTCTCCAGCCATTTCATTTTTAGACCAAGTGGAAGGAGCTTTCAACTTGTACTTGACAGTAAGTTAAAATGCCAACTATCTCACCTCTTTTCTGGGGAGCCCAAAATATATATCTGCACAACGAGTCAGGTAGTTTGCAAATTGATGCTCTTGATCATCATTGAACACTTTATTATGAGCTACATATCCCATGCTAACATTTTCTACATGTTCATGGTCATGTTCATCTACTTTATCCCGCTTCCGTTTATATCTCAAAAGAGAGACACAATCAATACCGTATTTCTCTGCAGCTGTTCTCAAAGAAGCCCCTACTTTGACGTCTTCATAGGCTTTCTGGTATAGCAATTTGTCGCTTTCACCTCTTGAAGTCTTTCTTATTCGTGTTCTAGGCATGTGTAATGAAAAATATTATAAAACAAATGTTACAACCGTCCCCAAGAAAATTGTTACAACCGTACCCACTCGCCATTTTGGCGAAAAATCAGTCAAAGACATGAAACAGAATAACCCAAATAAAAACGGATTAGCTTATTATAATCTATAAAATACAAAGAATACTCATGCAAATACTGAAAAACGATAATTATATTTATAATAAAATTATACCGAAAATAAATTCATCAAAAATACTTACTTTTTTGGTTAACGGAACACAATAGACCCCTCTAACAACGTACTAAGCGCACGGAATATATCGCCACACTGGGAATCGTGTCGGGAGTTGCGGTCTACTTCCAACTACCTTGTATTGTTCGTCACACTGCGGATAGTTTCGATAATATTCGAGTTGTTCAAACCGTACCCTGTTACAACTGTACCCAGTCTCCCCTAGAAGTACTAGTTTGGGACACCATTCAAAATATTATCTTTCATCTGGGTAAGGATCAGAGATTTGTCAAAAGTACAATCGTCTGATTAGTCTGAGTGGAGCTGATTACTTGTTTCCCAAAACATTATAAGACATGAGGAAAGCTGCTAGGTAGGAAGATTCCCATGGTTTTATGGAAAAATACGGTCATAACCAGGATTTGTGTATAATACAGTCCAATTAGGTTCTGAGGCGAGGATTGGTTGGAGCAGCACCAAATTTGGCTTGCTAGTAGTTGGAACCATGACAATCATACAACAAATTGTTTATCAAAAATCCGGGGATAGGCCCCAAAAAATGTGTGATTGAAAAAATATTAGCTGTTACCTAGGAAAGCATGAGGTTTCTCAAAAAACGATTTCGGTAGGGTGAAAAATAAACTAAACAAACACCAAAAACTACGTCACAATCACACTCGACGCGCATTTCGCCAACAAAGTTGGCATCATCAGGAGATACAAGCTTACTGAACTAATTATCCTACTTTAATTCTATTTGTACCAGTATTTCTTAATGGACGTCAAATTAACTTAACAGATGACAACTGAAAAAACAGCCGCCGTCCGTTAAGATATTTTAACGGCTGGTGGCCGTTAAGAAATAACTTGTTCAATTTTTTTTTTCAAAACCTTATTCTGCTTACAATAACAATAATTATAATAATACCAACTATTTATAAGTTTGAAAAGTAATCTGACAATTGCTATTATTTGAAATTTCTATTCCATCGATGAGAGATTTACCATGTATAGCACCAGTACTTGAACTTGTTTGTCGGTGTGGCCTCATTACTATGAAATAGTTGTCTCTTTATCTTCATTCTCTTCGAATCTGAACTTTCAATATACGACTCCGCCACCGAAGAGGAGATTCAACCTTCAAGTTCTTTTACCGATAGTAGATCGCCACCATTTTCTAGTAATAGTAGCATAGTAGCCAAAGATCTACAAAACGAGTACCCTGTGTAGAGCTAAGGATTTTTCAATTCTAAGAATTCTGCAGTTTTCTTTGGAACAGCTTCAATAGTATGAATGCCCACAACTTATTTTACACATTTACCATTCTTATAACCAATGAAGAATCGCCGATTTTCCAAAGGACCACGCACAAACCTTATGGGAAATGGCTTTTGGTAAATTCTGCCGATCTTTTGATATAATGAACTATTCAATGTCCTGATCAAAAGTCTCCATGGGTACAACGAAAAATAATGGACAGTTTTTGAGAAAAAAATTGCTCGAAGTCGGCAAAATGGGTAATTTGGTGGTAAAACGGTAGAATAGACCGTGTTATTTTGCAACTTCATGCCTCTCGGTAATTGTAGCATGCGCTTTAGCTATTCCTTCATGGGTCTTGTGTCTTTATAGCACCGTTTGCCAATAATTTCAGTCTATATAGGGTGACACATGAAAAAATGAAATGAAAAAAATATTTTTAGAACGTTATGAAAATAATATATAATGAGAAAGTTAGTCAATGGATATGGATATGGTTATGTAGAAGATGTATAGAGAGTGATACAGGGGAGAATAATGGAAGTGTATTACAGAATATGTACGAGAGAACGTGTCGCAATATTTATTGAAGAATGACATATTGTGGAATTTTAATACAACAAAGAATATACCGGGCAATTCAAATTCGAGGGGCCACTATTGGGATTTCGGATACTATAAGAGATATGAAGATGGTTAAATCGGGGCAAATTTGTGCATCTATGTGACTAATAATATGCCGTTAAGAAAGTTTCAAAATTCCGAGTATATCCGGAGATATACGAAAAAAACCGAAATTTTGAAAAACTATTTTTAATTTTTTCTGGCGTTATTTGATGAAGGATATCAAAATAAACAGTACATTTACATTTTGTCCCCGCTATACGACGGTATTTTCAGATTTACCATCCGACGTTTCGTCTGTTGGCCACCATCATCAACTTTATTTTTTCTTATGGGCGTCATATTGAATTGTTACAAATTTAAATAGAGTTTTTCATTTTGATTCAAACGAAGTATAATATGTGATACTTTGTTATGTCACAACCTTTTATATTTCACAAAAACTAGAATTTTCAAGCTCTGACTCCGTCAAAAACACTTGTTAAATGAGTTGATTCGTTGTTACACTATTATCTGTCACGTAGTCACGTAAGCTGTCACAAATTCAAAGTGATAATAAACGTAAAATGGTGTTTTCAAACCAAGAAAAACGGGATATGATGAAACTGTTTTTTAAATCAGACAGTAATACTGAGAGAACTGCAGAAATGTCTTCAACTATACCCAGAAAGAATACAACCCGCAAGAACATTATTCAAAAAATTAGATAGAAAACTTACCGAGTATGGTAGTTCCAAAAAACCGAGGAATAAATATGGAAATCGATTAGATGAAAATACGAGAATCAATATTCAAAATGCAGTAATAAACTTCTATCCTCTTATTAAAATATTAAATTTTTGTAACTTGTCTGTTTTTTAGATGAATATGAATCCTTCAGTTTCAACACATGAAGTTGCTCTAAATACAGGTGCGCCACAAACAAGTGTTTGGAGGGAGCTCAGAAGAAATGGTCTAAAATGCTACAAAATTCAGATTTGCCAAAAATTATACCCAGGTGATCCTGAACGGAGATTGGCTTACTGTAATTGGCTAATGAATAGAAATGATTTTCCCCAATTTCTCTCAAAGGTTATTTGGACGGATGAGCGCACTTTCACTAATTGTGGTATGTTCAATAGAAATAATGAGCTCATCTGGAGTCAGAACAATCCCAGATAGTTTAGAGCAGTTAGGCCACAGGTACGGTTCAGTTTGAACCTTGGACCTTCGTAATTATTTTTTAAATAGAACACTCACTGGAAAAACTTATCTGGAGTTTCTCCGAGGAGATTTTGAGGATTATCTAGACATGTTACCTCTCGTAAATTTAAATCAATATTCAATCAGTATGGGAATACCTAAAAGAAAGATTCCCAGATAGTTGGATTGGAAATAATTGTCATGTGAAATGGCCAGCAAGGTCGCCTGACCTTACAGTACTTGACACTTTTTTGTGGGACACATTAAAAAACCGGGTTAATGGCCAACAAGAATTCAATAATGTTGAGGATCTTAGGAGAAGCATAATTGAACAGTGTCGGTCAATAAGAAGAAGGGATATAACAAGGGCTGTAGAAAACTTAGGACGGCGAGTACGCCTATGTATTCAGGAAGAAGGCAGAAATTTTGAGCAGTTGCTTTAATGTTTCAGATTTTTTTTCGTCAGTGTTGTGTTATTTCGTTCGTTAATTTGTAGTTAGACACAGATATTTTCAATAAAGTTCATTAAAAACTAGTTTAAGCAGATTATATCTCGTTTATTTAAAAAAAAAAACATTCTACGTAATTATTACTTTGAGAATAACAGCAGACATGACAAATAATGGAGTAACAACAAATCGATTAGTTTGACAAGTGTTATTTGATGGAATCGAAGCCAACTAAAACTTTTTTTAATGTTATGCGAAGTTGTGACATAACAAAGTATCACATAGTATACATCGTTTGAATCAGAATAAAAAACTCTATTTAAATTTGTAACAATTCAATATGACGCACATAAGAAAAAATAAAGTTGATGATGGTGACCAACAGACGAAACGTCGGATGGTGAATCTGAAAATACCGTCGTATAGCGGGGACAAAATGGCAATGTAAATGTACTGTTTATTTTGATATCCTTTAAAAATTTCGATTTTTTCGGTATGTCTCCGGATATACTCGGAATTTTGAAACTTTCTTAATGGCATATTGTTGGTCATATAGATGCGCAAATTTGCCCCAATTTAACCATATTTGTATCTCTTATAGTTTCCGAAATTCCAATGGTGGCCCCTCGAATTTCAATTACCCGGTATACTGAAATACTAATTTAATCAACAAAACACCATGAAAGACTTTGTTGCAAGAACTGAGGCGCATTCAGTCAATGAGAGGTTTTACCTCATTTCTATTTCGGTTTCCCGCATCGATAATGTAGTCCAACGAGTTTGTTAATGGAATTCTCATCTGTAATACAATTGACTTCCATTATTTTTACCTGTATCAGCCCCTATATATCAATTGAATCATCTTTATAACCATATCCATTCACTAATTTCTATTGTTATCATAATGTTCTAAAAATTATATATTCATTCTTCGCATTATGTCTTTTTGCGTCACCCTGTTTAGAATGAAATTGTTGGCAAACGGTACTGTAAAGACCCAAGACGCATGAAAGCGCATGCTACAATTTCCAAGAGTCATGAAGTTACAAAATAACACGGTATATTTCTCCCATTTTACTACCAAATTCCCCATTTTGCCGACTTTGAGCATTTTTTTTCTCAAAAACAGTCCATTATTTTTCGTTGTGCCCACAGGACATGTTCATCATACCAAAAAATCAGCAGAAATCACCAAAAGCCAAAAGCCGAAAGCGTGGTCCTTTGAAGGCCACAAATCTACGTATTTTTGTATAAACCATACGCATCAAAAGAAAGTCCTTCTTTGAGATTGACAAATACCCTGTTCTTTTTATTTTCAGTATACTTCAATGTAACCACAACTCTGGTAGGGGAAGGTAGGGCAAAACCGGGTAGTCGGGTCAAACCGGGTACCCACTTTTCTCAGATATTAGGAACGCTAGAGTGCCGGCAACAGCGCAACTAGAATCTACCAATGAATATGACGCAGTTGCCATTACACCTTACACCAGTTCGACACTGACAGTTGTTTCACGGCAGTGAATTATTAATGTTTTGAATATATTTACTTACGACGTTTGCTGTATTGTAGTGCTCTCTTTCTGATACATCCAAATTGGTGAAAAATCAGGTAATTACCATGTTCAATACAGCCCTTAATTAGCTTTATTTTGATATAAAGTTATTGCATCTAGCATGTCACATTGTTCGCTAACGCCATGTTTTCATTAATAACTACAAGCGGGGTCAAACCGGGTTATGAGGGTTATGAGAGTGCCCTACTAAATTTTGCAATTCTGCTGTTTAATGATATTTCTTTGGAACTGATTGAAAACAGTATTTTGATGTTGAATTACAGGTTCATTTACATGTAAACTCCTTTAGCAAAAGTGTATGCTTTAACTGAGGATATATTAAACCTTTCAACTAAAAATAAAACAATAAAAAAAACATATTATTTTTGTGATTTATTTTTGACCTCTTAAATATCACCGTAAACACATTATTATTTATGTTTTATACAAAGATGAGCTCCAAAGCGGGTTTTGATGTTTTTCAGGATCGAAGATGCCCAGAAAGCATGAACGGAAAACAAATCGGCAGTCATGGAGTAAAGAGAATATGGAGCAGGCAATAGATGAGGTAATGTCTGGTAGGGTTGGATATTTCAAGGCTTCACAAACGTTCCACGTTCCCCAAAGTACTTTGGAGGATAGAGTTCGTAAAGCCAAACAACAAAATTTGACACCCTCAGCTGCATCGACCAGAGGAATGGGAAGATACAAAAGTGTATTTTCAGAAAAACAAGAGCAAGAGTTAGCGGACTATATTTTGACAATGGAAAGTAGGATTTTTGGGTTGACCTTAACTGATGTTCGTAAACTAGCTTATGAACTGTTAGTTAAAAACAATTTACGCCATTCTTTAAATGATACGCTTAAAATGGCTGGTAAGGATTGGTTGTACAATTTTTTGGACAGGAAAAAAAACTTTCTTTAAGAGATCCAGAAATAACTTCAGTGTCCAGGGCAATGGGTTTTAACAAAGAGGTAGTTAACAAGTTTTTCGATATACTAGAGGACCTATACAAGAAACACAATTTTTGTCCCATGGACATTTATAATGTCGAGCAAACAGGTATCACCACAGTACCCAACAAGCCCTCTAAAGTGCTTGCCTGCCGAGGTAAAACGCAGGTTGGTGCGATATCATCTGCTGAGCGAGGAGTACTTGTGACTGCGGAGACTTGTATGAGCGCCTCGGGTAATTTTTTTATGCCTACAATGTTTATTTTTCCCAGGGCAAAAGAAAATCCCCTTCTTCTCGATGAGGCACCTCCAGGAAGCTTTGCCAAGTATCATCCGAGTGGCTGGATGAACGCTGAAATTTTTATTTACTGGTTCCAAAAGTTTATTGAATTTTCCGGCCAAGTGCGGAGAAACCAGTGCTCCTGATTCTTGACGGCCATTCCACACACACAAAAAGTCTGGAGTTAATTGACATGGCCCGATTAAACAATGTCATCTCATTATGTTTACCGCCCCATTGCTCGCATCGCTTACAACCATTGGATGTTACGTTCATGGCTCCATTAAGCACATACTATCAGCAAGAGGTACGCCAGTGGCTTGCTATGCACCCGGGCAGGCCAGTTACAATCCACCAAGTTGCTAAACTTTATGGCAGAACCTTTTTAAGAGCATCAAGTATGCAGTAAATGGTTTTAAAAAAACCTGAATCTACCCATTAGACCGAAACGTTTTCCCAGAGCATTTGTTCGCGCCAGCACAGACTACAGATAGGCCTGCTCCTACAATTGCATCTGAAATTGCAACTGCTGGTACTTTTGAAAACCCAGACATTCTCCCAATTGAAGAGGAACCACCCATTCAGGCATTACCTCACCGAGCTAAAGAGGAACCTGCCATGCAAACATTATATCCACAAGGAACCTTGGAAAGTCGTCCTTGCTGTTCAAAGAGCCTATCTCCAAATGTTGAGGCAACTTCTTATTTCACTGTATCACCAACGGTCTTGATGCCTCCTCCGCACAATGCAAGAAAAAATGAGGGTAAGGAGGATAAAAGAAAAAGAAAACCTTTAGTTTTGACGTCCTCCCCTTATAAGCTCGAGCTTGAGGTTGTCGTTAAAGCCGCTGAAGATAAGAAAAAATATGAAGTCCAACAAAAGTGAAAGAATGAGCCAGAAAAAAGAAAACTATTTGCAAATGAGACAAAAAAGTGGGAACCGCGTTAAGAAGACAAATCTTCAGAAAAAGAAAGAAGAGTCTTCTGACGAAGATGATAATACTTCAAATACTGATTGCATTTTCTGCAATGAGTTTTACAAAGATTCCAAAAGCGGAGAAGGGTGGATACAATGCACTGAATGCCGAGAATGGGCCCATGAAGATTGCTGTGGAGCAGAGGAGAACGACGATTTCTTTACTTGCGATATATGCCGTGATAAATGAAAAAATATTCGTTTGTCACACTTGACTTTTTTTAATGTACCTACTCCTTACTACAAATTGTTTAGTTACCAATTTACGAAAGTAACAAAATTGTTCTTCAGAAAAGTTTGATCATTTCCACTTTTCCATAAGATTAACATATGTACCCGGTTTTGCCCTACTGGTAGGGTAGAACCGGGTGGTTTGACTTTTTTTATTTGCAAATTAATTTTAAAAAAAGTTCAACCCTCATGACATTTTGATGTTTATATATGGATGCACCAATAATCAAAGGTTTTGTGTGCAAATTTTTATCTCTTTCAGTCACAAATTATAGTTACCACAAGTCACCAAACGTTAGGTACCCGGTTTTACCATACTCACAGTCAGCTTAAAAAGTTCGTCACCAAAAATACCACACATGATCAACTGCCTTCAACAAAAACTTAGTTACTTCTTCTTCAGACAAAATTTTTGCTTTCTTTGGTGTCTATTCATCAGATTTTCGTCTCAAGAACAAAAATAATTTTCCAAATCTGGAAATACCATTTCTCTAATATGATGTCATAAACTTTAAAAGCAATTTTGAATATTGAAATCATGATCCACAGCAAGTTTGGAGAAATAACCTCTGATTTTCCTTTCGTATAGACTAATAATACATCTTCATTAACCACCTTTACATTCTTTCTCTTACGCCACTCTTCAAAATTGTTATCGCTCTTGAGTCATTTTGTGCAGTAAATCAACACTCGCTGCACATGATTCTCTCATTATTTCTAAAGAAATTAGAAATTTGATTTTGTTCCTCAATTTCTTCAATTTCATCCATGGTCGTTGTTAAAGCGAACTCGCGAACACAAAAAACTGACGATGTTTATAATACCTATTGTTGTGATATTGTTAAGCTGTTCCATGACAATCCAATGTTGGGATTTTTCTGTATAATTACGAGGTACGTGGTTTGTTCTTTCCTCGGAATCAAAATGTAATCTTTCAGCGGGATTACGAAAAATCTTGAACGACACACGGCCGATACGCAAATAACGGATTCGGTTTTTATAACAATATTCATCCTCATCCGTTATTTGCTACATATCGGTCTTGTAACGTTATCTAATATTTATTGCCTATTTTGTTGTTTACTAATAATTCTAGTAATTTACCTGCAATGAATTAAATTTAATGTTATCCTACTTGGTTTGGATTTGATGACAAAAATTTTATGGAAAAACGTCTAACTTATGAATTCATTGTGAAGAAAAGAAAAAAAATTCAATGCACTACGAACTTGAATAGATAGATAGATATGTGTATTTGTCCTTGGTAATCATTTGCATGACATAGGATAGGTCAATATAAATAGGTCAGTATAAATGTAAATAAGTCAAAATAAATATGAATAGGGCAATATAAATATAAATAAATAAATAAGACTTTTGGAACATATACAATTTAACACAATATCCAAGATATAAAAGCAGTGACATTTGAAATTGTTAATACGTATATATAAAGAATTACGAAGAGAAGTATAAATAAAAAGTTATGTTAAAAATAAACATGTAAAAACAGTGTAGAGATGAGAATAATGAGTCAGCGCAGTGATTGAATAGCTTGAGTGAATTCGTCTGGCGAATAAAACGGACTTTCCTGGAGATATTTTTTTAACTCACTTTTGAATTTTCTTTCGCATGGGATATTCTTCATTTTTGGTGGCAGAATGTTAAAGAAGAAAGGTCCAGCGTAGGCAGGAGACTTTCTGAAGTGCATTCTGTTAGCCTTTTCTAAATGTATGTAATTTTTTTTCTTGTTTGATATTCATGGACATCTTTATTTTTTTTTAAATTTGTCATTGTTATGGAAAGTATGCATCAACAATTTGTATAAATAAACACAGGTGCATGTCATTATTTTATTCCGGGCGAAAGTTTCTCTATATGACTCGTTGTAACCGAGGTCAAATATCAAGCGAATAAATCGTTTTTGCAGTGGCACGTCCCCATACTATTATATTTGAACTTATGGTTGAATAAATGAGTGCGTAGTAAATGTTGACTATATGTTCTCTATTAAAGTTTTCTTTAAGCGTTCTAAATGCATAATATAGTGTTCCCAGTTTTTTGCAGATTGCCTCAACTTGAACATTAAACTCCAAATAACAGTCTACTACAGTTCTTAGAAACTTGGTAGAATTGATTGCCTCTAGTTTGGTGCTGTTAATTTTGAATGTAAGAGCATTTGGAGTTTTGCTCTTGTTTATGAATTCTACACATACTGTTTTTTCCAAATTATTTATTAAGTGATTACGTTCGCACCACGAATTAAAATTTTCTAGAACACAGGACCTTTGCTTCAAGTTCTTGCAGATCCATAGCCGAAACAATTACCGTTGTATCGTCGGCATAGATTAAAACTCTGCCATCGTGCATTGATTGAGGACCTAAGAATCCCCCTGGGGGTACCTAACATAAGGGCATATATATCCGAGTAGTCATTATCAATTTTAACTTTGAGTGTTCTTCCAGTGACATAAGAGATCAACCATTATTTTATGGGACCGCGTATACCCATCGCTTCCAGTTTTATGCCCAGAAAGTAAGGGTCGATGGTATCGAACGCTCTAGAACAAGTCAAAGATTAAACCTACTACATATTTATTTTGATCAATATTTTCGTGTATGTGTTGTACTAGATCTATCGAGGCGGTTTCAATTGAAAAATTTTGACGGAATCCGTGTTGACAAGGTGTAATTATGTTATTTTCATTCAGGTAATTTATCATTTGATCGTATACGGCAATTTCAATAACTTTAGAGAAGCAGCTGAGGGTACAAATAGACCTATAGTTTTCCATTAATAGTGGGTCGCCCTTTTTGAAGACTGAAGACGGAATAATGAACCCTTATCAGCATTCATACCATTTTTACACTTGGCAATTTCCAGACTCTCGAATGCATCGAGAAGTCTATGGTCATGAACCTGTCTGATTGATTTTAAACTTGTATCATCAAATCGGTGGTCGTGATCGAAAGCAAGCATGTTGGGTCACACTCGATTCTTCGGGTCTTGAATATCGGATATGAGCAATGTGTTCTCTGAACCGTAGTTTCATGGCACTTCTGTTTGACCCAAATACTTTTTCTTCGAGTCCTTACAGCTAATTTCATAAATCCTTGACTTATTTTTCATCTTTTTTATCTTTGGGAGTACCCAATACATACACGGAGTTTAGTAGTCCACCTTCATGTTGAGGGTTCTGAAAATACCTTCCAAACCTCGAGTAACTCAAGGTTCGAATGGGATGACGACATATTTAGGAGGATTTTCCTGTTTTTGAATTGCGAACAATATTAGTAAAGTTAAAAATGTGTGGAAGTCAAACGAAGAGTAGAAAATCATCGAAAGATTGAAGGAAATGGACGTTTTCCATCTGAAAGCAGACTAGGGCAATAAAGTGGCGATTCTTGATAAATCTGACTATCAAGAAAGGGTAGACAATCTCAATAAAACCGGTCCATGTAAACAGTTGGCTAGAAGTCCACTTCCCAAGATGGTTTCAGATGTGAAAACCCCTCCAACCGAATGCAAGTCATTCATTCAAACCGAATCTGAAAGAACACTACAACTCTCGAATTCGGATACTAAAAATACCCGAAAAACCATCATTCATTCAACGATGGCCGCGAAAGCCTTTCACATTTTGTAAAAATATATTGTCTACCCATGATTCACAAACCTGGGAAGTCGGTTTGACCATTCGTCTCGTCAATAGTGTCCCTCACATACAAAATAGCGAAATGGCTCATAAAACAAAACCTCCCTTTTTCCAGTTTTTCAAAAACAAAAATAATAATAAACAACATTTAATCTATTAAAACCATGTTCTGCTCTTAATTTTATTATGTAGCACAGCAATTATTTTTCACATATAAATATACAACATTGTTTCATCTCCATAATTACTAAATAGCTGATGATGGATCTAAGTAGGTCCGAAACATGTACTACTATGTGACTGTCAACTGATTGACAGCCGTTTCACCATCTTACTGCACCGGATGGTGATATTAAATTGTGGAGACGACTTTGCGTTTCGGCGATCGGTAAAGATGGTTTACTGTTTAAAACAATTTTTAGGGAGTGAGCACTTGACAAAATGAATGTTCTTGACAAAAGTGCATAAGATTTGGGACCCTTTTTGTGAAGGGCCATAGACAGTAACTTCACATCAAGGGTAAAATGCCTAGTTTCTTGCACTTGTTTGATTCTCAAAATTGAAATCGTATCAGTATTGCTGCCAAGTATTTCAGCTTTTATACATATATTATAAGCTTCATGTAATCTTTTGCTTAGTAATTTTCTACTGTTACAGTTTTTGTGTAATATTTTCACTGACGTATATAACTATTTTTTTCTTCAAATAGATTGGATCGATAAAGGTTCAAAATAATTGTGGTAATGAAATATTCAAACTGTAATACTCGACCATCCTAAATTGTCCTTTGCAATTTGGATGTAAAGCGACTAACTCATTTTGTTTTTTACGCATCTCATAGGTCAAGCTAGGTTAATATAGTACAGTAGTGCATTTCATTTGACAAAAATTCGCAGATGTAGTGATAATAATTTGAGGATATTCATAAATAACCACAACGCCACACCACAGAAAGTGAAAAACTACTTCTTATAAATATTATCTCCGAGAAACTTCGCAACGAAGTCTATTTGAGAACATCATAATGTTGTCATAAATAAGATGACAATTCAAGATTTTTTTGGGGGCGTCACTGCATGTTCCCATTGTGGTTGTTTATTGCCAGAATGTAGGTTAAAGGTGGGAATTGCCGACCCTCTAAGCTATGTCTTCGATGATATCTCAATTGCCCGAGAGGGATCGAGAAGAATCGGGTATGTGAAAGAGTGCTACTAAAGAACGGAACATATATTACAGAAATGAAAATGAAACTATAATAATGAAGTTATGATTTTTTCTTTGACGTACTTCAGTGGCCGTCATTACCTACTACCGTAGGGTAATTGCGGTCTAGGATGCCATTACACGCTATCCTACTTCATATTATATTGTTAAGGCAGAAGTAGCACACGAACCATCCACGTTCAGTGTCTGCAGACGGTTCATGGTCCGCTGAACAAACCGGCAGCATTGCAGCCACAAATTTCTCTATGCTTCTCAATGTCACATATAATTTATATGTCTTCGTTTACTTCTTTTTCGACAGTATCGTCTTCTTCTGAACTGTTCTTCTATGGCAAGTTATTAATTTTGAAAGAAACAAGACTAAATCAACTCTCCTCATAAGTGAAAACATTACCCCCAACGATTTTAATGATCATTTTGTCCAAGTGGCCGAATCAATAACAAAATCGCTACCTGATATTCCTAAAAAGGAATTACTAAATTTTTCGAAGATGCTTCCAGCACCTTCCTCTTCTTTTTTTCTACTTCCAATTACTCAGTATGAAATTAGGGATACCATAAATTCGTTAAAAAATTCTTCATGTGTTGATGTCTATGACTTAAATAGCAAACTCATCAAAGAAACATCAGACATAATTCTGGAACTGTTAACCAAACTAGTTAACCTAATTTTTAGTACCGGAAAATTTCCAGATATTTTCAGATTTTCGAAGGTCATTCCATTATACGAAAAAGGAGATGTTTCACTCATTGAAAATCATCGTCCAATATCCATCATTTGCATTTTTTCCAAAATCATAATCAAAAAATTCTCAAACAAAGACTATCAAAATATTTTAGTGACTCGCAATTTGGTTTGAGGGCTGGTAGCTTAACCACAGCAGCAGCTATGGATATAGTGAGCGGCATAGTCGAGGGCCTTGAGCAGCGAAATCATACAGCTGTCACATTGTGCGACCTGTCGAAGGCTTTCGACTGTGTAGCTCATGGCATTCTACTAGAAAAATTTACCTTCTCTTTTTATGGAATAAGAGCGGCTGCACTTTCCGTTTTTGAATCCTACCTGAGAAATCGATTCCAGACTGTTTGTTTCAATAATAGTACATCGGATTTTAAAGAAATGAATCATGGTGTACCTCAAGGCTCTGTCTTGGGGCCACTTTCATTTATTATTTATGTTAACGAGCTGAGCAACTTCATGACCCCCTTCAAATGTGTCCTTTTTGCTGATGACACGTCATTTATATGTTCGATTCCAGATTACCACATGAAACTAAATAATGACAAGTCTCAGAGTCTACTTGTAACTCCCTTGTAACACCCTTGTCAGGGTGAACAAAGAGAACAGAAGGTAAAGTTACTTGGTGTTACCTTGGACTTTAAATTAAATTGGAATGCCCATATAGAACGATTAAAACATGAACTGTCAAGCATACTGTTTCTTCTGAGGTAGGTTAAGCATATTTCGAATTAAGACACTATGAGAACAGTGTACTTTTTCATTTTCACATGGTATATGCCATTTTACTATGAGGTAATGCCGCAGCTGCAAATGTTATTTTTGTCCAACAAAAAAAGCTATAAGAATTGTGATATATGTCTATTTAATATTAATAGTTAATATTATAATTGCTATGTCAGGTTGATTGAGTGTCCTCTACTTGGCAACCCTGCATTCAGTAGTTGTTTGGTTCCTAGAACAGACATGTGCTTCTTAGAGCTGTAGTTACAAAAATCTGTTATTACTTCAATTATAATGAACATCAAATAACCTATTTGTTATTACTGATTACAAGTGTTATTAATACAACTAAATAAAATAGTGAAACAGCATATATTATATGAATATTAGGAAATTCAGGGTATAGAGATAAGTGTAGACCCTTATTCATTAAATTCAGAATTATGTCCCTTTCGTCCTTATATATTTACAATTCATTTCTTGAAATACATAAAACATCGTCTAACCTTACCACACATGCTGACATCCATCATCATTAATTACACTAGGAACTCTGATAATATCAGAATTCCTAGATATAGGCTTTCTATTGCACAACAAAATTCTCTAGATAATAATCTTTATAATGCACTACCTCATCAAATTAAAATGTTGAGTGTGAATGAGTTCAAATGAACTATCAAATCGTATTTGGTAAATGACAGTTTTTATTCTGTCGACGAGTACCTCGAAGGAATTCCAGGTGCGACATTTTGCCTTTGAGAAATACTTACTGTTTTTATATTTTACATTTTTATATTTACATTTTATATTGTAAATTAGTTTTTAAACTATTGTTATATTTTTTTCATCTTTATGTTTTTTCTTAGTTTAAGTGTTGTACCTAATTGTGAAATTGTGACTTGTATTACTTTTTTTTGAATTTCAGTATTCAAATCAGTTGCAAAGTTAATTGGAAAATCAAAAAAATATAATTAAATAAATTCAGACGTAGAAAACAATTTCTGTACTATTTTATTTATATATCACCATCACAACATCAACTTAATATATGATATATCTCAATGATATCTATAATTCAACACTTTTAAATAATCTTTCTGTTTTTCTATTGAAAAACAAATGACCTGCTATGAATGTACATATGTATATGGAATAGTCAAATAAATTATCCATCTATCTATCTGTCAGTGCCACTGAGAGATCTCAAAGAAATCTAACCTGAAAAGACTGAACGTGAAAATAGATAGGACTACTTAAACGAATGTTTCAATAATAACACAGAAGTGATATCTAAATGAAATCATAAGTCAACCTCCTATTGAAATTTTTATTGAGTTCTCCACGAGTGGTGAAAAAGGAATAAAAAAGAGGTTTCGAAGAAATCCCCTTACCCACTTCAGTGATCTGAACGGCGCCCCAAACTATTATTTCTACTCCACCCATCTACTGAGCTGCACGTCAATCCCTAACTTCAACCGATACCTCAACTGCAAATTTATATTCTATTCACGTGGAACAAGGGGGAAACCGCTGGGGAATTTTGGTGTAGGTACATGCCTTGGGTATTAGTGGCATTAGTTGATAATTAGTTGGGAATTAGTGGTATTACTTGAAATTTTTTGGGTAGTAGTGGGCATTACACGGGAATTAGAGGTATTAGTTGGGCATTAGTGGCATTACTTGGGTATTACTCGGGAATTACTTGGGAATAAGAGGTACTACTCGTGTATTACATGGGAATTAGAGGAATTTTTCGGGAATTAGAGAACATTGGTGGGAATCATAATGATGAAGAATAAAAACGTATGAACTTTTTTTAAGCTCTTGAACATAGTATTTGGCAAAACATCTAAGATTAGGTCAGGATTGGAAAAAAATAGATATTAAAATGTATGTGTTTCTTGATCATTTTATTTTGGATCATTCAATTCCGGCATGAACTTCATTTAGGTAGATCTCGAATTTGGACAAATTTCTGGATAGATATACCTTGACCAATAAAATCTTTTTCCACCAGTGTTTTCAATATACTCAGGGTACCATTAAAAATTACAACGGTACCCCAACCCATAACGTTCTGAACTTTATCTCCTCCCACAGCATATTAATATTTGTTTCAATTTCATTGGTATTTTTCCGCAGATGGGACATCCTGTATAACAATATATGAAAAAAATCATTGAAAAAGTACTTATATATTAACGTCAACTGAACAATTGAGAACAACTTGGAGAATAATATAATCAATTTCAATATAAGGGTTCTGTGTTCCTTTGAAAAATATTTCATCGAGGTTTTCAACTTTGAATATTTGAAGAAGGCATAATGATCTCTACCAAATTGAATTGTTTCTGAGCCAAAATATTGATAGAATCTTGCATGGAGAATAGATTTAGTAGTTTGAGAATATGTCTCTGAAATTACTGGCAGAGTCATCTATCCCACAATAGTAAAACCGATAGTGAAACTAAAACTGACTACCACACCGTTGACCACTCTACCAGTGTTTATAGAATAAACACTGACTCTACTGAATGGTACTCAAGTCATTGTCTAAAGAATTGTAGTCAGTCAATCTTATGGGATTATTATTGGATCACGATGGGGTTTATTAGTAGATGGCGCCAGCACGATTGCCCCCAAAAAGGAGACAAACGAATGAGATGGAAACTGTCGTAGTAATCGCGTAAAGTGAATAATGAATGGTCATTATTTCGTGTTTTTGATTGGCTCAGGGTCCGTTCCACCTGCCATTTGCAATTTGCATGTAAACGAGAGAGCAAAGTAGCGAACTTTCGTGGTGTTTGGCATTTCATTGTTTTTGTCTTGTTAGGTATATCAGTCAGTTTTCGAATTCACATAGATATTTTCAGGGTGATTTCTCTTGACTCGTGTTTGGGGGAAGAGGTCCAACGTTCATGATGACAACCGATGATTGGTTTCAAGTTATGAAGGTGATAATGCCATTTCCGACAGTTACCTTATTTTCTGTTTTTATTGAAAGCTTTTATTTAACTTGCTCTGTGTGTGTTAGATGGGTACAAATCTGGCAAGCTGACTTAGAACCACTTCCCCTTATCCTATAGAATTGAAATTTTACGTGTTGGTTCAGTTCCGATGACAAAATATTGAAGTCAAAGAAATTGTCCCCCCTGCCCCCCGAAAGTTAGAGAACGCGTAGGGTTTCGGAAGTTTTATTGACGGATTTGGTCGTCAGAAATAACAGCGAAAATAAATAAGTAGGGGAGGGGCTGCCCCCCTTCTTCCGAAAAGTTGGAAAACTAACTCGTGAAATTATATAAAATCGAAAAAATCTGTAAAAATCGTGAAAAATATCTGACAGTCGAATGTTATGGTTTATAAAACGGAATTGTCCCCCCCCCCGTCCTCTGAAAGCTAGATAGAGAACGCGTAGGTTTTCGGACGTTTTCTTGACGGATTTGGACGTCAAAAATTACAGCAAGAAGAAAATAAGTAGGGGGGTACTCATCGCCTCCCTCTTTTCTCGAAAAAAAGTGGAAAACACGCGAAATTATATTCGGAAAAATCTGTATAAATGGTGAAAAATATCTGACCGTCGGATATTAGGGTTTAAAAAATTTCGCCCCTCGTTTCCCCCTTCAAAAGCTAGAACTGAAATTAAACAATGTAAGACTCAACCTCGTTCAAAAAACATGTGAAACAACTACTACAAAAAAAATGTTATTATTCGGTGGATGAGTATCTCTCCCAGAAATTTTGAAAATAGCTACATGCCTATATGTTACCTCTCTAGTCAGACTTATGTTATGTATTAATGTTAGTTTTTTGTGTCTTTTTTATACTCATGTTGTCGTTGTGCACTATGTTCATTTTGTACTCTACATACAAATCTCTCTCTTTGACTATTCCTATACAATTTTGTAATTGTCCGCTGGAAAATTTAATAAATAAATAAATAAATAAATAAATAAATAAGTAGAGAACGCAAAGGAGTTCGGAAAATGTTTCAACAGTTTCGGACATGGAAAATAATGATGAAAACAAAAATAGATCGGGGGGCTCACCCTCCTTTCCTGTCACAAAAAAGGAAAACTCGCGGAATAGAAATAAAAAAAAATCCGTAAGCGACCGTGCAACAATGGCGCATTGGTTGAAATGAACAGACTAAGAAACATATTCACAGAAAACTAAAGAAGAAATAAATAAACAAACTTAAAAAACCTTTTCAGATAAAAGCTTTTATTTAAATGCACTAAAGCGAAAAATCCATAATTTCGTTACATTATAAAATTTTAAATGATATAAAAGCTTGTTGTGTGAATAAATCTTGAGGTAACTTTAAATTTAATTTACTATAAGAATTACATATATACTTCTCGCGACAAGCTTTTATATCAACAAGCATTATATATTTATATCATCTGCGACTGAATTTGAGGTTTCAGTCGTTCGTTCGAAATAACCTCAATAAGTGGATATCCTTTTCAAAAATGAAACTTGAAAATTGAAACATTTTTTGTACCTATACTTAGGCATCACTTTTCAGTAAGAATATTGCTACATTACGTGTTTCATTATATTAGGCAATTGCAGCAATATAAAATTACCACTGATCATCATCTGATATTCGAAACATCCGAATGCAAACTTTGACTCGTCTTTTATTCTGCTAACATCTCACCAATGACAATATTCTGCACATTTCTGAATGAAGGAAATGAAAACTGGCGTTCTATTTTAAAAAGAGACAGAAGTATAGTTTTGCGTGCCATCCGATGACGGCGCCACATTACTGGATACATTTTCAATGTTTCCAGTAAAATAGTATAGATGTCTCAGGTGACGGCCATCCAACATAGAATATATAATATCAGTGTTTATACTCTATAAACAATGATAATATATATCTATGCCATCCAATGCATTTTGCACAGGGATTGTTTGATCGCGAAAACGCGCAAAGGGTGCGACACCTACAGTCAAAAATATACACTACCAGGATGGGGAAAACAAACCAAGTCGCCATTAGAGTACGTGTGATTTGAGTAGCAAATAATTAAAGTTTTCTTGGTTTTTAAAAAAAAAATCCCACTGATCATCATCTGCTATTCGAAACATCCGAATGCAAACTTTGACTCGTCTTTTATTCTGCTAAACATTTCACTAATGACAATATTATGCACATTTCTGAATGAAGCGAATGAAAACTGGCTATCTATTTTTAAAAAAAGACAGAAGTATAGTTTTGCGTGCCATCCGATGACGGCGCCCCATTACTGGATACATTTTCAATGTTTCCAGTAAAATAGTATAGATGTCTTAGGTGACGGCCATCCAATGCATTTTGCACAGGGATTGTTTGACTATTCTTCTTTAGGCAATGCTCAAGTGATTTGAAATTGTTGGTGAGGGAGCCTATAGTATGCAGTTTGTGAAAAGACTTATGACCGCCGTCACGTCTGACAGTCGAGACTGTCATTCAACCCCTGGGAAAACAATAGTATATTGTTTAACGGGTAGGAAAAACCTCACATTCCTGGGTGACTGTGAAGACGCTAAGTCGAGGCGCAAGCAACATAGAGTCCAGGAATGTGGCTTTTCCTACCCTGTAAACATACTATTTTTCAGCAAATCGTTTAAAATTCGACAGATATTGATTAATTTTGCAAAAAACAATGGGCTTTCAATCATTTATGTGAAACACTAACAACTGTAAGAAAATATCGAGGAAATATAATTTCCTCACAGTAAGGAAATATCATTTCCTTACAGTAGAACACTAACAACTTTAAGGGAATGTAATTTCCTTACTGTAAGGAAGTCTTGAATTTTTCTTTGTCAGGAATGGTAAAATTTCCTAGCGATTTGCGGAAAACTGTATTTGCTCGACTTTCAGTGTAAAAATATTTTACTTTGAATCAATTTTATTTTAAAAAATGCCTCGTGTTCTGTAGTTCTGCTATAAAATTTTATGGGGAGGATTTTCATCGCTTTTCAGTTATAAAAGTCCTCGGAAGTTCTTCATTTTTATAATTACAACCTTATATTCAACTTACTTTGTTCGTTTCTCCTCTCGTTCTGTACTACTGTCTTTCCGGTTGAAAATTTGCAATCTATTTTTCAAGCGCTTTCTGGCATCCGATTCAGCTCCAATTTTGCACACGTATTAAGAACCGATGACAATACAAGAATTTAGCCTAAAAATGCGGAAAAAAATTCCGACAGAATCGGAAAATTACGGCAAAAAAATTAATATCGGCTTGGGGGATCGAACTCCCTCCTTATCGAAAGAAATGGCGAAAACTCTCGAAAATAAAATCTGAAATATCCGTGTAAATTGTGGAGAACATAGGACATAAGACATAGGAATAATTTATTCTAAAATAATCAAACTCCCTACTCCTCTTCTGGGATCATTGAATAATGTAATTAAAAATAATTTCACCCCGCTGTCCCCCTAAAATCCAGAAAGAGAAAGCGTAGGAATTCTGAAAAGTTTTTTTACGGTAACAGAGTCTTTCGTTAATTTTATTCGGAATACAGTTGATCAACTTCTGGTGAATATTTATTTCCGCATTAGAATGAAAAAGAAAACACAGAAGAAATTATTTTTGTTTAAGAAAATAAAAGTTCTTTTTTTGACCTTTCACTCATAGTGTGATATTTCCGAGGACTTCCGGAAACACTTGATTCAGTTAGGCCTGTACTAACTTTCCTATTAGCAAATCTTAATCATTTGGATTGAACCTTTAATTAATTTTATATCAGATTAGAATGACTCTTAATGTCCCATCCCTTTATTTATTCATACATATAATTCAGAGCGCTGGTTGGCCGTTAGCGTGTGAATTCTTTAAGCTAGAGAAATAATATGTTTGGTTCTATCATGATCAAAATACTCTCATTTAACACAACTTCACAGAATAACACTTTTGTGGAGATTAATTCAGCTATAAAACCCTCATATGTGATTTCAATCATAACAATGAATTTTACTCACCTCAATACTCCCGTCGTCGGCTTATTGCTCTGGAGTGGTCACACTTTAACTTATCGAACGTATCACTAATTAATCGGGCCTTTCAGAGCTGATTGGTTTCAGAAATTCAGTAATTTTGGTTTGGTTCAATTATTGACTTAACTAACGAAGGAAACTCGAGAAATAGTCTGTTTTTCATTTATTAAGGCAAAAAGAGATAAATAAATATAAAACTGTAAAAATATGCGACTAGAATGTTAATATTTACGAGAAAAAAAAGGATATAGAGAATTTACTTTCACAATTGAAATCAAAATACTGGAAACTTCAATAATTAAATAAGAACAGACTGAAAACAATATTTTTATAACTCAAAACAAAAACCTATCTAATTGACATTATATTATCTAGCATGTTAGCTTACCAAGACCATCTTTAAATACGTGAAACTGATTAGAGACTTTGACAAAATAAATGATAACATACTTAAGAAACCCTTCAACTCTGAGAAAATAGATCGGACATGTCCCAGGTCAAGGTGAGGCCTTGACCTGAGTATTCTTCACTCGACTTACTGTTTCAAACACAACATTTCAACTAAAAAACTTGTTTTGAGACCTCTAACAATTCAACTCTATAATTCGTTCAAAGATAGGGGGGATGATCCCGCCCTCAGAATATTTTACTTGTAAGATATTAGGTAGGTGTCGCTACTTGAATGGTCTTGGCATTCTAAACCCTATTCTGGTATTTTACAGTCCTAATTAATTACATATAAGTTTTCCTATTACGTGACATCATGTGGTTGACCGCCCCGTACATTTTAGGACTCGCGTCGAATGTGGTTTTGTTTCACTTTGATAGAAAACGGTCGACAAAAAACTATCAAACATTCTCTTTTGTTCGTCCGATGTCACTCTGCCTTCTTACTTTTAAAATAACAATAATTTGCATGCATTTACAACGAGTGACCTATTTCCATATATGTATTATTTAAGACAAAAATTAATTGATTAAATGGTCAGAAAGATATTTACGACCTTTCGTTCCTGGAATATCTATAGCATCAAACGAGTTGTACCCAGATGGTAAACAATCGACCCTGGGCTATTCAGGCTGAAATTACCAGATTTTACAATATCTTCAAAGTTGAATGGATTTTGTGATTCTCACGAAAATCTATTGTTTGTAATATGCCCCTCATAAATTTTGAGTTCCATCATTTCTGTAACTAAAGTTTGGTATTATCGCCCAGAGGAACATGTGGGATGCAACTTTCTTATTGAAATGGATTTGGTCCCACGACCAGAGGCATCTCAATATTCTATTACAGGCCCAAGGTAAATTGGGAATGAATGTTATATCTGATTTGTTCAAATTTAACCCACTGAATCTTTGAGCAAACTAAGCTTGTCGAGCTAATTCGATAAGAAAACGTAAAAAAAATTGTAAAATTACATTGTTAATTTATCAAAGGTAATTATTTCAACTTCGAATGTCAAATACAACTACTTCCACCGACACCGCCAGCTATATATGATAATTTATGAAGGATTTCTCTTCAAAACACTTTAGTTTATGAAGTTCCGACCAAAAACAAGGGAGATAGAGATATTTCAGTCGAGCGTGGCGTCGGTGTGAATCTTATATCCCGAGTTGTTCGCGCGGAAATCTGAAAATATCAGTTATATCTCGCATTATCTCTCAAAAGAAGCAATTTTCGAAAAAAGATGTGATTACCTTTTTTATGGAGATTTCTACGCTCTACAAAGTTGTTTTTTTATATCATATCGAAATTTCCAAATCCTTCAAAGTTTTAGATTTTCCGTGCTTTCCCGGGAATTTTCCCCAGTTTCCATAGGTGCTCACGTGCAGAACATTTTTTCTCAAAGTACTCCTCAAAAATCATTTCTATTGGATTTAGTGTCAGGTTAAAACCCCTGGATCTTGTAATACATTGTGATGAAATGAAATAATATAATTACGAAAGTCTAACAGAATCAATTGATGATTTATGGAAAAAAAAACTCAGAAATATAGTGAAACTATTTAAAAATTAGTAAGGAATAGTTAGGCATTACTGGGTATTACTCAGGAATTACAGGTATTACTGGTGCATCAGTGGTATTACTCGGGAATAAGAGCAATCACTATGAAGTGTAGTACATCCAATTATGGCTTCTTCGGACAGTCTCCCAAGTCTATACAGTTTCCGTTGTGTCTAACATATTCCTTTTTACAGAAACATACAGATTCACCGCAGATTATCCGAGCAAAGCTGAGCTTTGAACAATCTTTCCACTTGGATTCGCTGCTTTCACAGGTTATCTCCCTTCTACATTCGTGTGGGCACGTGTCAAGTTCTTCTGTCCGTCTATCACACCCTAGAGATAAAAATTTATTTTCCGACTATTTTTACTAGAAATAGTGATATACGTCGTGACAGCTATTGTACCGCCTGAGAAATGAAAAAAATGAAAGAAAAATATGAAGGTTCCGTGGGAAGGAAAACATTTTTTAAATTACCTTCAATCTGGCACTAAGCATTCAAAACGTATGACTTTTATAATAAAAATATAGATAGATAGGAAAGGCGGCCCAAAACGATCATCCTAGCTAGAATTGCACGTGAAAAATGCATGTAAAAATAGTATACAAGAGAAGAAGTTCAAATACATTTTTTTGGAATGTCGCTAGACTGTACTTAAATAATACCTTACCAATTTTTTGATATAACATTCAACCAATTTTTTGAGGGCAGTAATGCAAATGTTTGCAAGAGGATCATTTCACGCTTATAGGTTGGGCCAAATAATAATAATAATTTATTCACCAAAGCAAAAATACAGAGTTGACATCAATGCATGCATCATGGTTATGAATGAAAGCATCAGTTAATACTGCTTGTTTGTGGACGTATTCAATAGAGCAAATGATTCCATAAAGTAAGACGAAACAATCCCTAAGATAAGGCAAAATGATCCCTGTACAAGAGTTTTTTCGTAATAAACATCCAATTTATGACAACCAAAATTACTTTATCTAGCTAAACCAAATAACATTTAGTAAAAATAGACTTGAATCGCTATGTGAAAAAACAACTAAAAAAATATCAAAAACCGGCAGAATACTAAAAATCTGAATTGAAACGCATAACAAGTTGATATTGTCTCATTATTGGGGAAAATTAATAAAATTTATATTCATTATTATTTGATATTTATTTAACTTCACTTTCAAAAACATTCACCTCTCTCGAATCTCAAACATATTATATAGGCCAATCAATAGAGCATTTTTCCTAACAAAAATACTTGTAGAAAACCGACTGTGCCATCACATGGAAGACAGTCCGTAGTTATATTCTGTTATGTTTTCGACTCGCAACTTTAAAATTTAAATCAAAATCCAATCCCAAGGAATTCTGGAAAGCGTTAGACTATTTAAATATTAATAAAAAATCTCAAGAATCCCTCAACTTTTTTCAAGATCCTGACAAATTTAATGACTTTTTTGTTGACAATATTCCCTCTGCGAATCAACCGTTACAAATGAAAAGGCTCATTGATAAGTACAGACAACTGAATAATGGAAACAAATTCAATTTCACTCCTGTTTCTATCGAAGACGTTGAAAGTATTGTAAGCTCTATCAAAAGTAATGCTCGGGGAGTGGATGGTATAAATTTGAAAATGCTCTCGCTCGTGCTACCCGACTTGATTCATGTTCTTACATATATCATTAATAGTTGCTTAGCACAGGGTAAATTTCCGAAAATTTGGAAAAAATCGTATATTTTTCCTATTGCAAAAATTAAAAATCCAACTGAATTGCTACACTTCAGGCCAATTAGTATACTACCAACGATATCTAAAATTTTGGAGAAAATTGTTTCGATACAACTCAAAAAATTTCTGGAAGTTAATAACGTTTTACCTGTAATACAATCTGGCTTTCGTGCCGATCATAGTACATTTACAGCACTGGCTCATGTTACCGATGATATTTTTAGGGGGTTTGATCAGAAATTAAGTACCATCTTAGTACTATTAGACTTTAGCAAGGCCTTTGATACGCTCAATCACGAATTAATGTGTTTGAAAATGACATTGCACTGACGTTTTTCGTGATTACTTATTCAACCGTAGCCAGCAGACTTACATTAACGGACATATCTCCAATAGTAGGATGTTAACCCGAGGTATGCCACAGGGAAGTATCCTGGGGCCACTTCTGTTCTGCATCTACACAGTCGACTTTTCCAAATATCTAGAATTTTGCAAAGTGCACCAATATGCTGATGATACCCAAGTTTACCTTACGTTCGATCCTCATCAATTGAATATTGCATGTGAAAAAATTACGTCTGACCTGCACTACCTGTCCGATCTCTCTAAAGCCCACTATCTTATGCTAAACGAATCCAAAACGGAAATGATCGTTTTTGGGTTCAGGAGTTCGGAAATCTCCGAAAGTCCTGATTTGAATATCACCCTTAACAATGCCACTCTCAAGGTATCGAAACATTGTAAAAACTTAGGTGTTCACATTGATGCGGATTCAACGTTTGGTAAACATGTGAGCGAACTCCTAAGAAAATCTTATGCAAAACTCAAAATGTTGTATATGCACAAGGATATTTTGGATACAACATTAAAACTGAACTTATGTGATTCCCTGATTTTGTCTTCTCTGTCGTATTGCGACATTGTTTACTGGCCAGCCCTTACCAAACGTGATCAAGAGAGCCTTCAGAAAGTCCAAAATTGGTGTATCAGATTTAGCTACAACCTAAGAAAATATGACCACATCAGCAATTCATATGTGCGATCCAAATGGCTGAAATTGAATGAGCGATTTAAACTCCACTTGTCTTGTTTGATATATAAAATCAACAAAAGTAAATCCCTAGATACTTATTTACGAAGCTAGTGAAAGGGTCGGATATTCACGATCGCTCAACTCGGACTTCCTGTCTGTACACTGTACCCGCACACAAAACTGCAAAACTGCAATATTCCAAAGATCATTTTCCTACAACGCTATTAAAATATTTAATCTTCTTCCCTTTGATATGAAGCTATCGTCCTCTGTCAGTTCCTTCAGAAAACATGTCAAAGCTCACCTCTACAATTAAGTTCGATCTTCTCAAGCCATTGTTAATGTTATTATCTTTCACGGTATTAATTTTTCCTTTCTTTGTAAATTATTATCATTGTGTTTGAAATTGCTGCTAAATTGGGGGGGTTATGTGGAAGAGCAGCTATGCTGAACATCGCCTCCCCAAATGATTCAGTGTTTATGTGATATTAATTTGAAGAAAAAATAAAGGATATTATTAATTGTCAATTATAAAGAATCACGAGTGTTCCCGGATACATGTATCGAAGTAACATTGATGAAATAGACAAAATTAAAATATCCTAGGGAATTTTATCTGTCATATTGAAAAACGTACTAGCGTGAAATTCCCTAGAATATTTTATTTTTGACAATATCATCATTGGTACTTTGATTCGCATATCCGGGAACATCTAGGAATCCTTATAATTAAAAGTTGTATCCATTCCAACCCTGAACCATGTCAGAAAAGGCCTGGAAAATGTCAGAGGTTTCCACCAGAAAATCATTTGTGGCAACACTGTATTATGAACATTAAAATAACAAAAAACGTATTTTTTTAAATTTTTGTGCTTATGAAATAAAAACTGATGAACCTGTTTGCTTCAATGAAAGGAATTGTAGATAATTGAAATACAAACAAAATTGAATGTTTTACTACCCGATCAGATCATTAGTAACGGAGGAAAACCGGAAAACCGGAAAATTTTGCCATTTTTCAAAAATATCATTCAACTTTGCCATTTTTCAAGAAATAGGGTTAGCCATTCTCATGAAAGTATTGAATTATGTGTACTTTATGTGTGCCCAAAAAAGGCGCTGTCAAATCGTTAGTTATGGCACAATTGCAATTTGATTTTTTTTGCACTATCTTGCAGAGTGCCTGGATGCTCTAGTGATTTCATTTTCCCAAACAGATTTTGAAAGTAGAAGTATAGTACCACGAAACGCATATTCTCACTTTTCGCTAAAATGCTGCAAACATGACTGAAAACGGCCAGGCTGGTGGAAGCGGTCGAGTGGTAGGAGAGAGTGGGAGATGAGGGAAAGCGTATTATCACGAAACCTGTTCATTAGAACAATGCCCCTCATCTCCTGGACTCTCCTACCACTCGGCAGCTAACGAGATCTAGGCCGTTTTCAGTCATGTTTGTATGCATTTTTCACCAATTCCGCACCATTGTAGCGCAAAATGAGAATAAACGTGGTGTAGTACTATACTTCTACTTTCATAGTCTGTTTGAGAAATTGAAATCGGGCTATCACTACAGCATCAGCACCATTAAATTGGAATTGTGCCAAAACTGACTGTTTTGTGCACACGTAAATTACACATAATTCAATAATTTCATGGGAAAGGTCAACCCTATTTCTTGAAAAATGGCGGAGTTATACATTTTTTAAAGAATTGCAAAATTTTCTGGTTTTTTCCGGTTTTCCTCCGTGTTATTTATTTCAGTTATCTACAATTATTCTCATTGAAGCATCCAGATTGCTCTATTAGTTTTCATTTTTCAAAATAATTTTAACAGAATATAACTACGGACTGTCTTCCATGTGATTCGGTTTCCTACTAGTATTTTTGTTAAAAACTCACTAATTTTATGCTCCATTGTTTGGTGTAAACAGGAAGTATCCAGTTCACATCTGTACCTAATACCTAATACTAACAATAGCAAGAATTGCCAAGACTGCTGTCTTAGCATAATAGTAAATATTGTTGTACAAACTGTAATACGCTGATGAAGGATTTATCACCTTCGATTTGTGAGAGAGGGGTTTTTGATTATGAAGGACTAGTTAGTGTGATAGCTGACTCCCGATGTTGTGACACACTGCATGTAGCTAAAAAATGAATATAATTTTGTAAGTACCATTTATCATTGATTTCAATTATACCCTTCCTCTCCAAATATTTCACCAAGTGGAAAATATGAGGCAAAAATCTGACAGAAAACAACTACCTCCCTGGCTAATGCCACGACGGATATTGAACTACATCTGACAGATATTTGTGCAACGTCCTTTCAAGAAGACTCAATTGCAAGTGCTTATTGTAAATAAACAAATGGTTATCCTTCATTCGGCTCAGATGACCACCTGAAGACATGTTTCGAAGTTATTACCTCTGATCAGTGCAAGGGTAGGTCCGACAACTTTTAGTTGTCTTGTCCCTGCCCAATGAATTTTAATCTATTGTTTATCCAATAATTTCCTACGGATGAATCAGCGACTTACAGTAAAGTCAGTCGCAGCGCCACCTGCCAGGAAAATTAATAAGGACTACTCGAAAAAGCAAAGATTTCGGGAAGAGTGGATGAGAAAATTCGAACAAGTTCGAAGGTTTTTGCCGGAGGGAAGAAATAGATGAATTAAATCGACAAAGTCGAAGAAAACAAATACTTCCCTGGTTAATACCAGGATATTGAACTACATCTGACAGATATTTGTGCAACTTTCTTCCAAGGAGACTCAATTGCAAGTGCTTATTGTAAATAAACAAAAAATTATCCTTCATTCGGCTCAGGATGACCACCTGAAGACATGTTTCGAGGTTCTTGCCTCTCATCAGTGCAATAGTAGATCTGACAACTTAGAGTTGTCTTGTCCCTGCCTATGATGCCTAAAAACCCTGTTGTGTTGAGTGATTCGATGTTGTTCAGATTTTTCAGAAGACAAATATACTGCTTCTTTAGTCGGTTCCAGAGATGGCGCCCTTATAGAATTTTAGTCTTGTCAATATTCCAGGGATATGGTGATTCATGTCTGTTATGGAATTTCAACAAACTTTAAATACAATTCAAAAGTGAATAATTGCGACGGAATCTAAATTTAATAGTGCAATTTCCTTATATTGACGTCTATTATTAATGTGTTTCTTCATTTTGCTGTATATTTTCTTAGACATTCATCCGATAATAATTTAATGTTTTGAATTAACTCAGCATTTACTTGATGAATAGTAATTGTACAAACTACACTGAAAACGATTCGATTGCCACAAACTTTATTTAAGGTTCATATAAAGTCAAATATTTCGCGTTTCTGAACTGTAAGATGGCACTGACAAAATATTTTTTCATAACATAGTGACAGCAATATCTACCGAATATCCAACAGTCAACCCTACTGCTAATGCATTGTTGCCAAATCTCAACATTATTCGGAGTACTGCGAAATAGCTCACCGGATTATTAATTATTATCTGGTATTAATTGTGTTAATGTAGTTCAATGCATTATGTAGCTATATTGTCAAGGGGGTTGTGAGAGAAGAGGAGAGCCACCATCTTCTCTATTCTATTATTCCTTTCATATTGAAGGGGAATAGTAACGATTGTATCCATACCTTCTCTACCGTTTGTAATTTGGTGGTTTATTTCATTGTTTTTTGGAATCATGAATTCATGGTTATGTTTTTGGGCCACGTTTTCTAGGTTTTTTTTTATTTTCTTCTCTTTTCCAGCTCAGTGGTCTACAAAATATTTCAGTTTTGCAGTATTTTCGTTTTTTTTGTGAATGTAGAGTTGATTAGCGACCCCTACAGATCCTTGTCAGTGAATTTAGTGAAACTAACAGGGCCTCTAGTATATTTTTGGGTCAAAACCTCGGGAAAATTTGGTGGAATTCGTAGTGCCTCCATAATTTTGTGGGGTGGAGACCTCGGGAATCTCGTTTTCCGAATACTATGGGCCTCTGCTGAGTCTTGTCTACGAATTTCGTTGAATTTGTAGTGTCTTCGCTCTTTTGACACGAAACTTTTCACTTACATACTTCTCCAATTGTGTCCAAGGACTCCAAGGCTTTAGGCGGACCAATCCAACATCCAACTGATGAACTGACGAACCCCTATCGACGTTACTTTCATTTTCGAAAAATTAAACAAATTACATCGGTTACCGCTGTCTAGAACTATTGGCAACGCTGTACAGTAAATATGACAGTGACAATAATTCTGTGCAATACCTTGTGGACAGTAGCAGAACCATTTTTGTCTTTAGGTTCATGTACTACAGAGGAATCATTTACTGGAGCGATTTACCGTTGTTTGTCTGACGTTTTGAAAATCATTATTGAAAATATAAATCGTTTGATTTTATGTCTGAAAAATAGTATGAATAGTTCGTCAATGTTCAATCTTCTAAATTTCATATAAATATCACTTGCAAAAGCGATTCTTCTCAACTGTCTTTGATTTTATAACGAGATTTTCAGATTTTTTTTTAAATTGTGAGGGAACGTTTTGAAGTTGAAAATTCTGAAAAAAATCGTGATTATCTTTTACTTTGACATTGATATGTCATGATATTTGAAATGGAATCTGATGAATGGTTTTTGGGAAAACTTGAAAAAACCTCTAAAAATAAGGTTTTTATTTTTTTCCTAGAAAACTGTTCATCAGATTTTCTTCTACATCTCTAATTATTCAATTTAAATGCCAAAATGACTAGATTTTGTTCAGAATTTTTAATCTTTCCGTTAATTTTTTCATGGGTTTATATGAACCTTAATCAGGCAGTGAAGAAGCTAGTGTGTAGGCAATACATGACTGATTGAATAAAATTTGTGAATTTTTAATCGTTTCCTGTGTAGTTTGCACAATAATGATTTAATCATGCCGTTTTTGTATCATTTGTGGGCAATCCGGAGAGACGAACAAAATATTTATATCCAGTACCGAAAGTGAGTAGTTATTACCACCACATAATGAAGATTATCACATAGTATCTTGTATTCTTAGAAAACATTTTAATGAAAATCATGGCACGAATACAGGGTGTTTCAAATTCGTTCCTCACCATTGGGATCTCGGAAACTATAAGAGATACGAAGATGGTTAAATTGGGGCAAAGTTGCGCATTTACCTGACTAACAATGTGTCGTTGAGAAAGTTCTGAAATCCTGAGTATATCCGGAGATACCTGGAAAAAAACAGAAATTTCGGAAAATGTTTTTTTCTGGCTATATTTTTAGAAGTATTCAAAAATAAATTGCACTTCCACAACGCCACTTTTCCCTGCTACATAATGGTGTTTTCAGATTTGCTTAACGACTTTTTGTCTTCCGGCCACCATCATCAACTTTATTTTTTCTTATGGGCGCCACATTGGATTCTTTATGTTTTGAATAGAATCAGATTTTACCCTTTCAATGATGTATCATAATCATAAGTTCATAAGTTCTTTTTCGAAAAATTGGGGATATTGAAGAAATTAATTCTTATCATAATAGGCTTTGACTTTGATGTTTCTAAATTTGACTTTCAATTTGTTACACTCACTCAATGACATTTTGTTATTATACAAGTCATTGAATTTCTGGCGAAAAATGGCTTTCTCGAATGAAGAAAAAAGAGATATATTACAAATTTATTACAAATACGATAGAAAAAGTGTTTGGACATCGGAAATGTATTTAAACTTGTAACCCGAAGTGGAAGTGCAATTTATTTTAGAATCCTTCGAAAAATAAAGCCAGATAAAAGTAAAAAACCATTTTCCCAAATTTCTGTTTTTTCCGGATATCTCCGGATATACTCGGAATTTCAGAACTTCCTCAACGGCATATTATTAGTCAGGTAAATGCGCAACATTGCCTCAATTCAAACATCTTGAGGATCATCTTGAAGATCGAATTTGAAACACACTGTATATCACAATCACACACGGAATCCCGCCATTCCCGCTGATATTATTTTAGCACAAGATTGACAGGTTCTAATGGTGAATTTTCATGAAGCCTAAATTCAATTTTTCTAAATGAAATGCGTGGTTATTATTGTACTTAATTGCATGTTAGTGAAAAAGTTATATAAATAAGTCGAAAATGTAACAATTGAAACTGATTGGTGATAGTGATTCAGTAAATTCCAATAATTACGTTACTTTATTCATTTCATTCAACGGCAATACTTGAAAACTTCTGTTCTTTTAAAAGGACCCCGCACTAATCAATTGAGAAATGGATCCCTGTCGAATTGTCTGAAATTTGGATAGGTTGTAGTTTATACCCTTCTGATCAAAAGTCTCCATGGGCCCGAGTCCTAAAAATGGACAGTTTTTTAGGTACCGAAGGTCAAAAGTTGCCACTAGTGCAGATCTCTCACGCGATCGAATAAGAATTTGGATCTCTCACTTTGGGTGGTATATTCAACCGCTCTCGTCTGCGTGTGTCGATTTCACATTCGTCGGCATTTTCTTTTAAAAGTCATATTATTCAAAATAATGCGAGTATAAGAATCTTCAAAACATTAGCCTTTGTAGAAACTTGACATTTACTGATAATTCAGAAATTGTAATTATTCCTGTCAAAACTGAACAAAGTCATCGCCATTATACATGGTCAAAATCAAATGTGATCGCTTGGGAGATTCGCACAAGTTGCAACTTTTAACTTTCGAACCCTAAATAACTGTCCATTTTTAGGTATCGGGCCAATGGAGACTTTAGATCAGAAGGGTATAATCTACAACATTTTTAAATTTCAGCCAATTCGACAGGGATACATTTCCCATTTGATTTGTGCAGGGTCCTTTACCCTAACAAGAAAACCGACCGTGAAAGTACACAAAAATGTGAAATATTTGGGAAAAAGACCACGATTTCATTTGTTTTCTCCTAATCAAAAGCTGGTGAATTGTCTCCTTTTTATACCACAGTTTTGCAATAATGAGTCGACACACCAGGGTTTTTAGACATCTTATCCCTGCACAAGGGATTATAATCTATTGTTTATCTAATAATTTCCTACGGATGAAGCAGCGACTTACAGTAAAGTCAGTTGCAGCGCCACCCGCCAGGAAAATCAATAAGCACACCTCAAGACAGCAAAAGACTCCAGGAAGAGTGAATGCGAAAATTCGAACAAGTTCGAAGGTTTTTGCCGGAGAGTACAAATAAATGATATGAATGAAATCGACAAAGGCGTACCCTTTCTCTACAAATATTTCTCCAATCATAAAATTTGTTTGTTTCTTTTTTTCTTGTCTGTAAAGATTCAACAAAGATTGCATAATAATATAACCTTGTCATACATTCACATCAAAATCAGAAAAATTTCATTGAATGCTGACCTATTGAAAATGAACGAATCACAAGCTGTCCGACCTGGCCGACTACTGACATGTCCGTCTACTAGCAAAAATGCTCTTTTTTCATTCTACAGGGTGTTTCATAATAAATGCGCAGGACTTCCGGATGTGATAGCTCGTTCAAAAATATGAAAAAAAAGTTTCTATTAACTTACCCTCTAAAATTCAACATTTCCGAGATACAGGGTGTTGAAATTAAAAAAAAATATATAGTTTTTTGCGAATATCTCTGGAACCGTTTATCGCACAAAAAACAGATTTTGAATGCATTTTCTACTCATAATAAGCTATTATATTTTGAGCAGATTTTTTATTTTTTTAAATTCATAATTGGTGAAGATTTTGAAGGGGTAGTGGGTGTTTTTTTCTCCAACTTCTACGCCACTGGAAAAAGTATGATTTTGAGTCACCTACTTGAACCGCCAATGTTATCTACACAAAAAAGGTTCTCTTGGTCTAAGCTCTAAAGTTGAACGTTTTCAAGAAAAATTAACTTTCATGTTGAAAAACATGGTAAATTTTTTTTAAATAATTTTTTTCCTAATTATACAAAATTTAATTAAACCTTAGAACAAGTAACAAAACCAAACGTTGACTTCTCAATTGCAAAATGAAAAAAAAAAACAGTAACAATCATACTCAATTGAATTGTTGGAAATGTCCGCCGTTAGCTTCAATGCACGCAGCAATTTTTCGAGGAAAACACATTATTTAAACAACATGATAGTTAATTTTTCTTGAAAACGGTCAACTTTAGAGCTTATGACCAAGAATATCTCTTTTGTTTAGAAAACATTGGCGGTTCATATAGGAGGCTCATAACTGTACTTTTCCCAGTGGCGTAGATGTTGGAGAAAAAAACACCCACTACCCCTTCAAAATTTTCACCAATTATGAATTTGAAAAAATAAAAAATCCGCACAACACATAGCTTATTATGAATGGAAAATGCCTACGAAATCTTTTTTCTGTGCGATAAACGGTTCCAGAGATATTCACAAAAAACGATTATTTTTTACCCTGTATCTCGAAAATGGTGCATTTTAGAGGGTTAGCTATCACATCCTGAAGTCCTGCACATGTATTATCAAACACCCAGTTCCTGAAAATATCTATGAAGTTGAAGTAAAATTGTTTTATGAATAAACGTAAAGTCAAATACCTATACTCAATATATTGCCTGAAGAAAGTTCTAGCATGATTACTCCGATATTGAATTTTCCAGTGAAGTTTAAAATTTGGTTTTGCCAAAACTGTCCAACCACCGGCCAATCCCTGCCAATCCACCCTACCACTATGTAATGTAAAACATTATGATGCTGATACGAGTTTCGTAGTGAGATACTTTACCGTATTAGTTCGGTAAATAGGTACGGAATATATTTTTGTTTAAATTAGCATTATTCATTGTAATGTCTGAATTAGAATTCCCCTGTATAAAAAGATTGAAAGATAGGAACTGTCAACGAGTGAACTATTTGAATTCCTTCAACAGTTTAAACATTAAGTTCAGTTTAATCAATCGTTAGGGAAACAAGAACTGATTAATTTATTATAAATACCTATTATAGACCCAATGGTAATAATAATATGATTGCAATAAGAAGAGACGTATCTCCCTATATACAGTGAGCACGTAAAGGTTGGAACATATTCTATGACACTAAGGTAAACACGATTAAATTTCCACAGATTTATTGTCTTCGCGACATGTTTCGATACACTGTATCTTTTTCAAGCGAATGTAATACATTAAATTATTCTACCTTGAACATTACTTAAATACCCTTCTTAACAATTGAGGTAATTAGGAGCTACCTATGATAAAAATAAAATTGACAATACAATGTAGGTAGATACCTGGAAATCTCAAAACATATCTACTACTTAATTAGTTGAAAAGGTTCAATAAAGGGGAACTATTAAGGTCCAATTGATCATTTAGTAAACAATTCGAATTTTTCAATTTATTAATTTCCAAGAATTCTAAATAATTAAGTGTAATACCTTTATTTTCAACATGAAGGATTTCAAAGTTTTCATCGAAGTCATGGTCTTCTTCCAAAATATGATTGGCATATGTTGAATGTGTTTTATTATTTACATAATTCATACGGTGCTCACGTACACGGCTTTTGAATGGTCTACCAGTCTGGCCTACATATACTTTGGAACAAGAACCACAATTCAATTTATAAACTCCTGATTTTTTAGATTTTTGTGTTTTATCTTTATTATTTTTAATAAACCTTCCCAACGTGTTATCTGTTCTGAATGCTACTCTTAAATTTTGTTTTTTCAAAAATGACGCTATTTTTTCTGAAACGGGCCCTGAATAAGTTAATGTTCTGTAATTATTGTCAAGGTTCCTCATAGTGGGGTACACTTCTTGGATAGCCTTTCTATGTAATTTTTTAGCAAGAATATTCTCTATTAATTTGACTTGATATCCATTGTTAACTGCTATCTGTTTTATAATATTTAATTCTTTGCAGAAGTTTTGTTCAGAAAGAGGAATATTAACTAATCTATGTATCATACTGTGGTATGCTGATATTTTATGTATATATGGATGTATCGAATTATTATGAATGGTGATGTCAGTATGGGAAGGTTTATGAAAAATAGAAAAATGGTGTTTGTTGTTGGTTTTACCTATTGTCAGATCTAAAAAATTTAATGATTTTTCTACTTCTATTTCTATTGTGAATTTAATGTTTGGGTGAATAGTGTTAATATATTTATGAAAGGTGTCTAACTGTCTGTTGGTACCTTTAAAACAAACTATAATGTCATCCACATATCTGTACCAATACAAAAACTGTTGCGAGAGTGGGTGCTTGTGGATTATTCCTTCAAGGTTGTCCATGAAGATATCTGCCAGTAGCGGACTCAGCGGATTTCCCATGATCAAGCCTTCAAATGAAGAATATATTTTATTGTCAAATTGAAAGTAATTTTGTTCAAGACATATCGACAAAAGGTCTAATATCTCTTGTTTAATAACTGGGTTGACATGATTTCTATCTAGTAAACCTTCAACCAAGACTATGGTATCTTGAGGAGGTATACTAGGGAAAAGATTTTGAACGTCAAAAGAAATTAATTTCGCGTTATCGGTACAAATTTAGAATAGTTTGTTATTAAATGTATTAACTTTCTTGATAACTTAACTGATGATGCTGTTACGAATGATACTACTGGCCGGACAGGGTAGTTTTGTTTATGCAATTTTAACAGAGAATATAATTTCGGAGTTTGTGGATTCATCTAAATCAATTTTTAATGAAGCCGAGAAGTTCAGACTAACTCTTGAGAATAGCAGCGAAAAAATTATAGGCATAAGGGCCAAAGGGTACCAATGACGGCGTAAACTTGAGAATTTTTTTTTATTTAAGACGATTTTCTCTTATTGAAAATTGAAATTATGGAAGTTTACATCATGAATGTCCCATAAAAAGTGGCATAAGGTTTGCGGATGTCGAAGTGAGGTTAAGTGCCGGAATTGAATTTTTTATATGAAGGCCACGCGGCGACCGCTCAAATTTTTCATCATTCTGATCAGAATTTTCATATCTTTCACTGGTCTCAAAGGCATAAACGAGAAAATTGTCACCTGAAATCTGTCACCATCTCCCAGTCTAATATTTCCAACCTTCGTTAGATTATTCCAATATCATTATTTTCAGGGCTAATATAATAAGTGATATGATTATTACCGATAATTTTTTGGAATATCAATAAATTGCAATCCCAACGAGTCCGCAGGACGAGTTGTATTTTCTTGCATTGGGATTGCCAATGAATTGATATTCCAAAAAATTATAGGTTATTAATCATACCACGAATTATATTTAGGACAATATATCGATTTGAAAATTGTTGAATTGCATGGTAATTGATTCTTTATTTCTGGCCGTATTCAACGGAATACTCTTTTCCACTGCTTCATCTATGATACCAATAGCCATTTGTCCCCAACGATCGCTCATATTGATTAAGTCAAAACTAGTCAAAACACAAAGATTTGACGTTTATAATTTAAATCATTATTTTCACTTGACAGCTAGTAGTATGAGAGCTAGCAACGTTGAGAAAACAAGAATTTCAGTAAGGGCAGTTTATAGATATGTTACCTCTCTCTTTCTCCCGGACGTCATACGGGCCATCTGGCTGGCGGTAGAGGTTGCGTTCATCAGTGCGCACCGTTCCTATTCAGGTAAAATATTCATTCTTCAAATTAATTTAAGAAGGTTTCTTTTCTCATTATTATTTTAATTGAACTCTTTGACACATGAATCAATTATTTTTTTTTTTTTTTTTTTTTCTTTGGTGTTTTGGCATCGACTGCTATGGTCATTAGCCACGTGTTCTGGATAGGCCTTGTTACTAACTCCATGCGCCACCTCAGGAGCAGCACTGTTAATTGGAACGCAACAGTGAATCGTGCAGGACTCACCCCAGTTCAGCCACGAGATTTGAATAATTTAATCGGTCAAATTAAATTAAAAAATCCCAGCCGCAACTGGGGCTCGAACTCCGGACCTTTCGATCCAAAGTCGGACGCTCTAACCACTGCGCCACGCCCCGACATGAATCAATTATTATTATTATTATTATTATTATTATTATTATTATTATTATTATTATCGTTGTTTAAACTGTGCCAGACGCTAATTTTGATTGAAAAATAACTTATTTTTTCAAAATATTTTAATATGACTGAAATTTTTATATGACGATTTTTAAGTATCTACAAACCCAAAATTAATTTGCTAAACAAACACCTAAGGGAAAAAATAATTTGGTTGTTAAACTTCCAGCTAGACCGATTTGAAAGTGAAAAGTGATGTGGTATTATTATGAGAACAAAATGTACCACATTGTGCTCTGAGAATCATCATCAACTTCAGTTTTCAACATGATTCCACAGACCCCATAGAACATGATCCACTGTGAGGCTTATGTGCAGGCGCATCAGCCGACCGAAGCTGCAAACGGCTGTTGTGGTTTATCTCGCTTGCGCAACTAGCGCCTGACTGACTTTACTCTTCTAACATGCCCAATCATTTTTCACTTTCAAATCGGTCTGTCTGGAGGTTTAACAACCGAATTATTGTTTGGCAAATTAAATTTGGGTTTGTAGATACTTAAAAAACATCATATAAAAATTTCAGCCATACTTAAATATTTTGAATTATTTTTTGTATATTATTCAATTTTTTTCTTTATTTTGTTATTGGCGTCTGGCACAGTTTAAACAACGATAAAAATATCTGGCAATAATGTATTCATGTATCAAAAAGTTGAATGAAACTAATAAAAAAAAAGAAACCTTCTTGAAAAATCAATATATTACCTGTACAGGACAGGTACGATGCGCAGTGATGAACGCAACCTCTACCGCCAGCCAGATGGCCCGTATGACGTCCGGGAGAGTGAGAGATAACATTTCTAAAAACTGGCCGACCTGAAATGCTCTCTCGAAAACGTTGCTAGCTCTTAGACTATAGTAAAAAAAACTAAGCAGGTTCATCACCGTGAAAATACAGCGACAAGCTATATTTTCACTGTAATTCCGATTCTATTAGCTGAATTTCAAAATTTGAAATAGACTGATTGGTTGTTAAGCAAGGAGACATATTATCAGGAATATTAACTAAATTCAATTAAATAATTAACTTTATTGGTAGTAGGTAAAGTACTGTCCTATAGTCGTATCGTGAATTCAAATTCAGAAAATCGATGGGATATCACCACAATCCCTGCACGGGAAAAAATGATCCAAGTAAAGCGTTTTCCTGACTTTTTTTTTATTGTGGTAAAAAAATTAATACCTATAATAAAAGAATTAACGTTTCGTCCCTAAAAAAATTGGTATTCTGAACACACGAACTTGTAGCTATAATATTGTTTACATACAGTAAGTGCTTCGAACATTAGATAATTCACTTTGTATAATGTCAGGTCAACATTTTATTAGCGATGGAAAAGTGTATATTCATATTTATCTACTTTGTGTTTCTGAAAAGTATATTATCACAACAGAGACTCGTGTTACAGACATAATACAACAGTTTATTTGCAGTAGAGCTAGGTGTTCCTACGGTAATGGAACTGTTCACCTACTTGTTGATATGCGACAAATTCGGGATCAATCGGTAGTAACCGTTGCACTGATCATCAACGTTTTCGCAAAACTGGCCTCATTCCAATTCCAGCATTTGAGTTAGTAGTTGTATGTGGACGTGTTACATCGTGTGCCGGAATTATACTATTGTTACTGTTGTGAGTTGTGTGAATAGTGTTAGTTTGATTTGTGTATTTTACTTGTTGGTATGTAGAATGTGGATTTTGATCTAACATTTCTAGAGTATTGACATTTTGTGTATAATAGAATCAGGATAATTTTCTAAAATACTGAACAACAGTATTGTTTCAATAAAAATATTGAAAATTTACATATTTTTATTACACTTCTTCATTATCTTTTATTTTCAATTTTCAGAACGTTCCAATTCTACATTATGTTATGCATAACTTGGATTTGTTGTGATCATAATGAGGAAAGACATTAGCTTGCCTGCTTGTTCATTCATTCATACTGATGAATACAAACAGATTTAACAAAGTTCCGAAATTTTTAACGATGAAACAGGTTAAATGGCCAGAGGCGATGATTTGTTTAAAAGAACCGTCCAAATGCTTTATACTTCTTTACACATCAATTATTTATAGTGTACAAAAAAATATTGTCATAAAACTGCAATCGCTTTCTCCAGTTTTTCTTGAGTAGTGTATTTTGCTAGCCTGTATATGCCATGCAAGTACGTTTTCTCATAGTATAAATTCAATCATTGCTACACCTTGGTGCAACCGAAACTTTCATACCATTTTAAATTCAAGAATGAAACGAATGAATTGAAAATAAGGCTTTATAAAAAAACAAATGATTCTTCTTTGAAGAACTGATAACTCTAAACTGAGGGCAAGTGGAAAATTCAATTGAGTCCGTTGTATCCCAATATCAAAGATATACTACCCAAAAGTGAGTCAAGTAAAATAAAATAACTAGTATAATCAAAAAATGTTGCTGCAGTATAATACTGTATAGTAGCAACTAATATACTTTTTAGTAGATTTAAGTATATGAGTTATTTGAGAGTAAATCATTCTTCATCAATGATAAATTTACTTGTCACTAATAGTTATCAAACTGAGCACCTACTGCAAATAAAACGTAAATTGAGGCTTATGATACTTCTAGTAAAGTTTACTTCTAGTAAAGAGTTTAATATCGTTAGGTTACATTGCGTTCCTGAAATTACATCAATAATAAAGTGATCAAATTCAGGAATCTAATTTTTCTTGTGGCTAATAAAACGCGTACTTGTCCCATATAGTATGCAAATTTTCACGGTGGTATGCAAATTTTACTTGCCACTATTAAATTTTTGTTTAAGTGTGATATGTTGAACGACATCAACTTCTTCCCCTGTATACAACAATAAAAAAATTCATATTCTGTTGTTCGATATGTACAAAATCTAAAAGAGAAAATCACCGGCTATTCAGTGAATTCAAAACTATCAAAAATTACCTATCAGTGACAATTAATCAAATGTTGAAATTGTCTACCACCACTACAGTAGCGTTCATTCAATTTAGTATTATTTCAAGAAATTGGTTCCTCATATTAAGAATTGTTCTGTTCCACAGTTTGAAGTCAATGGAAGAACAAATTTTCACATTTCATTATAAAAATTGCATTCACATGGAAGAAACACGTATAAACTTTGAAAAACTGCAGAAAATCATACCGATATTATTGTAATTTCTATAATAAGGTCTTTGGGACAATACGCCAACGCAAAAAATACTGAGGAAAACCATAGATTTGATCATTGTAACTGCTTTGGATTGAAAACAAGCTCCTATATATACCGATCCGCTCAGTTCAGATTATTTTTTACCTATTGTCCGCTTTTCGAAAAAATAATGAAATGTTATAATCAGGTGATTATATCAGTTTTTCTCCAATTATTAGTCTCGTTAAAATATTTCTGTGAATTATTTTGAAATGCAAAAAATAATCCTTGAAAATAAAGCACAAAATACTTTGAAATGCGTAAGGACTGAGATAAGAAGCTGCAATTTCCTCATGGAAATTTATTCCGAGTGAAAAGTTTTCCAAAAATTTGAAACCTGCCAAAATTTGTCTGGATATAACAGATAAGTGAATTAATATACTCTATCTATCACTTCATTATAGAACTCTAAACAACGAAGAGAAATGGTTCTTTTTATCCCGGGGAGGACAACATATTTTCTTAATTTTTTCATGAGCAAGATTTTCTCTTTTACCTCGTCTGTTTGATTTTTTCAGAGGATTTATGAAAATCTTCTCATTTTAACGCCAAGGGCCTATTCGTAAAACACTTTTGCACCAGAATATGACAACTGATATATCTTTAAAAAATTGTAATAATAGATTAACCCATTAAACAGCGAGTACATGAAGGTTGGAAAAAATTCGCTAAGGTATTTGCAGGGCCAAAAAATCGCTTGGACACATCAATTTCAGTTTTAAAACGTGCTATTTTCGAAATAGAATTTTTTCGGGTGTGTCATAATTGTTATGACGTCATCGATTGTTTTATTGCAACTCTCATATTTGAAAGAGGACATTTTTCTGCCTACAATACATATAATTTCGTGATAATGGTCCATGAGAAGATTGAAGAAAAAAAATTTAACTACTGATAACTAATGATATAATAAAATAAAAACAGAAAAATCATCAAAATGATGAAATTAGATGTTCAAATTGTCTGCCATTCTCTTCTTGACAATATCCTAGGCGAATTTGAAATTCTCTTAGAACGTTTCTTATTGTTTCGGGTCCAATTATTCTAGTTTCGTCTTTAATTTTGTCTTTCAATTCTTCAAGATTGGTTGGTCTATTGAAATACACTTTGGATTTGAGATGAACCCATAAAAAACTAAAGAGGGTGAGGTCCGGAGATTTAGCTGGCCATTCTACTGTTGCGCGTCTACCAATCCATCTGCGTGAGAAAGTTTTATCCAAAAAATCACGCACTAATACAGTGGCGCCATCTTGTTGAAACCATACAGAGTTATCAGGTACGATGTAAAACGTTCTATTTTCAATGATATCAAGGTAGATATGAATGAGTACTCTTTTTTTCTTGAACCCTTTACCAGTCTCGAACTGATATCAATCTCGAAATATATACTAAAAATTGAGCATTCATCTGGGCATGATGGAATTCCACTTTTTATTATCAAGGCTTGTTTAGAAAATATTATTGAACCTCTGACTCACTTGAAGAATTTTTTCTTTCTGAAAGTTGGAAAAATTATTTCCACCTTTAAAAAGGCGTGTACAACTACTACGAATAATTATCGTCTAATTATTGTAACATCAAGTTTCTTTAAAGTATTTGAGTATCCATTTCTCAACCAACTTATGACATTTTTATATAGATTCAATATCTTCACGGAAAATCAACAAGAATTTTTAGCCAACCGTTCTGCCATTAATGCTTTTTTTGAAAAGGTCATACATTTTATGGAGGCGAGTGCCCTGCTGTGATCTCAGCAAGGCATTCGACTGTGTCAATCATAATAGCCTAAAATAAAAACTATATAATTACAAATACGAGGTGTAATATCCAAGAAGCATGATATCCAGAAAATTTTTAGAAAATTTCATCCTGTCGACCCAAGATCTACTAGAATGTGGACCTTCAGAGAAGCAAAATTAAAAAAATTCGTCAATCCAACAAGAAATTGATGATAAATGTAATAAGTGCCAAAAAGAAATCTCGAAGGAAGTTTCAATTTCTTGTCATGGAGGTTGTGAAATGTCATTCCATATATCTTGTGTTGGGATTTCAAATATGCAGTTCAAAATAATATGCTCGTTGAAGGATATCATTAACTGGAATTGTGAAACATGTAAATCTAGAAGAATATCAAATGAAACTTTCTTCAATAAAAATACTAACAATCATTTAATGAAAAACATGGCTCTAATCCTTCAAATTGTTTACCACCTAGAACTTGATGTGAAAAATATAAATGAAAGTTTAAAATCAGCCCAAAATTGCAAACAAAATTACACTTATGCAATGGCTGTCAGTAATAGTAAAACAGACATATTAACGAAGCCATCTCAAGAAAGTTCTCAAGCGATTATAATAAAACCTAAAGATATGAAACAGAGTACTGAAGTGACAACCGAAATTGTCAAAAAAAAATCGATCCCAGAAAATCAAAAACACCTATAAAATATTTTAAAACAACAAAAAATGGCTATGTTGTATTGAAAAGTGAAAATAAAGAAAAAACTGAAAAATTATTCTCGATAGCAAAAGAAGAAATGGGAGAAAGTTTCCAAGTAGATTTGACTAAACAAAGAAAGCCTCGAATCGCCATTTTAGGAGTACAGAAAAGTTTCAACAGTAATGAAGAACTAATGACAGAACTAAGAGATTTGAACCACTGTGTTGATGAGAATGATGAGATTGATATTAAATTCTCCAGACAATCGAAATATTAAAAAAAATGGATTGTTTATTGCGAAACTACTGGAAATACATTCAAAAAGTTAGTAAATAGAGAAATAAATATTGGTTGGGGACAATGTAAAATTGTAGAAGATTTTAATATTCTCAAGTTTTACCGTTGTGGTTCCTTTGGTCATAAAACTTCGGCTTGCAAAAATCCTAAAGAAATTTGTAGTTTCTGTGCTGGAAATCATAATTTGAAACAATGCAAAGAAAATAATACTGCTAAATGTGTCAATTGTTTTTTCTCGAATGAAAAATACGGTTGTCATAAGAGTATAGATCATGCTAGTAACGATGTATTATGCCCCATCTGTTCCAAAAAAATCTGTATTGCTAGGGAAAATACTGATTATTCTACATAATGGATTACAACAATCTGAAAAAAACTCAAATACAACACTTTAGTAATTCCGGTGGGTTGAATATTTTACAATTGAATATTCGCAGCATTAATAAAAATTTTGATCAGTTTTTAATATTTTTGAAATCGCACAGATGAATGATATTTATTATGATGTAATTATTCTCTCTGAAACATGGAAAATTCTTGATATCAACTACTACAAGATAAAAAATTATACAAATTTTTACAACTCCTCAAGTCTTTGTCAAAATGATGGTTGTATTATATATATAAAAAGTGATCTTCTATCGAATATATCAATTATCGAGGCAGGAGGTTTTAAATTCATAAGAGCTATTTGTAATACGGAAACTTTATGTTTTGGAATAACATCAATTTATAGACCACCTTCAACAGATTTGAAAATATTTTTAGATAGTTTAGAACATACAATAAATTCTTATAGGGAAAAAATTGAAATATTCGCTGGCGACATCAATATAAATATCTTGAATGATGATGATTTTTACTCCAATAGGTATCTCAATATATTGAATTCACATTCTTTCAATTATTATTTGAATGAACCCACCAGGATATCTAATAATTCGAAAAGCTGTCTAGATCATATTTTTATTAAAAATTGTTTAACAGATATTGACATTGATTTTTCTGTTTTTGAAACCTTCATCACTGACCACTTTCCAACTTCCTGTCACATCAAGGTTGAAAAATTAAAACATTCCGAAACGAATGAAAATTTCAGAAACGTTGATTTTGAAAAACTAATAATTTGTTCAACAAACGAAGATTGGTCAGAGGTATATGAAAAAGTCGGTACCGAAAAAGCTTTCGATATATTTTTTGAAAAACTCTTGAATTATATAAATATTTCATCGCACATTCAAAAACTTCGCAAAAAATTTGTCAAACTGAAACCGTGGATTACAACTGGATTGATAATATCGATCAAAAAGAGAGATAAACTTGCTAAATTAGTCACAAAAAATAAACATGATTTTGCTCTACAGGGTACTTACAAGAAATATAGAAATTTCCTGAATAAACTCATTAAGTTCACTAAAGAAAATTATTACAAAAACAAATTGAATGAAACCGGTGGTGACATAAAAAAAGTTTGGAAAGTGGTTAATGAAGCAACAGGGCGGACAAAAACTAAAATTGGTATTAAAGAAATATACAATGAGAATAATCATATTATAAAAAATGATCAAGAAATTTCAGATATCTTTGTTGATCACTTCACAAATATTGGTCCCAAATTAGCTGAAGATATAGATATTCCAGACAACTACATATCGTTAGTTCCATACTACAATCCAGGAAGTATTTTTTTGAAACCTTTTACAGAAAATGAAATCATAAATTTTACAAAAAAATTGAAAATTGACTCATCTGCAAGACCAGATCAGATAAATAATAGAATACTGAAATCTATCATTAGCCAAATTTCACAAGTTTTAACATTTTTATTCAATTTGAGTATTAAATCTGGTGTTTTTCCTAAAATTTTAAAAAAATCTAACATTGTTCCAATTCATAAAGGAGATGATAAAAGAAATTGTAATAACTATAGGCCCATATCTTTGATCAATACAATCGGTAAGCTTCTCGAAAAATGCCTTAAAACACGCATTTATGATTTCTTAGAAGAAAATAAAATTCTTTTTTCATCACAGTATGGGTTTCGAGAAAATATGAGTACTGATGATGCAATATTTCAAGTTACTCACCGAATAAGTAAAAATTTAGATGACAATAAAAACACTATTGGTATATTTTTGGATCTAAGGAAAGCATTCGATACTGTTTCACATAATAAATTGTTAACAAAGCCATCTCATTATGGCATCAGAGGAGTATGCCATGATCTCTTCAAAAGTTATTTAACAGACGGACAACAAATTGTTAAAGTAGGTACTACTACCAGCCACATCAGAAACATGACTTGCGGAGTTCCTCAAGGAACAGTACTAGGACCATTACTCTTTCTTATATATGTTAACGAAATTTTAAAAACAAATATTTCGAGTACAATAATTTCCTATGCTGATGATACAGTTTTAATTGTCAGTGGTAACTCATGGGAAGAAACAGTAACGAATGCTGAAATTTATATTTCTATTTTGAAAAATAACTTTGATTATGATCTTTTAACACTAAATTTGAAGAAAACTAATTTTATTACATTTTCCTGCAATGAGATAAATCAGCCTAAAAATATAAATAAAATTGTAATTCATAAATCCAAATGCATACTAGAGAAACTTGAACATTGTGATAAATTTAAATGTAAGTGTCAAGAAGGAATAGAAAAAATTGAATATACAAAATATCTTGGAATATATATAAACAAAAATCTGAAATGGAATACTCACATATCAATACTAACCAAAAAATTGGGACAGACATTATGTAAATTTCGATTACTCAAAAACATAGTTAGTCGTAAACTTTTGATTATTTTTTATTATTCTTTGTTTGAATACATTATGTCATACGGAGTGATTGCATGGGGAGGGACTTACACAAATACTCTGAAATCGGTAACTAGTCTTCAAAAATATGTTCTAAAAATTATGTTCAATAAACCATTTGATTTCCCGTCGAAATTGTTGTTTCACCAGTACAAAATTCTAACTATAAGAGAACTGTTTTATAAAAAATCCTGTACTTTCCTCAAAAATCATAGTTCAATATTAACAACATCAACCCATTACCATAATACTAGATCAAAATCTAACAAAAATCTCCAGTCACAAACATTTTCACACACTATATTACAACAACATGCCATAAATATAGGATGCAGAGTATTGAATTTGGTTCCAGTGAACATAAAGAAACTGTGTAAAAAAACTTTCGCCAAACGTATAAAAGATTGGATTCTTGAGAATATTGAAAATCTAGAAAAACATGTAGCTTTTAAATGAATTGTGATATTTTACTCATTTGTTAATATTTGTTATTTTATCTTTTTTGGAAAGATATTTTGTTATTGTTATTTTTTACATTTTTTATATTTATTTATAAATATTATATAATAATATATATATGATTACACACAGGTATCATAACCTATGTAATCATATATTGATTTTCTTGACCAATAATTTTAAATTTTCATATATTAATGTATTTAAGTTCAATAAATAAATAAATAAATAATAATAACATTAGAATGGATTTACTCATTTTTGGAACACCGTCATCAGTACGTATGTGTACCAAATATCCAATCTCAGACTGTTGGTTAAATCAATTCGAAGAGTGAATCCAATAATGTTGGTGTACCACAAGGTTCTGTTCTGGGGCCTATCTTACTCTTACTTCATTCTAACGATCTGGATAAATTTTGCTAGGTATTCACGTAACGATGTATGCAGACGACACTTCATTGATTATATCGCACAAAAACGAAATTCGTTTGCATCAAGAAACAGAAAAAGCCTTAGATCTGATGCAGGACTGGTGCAGTACCAATGATCTACATTTGAACGCCCAGAAAACACAAATTATAAGATTTCCCAATTATCAAAGAAAGTGCGATCCTGTCAGAATTCAGATGAATGATGATGTAACCATTGATAGTTTAGACGAAACCAATTCTCTTGGTCTTTTTATGAATAAACACATAAGTTGGAAATTTGTTGAAAACAATTTTAATTTTTTTTTTGTCAACAATGCACGAAGTAGATATGGAATATGTTTGTGGGGCACTCCACATTCTCTAAAGATGTTTTTTTAGTACAAAACAGAATATCAAGAATAATAGCTGATGTTCCTAGTACACATTCTTGTAGAGACATTTTCAAACAATTGAGAATATTGACTTTAGTATCTGTTTATATTTATGAATTGTCAATATTTTTTTTTAAAACAGACACAAATTCGTTCTCACTGGAGACTTTCACTCCGGTAACACACGTCAAAAAAAATTACCATATTCCATTCACAACATATAAGGTTTGAGGTAATTCACCTACAATTATGGGTTTGTCAGTTTTCAATCATCTACCTGAAAATATGGAAGAAGCCAACCAGAACCAGGGCCTACCAGAATCTCACCAAATTCTGAAAGTAAAATTGACTACGTCTGCTCCAATCTAACGGAAGAAAAGGTTACTTGCTCAGTCATGTCAGCGAACCTCTCTGATCATGAAGCTGTTCTCTGTGAAGTTAAGATTATGCATAACAACATCAATAATAAATTCAAATTTGGTAGATTATTCAATGAAGGCAATTATAAGAAATTTTACAATAATTGCCTGATTGCCAAGTGGGATATGGTGCTGTTGGCCGATGATCCCTTTCTTTATTAGCATATAGCATACTATCCAACTGCTTCGAAATTTCCTTTCCCATTCAAAAAATAAAAATGAAAAATAGAAACAAAAAAGTTTGGTTGACTAAAGGAATTCGTATTTCTGCTAGGAATTTCAGAAGTCTCCATCATATTAGAAAATACTACAAAAATGGATTTATTCATCACTTTTACATAACCTATAGAAGAATTTACAGAAATGTCATTGCGGCTGCAAAACGAATGTATTACCATAACAGAATTTCTAATAGCAATAACATATCCAGGGAAACCTGGCGAGTTGTGAATGATCTTCATGGAAAAAATCTTGTGTCCAATGATATTGCCTTAGATCCTAACGTCCTCAACGAATTTTATTGCTCCATAGCCGATAATCTGGTGGGAAAAATAGAAGTGGCACTAGATCCACTATTTTACATGAGTGGTAGTTTTGTTACTGACGCATTTGTTCTAGATGATACGGATTTGGTTGAGCTAATGGACACAATAAAACACATAAAAAATAAAACTGCCTGTGGTATGGATAATATTTCGATAAGTATCCTCGAGAATATGCCTATTTTCACTCTAGAACTTCTGGTCCATTTGATCAATGAGTCTTTTTCTAAAGGACTTTTTCCAAATTTTTTGAAAATTAGTGTCGTTATTCCTCTTCACAAGGGGGGAAATACTTCGGATCCTGCAAATTTTCATCCTATTTCCCTTATTCTGACTTTGGGAAAACTTTTTGAGAAACTGGTTAAAATCAGATTAATGAAGTTTTCATCCGCTCGAAAAGTTCTGAATCCCCAACAATTTGGTTTCCAACCACAGAAAAGTACAGGAGACGCTGTTTTCTCCTTTCTGAAAGAATTATACGGTAGAGTCAACCTCAAAGAGGTTTGCGCGGCAGTGTTTCGTGATCTATCGAAAGCTTTCGATTGTGTAAATCATGGAATACTCCTGCGCAAGCTCAACTATATGGCTTCAGAAATCAGAGCCTTAGTTGGATTGAATCCTATCTGAGTGAACGTACACAATTCGTCAGAACAAACACCAATTCACAAACTAGATCGGTCAAACAGGGCTCTGTACTGGGACCCATTCTTTCCTTATTGTATTTCAATGATTTGGCTGATCTCAATATTGATGGCAGTTTTACTATATTTGCAGACGACACGACCATCTTGTGGTATGCAGCCGACATCAACAGCCTACATTCCAGTATTATCAATGTATCAATACAGCGTAAAAAAGTGGTTCAACTCCAATTTGCTGTCGTTAAATATAGATAAACCGACGCTCCTATCATTTAAGTGTAATTTACCAGATATCCCTTTAAGTAACGAAGTTGTCATTGAGCCAAGGTATACAAATAAATTTCTTGGAATCCATCTGGATAACAACCTTAATTTTGGGAACCATGTGAAATCTTTGAATGGAAAACTAGCATCTGGGTGTTATGCTGTGCGAACGGTCTCAAGAGAACTGGGAACAGCCACTGCGAAGGTAGCCACGTTCTGATAGAATCACATATCAGATTTGGTATACCATTTTGGGGCATGTGCAGCCAACAAAATTTCTATAGTATATTTGTTCTACAAAAACGTGCAGTTCGATACCTCTGCAAAGTTGGACCCAGAGAATCTTGTAAACCACTGTTCGGTCAAATAAAAATCCTCACCCTTCCGTCATTATTCATGAAATCGGTGTGTCTAGTACACAAAAACAAATCTTCATACGATGCAAATGTGGGTATTACTCGCCAAAATAACAATTTGAGACTTCCAATTCCGTCTTCAAATATGACGAAGAACTCCCTGATCTATGGTGCAATTAAATTATATAATCTCCCTCCTACCTCCAAAGACATCGTTTCGCTTTCTAATTTTAGGAGATCTGTCAAAAGATTACTAGTTGATGAGGTGTTTTACAGTGTTCAAGATTTTCTTGAGAGAGATTGGAATAGGTAATATGTATATATTTGTAAAGACTTATTATATATTTGATTATTTGGTCCATTGAAAATTTTATTATATTTATTGTTTAATTGTTTTGATATATGATTGTTCCCTTTTGTTATTATTGTTCTGTTTTCGTAAATACGTATTTTTTATAATTGTGACAATGTTATAGTACCTGCTCCATACCATTTATTTTTATATATTTCATACCTTTTATTCAATTTTTTATATACAGAGTGATTCAAAATCGATGTAAATATTTCAAGGGCGTATTGCTGGGATCAAAATAAGACTTTTTCTTCAAACCAACATGTGTCCTAAAATGCACCCCCTCCGAGCTACAGCCCCTGTAAGTTAGGAATAAAACAAGATTATCTAAAACTGTGACTATAATAACGAATCGAATCTTCTGAAAATTGGCATGCCCCTATTTTTTTAGGCACTCTATTCTTTTTTTTCTTCAAAAATTATGTAAACCCAGTTTTGGAGGAGTTGGAGGGGGGTCCACACTTTTATTGGCCCAGTTTTTATGTTCAAAAAGAGAAACTCCGAATTCGAATAGTATAATATTATTTGCCATTAAAAAAACTAAGAATTAGGTCTCTTGCATTTTTGTCGTACAACCAACCGTTTGCCGGAAAATCGTAATCAACGAAAGGGGGTATTTTCACAATATCATACTAACAAAACATGTATTAGCTAATTTATTCAAAATTCGATGTGAATATTTCAAAAACGTATTGTTGGAATCAAAATAAGACTTTTTCTTCAAATCAACATGTGTCCTAAAATGCACCCCCTCCGAGCTACAGCCCCTGTAATTTAGGAAAAAAAACGAGATTATCTAAAACTGTGACGATAATAACGAATCGAATCTTCTGAAAATTGGCATACCCCTGTTTTTTAGGCACTCTATTCTTTTTTCGCTTCAAAAATTATGTAAACCCAGTTTTGGGGGAGTTGGAGGGGGGTCCACACCTTTATTGGCCCAATTTTTATGTTCAAAACGAGAAACTCGTAATTCGAATAGCATATTCTTATGGGCCACAAAAAAATCTAAGAATTCGGTCTCTTGCATTTTTGTCATACAACAAACCGTTTGCCAGAAAATCGTAATCAACGAAAGGGGGGTACTTTCACAAAATCAAACTAACAAAACATTTATTGAGTAATTAAATAATTAATAATCTCATAACAAATGTTGAAAATGTCCTCCCCTTGCTGCGATACAACTTTCCATTCTTCTTTGCATAGAACGTCGAACTCGTTCTAAAATCCCAGGAGTGGTTCTTATGTTTTGGAAAGCATCAATGATGCGTTGACAGAGAACCTCAACCGAATGCACGGGCCCAGCATCATAAACAGCACTTTTCACATATCCCCATAAAAAAAAAGTCTAATGGGGTGCAATCCGGGGAACGTGGCGGCCAAGCTATTGGACCAGCTCTACCAATCCAACGATTTGGAAAAATAAGATTCAAATGATGGCGTACTGTTAAACGGAAATGAGGGGGAGCACCATCATGCATGAACCACATGCGTAGACGAATGTTAAAAGGCACATTTTCCAATAAAACGGGCAAATCGTTTTGCAAAAAATCTATTTAAAACTATTGGAAAAAAGAAAGGACCAATAAGCTCATTTCCAACAATTCCTGCCCATACATTTAAACTGAACTGTTCCTGATGGCGGGATTGCCGTATTTCGTGCGGATTTTCCAGTGCCCAAACATGTACATTGTGATAATTCACCACACCATCTAGCGTAAACTGAGATTCGTCGGTGAAAAGGATCCGAGATAAAAAGTTACGATCCCTCGTGCACTTCCTGGATATCCACCTAGCGAACTGCAAACGCCGAGGAAAATCCCGTGGCAGCAAACCTTGAACACGTTAGACGTGATATGGATATAAGCTGAATTCGTGCAATACGCGCCACACAGTTGATTGGGAAATACCCAAATTTAAAGATATTTGTCTAGTACTTAACTAGGGATTTTCGTCGATCATATTTAAAATTTGTTCCTCTGTTACTGGGTGGCGAATTTCTTCCAGTTTGGAATTTGCCGTATTCACTGAGATGACGATGACAATTTGTAAATGTAAGCTGATCGGGGAGTCGGCAGTGAGGAAACGTAATACCGTATAATCTTTGGGTTCCAATGCGTTACCATCAGCCAGACCATAAACAAAATGAATGTCAGCAAGATGAGCGAAAGAGAATGGCACATTTTCCATTTTTAACTTAAAAAAATTTCTTGATCGCAATAACAAGTGTAATCAACCAGCTAAAATCTGACAACCAACAATAATTAGTGTTTAATGACATTACCGAGGTGATGAGAGGAATTTATAAACAGTTGCCTGTTTTTTTTTCTTGGTGTTTTGGCATCGACTGCTATGGTCATTAGCCATGTGTTCTGAGTAGGCCTTGTTACTAACCATACGCCACCTTAGGAGCAGCACTGTTAATTGGAATGCAACAGTGAATCGTGCAGAACTCACCCCAGTCGAGCCACGAGATTTTAATAATTTAATCGGTCAAATTAAATAAAAAAATCCCAGCCGCAACTGGGGCTCGAACTCCGGATCTTTCGACTCGAGAAACATTCATTTAACAGAAGACTTTAGATAATAACTATTAATGACCATAGCAATCGATGACAAAACACCAAAGAAAAAAATTACTACATAAGAATTTCTACCGGTCATTGTTTTGGAATAGAAAGTATAAAATAATCGCGCGTAGAAATTTTTATGTAGTACCTATTATCATTTTACAGTCTCCTGTGAAATAAATGTTCCGTGACATAGCTCGTGTTGCAGTATCAACGACGCTATGTTTTAAAAGTACTCGAAAGACATTCCAACAAGACAGAAGAGTTGAGTTTGCTTTTATACTTATTAGTGTACCTAAACTGCAACAAGTTTTTTCCTAATTATTGATAGGTAATCCTTTTTGAGGTCGACTTGAATAGTAAGAATGTTTTCTACAGCTATTTCAACAAATAGTGTATTTTTGTCTCAAAATCGGGATTATGCCATGATTACCATGCTGCGACGCCCATGGTTTGATTTGACAAAACGATAAATGAGTAGTAAACGGACGTAAATAAACATGATCACCAAGTTAAGAGTGAATATAACATGGAATTCCAACCTGGTCCCCGAGTGAATACGGATATATCCGACAATGCCCATTTTTAACATGATTCGGGGTGAGATGTTTATAAACAACTTCGGATATGTTGCTTCCAAGAAAGAGACAGAGAAGACAATGGTAGGAGCATTTTTTATCTGTTGTTAATTTTATTTTGTTGCTGCAGATATTTGTTTTCAATTTTGGAATCAATATTTTGTATGTTTATCTTTTTGATTCATTATCATCAAATGTGGTAATGTGTATGGCTGAATGACGTCATTTTCCAAAACCTTTGGCAGTGCTAAGCGAGTTTGTTGCTGACGCATTATTTGTAAATTATGCATCATGTATGTTCTGAGTGCCTTTCAAATATCTATGTCTGTACACTCAGCTTTGCTCAGCTTTGGCTCATGATTCATAAGTAAGCCATCAGCAGTCCATTTGTTGAAAAATTACGTCATTCGCCAATAGCGACGTTTTATTTCGATCATAAATGAATCTACTATTGAGATGGTATCAAATGAACTTCATGGGTGGTACTTACACTGCACTATTTGGAACCTTTGGTGTAGCAATGAATACAACAAAAAACTATTTTTCATACCTCAAAATGTGTTTCAATCACCAAGTGACCATTTTCCCTCAAATCGATATTCACGTGGTAGGTGATCAACAAAAAGAAACTTCTTTATGGAAGACTAACATCTTATTTAATGACTTGAAATAACATTTTTAGAAATGGCATAAAATTTCATATCGTATTAATTACTATGAGAGCATCCAATTACGGCTTCTTCGGGCAGTCTCCGAAGTCTATACATTTTCCGTTATGTCTAACATATTTCTTTTTACAGAAACATAATGATTCATCGCAGATATCCTGATCTTCGCCAAGTGACGAACAATCATCCCATTTGGATTCTCTGTTTTCACAGGTTAACTCCCGTCTACAAGATTCTTCTGGGCACGAATCAAGATCTTCTGTCCATTTATCACACCCTGGAGATAAAAATTTATATTCAGACTATTTTTGTTAGAAACAATGATACAGGGTGTTTCAAATTCGATCCTCACCATTGGGATTTCGGAAACTATGAGAGATACGAAGATGGTTGAATTGAGGCAAAGTTGCGCATTCACCTGACTAACAATATGTCGTTGAGAAAGTTCTGAAATTCCGAGTATATCCGGAGATATCCGGAAAAAACAGAAATTTCGGAATAGTTATTTTCCTAACAAGTGCGGAAAGTGATACTTCCCCGCACGCGACTGCCGTTGACCCGAACGACGCGAAGCGGAGTTCGGGCAAGCAGTCAAGGGCGGGAAAGACAATTTACGCATGAATTAGGAACATTATTTTTTCTACGATCGCATAAAGTTAGTTGGTGGTAACTGGCTGTTAAGAGTAACACTCGTAGATTGCAAAGTGCATGAAGATGACGGAGACGGCATTGGTTGCAAGTTGCCAGTACATGAAAGAATTTTATTCGAGATGGTTTTCTTCTGTTCTACGGAGTCCTCCAAATAACTCTCAGCAACAATGAAATGTACATTTAATAACGATAAATTGACATATTTTACTTTCCCGCACTAGTGCGGGAAAGCGAGTTTTCCCGCACTAGTGCGGGAAAGTGACACTTTCTAAACTAAAATGAGTGCGGGAAAGTGGGTAAAAACGCACGGTCGTAGAAAAAATGGTTTTCCTGGCTTTACTTTTCGAAGGATTCGAAAATAAGTTGCACTTCCACATTGCCACTTTTTCGCTGCTACATAATGGTGTTTTCATCAACTTTATTTTTTCTTAAAGGAGCTACATTGGATTCTTTCTGTTTTGAATAGAACCAGATTTTACCTTTTCAATGATGTATCATAAGTTATCATTCTTTTTCGAAAAATAGGATATATTGAAAAAAATTATCTCTTATCATAATAGGCTTTGACTTTGATGTTTCTAAATTTGACTCTCAATTTGTTATACTAAGTAACATTTTGTTATTGTACACGTCATTGAATTTTTGAAGAAAAATGGTTTTCAAGAATTATGGAAAAAGAGATATGATACAAATTTATTACAAATACGATAAGAAACATCGAACGACATCGAACTATGTTCATGTTATTGGATCAAAATCTCACGGAGTTTGGTTCATTTGAAAAGCCGAGGAAAAAATACGGAGACAGAATGGACCAGGAAACTGAAGAAAATTTGATAGATGAGGTATGTATGAGGTAAATTAGATATTGTGTCCTTTTCAATAAAAATTAATAATTTGCAGATAAACATGAACCTACACGTCAAATTTCCTCCGATATGAATATTTGTCATACAAGTGCTTGGAAACATCTCAAAAAAGCGGTTTAAAATGTTACAAAATACACATATCTCAAAAATTGCATCCAGGTGATCGCGGAAGGCGATTAGAAATTTGTAATTGGCTAATAAGAAGACCTGATTTTCCTGTTTTCCTGGAAAATGTAATTTGGATAGATGGAAGCATTTTTACATATTGTGGGATATTTAACCGGAATAACGAACACATTTGGAGCATAAACAACCCCAGGCAGTTCCGAGAAACTCGACCTCAAGTGCAATTTATTATTAACGTGTGGGCAGGAATTTACAGATAGAATTTTGCGTCCTCATTTATTTGACGGAATTCTGAATGGAGAAACCTATCACCAGTTTTTAATGTCGATTTTCGAAAACTATTTGGATAATCTATCTTCGGCTAACTATAACAACATCTGGTTTCAACAAGATGGTGCTCCACCGCACACTACCAGACGAGTATCTAATTACCTGACTGAATGGTTTGGTGATAAATGGATGGGGAATAATGGGCCGGAGAGGTGGCCAGCAAGGTCTCCATACTTAAATGTTATGGATACATTATTATGAGGTACACTGAAAGATAGAGTTTATGGTCAGAGGGAATATCAAAATATTGAGGACCTTCAACACAGCATTGTTAGAGAGTTCGGAAGATTGAGGAGAAGGGGAATTGATCGTACAGTGAATAATATTCGAAGAATGGCACAGTTGTGTTATCATGAACAAGGCCAGCATTTGCTATGATTTGCTTTTGTCTTTACATTTTAGTTAATTATTATCATTTGTTCAAAGTTCTATTTTCAGGGGTAATATAATAAGTGGTATGTATGATTATTACCGATAATTTTTTGGAATATTAATGAATTGCAATCCCAAAGCTGAAAATACAACGAGTCCGCAGGACGAGTTGTATTTTCTTGCATTGGGATTGCCAATGAATTGATATTCCAAAAAATTATAGGTTATTAATCATACCACGAATTATATTTAGGACGACAATATATCGATTTGAAAATTGTTGAATTGCCTGGTAATTGATTCTTTATTTCTGGCCGTATTCAACGGAATACTCTTTTCCACTGCTTCATCTATGATACCAATAGCCACTTGTCCCCAACGATCGCTCATATTGATTAAGAAATATAACTAGTCAAAACACAAAGATTTGACAATTATAATTTAAATCATCATTTTCACTTGACAGCTAGTAAAACAAAAACTAAGCAGGTTTATCACCGTAAAAATACAGCGACAAGCTATATTTTCACTGTAATTCCGATTCTATTGGCTGAATTTCAAAATTTGAAATAGACTGATTGGTTGTTATATTGTCACTGAAAGAGACACAATGTCTAATTTACCTCATACACACCTCATTTATCAAATTTTGATTGATGATTCTGTTTCCGTATATTTTCATTGGCTTTTCAAATGAACCAAACTCGGCGAGATTTTGATCTGATAACTTGAACGTAGTTCAATGTCTTTCGGGATTTAGTTTAAAAACATTTTCGATGTCCTAACACTGTTTCTATTGTATTTGTATAACTTGATGTACAATAACAGAATGTCATTGAGTGTAACAAATTGAAAGTCAAAGGACTCCTCAAACTCCTTATGGAATTTGGGTCCCGGTGGATATTTTTTAATTTTTGGTATAATGTAGTCCATGTAATTCTCAATCAATGTTACCATTGCACCAACCCAGGACAATGAACTGTTTTGCTGCTAGGGGGCGTTGAAATCACCACGTGCGCAGATTGGACTATTTATTTTTGAATTCGGTAACAATATTTTCACTTGTTTCATTGTTGCTAATGTTGCACACTATTGTTCTGTTTTATAAAAAAAAATCTTACCCCCTCCCTTCTTCCCCCAACTACTTTTACGAAACGCAAAAAAAATCTCATGTGCCTTTAAATGTAACGTCGAATGTTTATATATGCCTGAATAAGAGAAATAGCAGCTTTTTATGATAATCCCCCCTCCCCCCAAATGGCACAAAACGAAAAATATTCAGGCATATTTAAACATTCGACGATACATTCAAAGGCACTCGAGAAATATTTTTTTTTGCGTTTCGTATTAGGAGTTGGGGAAAGAAGGGGGGGTAAGAATTTTTTTTATAAAACAGCACAATATTGTGCAATAATAGCAACAATGAAACAAGTGAAAATATTGTTACCGGATTAAAAATTAAATAGTCTAATCTGCGCAACGGGTGATTTCAACGCCCCCTAGCAGCAAAACTGTTCATTTTTCTGGGTTGGCCCAATGGTAACATTGGTTGAGAATTACAAGGACTACATCATACCAGAAATTCAAAAAAATCCACCGGGACCCAAATTCCATAAGGCGTTTGCGAGGTCCTTTACAAACATCAAAGTCAAAGCCTATTATAGTAAGAATAAATTTTTTTCAGTATCTCCAACTTTTCAAGAAAGAATGATAACTTATGATACATCATTGAAAAGGTAAAATCTGGTTCTATTCAAAACAGAAAGAATCCAATGTAGCGCCCATAAGAAAAAATAAAATTGATGATGATGACAGGAAGACGAAACGCCAGATAGCAAATATGAAAACACAATTATGTAGCAGGGAAAAAGTGGCAATGTGGAAGTGCAATTTATTTTCGAATCCTTCGAAAAATAAAGCCAGAAAAAAATGAAAACCATTTTCCAAAATTTCTGTTTTTTTTCTGGATATCTCCGGTTATACTCGGAATTTCAGAACTTTCTCAACGGCATATTGTTAGTCAGGTATATGCGCAACTTCGTCTCAATTCAACCATCTTCGTATCTCTCATAGTTTCCGAGATCCCAATGGTGAGGATCGAATTTGAAATAGCCCAGAAAAGTGGCTTCAGTTTCTAAAAATAGCTCGAGAGCTGATTATTGTTTTAATCCCTTTTGGGGGTCCTGACTAACGGGTATATGAGTTTGCGACAGTTTCTAGGTTGTGCTTCAGATTTGAGAGCCCAAAAACCATGAAATTTTCGCACTTTTTTCAGTTTTTTACGTATAACTCGAAAAGTACGCAACCAATAAAAAGTGACAAACTTCCCTTTTTCAAAGAGCAATAAATTCCTCATCGAGTGGCGTTTGAGACATTGAAATCCGTTTAGCCGTTCAGACGCAATCGCCAGTCAAAGATAGGCAATTTTTCCAACTTCACGAAAAAGTTGACAATCCTAAACTTCTAACGCCTTTAGGTCGAAAATGACTGCTCCGATTGAAAAATATCATGGGATCAAAGTTGTAGACATTTAATTCTGAATCAGCAGCTTCTGGAATTTGAATTTCGCTCTATTCAGTGCTGAGATATGAATTTTTAACCAAAGAAAGTCGTGTCGCCAAATTTCCGCTAATGCAGACCAACGCAGGAAACTTCGTCTGAACACAAAACTTTTCATTTTCTACCATTTTTGCAAGTGAAAGTAGTTATAATCAACTCAATATAAACTCGAAACCATTTAAAGTAATTTAGGACTAATTGGATCACTCTATGTATTCATCTTTATTCACTGAGTTACTGATTTTTTAGGAGTAGTTTATCATAACGAGTGACATAATTAAGTTCGTTGGTTTTTTATAAAAAGGAAGTGTTCCTGAACGATGCCAAAAACAACGATTTCTGGCCAATGAAAACAACAAGAAACGCATAATTGCGAAGATCATAGAAAAGTTTATCGGTGCACGCATTCAAGTTAAACGGACCGTTAAGGATGCAGATACCATGATTGTGGCATTGCAGTGGAAAAATCAGGGCATGGAGGGAAAGTGTTCATCGTGGGGGAGGACACAGATTTAATGGTTTTGCTGACTGACCAAATATTACTCAACAGCGAAGATCAATCACAAATAATTGACAACATATTCCTAATGAAACTTGGGAAGACCAAACAGCAAACCGTGATCTACAGTCCTAAAAACAGCAAGCTATACGAAAATACAAAACGACACATCTTGTTTCTCCATGCCTTCAGCGGCTGTGACACAACTTCTTCGTCTATCATTGGCGGGCGATTGCGGCTGAACGACTACCGATTTCGATATTTTGAGAGCCATTCGATGATGAATTTATATTCTTCGATAAAGAATGCATCGATATTTTCTGTAAGATACGTACTTTTTGAGTTTTTAGCAAAAAAGTGTGAAAATTCCGCGATATTAGGCTCTCAAATCTGAAGCACAACCTAGAAACCGTCACAAACTCATATACACGTTATTCAGGACCTCCAAGAGGGATTGAAACAATATCCAGCTCTCGAGCAATTTTTAGAAGCTAGAGTAATAATTTGCCTGGGCTTTAAAGAGAAACATTCTCAATTGAAAATTGAATCATTACATGACTCCTCTGGAAATGGAAAAACTCTACGATAAAATTGAAGTTACTTTTTTGTAATATCTAACAGAAAACAACTACTTCCCCGGCAAAGGCCACGCTGGACATTGAACTAGATCTGATAGATATTGAGAAAGACCCTATATAACTTGCCTGGGCTATTATGACAACTATTGTAGCGCGGAAATGAACAAAATTAAAGAAAAATATAGAGGTTCCGTTGGAAGAAAATCATCTGGGATTTATCATTTAAAATATATAGCTCATGATTAAAAAAAGATAGATTATTAATCTCTTAAGGTTCTTTCAACAACATGAGATAGGTCAAAAGTGTAGAATATAAAATTCATTTAGAAGGTGAAAACACTTGACAGGACAAGAGTCTACATTTAGTAAACATACAGACATCGAGAAAAAAAATGTAAATTTTATGAACAATACGTGAATGGCTATAGTTTCTGAGTTGTACATAGCCATTTCCCTATTTCCAGTTTTGAAAGTAGTATGTGTTTAAAATCTCATTCATCGAACAAACATATTCATTACTTGCCATTTCTTCTGACTCTACAACACATCTTCGTATATGTCGAAGAATACCGGCTTTTGTGAAAAAAATACAAATACTTGATGTCAAATACATCAGAGATAAATATCTCAGTTGGCAACAATATCTGTACAAAAAGAACAGAAATTTTATTTATGTCATGAAACTCGCCACAAACTTGCACGGGCGCATGACACTTGTATGAAAACTTGCAAATGTAATGAGGCTTTAAGGAATAAATAGCATAATTAAAGAAATATTCTCTCAAGCAAGTCTTGAAATTTCTAGTACTAGTGCAGTAGTACTAGTGCACTAATGCTCTAGTAAACGAACATTTTAGGATTTGCCAGTGCATTGTTAATTGTTTTTTTATAAATTTACAGGTGTTGAAAAAATTACACAGTTGAGGATAATTGTCAATAATTTAATCAAACGAAAGGAGAAAACCGAAACACTCTTCTCATGTAAAAAAACTTTTAAAAAAATTAGAAAAATAAAGATTTCCTAAATACCAGTAAATGAACACTTCAACTCTGTTACTGAAATCAATGTGTTTTTTATCTCTTTTACTTCAAAAAAACCTCGGGGATTAACTTTTCTTGGCATAGCAGTTTTTTCCATTACATTATTTTTTTGAGTACCAAATTTTATCTACTTTTGCTGATCATTTCCGTAGACCTTTTTATTGCTTTTTTCATCGTTAGGACTTCAAACTCTTCATTTTGTTTTTTTGTTACTTGCTCAGGAAAATATCTGTTTTCTTACTACACTGTAACAAAATCACTGACTCCTATGTCGTCATTGGTTGTGTCACCATCCGAGGGCTCCCAGTGACTAACTACCTCAAAAAAATGGAAACGGGACTTGTGACTCCAAAAAGGGAACAAACTAACGACAACAATGGTCAACCTATATACATATTTTCAGGATAACGGTGTACATTTGACAAGAAAACCCAAGAAGCCACTATATCCATTATGCCTCGAAAGGCATATTAAAAAAAATCTAAAAAACAACAGATCATTCAAAATTTTTTTATTTTTTTGGCATTGGTTTTAACTTTCAGCCATACACAACAGATCATTCAAATATTTTTAAAAAATTCCTGAAAAAACCCAACATGACGTCTATAAATTGTTGTTATTTCCATCAACCGGCAGCACCCCTACGCGCAAGCCTGAGTCCTCAAAAGACTATGGCTAGGGAAGCTAGGGGAAACGTACCCCTTACCTTTCAACGTGTGATGCCATGCACGAGATCGGTGACCATGCTGGGAAACCCACTACCCTAATGACTAAAGTGAAATCTCATGCACAAGATTATAAATCTTATCAGACTTTTACTGCTTAGTTTTTCTTGGGACTTTTGTTTGAGAGGTCAGCTATTATCTCACTCTTTCTCTTCTCTGCAGTCTTGCTAAGCTGCTCTTTTTGTCATTGGCTTCTGTTACGATTGGCATTTATCCCCTCAAACCTTAACTCATCGATAATTCTTTGCTCATAGAGACTTTTCTGAGCCTTCTAGTTGCCTCTTTAATCATGTTGTTATAGAGATCGGCTTTTCATTTTCGTCTTCTCTTAAGATTATTCACTAGCTTCGCCTCGTCTTCTTTTATTATCCACTTCTTGAGCTCCATTTGCCGATTTTTTTTTCATCTCTTCCATTTTCCGGCAATTTTCTTGTTTTTTTCTTCCACTTCCTTCTTTTTCTGTCTTCCAGATGACCATCCATCTAGATGATCATCCAGATACACACTGTATGCACGGCGTGCAAAGGTTTTTCGTAGAGCAGAGCCGGAGTACTGAGGGTATCAGGACAATTACCCCCTGGACAAAAAACCCCCGATTTAACCCCCTTGTATAAAATACACCGGTTCAATAAACCCACGGTATAAGTCTGGGGGTTTTTTATCTAGTGGGTATCTAGGGGGTATTTGACCTACTACTCCAACTACCGGTACCTGCGCACATCTTGCTACTGTCTTGTATGGTTTTTGGGATAATCTTCGCATGCCATCAACCAAACATTCGCTATACGGGTTATCCCGAAACTGAATTATAGGGTCCGTACACGATGCAACAAATAGACAAGAGCCACCAAATATTGATCATTATAATATTTTTAGTATTCTACTTTTTGTTTAATTTGTATATATTAAGTTCCTAAAAAAATTAAAGTGAATACAACTGAAAAATAAAACTTTGAGTGATTCTGTATAATAGTAACCTAATATCACCCGATATCAAAATAAATTGATATTTACTTATTTTGCATGTCTATGAGCTTTTACGTTTGCCTGATTTTGTTCAAATTACATAAATATTATGTAATTATTAGTAACCCTGTATACGCAGTCTTAGAAGTTCTCTTTACAACTCTTGTCGACAATATTGACATTGCAATTATTATCCTTGTCTTTTTGTAACATAATAATCGCCACATTATTGATTTTCTAACGGTGAGTAACAACCCTCTCTCTGCATGTTTGACACCCTGTATCTCAGAAACAGTCCATTAGATCTCGTTCTGCCTATGGAGACATTTGATCAGGACATCATAAACTACATTATACTAAATTTTCAGCCAATTCGACATAATAACCGTGCGGGTTCCTTTATATTCATCTGTTAATTATTTTCTTGCTGAAGTTTGCTGGAACTGGTAATGGCTTTTTTCTTCTGCATCTGTTTTGATTTCACCTTTCCATACTGATTAGTGATGAATTACCAGCAAGTTGGAAAGCTAGGTTAGTTAGGTTGCGTCCTTTTTTTACGTTAAGAAATTCGATGGTCAGCCAGAAGAAAGAAGAGCGCCAGAGGCGTGTCTCTTTCTTCTTGTAATTCATTAAAAGATCTGCTCACTTTGCACTTTTTTTAACTAATTACCAGCAACTTGGAAAGCTAGGTTAAGTTGTGACCATTTCTTCACAGTAAGAAATTTGGTCCATGGCCGAAAACGTTGTAATTTGAAACGTATTTTCAAATCAATTTAATAAGACTGGCCTGTCTTATATTCATTTTTTTTTCTACTTGTTTATTTTTTTAGAATTGAGAATAAAATTTCTCGAAATCAAGTTAAATTGTGGAATTGTGTTTTGGTTTACCTTGTACCGGGTTCTTTTCATTCCGAGGTTTTTTGTTCGGATGGTTTTTTGAATCGGGAGCATTTTTTTCTACGGGGGTAATGTCCCAGGGGTTACTGTCGGGGGCTTTTGTTGGGGACTTTTGTCGAGGGGGTAATTTTCTTAGAAGAGAATTCTCGCTCTACAGGCATTTCTATGGGAAAGTGCGAGAGCTGCCTTGTCCAGGTTGGCCACATTAGGGTACTTGGGATCACCAGCATTCGTTTTCTTCCAAACAAATTGCACCCAGTACTTGTTCACACTGTTGTCTGCTTGTGACGCGAGTAGTTTGAAAACCTTTTTCTAACAACTTTAAAATGGTTGCGCAGATTATGACTTAGCACATCTTATTCAGCGCAGAACTAATCCTCATCAATTGTGAACAACGAAAAAAAAGGAAGGGCCATTTTACAAAAAAAGGGCATAAAAAGGATAAGTGCTCTGAAAAAGGACTAAACCCTTGAAAAGGGACCGACTGGGAGCCCTGCGGCGACATCTTTGCGTTGATTATAATCTTCCAAATTCTTGTTTTGATCGCATTCTTCCAAATGGTTATCTTTATCCTCATCTTCTGAGTTTTTCTATTGGAAATATTCAATATGGAATGATCTTTCAATGTTCTCTTATCAAGTTTTTCTTCGTAAGATCCTTGTTCTTCAGTTTTTTTAGATTTAATGCTTTTTTCTTCTATTTTACGTTTTCTAAACTCTGCCTTCTTCTTAATTAACATTTCCTTGTCATATTTCTCCTTAATTTTATCGTCGTGGTAATTTCTACGTTGCCGACGTCAAAACAAAGGGCATCTTGACGTTTGAGCCTCTTTTACTTTTCTTTTTCTTCTCATTTCGGGGCCACAGCAGGAACTTTTTCTAAAGATCTTCTTTAGAGCCCACAGCTCTTGTTCCAGGTACTATTCTAATGTCAGACAGCACTTGAAGTTTTGATAATTTCTTCAGTGTCATCTTGTAACACATTATAGTTTCTACAATAGACGCAATAGTGTTTTTTTTCTATTATTACAGTTAGTAACGTCTATATAACAGTTGTCTTCCTCAATATTTCTTTCATTGGTATCGTCTTCTATTGTATGGTCCTCATTTGACTGTTTTTCTTTCGTTTCATTCTCAAATGGTATATAGTTCCATTATATTCTGAATTTTTCTCATTGTTATGGTTGTCTTTGGTTTGGTTCTCATTTGACTGTTTTTCTTCTGTTTCATCTCCAAAAGGCATACATGTTCAATAATTTTCTAAATTTTTCCAATTGGTATCGACAAGGGTAATTTTCTAAAAAAATTCTTGTACGAGATAAATTTCCCGCAATTAATTCAAGCACGCAGGAGATTCGGTAAGAAAATTTCACACCAAAATATGTTAAATTAATGGTGATTTCATCTGACTTGGAGATTATGCATGACAAAACAAGTTATAACATCAGTGTGCCATGAAAGGTTTTTGTTGGTGTCTCTCAGAGAAAAGCAGAAAGCGCTTTGCTGGATGAAGCATGAAAGCGCTTTACAAGTCTACTAGATGGTCCAAATTACTGGCCACTGAATCGCTTCAAATAAATCCAGCGGAAAATAAAGCGCTTCATTTATCTGTAGCGGCTGGAAGACTTGTCAGCCGTCTATCACGTGAAGCGTTAAAGCGGCTGCAGTCACTGCATGCTCTTAGACGCACCCATTTTGACAGCTTTACCACTAACCAGAGCCTCAATAATTCAATATTTCTGGTTCGTTTCATATTGTTGTAAAAATGTTTTCAAGGTTTCAGAATAATAACATTGAGGAGAATACTTTATAATTAGATAAAAAATAATGGAAAACAACAAAAAATACATTATGCATAATGCGAAGAATGTGAGGTTAAGTCACCTATAATTGCAATACTTATCTTACCTATTGGAATGAAAAATGCAATTTGGAAGAAAACAAGAATGAGAAATCAATCAGCGTACTGCAAAGAAAGCGTCTGGAAATTTTAACCAAGTTTTCACAAAAAGATAAGTTCAATAAAATTGTTTCAAATGTTAAATTCACGTAGTCAAGTATAGGTAGACATTTGATTGATATAATTTTTTTATGCACTAGCGGGCGGTAAAGTACACTTTTCCTCCCGGTTCGCCGGGCGTAAAGTGGCACTTTACCGCCGGTGGGCGCATTATGGCCCGGCGGGCCGTAAAGTAGACAAAATTCTCAAATTGTCTATACTCACACATCATTTCATGCAATTCCTAATTAGCATCATTTTAGTTCAATAGAGCAATACTCTTTCTAACATTTGTTCATAATCATTGGCAATTTTTTCAATATAGCACTCAGCTACTATAGTTTCACATTCCTCATATTATGTTACCCTTAATTATTGTATGCATAACGTATGAAACGTGTAGACCATTGCAATTCAAGTCAGTATTTGTGACTCGCGCTACAAAACCGCTAGTGGATAAAATTTTGTATGTATCACGTGCATAAAATGCGTTTAAGGCCTTCGGCGTGTGATGGCCTTCGGCTTATGCCATCGGACCATCATCCACGCCGCAGGCCATAAACGCCTACTTTACGCCCTTGATACATAAATAACTATATCGATGAACCTATTCATTGTTGAAATGCAAGGAGTCCTCAAAATATTTTTAGATTTATTCGAAATATCTAGTAAATACATATAATTATGAAATATTATCTCCTTTCAAATGAAAAATAAAATTCCATTCGTACATAAAAGTAAAATATCAACTATCGCACGTCAAATATTTGACAGAAAAATTTTCAATTATTATTTTCGTCCACGTTACCCTGGAGGATAAAAATTTCCGGAAATTTTTTGGGTTTCCATGGCAACTAAACAAAAACCAATTTTTTGATTGGCTAAAAAGAGAAAGTGGAATTTTGTCTATAAAAAGCAATTGAAAGCATTCACTTAGGGTTGTTCGTTGTTGCCCCATTGGGCCCATTTGGGCGCGGACAACTGGGTGCGAGTCAACTCTGGTCGCGGCCAACTGGACGCAGGAACAACTGGGCGCAAGGACAACTGGGCGCAGCGACAACTGGGCGCAAGGACTACCGGGCGCAGGGACAACTGGGCGCCAAAAACACAAAATTAATGATAATTCTTAATAATAATTCAAGTTCCAAGCTCTTGCGAGCTAGGTTAGTTCGGTCAGGTTAGATCAGACTAATAAAATACTACACTCAAAATGAATTTATGATAATAATTATGATTAGTAGATATTTTATTAAATTAAATTAAATTATTTGCAAATTTTCCTATTCGACCCTTAATAATGAGGTCCTGAAATTAAGAATTAGGAACAGGTATGATTCCTTATTGATGTTCTTCTTCGATTATTAATTTTGTGTTTAATTTTTTTGGAGCCCAGTCGTCCCTACGCCCGGTAGTCCTTGCGCCCAGTTGTCCTTGCGCCCAGTTGTCCCTGCGCCCAGTTGTTCCTGCGCCCAGTTGGCCGCGCCCAGTTGACTCGCGCCCAATTGGCCGCGCCCAAATGTCCTAAACCCGCCCCAGTCGATTGATAGTACGAACTGATTCCGTTTTAACACATGTATACGCACTTGCCCCCAATACTCTCAAGTATTGTGTTGCCACTTGCCTAAGAAGTTCAAAGAAATTATTTCAAAGTATTGAATCTGGAAATGAGTACATTTTTCAATAAATATGATGAGAAGATACCCAATATGCCGTAAAAAAATAATGGCTTCGAAAAGCAAATTTTTATTATTTTTTTTTTCAAATGACTTAATATGAACTAGTATAATTTTGTGTCGCACTTGCCCCAACTTACCTTAAATGAAAACTAGACAGAAAAATTCTGTATTTTCCGCACAAGTTCATATGATATATCCTCTGTGAAACAAGAAGAAATGAAAAAAAATTAACCTAGAAAATTTTTATATACAGGGCATTTTAATATTTTATGGAAATATTCGTCTCGTATATTCTTGAGTAACACTTCATAATACTCATAATATCTGTTCCTAGAAGTGGCCACATGGCACATACAGGGTGTTTCTTAAGTACGTGTAGAAACTTCAAGAGCATGTTGCTGACGTCGAAATAAGAAAAAAAGTTCCCATAAACACATGTCCGCAAGTTCTTCGTTTCTAAGATACAGAGTGTCAAAGTTTAATTATTATATTTGTTTCTTTGTGAATAAATGCCAAAATATTTGTGATATTCGATTGAAGTTTGGTATCTGGGATGATATTTCAATGACAAAATCAAATTTTGTGTTAATTGTGGAAAAACTAATTTCTAATTGAATTTATTTTGAATTAAAAAATCTTGTCATTCAAAGTCAGTTGCATCGATCATTTCAAATCTCAATTACTCGAAAACAGTTGCTCGCAGTGACCTCTACCAAGAATATATTTCTTACACAAACTAAATAATGAATATTCCCAGATACCAAACTTTACCCAAATACCAAAATTATTTAGAAATTATTCACAAAAAATAAAATAAGAATTTAACTTCGACACTCTGTATCTTAGAAACGAATAACTTGTGGACATATGTTTATAGGAACGTTTTTTCTTATTTTGATGTCAGCAATCGGTGCATTGAATTGATCAAATCGCTTTATCTGAAGCAACTGTAACGGATACAGTTATACTTTCAATCTACCCTGTAAATTTGAAAAATATACATATTTTTTGGGTTCAGCCGATCTTATTCAGTATATCCAACTCATAACCTTCAGTTTCGATACGGTCCGACTTATAACGTTGATGCTTCGTTCTGACATTTTTTCATTTTGTGTAACTCAGAAAAAGTCTTGATCTACCCTGTATTTGTATTCAAAAATGCTAAGAAAATATACTGTTGCACTGGCCAAGTTTGATACTATGGTGTACATCAAAAACTGATAATTCAGTGATATTACCCGCATTAAAGTTCAGTCAATAATGGTATGAAAGTGACATTTTACAACTTCAACACTCTGTATTTCGTAAAACACACAGAATTTTTGTGTCGAGTTAAACAACATATTGAAATTTTGTACAATTTGAACTAAAGACTTTTTGCATAAGAAGTGTGCGTGGTCCTTTGTTTCTCGTAATAAAAATTGTTCTGTCAATGGAAGAGCAAAATTTTCACACTTCATTATACAGTGAGCACGTAAAGGTTGAAACAAATTCGTTAAAAGCTTGATATGGCCATTAGGAAAAATCAGCTCAGACACGTCGATTTTATTTTTCAGTTGAGCATTTTTTGGTCTACTCAGATTCTTGATTACATCATCGCTGTTCGAGTTATGACGTCATTATAATTTTTTTTAATGGCATCACCCTATTTTGATAATAATTCCAAAAATAACGTATTTTTCTGTGAATGAATGTCATATTTTTTCTTATGTTAGATAACCGTATGTTAGAGAAATAAAAGATAATTCATTCATTATAATGTAATATTAAGTCTGTTAACGTAAACTTTTGACTAAAGGTATCTCCACAAAATAAAATCTCGTGGGGTTAGATTAGGAGATTTAGCTGGCCACTCTAAAAATCCTCGTCTGCGGGTAGGGGACTGCTATTATTATGATTTGCCGTGGCGCTTTGTGGCGACTTTCTGATTTTTGGTGGAGTATTCACTTTTCAGCTGCAGGAAAATCCGAAAAAAACTTACAACCCCACCGCGGGTGGTCGGTTGCTCACTTCGAGCAAATACCAGACGTCGGGATTGGCATCTAGGCAACTCACATCGCAATTGCTTTACAATAAGATATGAGTTCGCCTATCGATACCGATGTACTTGAAAATGTTTCCTCATACTTCTGATTTCGATCGCAGACGAGGATTTTTAGAGTGGCCAGCTAGATTTCCTGACCTAATCCCACTATACTTTTTTTTGTGGGCATACCCCAAGTCGAAAGTTTACGCTAACAGTCCTAATATTACATTATTATGAATGAAATATCTTTTATTTCTCGAACATACGGTTATCTAACATGAGAAAAAATATGACATCCATACACAGAAAAATGCGTTCTTTTTGGAAGTATTATCAAAATATGGTCATGCCATTTAAAAAAAATATATAATGACGTCATAACTTGAACAGCGATGACGTCATCAAAAACGTCATCGAAAAATGCGCAATTGAAAAAGAAAATCGACTTGTCTGAGCTTTTTCCCCCCAATTGCCATATCAAGCTTGTAATGAATTTGTTCCAACCTTTACGTGCTCACTGTATACATTGGTTTCACATGGAAGACACGTATAAACTTAAAAAAACTGCAATAAATCTTACCAACATCATTGTAATTTCTATAAAAAAGTCTTTGGGTCAAAACGCCCACGCAAAAAATACTGACGAAAACAATGGCTTTGAACATTGTAACTGCTATGAATTGTAATCGCGGTCCTATATATACCAATCCACTCAATTTAGATATTTTTTTTCCTATTGGGCGCTTTTCGAAAAAAATATTTAATTGTTGTAGTCAGCTGATTATATCAGTTTTTGTCTAATTATTTTAGTTTCGTTAAAATATTTATGTAAATGCAAAAGTAAACCTTGAAAATATAGCACGAAATACTTTGAAATTCGTAAATTATCGAAAGTTATCTTATACAGATAAAGAAAAATATCACTGGCTTATGACCTTCCCAATACGTTTAGTTGATAATTGCATACAGTATGAAACCTTCCTTTCCTGCTATATTAGGACCAATAAAGAACGTGTGCCTCGATAATACGTAGTTCCTAGATTTCGAGCCGGTAATGCCACTTTGGCATAGCAAACAACAACGGAGAATATCATATTGCTACTAATATGAATGTCAGTCTGAGAGACTTCATGTCTATCAGTCATGATCTAAAACTATTGAAGAATTTACGACACTGAAATTTTTTTATTTTGTTGGTTCGTGAAATTATCTCAATAAATACTACTCGTGCTCACAATACCATCGTCCATAGATATACTAATAAGTCTGGTAACTCCTTTGATGTGATCGAAAAATGCCGCTCTTTTTGTGAGCGGTCGTAAATCATGCGGACATCGTTGCGGCGATGCGAACTGTATATATACAGGGTGTCCGGTAAACCTTGTACAATATCGAAACTGGTGATAGACCAGGTCATTACTGATCAGAATATCGGAATTTCACCTTAGTAAAAATCTCACCGTTTTCGAGATAATGAGCATTTTTTTTATTTTTGGAAAATCACTACCTCACCTTGGATTTTTGTGTGCCATGTCTACAAATTGAGACCAATTCAAATATCTTTACTGCTGAAGATTACTGATGAGTGATGCTTTCAGATGTACAAAACAGTTTTTCAGAAATCGATAAAAAATTTCAAGAAATGAGGGTAAAATGACAGATTCGAGTTTCACCAAATTTTTTTAACAACAGTTTGACATTATTGTTTGAAAAAACCATAACCAAGTGGAAGTGGATATTCATCACAAAAGAATGCTCATTTTGTCCAGACTCTATCATGGTATAAAACATACGATAATTATTTTTGGAAGGGACTAGAATTTCGATTATATTAGAGTGTGATGTTATTCTGAGCTAAAATCAACTCCATTAGACTTTGTCAGTAATGCCTTTTATTTTCATCCTATTAAGATGAAATGATTAAATGATTGAGTATTAACGAATCAACTGCTTAGAAGCATTCAATGAGATGTTTGAATCAACATACACTATAAACCACAATAACAATTATTCAACATTGCACTGAATAATATTACAAAAAAAATGTTATTTTCCATCCACTCGTACGCAGAGACGACATCTTTTCAAGAAGAACCTTTTCAAATGCGTTATAGCAAAGAATATCTACAATAGTTCAGTATTGTAGATATTCTTTGGTTAAAGCCCCCAAATCAGCGATTGTCTGAGCGGCATTCTTATGCAATCGGAAATCGTTCTGCATTAAGCGCTGAATGTAGTGGATATGCGCATTATATAACGTGTGTACGGCATGACAAAGAAATAAATACCACTGAATGAGACAATAAATAAATAAAAAACTTCGACAAAAGTCACAAGTTGTTCAAACAAAATGTGACAGCCACCTACCAGATTTTTTCAATTATATTTACAGAAGATCCATTCATGCACAATGCTGTATTTTATTTTTTTATTAGGAAACTATTGCTGCAACGAATACAATACAGGAGTTAGAAAAGTTTTTAATTTTCGATAAGGATTCACCTCCTAAAAAATGTTGTACTTATTTGGTTACACTCTGTAAATCTGTCGGTATCTGAAACATCGTTGGAATCTGGATGTTGGACAATTGCGACATTTATTACATGAATTCGTATTAATCGGTGCCATGCCGGATAATCGCCATAACCCTTCGATAATTTTATTAGGCTTAATTACATGAAAAGTTAATTTTATTGATATACTATTTAATGCTACCAATCAGTCTATTCTTTAATATTAATAATCATTTCCATATTTTATCTTAATATAATCGAAATAAAACAATTTTTGGGCGTAAGTATAAAAGTGGACGGAAGCCTAGAATAAAACCACGCCTAATTCAATGGAAATCACTTCCTCCAAAAATAATCATAGTTTGTTTTATACCATGGTTGAGTCTGGACAAAATGAGTATTCTTTTGAAATGAATATCCACCACCAATTGGTTATGTTTCTTTCAGACAATAATGAAACTTCTTTTAAAAAAATTGATAAAACTCAAATCTGTCATTTTACCCTCATTTCTTGAAATTTTTTTTGACTTTCTGAAAAACTGTTCTGTACTTCTAAAAGCATCACTCATCATTATTCTTCAGCAGCAAATATATTTGAATTCGTCCCAATTTGTATCCATGGCACTCAAATATCCAAGGTTAGGTAGCGATTTTCCAGAAATTCTTAAAATGCCCATTATCTCGAAAACCTTGACCTAGAGAAATTATGAAAATACATCCAGGTGACTTGGCGCAACACCAAGAATGCTATTTCATGCCCAGCAGACAGTTTCCTGTCCTGTCAGTATATCATATTGGCAGCTCTTTAACTATGAAGGACTCGTGGTGTTACTAAGCAATTTGATCTCGTTGATTTCAGACAGAATTACCATCGATAGTATTGCGAGTACTCGTGGTATTACCCCCGATAATTTGGGTGCGTTGCGTTGTGCCCACATATAGTCACACCCACATTTCGTTGCACCCACATTTCGTTTTGCCCACATTTCGTTATGCCCACATTGCGTTGTACCCACAGCTTCCGAACATAGCTGAATCAAGCGCTGTTGCCAAATGCTGACATGCAATTCTCTAAAAGAATAATTGTGGGCCCAATGAGACATTTCGTTACACCCACATTCAATGAAGTTGCGTTTTGTCCAACTTTCGTTAGACCCACATCTAATCACACCCACATTGCGTTGTGCCCAAATTTAGTTACATCCACATGTCTCTGAAAAAATAATTGTGGGCCTAACGAAACATATCGTTGCACCCACATTTAATGAAATTGCTTTTTGCCCAAATTTCGTGGGGCCCAAATTTCGTTAGGCCCACATTTCGTTAGGCCCACATTTCATTAGGCCCACATCACAATGTTACTGTATGTTGATCAGGGACGCACGAGTAATTGAACAGTATAGACGACGTAAGTCCACGAGTTATACATCCAGAGATACCGAAGTGGAATAAAGACGTAATACTGATAATTTTCTCAGTTTCGTCCGTGATAACAGTGTAATTTAAAATACGTCATTTTTCATCACTTCTGAAAAAAGTCCTCAGCAGCTACAAAGAATTACTTCGACATACGTCTTTATTCCATACCCTACCAAACTAGACTTGATATGAGTTTAAGAACATATATTTGCTTACGTCTGTGTTATTACTGAAAAAACATGTAGCGAAATTCCTAGCCTGCCTTTGACGGTTGATATCGGAGGGCATGTTTTCTGTTTAGATTTGAGACGCAATTGTTTTTTTAGGACGCTGTGCAATTTAAAGAATAAGTAGTGAAAAAGTGGTTGTTCTTTGTCTATTGTGACTACATTCCCGAAATGAATCGGGGTCGTAAAATGCTTAATATGGTGCTAACAAAAAATAGTAAACCTGTTTCAGTAAATACTGATAATATACCCCCTGGTAAGGAAACATAACCCCAGTTGTTCAATTATGATTGTTCAAATGTATTTCTGATCAATTGATTTGACGTTTTTGATAGAAATCCAACCTTTTGTAGATTTTGAAAATGTTCAACCAGAGGAAAACAGTGATAGAAATTATACAAACTTACAACCTGTACAGTTAGAAAATTTTCCACTGGATATTACTGAAAATGACAAGCAATCAACTTCCACAGATGGAAACTTTTTCGTTGAAAATGGTAAGACGAATTTAGGTATTTTTTTTCATTCCATACCCATTATTTATAATTATATATAATGTATTAGAAATTTGCATTTATACATCATTCTAGGTGATGAACTACTATGAGATATCTATGACAAGTAGGGAAGAACCTTATTCTCCGGATATTTCCGAATATCTTCCTTCTGAACATGGAGAAGGTTTGTAGTATTTCATTTTTCATGGTTACTAGACAAACTTCTTATAACGATCAGTCGAAGTTATCTACTTTGTTTTATGGAATTTTGCAGCGTCTAATTTTTCGTTGATAAACAAAGATTCCAATGTATATTTATAGGTACTATTTGTATTTACATTACAATTAATGGTCCCTCTAGAATAATTATATCAGTTATTTACGTTATAAGTCCGGTAAATATATTTGTACAGTATGCGTAAGATGTTTCCGGACGAGGCGATTAGCCTAGTCTGGAATTTCAAAACGAGTACTGTAAAAGTTAACTGGACGTTGACATACAGCATATTTTTTCATTACCAAATTGTTGACTTTTTGAAGATGTTACGTTGCAAAAACCTGTCGGGTCCAGAAAAAAAATTTTACACGACTAGTCCGGTAAATTTTTTTACAGGAGTTTTCAAAAATTTCGCTGGACTAGTCCTGTAAAACTTTTTTACGGGATTAGTCCGGTAAAATTTTTCATTACGGTACTCAATACCATAAAAAGGTATTTACTATACTGAATCAATTATGTTAAAGTGTGTCTTACAAGAGAACATGACATATTTTTTTTACAGTGGCCTTACCGTCATATTCAAACCAAGAAATCCAAATAGCTATGGAAATCGATTCTAATGATACGCATGACTTGACTGCTGAGCAATCCCCGATTAAAAAGAAAAAAAGGAATTATCCAACAAAAAGTGACCCTGGGAGAAAAAGAATGCGACACAGAGAAAACTGGAGAGATCAAATTTCGAAAAAGAAGAAGAACACAAAAGATTTTTATATGCTTTTGGTGGACAATTATTACTTTCAAATTTCAAATTAAAACTGACTTTATTACAAATGTCTTGATTTCGCGAATTCCTTTATATTCTGAGGTGCGAACGTGCTTTGATCATTAGATCCATTATTGGGGCTTCACTAGCCTCCACAATTTTTTGTTTGTTCATAAAATAGAAAAATAATTCCTTTTTTCTCTTGAACGGACTCGACGACAGACTGGCATACTCCAAATCAGGTTCCTTCAGGACAATCGGTTTTCCAAGGATAGTGGCTATATCATCATCAACAATATCAGCCTTTGCAAGTTTTGATCCTTGCCAATATCATTTGGTGGACGTAACAGAGGGCTCTTCACTTCTACGGTGGATCCAAAATAAAAATGCAATGCAATGTTTACATCCTCCTGTAATAAGTAATGATTTGAAGTGAAAATAATAATCAATTTGTGTATATTAGTCACCTTGTGCTGCTACGCAATCAATCAATCAATCAATTCTTTATTGGTGTTAGGACACAAAAGTGTTTACACAAGTCAGTTGTACATAAAACAATTACAAAAATACAATATAGGTACAGAAAAGCTTTGAAAAAAAAAGAGATAAAATCGTACATTAAAATTCTGACAGACATTAAAATTAGGTTAAAATTTGTATAATTGAGTTGTTCTGAAATGTAAGAGTACCATTGAAAAACTCATTGACATCATAAAACGCATGTTGTAGAAGAAATTGTTTGAGTTTCAATTTGAAATTTTTTAATTCTAGTTCCTTGGCTTCCGCAGGGAGGGCGTTGTATAGCTTGGGTGCCCAATAGGAGATTCCAAGCAATCTGGAGAAACTATGGTCTATTCTTTTTCATCAATAACTACTTTGATTAAATAAGGTTTTTTTTTTAATTTTATGCTCAGGAGTAATCTTCCCCTGGACCGTAAAAAACGCTCCTTGACGTTTGAGTTCCACGTAACAAATTGCATTATCTCCATACGATTATTTTGCAGCACTGATATGAAATAGATAAATTAAATTAGAATAAAAATAAGTAAGTACCATACCAACTTTTTGGTTTTTTCATGCCGTACTTCAGCACTTATAAATTTCATATTATTAGCAAAAAAGTCAGTGATCATTTCGTTTGTTGCTTCAGGTAGATTATTAGAATTTGCCTTCTCAAATCCCAGAGTCAATCTATTAGACATTTGGATTACAAAATGTAATACAAATTCCAAAACACCTCACTGACAATTGCTTATAAATAAACAACAAAAGTTTTATATTTTGTGGTAGTCCAGAAGTCTCATTTTGCTGTCAATGTCAATGCTGTACCAAGGTTGCCATTTAACAGGAAAACTTTCAAGTTTAAATTACTTGAGTGTCCCGCCAAAAAATGAAAATATTGTTCTTTTGGCGAAAAGAGAAGAAAAAAAAATGTTTTTTTAAATTTTATTATATTTTAATGTTATCTTTCTTAGAAAATGTAATAAAAAAAATCGATGAGAAAGACCCACTTCCAGAACAAGAAAGGATTTTAGTGACATTTTTCAAGAAGGGGTGGGAGGAGAAAGAATATAAGTAGGTCATATTTCAATGATATTATTATCATCAGTACCTACTAAAAAATTGTTGAGATCGTTAGAGATCCTTATTTTTTGGTTTAAAGTTTATGAAATAATAATATAGCAGCATCACAGTACAAAGAAGAACAAGAAGAAAACAAGAATAAAAGTATCCACAAATCATATGATTGGCTGCCAAAGATACTTTTGCAAAAGTATCTTAAAATTTTCTGTTACTTTAGATCCGCCTCTGTGAAAATTGCAACTGAGTGGAACTGATCATCGGTAACATTATATATATTTACTCGGTCCAAGGCACACGACTTTCTCTTTCTGCTATACTGAAGTGATACCTTGGTACATAAAATTGCAATTCCTATCCTATCTTTGCTACAAATCCAACTTGAGAATCCTGAGATTGTTGACAACTTTATTTGATTAGAACTGACATTGACGATTCCACGGAATTCTGTAGGAATAAAACAATTGCAACATTTCTGTGACAATCAGTATCTGTTTGTAGTTAGAATCGAAGATGGCAAGTGCTTCCCGGCCTGGAAAGAAAATCGGAATCGTTGGCAGGTAGGTAAATCTAAAACAAACTTTGTTCCATTAGCATGTCCATCCATAACCACCTACAATTTTGTTGAACCGCAGTTAACATAGTTGTGACCTTTACATAACATCTTATTGGTATTATTGTTGCGACACTTCACATTATTATTGAGGTTAGGTATCAAGTAACAAACAATTTTGAGCAGTAGCGGGTTTAAAGTGTGGGCTTCGGGCTTGAAGTTATTTTTCGGAAGAGGGGACGTTAAAGAGTGAGGGAAGCCGTTGCCATTTGGCAGGGCGGATTTTTTACGCTACCCCTATAGGCTTGTGCCGAAACGAATTATTCTAAACGTTTAAAATAGGAAAAAAGTAACAGGTAAGGACTAGGTGGTCGTTTGAGGTTCCAAATTTAAACACGAAAACAGTCAAGTGAAATGGGGATGCAGTTTAGGGGTTGAAAATGGTTCTTCGCGATTTGCGGCGAAAAATGACCTCTAGCGAATCATTTTCAATAGGAATACTTTTGTTTCCAACACTTTTCGACATAATCTCAAATTATACGTCAAAATGGCGAAAACCCGATTTTTCAGTACTTATTTAATTTTTTTCTCTCGAATAAATGCTTTAATTTATATAAAAATTTGTAGGAATATGTCTCTAAGGGAGTTGAATGAGCATGATTCTTTCGCAATTCAGAAGGCGACTGGTTTTAGGTATATTTTCGAAAAAAATGCCCTTATCTTCCACGAACAATTGTTCTGGTGATTTTTTGGTATTTCGAATGTCTATAAGAGATCATATTATTTGTTGAATTGTCTACTTAAACCGCTTAAAATTGAGAAAAACCGACAAGTCTCTCTAAATCATGATTTTCTCAATACTTTCAATAGTTGTAGAAGAAAAGTAACTGATAAGGACCAGGTGGAGAATGTTGATGGGGTTCCAACTTTGAGGAAAAAAAATAGTGAAATGGGGATGAAGTTTAGGGGTTGAAAACGTTTTTTTGCAATTTGCGGCGGAACGTAACATCCTAACGAAATATGTTCGATGAAAAGTTGTATATAATAAAAAAATCGAAAACTTCTTTATTCAACACTTTTCAACATAATCTCAAACTAACCGTCAAATTGACAAAAAACGATTTTTTAGTATTTATTTTTTTATCGCGTATAAATGATTTAGTTCAGATGAGCATTTGTAGATGTCTTTTTTTTGTCGAATACGCATGATTTTGTCGCAAAGAGAAACTACTAGCTTTCAAGCTATTTACATTTTTCGAAAAAAAAAACTCTTATCATCCTCGAACAATTATCTTGATTTTTTTTGTATTACGAAGGTCTTTAAGTGACCATTGTAATTGTTGAAATGTCTACTTTAAAATGGACTACGTAAATAGGTGGTTTATTGATCGTTAAACCGCTTAAAATTGAAAAAAAGTCTGTCTGAATCATGATTATCTTAATATTTTCAATGGTTAGGTGACCAGTTTGAAGTAGACATTTCAACAATTGAAATTATCACTTATAGACCTTTGAAATACAAAAAACACCAAGATAATTGGTCGTGGAAGATAAGGGTACTTTTTTTCGAAAAATGTCTCCAACAAATGTGGAAAATTGTTAGATACAAAAGTTTTAGATTTTTTTATTATTTACAACTTTTACATTTAACATTTTCCGATAAAAGGTCACGTTTCGCCGCAAATTGCAAAAAGATGTTTTCAACCCCTAATCTGCGTCCCCATTTCACCACTTTGAATGTTTTCGTGTTTAATTTTTTTTCCTTAAAGTTGGACCCTCAACAATATTTTACATCTAGTCTTTGCCTGTTACTTTTTTCTTTATCACAAAAATTATAGGCACCAGTCTACTACCGTTCAAGAAATTTTCTTGAAGTGGTTTATGGAAGATTTTCAACTTGGACGGAAATCTCGAATTGAATAAATAACCGTGGGTTTTCAAAAATGATAATTTTGATTTCTCTATATGATAGATCATGGAAAAATAGTATGCTCTTCTGGAATTGAATAGGTATAAATTGAGAATAACGAAAACTACCTTCTGGAAAGATTCTTAGTCCATAAGGATTTTGAGTATGTCAAAATCCATGCTCATTCTCAAAATGAAATTTTGATAATCCTAAAGTCAATACGGAAGCAGAAAATATTTCAAAACCGAGAAAATTCGAGATTCGTTCTGTTAATTTTATTACAAGTCAAGAATTTGTTGATGAGGTACCAACTCTATTTTTTCATCCTCTAATGCTACTAGTGGCAAAGGGGCTTCTTTCTCGTCTGATGATGAACTTCAATTAATATTTTCACTTCGGAGGAGAAATTTGACAGATCCCCTCGCAGTTTTTGACGCGGCAATATGAATTCACAATCTGGTATCGCTCCTGAGACCACACCTTATGTTCCGTTTTCTGTGAAAATTATGGCATATTAACAAGATCTATAAAAAATAGGTTCGAAACAGGAAGATTTTTTTTCAACTACTTTTGGGCGTTAACATATTTGAAATATTTATTTCTAAATGTGGCTACTACATACAGGGTTGCCTATTAGTGCGAGGAATAGTCCAGGAATATCAGTTTTCACCTCGGAATGAGAGATAGTCAGCTATAAACTTGTATTAACCTTTATTTTGGCTCCCTAAAACTTGTCTCAAAAATCCATTTATCGTAGGGTGTCCGCGACTACAGATATTCCAAGGTCAAAGGTCAAAAAAATTGATTTTTTATACATTTATTGCAAATATCTCGTTTCCTATGGGTTTTATGCTATTTGTATTCATTATAAATGTTGTAGAATATTGAATTCTCTACAATTCTTCTCAATTTTTTTTTATATTGAATAATTTTCGAAATAGAGGGCAAAGCGCGCGCAGTGTTTAACTATTTAGAGTATCATTCGAGGTAAACCTGTAGTCCCGATTGAAAAACGCGGTGTACAGTTTATAAATTATTTATAAATATATAATCCTAAATAATGAAAAAAAAATTCTTCTTCTTCTTCTTGGCGGTTTGGCATCGACTGCTATGGTCATTAGCCATGTGTTCTGGATAGGCCTTGTTACTAACCCCATACGCCACTTTAGGAGCAGCACTGTTAATTTAAAAAAAAATAAAATTATTAACTATTCGCAGTTTTTGACGCGGCAATATGAATTCACAATCTGGTATCGCTCCTGAGACCATACCTTATGTTCCGTTTTCTGTGAAAATTATGGCATATTAACAAGATCTATAAAAAATAGGTTCGAAACAGGAAGATTTTTTTTCAACTACTTTTGGGCGTTAACATATTTGAAATATTTATTTCTAAATGTGGCTACTACATACAGGGTTGCCTATTAGTGCGAGGAATAGTCCAGGAATATCAGTTTTCACCTCGGAATGAGAGATAGTCAGCTATAAACTTGTATTAACCTTTATTTTGGCTCCCTAAAACTTGTCTCAAAAATCCATTTATCGTAGGGTGTCCGCGACTACAGATATTCCAAGGTCAAAGGTCAAAAAAATTGATTTTTTATACATTTATTGCAAATATCTCGTTTCCTATGGGTTTTATGCTATTTGTATTCATTATAAATGTTGTGGAATATTGAATTCTCTACAATTCTTCTCAATTTTTTTTTATATTGAATAATTTTCGAAATAGAGGGCAAAGCGCGCGCAGTGTTTAACTATTTTGAGTATCATTCGAGGTAAACCTGTAGTTCCGATTGAAAAACGCGGTGTACAGTTTATAAATTATTTATAAATATATAATCCTAAATAATGAAAAAAAAAATCTTCTTCTTCTTCTTGGCGGTTTGGCATCGACTGCTATGGTCATTAGCCATGTGTTCTGGATAGGCCTTGTTACTAACCCCATACGCCACTTTAGGAGCAGCACTGTTAATTTAAAAAAAAATAAAATTATCAACTATTACGTTATAATTAATAATTTTTTTCAATAATTCAGTATCTATTCATTCAATAACACTTACCTACTCGTGTAATTATAAAGTTATTAAGGAAAATACTTTAATTACATTTCAAGTAGAAAATCCGTAAACTAATAGATTCTTTCAAAACGTTAAAAATTATACCTGTGACCACGGACCTTTGTGGTTCGCGATGTGGATGCAGGAAAGCAGGGTTGCAGTGCTTTTTAGCTTGTTTGACCCGAAAATCCTGGAAGAATTGGAGATAAATGTCGTTGAAAACGAGAACACAGGGGAATTTGAAATTTTACAGCGACTGGAAGACGATGATGAAGAAGAAATTGAAATTAGAACTTGTAGTTCTTATTATTATTCAATTTTTTTAATTTCAACGTTCATAAATGTATGCAATGGTATTTGTCAATGAGAACATTAAATTAATATTCAATTATTTTCTTTTCTCCTTGTTGTTTTGTGACCTCACTGGTTATTAAATCCTGAATTTGGTTGGTATAAAAGTCGAAACGTCGGCAAAAGAATCATAGTGGTTTCAGTTATCTTGACCTTTTCCCAACCAAATTCAGTATTTTCTTTTCATCTAGTCAGGAAGTAATTAGTATAGATAAGATTAGAATTAAAAAATAATTAAATTATTTCCTTTAGTAACTTGATAATTACACGAGTAGGTAAGTGTTATTAAATTAATAGATACTGAAAAAAATTAGTAATCTTAACATAATGGTTAATAAAAAATGCAAATTATTTAGAATTATATAATTGTCAATAATTCATAAACTTTATACTACAGGTTGACCTCGAATAAAACTCTAAATAGTTAAACACTGTACGCGCTCTGCCCTCTATCTCGAAAATGGTTCGGAATATAAAAAATATGTTCAAACAAAACCTGTGAGAAATTTATTCGTCTACAATATGTATCGGAATACAAATAGCATAAAGCCAATAGCAAACGAGATATTTACATTAAATGTGTAAAAAATCGATTTCTTGACCTTTGACCTTGGAATATCTGTAGTCGCGGACACCCTATGACAAGCAGGTTTTGAGACAAGTTCTAGGCTGCCAAAATGAAGGTTTATACAAGTTTATAGCTGACTATCTCTCATTTCGAGATACTTGCCCTTATTTGACTAACGAAGCTGGGCTGGAAGTAGATTTACTGTCTTGTAACAAGTGCAAATAGAAGTTGCAGGAATATCACTTGTGCGACTTTATGAAATATTCAGAAAGCGGAATATTCCAAGAACACATTTTTTTTTGTTGAAAAGGGAACCATTCTCAATCGAAAATTGAACCAATCATGACTCCTCTGGAAATGGAAAAAACCTAAGATAAAAATGAAGTTACCTTTTCGTAATATCTAACAGTAAACAACTACTTCCCTGGCTAAAGCCAAGCTGGACGTTGAACTACATCTGATAGTAAGATATTGTGAAAAGAACCTAACTTGAAAGAAAAAATCTGAAATTGAAAATTTGCATTTTCATTTAGATAGTTGATTATTTCTCAAACGTCCAGTTTCCATTGGAGATTCATATACAGTGAGCATGTAACAAATACGTTAAACGCTTGATATGACCATTAGGGAAAATAAGCTCAGACACGTCGATTTCATTTTTCAATTGCGCATTCTTTGGTCCACTCATATTTTTGATGATTTCATCACTGTTCGAATTATGACATCATTATAATTATATTTGAATGGAATCACCCTATTTTGATAATACTTTAAAAAAGAATGCGTTTTTCTATGTATGGATGTCAATTTTTTTCTAAAGTTAGAGAACCATATATTTGAGAAATAAAAGATAGTTCATTCATAATAATGTAATATGAGGTCTGTTAACGTGAACTTCAACTCAAGGTATCTCCACAAAAAAAACTTGTGGGTTCAGATCAGGAGATCTAGCTGGCCACTCTAAAAATCCTCGTCTGCGATCGTAATCATCTTCATTAAGTTCATGAATTACCTTCACTTCATATGGGTGTCACATATTCTTTTTTAGTCATTTCAAAAATGACGTTTGACACATTGATTGCTCTAATCCAACTCGACGAATAGGCTTATCATAATTTTCTTGCAGTGATAATAATACTCCCTCGAAAACACTCGAAGTGTACCCAAAGGCATTGCCTGTGTGGGGAAAAGGACGGCTATTATTATTATTTGCTGGGGAGCTCCGGGGTGACTTACTGATTTTTGATGGAGTATTCACTTCTCAGCTGAAGGAAAACCCGGAAAAACCTACAGCACCACTCCGCCGGGTGGTCGGTTGCACTCTTCGAGCAAACACCAGACGTCGGGATTGGCATCTAGGCAACTCACATCGCACTTGTTTCACAACAAGGTATGAGGTAGCCTATCGATACCGATGTACTTGAGAAAAATTCCCTTATACTCCGTATTCAAACCAGGTCAGATGCAAGCGGAAGATTCAGCAGCTAACACATCGAACATACGTCCATTGCATCGAACCGCTGAGCTACCGGCCACTGCATAATAATACCTAAGTAATACATTCAATTGTTGATCTTCCGTAACGCCTGGATGACCATTCGTATAATTTATCACCGACATTGTCACTACTTCTACATTTTGCGACGAACGTTTAATAGGTCTATCGGGATATTTATTGTTAAACAAGTCACAAATCTCAGCTATGCGTTGATTTTCGCTCAAACGGGCCATGATGTCGATAACGTACCTTTACCACAATTATTTGATAGCCAACTACCTACTATTGTTAAGTCGAATATTAAAAACATATTTACAGTCAGTGTCAAGTTACATTGGAGCAATCAATGAGTCAAATGTCTGTTTTAAAATGACTGAAAAAAAATAAGCGGCACCCTTATAAAGTGAAAGTACAATTCATGAACTTAATGAAGGTAAATTCGATGGCAGACGAGGATTTTTAGAGTGGCCAGCTAGATCTCCTTATCTAATCCCTATAGATTTTTCTTATGAGGTCACCTCAAGTTAAAAGTTTACGCTAACAGACCTAATAAGACTTTATCATGAATGAAATATCTTTTAGTTCTCGAATAAACGGTTATGTAATATGAGACAAAATATGACATCCATAGATGCGTTCTTTTTGAAGGTATTCTCAAAATAGAGTATTGCCATTTGGAAAAAAATTATAATGACTTCATAATTCGAACGAAAATATAAGCGGACAAAAAAATGCGCAACTGAAAAAGAAAATCGAAGGGTCTAAGCTTTTTTTACCCAATGGCCATATCAAGCTTTCAACGAATTTGTTTCAACCTTTACGTGCTCACTGTATATGTAAATGAAATGAGAAAGTTATATAAAAGTTTCACTCACAGAAAATCGTTCATTTCATTAATACGTGAATTACATCTCATGTAGTTCAATGTCCTGCCTGGCTTTAGCCAAGGAAGTAGTTGTTCTCTGTTAGATATTACAAAAATTACTTATTTCCATTCCAACTATCTGAATAAAAATGCAAATCTTCACTATCAGATTTTTCTTTCAAGTTCACAATATTTATCAGATGTAGTTCAATGTCAAGCGTGACTTTAGACGAGTAAGTGGCTGTTTTCTGTTACATATTACAAAAATGTAACTTCATTTTTATCGTAGGTTTTTTCCATTTCCAAAGGAGTCATGTTTGGTCCAATTTTCAATTGAGAATGTTTCCCGTTTCAAGATGAACCCCTTCCAAGAGAGGTTATCTTGAACGGTGGAAAATAGCTATTAAAGTTTATCTTTCAGTCGCAATTGATTCCACATCTGATTTTATGAATATCCTGCTCAAATTTTCAATAAAACCAAAATTTGCTTTTATTTGGACACCCTATATATTTTTGTATAATCAAGTTCAGCAAGACATCATACATAGGGCACGACACGACTTTCAAACATGCTACGTTGCCAAGTGACTGAGGAAAATCAAAGATACACAAATAATTCTTGCGAAAAAATCTCAATACGAATAATTCACCAGTGACTTTCAAGGAAGGAAATTTGGTAATATTTGGAGGTGAAACCTAGTGAAAGTATAACACTTGGGTATTATTTTGCTCTTGTATACGAAGTGTTTTTCATAGGCAGGCCAACCCCTTTATTTTTCTAGTGGTACATCAGGTATATTGTGTCATATTTTTATAGAGCTACTTTTGTTGTTCTCATTACTTTAATTTTTCACCAAGATAATATAAGTTTATATCGTCATGGTTACGCTATCAATAAAGAGGGTTATAACTTCCTTGGGATATTAAAGATTCTTTAATTTTTTTACATTTTACAGGTAAAAATGAAACAAGAAATGCAAAAATATATGTATTTTTAAAGCAAAAATAGCGATTGATAACGAGGGTGATCGACAAATATACTGAAAAAGTAAAATTCATGGTGCAGATAAAATCTCTACAATTCCAGTAAAAATTTATGAAATATTTCATGATGTGATATCATTTTATGATATTAATTATGTAAGTATAACAGCGATAAGTAATTAGAAACATTGGATATCATCATCACACAAACAAGACAAATACGAAATAGCACGTTATCTGGCTTTTAGCGATATGGCCTTCAGAATTACAGGTTCGTACTCATGGTTTTTTTCAGATCTTTAATCCGCATCTCTGTTCACAAAAAGGAGATCCATGCAGAACAGCATCGCAACTACTGGGTGGCCAGTGGATCAGTAGTCTAATCAGCGCAGGCCTTTGAATCTTCTGCTAGCGCTAGCCGGTTCGATTCCGGATATAGATATCTAAATCGCATGCGTTATTGGGAAGCAAATGTATTTTGAGTTGCCTAGATGCCAATTCCGAAGTCTAGTGCTAACTTGGAGTGAACACCTACCACCGAGAGTGGTCCTATATTTTCGAGTTTTCCTACAGCTGAAAAGTGAAGGCGCCATCAAAAATCAGTCGCCTTGGAGCGTCACGGTAAATAGTAATATCAGTCTTCTACCCGCACAGGCTATGCCTTTGGGTAGGTACACTCCACAAGTGCTTATGAAGGAGTATTATTATTATATTATCACCCAAATTCCACAAAAAGGGAGATCAAGAGAACATTAGTGGAAAAAGTGATGAATATTTGAAATAATCAGGAGTCACAAACCGGAAATTAACTACTTCAAAGAGGACCTACTCATGGAAGAAGTGCAGAAACAACTCGAATGGACCAAGGATAAAAAAAATAACCACAAAAAATACAGTAGTCGACTTTCCGTACATCAAAGGCTCCTGCGAGAAGAATAGAAAGAACCGAAACAATTATAACAATAAGCGCTGAGAGCTGCTTTCAATCCGGCAGTACCTTAAGAAGGTTTCTAACCAGGACGACACAAGAAAGTACAATTGAATCCATCAAAACCTGTATTTAACGATGTCCCATGTGAATATATAGATTCACAGCACCATCTAATGGTACTACAGGAGTTCGACTTCAAAATCCCATGTATTTTCTTATGGAAGTCCTCACTGGCAATTTTGGCTTATTCAAGGTCACACTGAATCCAGCAAAAACTGTATTTACGACGTCCCAAGTGAATATGAATATTCACAGCACCATCTGATTCCAGGAAATCGGCCGCAAAATCCCATGTATTTTCTCATTGAGGTCCTCGCTGGCTCATTCAAGGTCGCACCATCGCATGATCGACCAATCACAGACCACGAAATTGTCAAGCGGTACTTTTACCTGTTACTGTGAGAGTGCCGGCTATGCATAGAGGATAATGAAAGGGCTAAGCACATTCTGTAGCGGCCAGAACCAGATTTTCAATATTTGGCGATACGACAGTAAGGCCAGAAAACCTGGTGAATTGTTCTACCATTACATTCCTCAATTTCGTTCAGAGATTGGATTTACTGTGAGAAATATAACCATAGGATGAGCCACAATATGCCACTGGCCGCAGTGGAGGGTTTGATACGGGCCCACTCACGTTCAAACCTAACCTTACCTACTGTAAAGTAACAGGTGGGGTCCCGTCCCGTAGAAGTCCCGTTTCAAATTTTCGAAATGGAGATAAAATGATTCCAAATGAGTAATTGACACAATACCTTTGGCTTCGTAAGCCGCATCCTTATCGATAAGGCTGCCAGGCATCTCGATACGGTTGCGGCTTACGAAGCCAAAGACTGGGTCAATTCCACATTTTTAGGTGAAAGAAGTAGAAATATTTCAACCCATTAAGTGAATGCATAATGTACTTTAAATATTCGTGAGAGCTCCATGCAACAGCTAAATTTCCGCAACACAGTATTTCCACCTTACATATAGTCTTTTCAATATCAATTGCAACAACTCGTATAGGTTCAAAGGAAACGCCGCGGCAAAATGCAAAATATTTGGCAGGAGAGTCATAAATCATCATGTAAATGAGGTGTCGGCTTGTCGAACGAAATTGTCGGTAAGGCTTTGAAACGAGTTTTTATGATCTGCAATTGATATTGGAAAGACTATACCAGTAATATCGCCACATAATTTCTGTGTGATGTTGCCAAATGAAAACATGAGAAATTAGTTGTTTTTCATGGAGTGACGAAGCCACTAACTCTACACTTTGTCGAAATGTTCCATAGTGTATTTTCATTTATTATGTACTACACTTGAAAACAAACAAGTGAATTGATTTTCTCAATTCAACGTTCTCGATAACACATTTTTCTTTCATCTATCTCTATTATCATTCACCTATCAATATCAAAATTTAGAATTCAGTTTTTATCCTACTCAAAAATACCAAAGTGGGTCAAAATTGACTGCCTGAGCTTTCACTTGAAGGCAACCCATCAATATCAATTTCGATTTTGATTATCTGTGGAAGTTTAGTAAGATTTTGAGCCAATATGGCAATAATCGCCTGGCTCTACTTGGTCAGTTTTAACCTTCCGTTGAGAATTGAATATTGAATGACACATGTTTAATCGGTTCACATAACTTCAATAAAACAATAATTGTAATTCAGTTTCACTTCCAACCTTCTCTGCCACTGAAGCGTTAGCTTCTAATTCAACTCTCGCAGAAAAATGGCGTATAAAAGGTTACAACTATCAACGAAAACGAACACGTTTTCCTGTGTAAGTTCGGGGCACAGGCATCCAAAAATGCTTCATGGTCCTATGAAAACAAGTTTGTTGAATGAATGATTGAAGAGTTTCATTTGTCTACTCATAATCGTAGTTTCATTTGAATAATGATTTATAATTAATTGAGGAACGTACTATACACGAATGGAAATGGTAATGGGTAGGGGCAAGCGTCAGCGACTAGGCTCTAGTGGGCCCTTTTCGCAATCCCCGGCATCTTCACTCATCCCAAGGCGGATACCTTCTCGAACCTTTTCGACCTTCTTATGAAAGTTAGAATGACCTTCCATTGCAATGAGTGCAATTCTTCCTCCTTAATAGTGGCAGCTCCGAAGAAGTTTTGTCTGAGCCTGCCATAAATACCACATTCGCACAGGAAGTGGAAGGAGTCCTCCTCCTCACCACATTCCGCGCATAGTGGGTCTGCCTCAACTCTGATGAGAGCCACGTGCCTCCTGAGGCCGCAGTGGCCGGTTAGAACTCCCACCAACAGTCGGAGTTCTTAGCTTCAGTATCTTGGTCGTCCTTGCCCTGTCGGGCTCCGATATCGTCTGGTTTGACTGCCTGCAGCAGTCTATCCCTGTCCACTCTTTTCCTAATGTATCAACGGCCCACTCATTCAGTGCCGTTGTTACAATATGTCTTCTTTAGATACAGATTCAGATACAGATACAGATACCTTGTTATGCCGAGTGCGGGTTCGGGCCTGTAGTAGGGTTTCCCGGCACCTTGCTTGGCTTAGCTGTTCCCCGTTCCGCCTGCTCATTGTCTTCAATCCCTGCATGGCCCGGGACCCACATCAGCGTTATTTCCTTTCCAGTCGCAATACTCTCCAGGGCATTTCTCCCCGCCTGAACCAGTTTTGATCTAGTTATGGTTGCATTCAGAGCTCTGATGGCGGCCTGACTGTACACGAAACTATACGAAAACGTTGATAAACATTTTTTGTTTTTCTTTCATAAACTTTACGAAAATACATTGTGTGTACGGCAGGTTGGAATATTTAAAAAAACTTAACTTTTCTACATTTTCTGTTTATCACAGGTATATTTCAACCAAATGTAGAAGAAAAACATGCAGTGTGTTTCACTTCTCATGGAAACACCCTCGTATCTTCCGTCACTTTTGACGTAGAACCATGAAATTTTCAGAATCGATAGAAACATTAGAAATGAACCCACTGCATGAAAGAGGCCATACCACGTGATATACACTGCACGCCAGCAGCGATGGAACCACCCAGTTTCCAGGAAAGTTATATTAGGAGTCGAAATTGGCCCGAAGTTCCATCGGATTCGTGTACAGGATCCCCAAATTACTACTAATACACCTGTCTCCTGAAAAATTCTCAGTCCTGAAAAAATCGAATTTGTTTCACTTCTCATGGAAACACTCCCGTATCTTCCGTAATTTTTGACGTAAATCCATGAAATCTTCAGAATCGATAGATACATCAGGAAAGAACTTACTGCACGAAAATCGTCATCCTACGTGATATACACTGCACACCAGCAGCGATGGAATCTCTCATTTTTTCATCGCTGCTGGCGTGCAGTGTATATCACGTAAAATATCGATTTGTATGCAGTGAGTTTATATCTAGTATATCTATCGGTCCTGAAAATTTCATGGTTCTACGTCGAAAATTATGTAAGATACGGGGGTGTTTCCATGAGAAGTGAAACAAATTCGAATTGTTCAGGACTGAAAATTTGGCTACGTCAAAAATTACGGAAGATACCAGGGTGTTTCCTTGAGAATTGAAACACACTGTATATGTGTCATTCAATGTACTGTAGTTATATGCAATTGATATCAAAGTCACATTTCAAATTAATGTTTCTTTGTTACCAAAATAGAACATCGCATATCTGACCAGTAACTTTGTGCTTGCTGGGTATGCTCATCATAGCAATGAAACATTATAGTTAAAGAATGAATTCAAGATGTAATGAAAGGATGCATTTCCATAACATATAACTGATTAAAAATAGCCAGTGACAACATTCAACAAGATCCTTGCTAAGTTTCTGTGAGGATATCCCGAGCGAATGCGTTTTGTATAGTTTTTGGGATGTACTTCACAATCTTACGTAATCATTTTCAGTGTTGAAACCTGCCAATATGTTTTGTTTCAGTGGTCTGATAGGAAGATCATGGGCCATGATCTTTGCAGCTTCCGGGTACAATGCTTGCCTTTACGACATCGAGCCAAAACAAATTGAAGGGGCTTTAGATGATATAAAAAAACAACTGAAGAGTCTTGAAGCAGACGGACTACTTCGGGGAACTTTGACGGCTGACCAACAATTTGCTCTCATCGAAGGTGAGAAAACGACAATCTTAATACTTCCATATTGTTGTATTTTCGGGTTCTAATAAGTGATGCGCTACTGTAAAACTGCCTTCATTAATTTAACTTGGCAATACTGTAATACACTTGTCATTTTAAATACTTATTAATTATTAAGAGCGGGTTGTACAAAACAAGTATACCAACAGATCAAGTAAGCTCGCTTCAGTTGCTAGGGATTAGCCAATGACATTTTTAGCTCCTTAGCAACTGAACTCCGTTCAGTTGAACTGTTGGTGAGCTTGTTTTTTACAACCCGCCCTAACTGTCATCTACTGTCAACTGATCCAAATCTCACAATTGCACCAAATATATAGAAAAACATAGTTCTCCAATAATTAGGAAAATCATATATACCAATAAGAGTATTTGACGTAATGCTCTAGAACAAAAATTAGTATTTTTAGATGTTTCATCAAATTCATCAAAGAGGGACATCGGTCAGATTTCATGTTCGTAACACTGCCTCCTCTTCTAGGTTATTTCATCCCATGAACAACCTTGGGTATGCTCCTTGGAGTGAGCTGGATGCGAAATACCAATTCACTGATCTTCATTATGACGCCGTAGGGTTCTGCACGATTTCTCTATAGCTTGGGGCATATTGTTCTCTTTCTCTGAGGTTGGTATAGCCAAATGGCATCACCTGGCTTGAATATAGTCCCTGGAGTGTTCATGTCAAATCTCTTTCTCATTGTGTCACTGGAGATTTGAAGACAATGTCTACAGTACTCATAGCCTCGGTCCAATCTTCCTCGTAATTCTTCGACATATTCTGGAAGAACTTTGTTTTCTGCATTTCTGGGTAGTATTCAAAACAGCAGATCAAATTTCTCGTCCAGTGATTAACATTGATGGGTTATATCATGCTGGGCTCTTCGATAGGATGGAGACATAATGGCACCAACTTTTCTCAATCCCTTTGATTTTTAGAGATGAACATCGACATGTACTGGCTGACTTTTTTATTACCTCGTTCAACAATTCTACCCAATTGTGGATGCAGGGCTGTGGTACGAGTTTTCGTTACCCCTGGAATGTTCATAATTTCCTGCCATAACTCAGTTTCGAAGATTCTACCTTGATCAGAATGTCATTCTCGTGGAACTCCTTATCTCGCTATCACATTTTCCAGGAAGACTTTTCGACTGTCTTTACCTCCTGGTTTGGAATGGGCACAACTTCGGGCCCCTTGGAGAAATAATCTTTGTCTACCATCAGGTATTTATTGCCATGCCATGTAACAGAAAGCGGTCACAGGATGTCAACCGCTACTCAATCGAAAGGCTAGCCATAAAGATAATTCTCCATTTTTCCTTGACTTAAAATTTTGGGTCTCTTCTTCGAAGAACATAGGTCACATCTCCTGCACCATTCTTCAACATATCGACGACAATTCAGCCCCTAGAATTGTTCTCGAATTCTAATTAGGGTCTTCTTGATTCCGAAGTATCCACCTGCACGACTACTATGAAGTTGTTCGAGCACATATTCAATATATGCCTCCGGCAGGACCAGTTGGTACACCACCGTCTATCTGTATGTAGTATCGTGTTTACAATGAATATTCGCTTTTACTTTGATGAACTTTACTTTGAAATATATTTGAATGAAAAGTATTGACAATGGATTAATGAAATTGAGTGTCTGTCACAATTTCTTGACAACTTCTTTCTTGTGCCATGCACCCTGATTTTGCATTCTTAAGTAAAAACAACACCTCGTCAGGACCGGACTTGTAACTTCGAGGGTTTACAACTGGAAGTGGACATAATCTATTTACTGTCCAAGAACTAATACCATCTGCTGTTTTGATTGAGCTAATCCATCACTACCATAACTGAAGTCCAATATGCGACCTAGACGCCATCTGGTTGGTGGAAGGTTGTCATCACAAATAAGGACTAACTGTCTTTTTTCCAAGTTTCCTTGGCTTCTTTTCCAGCATCTTCTCTGTTGAAGTTCACTGATGTATTCACGACGCCAGATGTGATCGTACAGTTTCTGAAGTAATTGATATTGTGATAGTCGGTTTTCCTTGATGTGGTCAACTGACGGCTCTATTATGAACATCATGGGCCTCCGATTAAGAAGTGAGAGGGAGACAAAGCGGATAAATCCCCAGGATTGGAGGTCAAGGGAAATAAGGGACGGTAAATGAGCACTGCCTCGATACGGATGAGCAGAGTTTGAAAATCAGAGAAAAACAAAACTTGATTTACCAATACTCGTCGTACATGGCGTTTTAAACTTTTCACCCCTGCTTCCCATAAGCCACCAAAATGTGGTGAATTGGCAGATATAAAATGCCATTTAATGCCGATATTGGCAACGTATTCAGAAATGTAGGAATCATTATTTTTCAAAAATTTACCACCATTGCACCATCTGGCCTTTCCCATTTGCGATGCAATAGGCCATCACAAACACTGTAATGGTTAATAAAATACAGTTCATTGGAAACTATCTTTATTTTCACTTGGTCAGTCGAAGTCATACAAAAAACACACATATGCTTTGTCTACGCCACTGTAAGATGTCTACTCCACTGGGAGGAATTGAGATCCTGACAGTCGAGAAAGAAAACCTAGGAAATGATTTTGATATTATTGAGGACTTGTCAAAAAAATAATAAACAAGATTACATCTTTCAATTTTCAATTTCGAGTTTCAATTTCCAATAAAAATAAGCAATTCTATCCCAAAAGCATTTACAGTCCATTCAATACGCGACATGGTCCATCTAAACCGGATATATTAGCGCCTGTAGAAGAAAAAAGCAGCCGACCAAGTTTCCAAGTCCACAATTCAGCCAGCCAAGTAGGAGTTCCAGCCAACGGTACCAGCTATTTGCAATAGAGCCCAGAAATTGAGCATTCCCTGTGAGTCCATTCCAATTAACAAAATCCTTGTCCAAATTCCTATTTCAATCAAGTAGATTCAATTTAGCACAAGTACGATGCCTAACGACGACGAATTAACCGATTTGAAATTTATTCGCGGTCAAATAAAGGGAAAATTGACAAGGACAAAACATTTTGAATCGTTAGATTTATCAAAAATTGACGATACTATTTACAATCAATTGAGGATACGATTACAAAAAACTGAACCCATTTTCGATGAGTTCTCTGACATTCAAACGAGAATAGAACGTATTGATTTTGTGGAGTTTGAGTCGGAAAATCGTGAAGAATTCGAAAATTCCTACTTTCAACTTGTCGCCCAGATGACAGAAATAATCAATACATTTGTCAATAAATCAACTTCTGCCAATACGAATGTCACTTCATCGGTACAAATACCGCAAGTAAAACTACCTATCTTAAAATTGCCAACATTTCGTGGTCTACGCAATGGTTGGAATTTAGAGATGCTTTCACTTCACTCATTCATAATAACAAGTCACTCTCAGATATAGAGAAATTCTATTACTTAAGATCTTCACTAAAAGGGGATGCCAGCAAAATAATCGAATCAATCGAAGCATCAGCAGGAAATTATCAAATTTCATGGCAATTGCTTCTGGATCGTTTCGAGAATAAACGTCTTATCATTCATAACCACGTGAAAGCAATGTTCGAACAAGGTGTGTTAATGAAAGAATGTCACAATGATCTCAGAAACCTAATTGACAATGTGAACAAGCATCTGAGATCATTGAAAACGCTAGGACAGCCAATTGATAATTGAGATACTCTAACAATATATCTGATAACAAGTAAATTAGATCCAGTTACTTTGAGAGAGTGGGAGTCCTATACGTTGCCAGAGGAGCTCCCAAGTTATAACGATATCAATAACTTTTTGAAACAAAGATGTGAGTTACTGGAAAAATTGCAAGTCAATAAAAAAGATAAATTTGAAAAAACTTGCAAATTTTCAAGTAACAGATTCAAAAATAATCAATCTAGTACGCAAGCAAATGCAATAGTAAATACGACACAATTCAGTTGTTATTTTTGTAAAAAGGCTCACACAATATATATGTGCAATTCATTTCTTGAGTTGAATCCATCGGCTAGATATTCTGAAGCAAAGAAACTTAAGTTATGTCTCAATTGTTTGAAGCCAACTCATCGAGCCGAAGTGTGCACGTTATCAAAATGTCGAAAATGTGGAAAGGCCCATAACACCCTACTTCATTTAGACAGCAATACTTCACAACAAAATTCTTCTCAAGTAGAAGATAACGCACAACTTCAACAATCTAATTCAAGTATAGTAGGTCAAGTCGGAAGCACAACTAGTACTAACGTACCGCAAGCTCTGTTATCCACTGCTATGGTGCAGGTAGCTTGTGGAAAAGGTAAATACGATGTTCGAGTACTTCTCGATAGTGGGGCACAAAATTCGTTTGTGTCCCAAGAATTATGCGAGAAATTAAACTTACAACTGACAAAAACAAACTTTTCAATTGTAGGTGTAGGACAAGTCCAGACTAATGTTAAATTTATGACCAATATTCATACATTTTCTAGGGTCAATTCTTATAATCATTCAATTTCATGCTTAGTGTTACCTCGTATCACTGACAATTTGCCTTCAGTATCTTTCAATAAAGATTCTTTGGAAATTCCGAGCAATTTGAAAAATCAGTTAGCTGATCCACTATTCAATGTAGCTAGTCAAGTTGACATGCTTATTGGCGCCGACGTTTTCTGGAATCTTTTGTGTGTCGGTCAAGTAAGGTTAGGGAACACTGGCTTCAGTTTACAAAAAACAAGACTAGGATGGCTAGTAGCAGGCTCTTTGAATATGCTGAAGTGGCAAGGAGTAACTTCAATCAATTGTTCCCAATCTGAACATAATTCACTAAATGATATGTTACAGAAATTTTGGCAAATTGAAGAGGTGACATCAAAAGTAATGTCAAAAGGTTTATTGAATAATTCCGATAATTTTTGCGAGAATCATTTCTTAGAAAACTATAAACTCGACGAACAAGGCAGATTCACTGTTTCTATTCCTTTCAAGAGTAATTTACAGCAATTGGGAAATTCTCGAAAATTTGCATTGCAGCGATTCTGTTCATTAGAACGCAAATTACGAAGGGATACGAAACTTTATTCGGAATATAAAAGAGTTATGGCCGAGTATGAATCTTTAGGTCACATGACTGAAATAGGGGATGGTCAGGGTGACCAAGGAACCAATTACTATCTACCGCACCATGCTGTAGTAAAAAATACTAGTCTAACAACTAAGGTTCGCGTAGTTTTCGATGCGTCAATGAAAACTGATCAAGGTATTTCTCTGAATGATGTACAGTACAGCGGCCCTGTCATTCAAAACGACTTATTTTCGATAATTGTGAGATTTCGAAAACACCAATTCGTGATGACCTCAGATATTGCCAAAATGTACAGAATGATTCAAGTTCAAGAAAACCAACGATGCTTTCAACGAATATTTTGGAGGTCGCAACCCTCTGATGATGTTAAGTGCTATGAAATGAATCGTGTAGTTTTTGGCACTGCTTCAGCCCCTTACCTTGCTGTGAGATGTTTGTATCAGTTAGGGGTCAATTGTGAAAAAACTCACCCGATTACTAGTGATATTATTAAAAACGATTTTTATGTTGATGATTGCTTGACAGGTTGTGATGAAAAAACCAGTCTTCTGCAATTACAACGCGAATTATCTGAAATTCTGTATGGTAGTGGCTTCGAGCTGCGAAAGTGGCTGTCAAACAGACAGGAACTTACTGAACAATTTCAAGTTCATGACAATGTAGAGTCAAGCATATTGAACATTGGTGAAAATGAACCAAATAAAACTTTGGGCATTTTGTGGAATTACAATCAAGATACAATTCAATATTTCATTGCCAAGTTCAATAATGAAAAATCTGTCACTAAGAGAACAATATTATCGGTAATAAGCCAAATTTTCGATCCCTTGGGCTTGCTAGGGCCGATCATAATTGTTGCCAAGTTATTCATTAGAACTTTGTGGCAAGAAAAAATCGTATGGGATGTGAGTTTACCTCAAAGCTTACATACCTATTGGATAGAATTTCGCGATAGCTTAGAACGTCTCAATACAATTAAAATACCCAGACACGTAGTGTCACCTCATTATACAAAAATCGAGTACCACGGTTTTTGCGATTCTAGCGAGAAGGCGTATGGAATCTGTGTATACATCCGATGTCAAGACAATCTGGGAAATTTTACATCTAGACTATTATGTGCAAAATCCAGAGTGGCACCCGTGAAACAAGTTCGTTTGCCACGTTTGGAATTGTGCAGCGCACTTCTATTAGCTCAATTATCTCACAGGGTTATTGATTCTATGAAAATTAAATTTGACAAAAAATATTTATGGTCTGACTCAACAATCACACTAGCCTGGATACAAGGTTGTCCAAGCAGATGGAAAACTTTCATAGCGAATAGGGTCAGTGAAATACAGAATTTAACTGACATTAATGATTGGTATCATGTAAGGTCAGAACATAATCCTGCTGATTTGATTTCGAGAGGCATGAACACCTCAGACTTAATTGAGTCTGATTTTTGGTGGTCAGGGCCAGAGTGGCTGCAATGTGACAAGTTACAATATTCAGAAAAAGAGTATGAATCTATCGACGAAATATTGTTAGAGCAACGCGAACAACGAATCGTTCATCATTTTTCATCAGAACCTATTTTTGATATATTTGATAAATTTTCGTCATTGATCAAATTACAACGGGTTGTTTCATATTGCCTAAGGTTCATCAATAATTCAAGAACAATCAATGATGAGAGGCTCTCAGGAAATTTATCTGTCACTGAACTACAAAGAGCATTGAATATTTTAATTCGTTTATCACAAAAGAATGCATTTTCTCAAGAATATCACAATTTAGCAAAGAAAATATCGTTGCATAAACGAAGTCATTTATTGTCATTGAATCCATTTATGGACAACGAGTCATTAATGCGAGTTGGCGGTAGAATTCAAAGGTCGATGGAAGAATACGATAAAAAACATCCAATAATTTTATCGCCAAAACACAAATTAACAATATTGATTTTCAGTCATGAACATAAACGACTACTTCAGTGTGGTCCTACAATGTTACTTCATTCCATAAGAGATAGGTTTTGGCCTTTATCAGGACGAAACATAGCAAGAGAGACGGTACATAAGTGCATTACTTGTTTCAGGGTAAGCCCAAAAACGGATCAGTATTTGATGGGTAATTTACCAGAAAACAGGGTGAACCAATATTTACCATTTCACAATTCGGGTATCGATTATGCTGGACCTTTTTTAGTGAAGGATCGATCAGCTAGAGGGGCCAAATTAACGAAGGCATACGTGTGTTTGTTCATTTGTATGACAACTAGGGCGATACACCTAGAATGTGCGTCAGATTTGACGACGGAGCGTTTTTTAGAGGCTTTGAAGAGATTTATTGGCAGACGAGGAAGGCCATCAAATCTTTATTCAGATAACGCAAAAAAAATTGTAGGCGCAAGCGCTGAATTATCACGTTTTTTCGATTCGAAATCTGATATAATTATTAATCACTTAGCAGTTGACAATATAGTGTGGCACTTCATTCCAGCGCGTTCACCAAATTTTGGAGGGATTTGGGAGGCCGGCATAAAAAGTGCTAAATTTCACTTAAAACGAGTATTGGGCAATGCCCATTTAAGTTTCGAAGGTTTCAATACCGTATTGGTGCAGATTGAATCTATATTGAACTCCAGACCCCTTTGTCCATTAACCTCACTTCCTGATCAATTAACCCCCCTTACTCCTGCTCATTTTCTGGTGGGAAAATCACTGACAGCAATTCCAGAACCCAGTGTTACCCATATTCCGGAAAATAGACTGAACCAATATCAGAGGTTACAAAATATTGTTCAGAATTTTTGGGCTAGATGGCACCGGGAGTATTTGACAGAATTACAAACCAGAGTAAAATGGAAGGAGAATGCACCGAACTTCATCAAGGAAGGCACCATTGTTTTAGTTAAAGAAGACAATACACCACCACTACAATGGCATATGGGACGAGTCCTACAACTCTATCCAGGAGAAGACGGAGTTGTCCGAGTTGTATCTCTGAAGGTCAACGGCAGTATTGTGAAACGCGCAGTTACTAAACTGTGTATTTTTCCACATGAGAAGGATGAAGCTGCAAAACAAGACTGAGGAAAAATTTCAATTGGACGTACCTGTTCTGTTATGTGTTTATTGCGTTGAAAATGTTACGAACTTTTGTTCTTTTGCATGTTTCAAGGCGGCCGGCATGTCTACGCCACTGTAAGATGTCTACTCCACTGGGAGGAATTGAGATCCTGACAGTCGAGAAAGAAAACCTAGGAAATGATTTTGATATTATTGAGGACTTGTCAAAAAAATAATAAACAAGAATACATCTTTCAATTTTCAATTTCGAGTTTCAATTTCCAATAAAAATAAGCAATTCTATCCCAAAAGCATTTACAGTCCATTCAATACGCGACATGCTTTTTTTTCTATTTGAATTCCATGTTCTCCTTCCAAACACTCTATTCCTTCAAATTATTCATTGAATTTATTAATAATTTTCTCATATCACTCGTTGTTTGATCTATGAGTTTCCAATGTCTCAACAAGTTTAATTAAATAGAAGTTTTCACAATCGTCTCTACCCAAAATTGGTTGGAATTTTTTTTCGTCCACTATGTAGAATGTAATGATAGTTTCAATATTTTTATGTATGCAAGATAAAACGCATTTTCCTAATATAGTGATTTTATGGCCAGTACCTATACGTTGTGAGTCGTATATTTGCATGTAATGAATTATTTTTTGAAATTTCCAAAGCATTCGAATAACTCTCAGGAATTATATTCACTTGATCAATTTTTTTTTGAATTTTTTTTTTGAAATTTTTTCCGAAATTATTTTTTTTGAATTTTTTTTTTGAATTTTTTTTTGGATTTTTTTTTTAATTTTTTGAAATTTTTTAAAAAATATTTTCGAATTTTTTTTTGAAATTTTTTTTAAAAATTTTTTTTTTGGAGTTTTTTTTGAAAATTTTTTTTTTCTTTTTGAAATTTTTTTTTAAATTTTTTTTTTTGAAAATTTTTTTTTCGAAATTTTTTTTCGAAATTTTTTTTTAATTTTTTTTTATTTTTTTTCGAATTTTTTTTTGAAATTTTTTCCGAAATTTTTTTTTTGAAAATTTTTTTTTTGAATTTTTTTTTGGAATTTTTTTAAAATTTTTTTTTAATTTTTTGAAATTTTTTAAAATTTTTTTTTTAATTTTTTTTTGGAGTTTTTTTTGAATTTTTTTTTTTCTTTTTGAAATTTTTTTTAAAATTTTTTTTTGAAATTTTTTTTAAATTTTTTTTTTGAAAATTTTTTTTTGAAAATTTTTTTTTTGATTTTTTTTCTAGATTTGTTTTTATTTTCTTTTCGAAATTTTTTTAAAATTTATTTTGAAATTTTTTTTAAACTTTTTTTTTTGGAAATTTTTTTTCTAAATTTTTTTTCTAATTTTTTTAAATTTTTTTTCGAATTTTTTTTATGAAATTTTTTTTCGAAAAATTTTTTTTCGAAATTTTTTTTAATTTTTTTCAAATTTTTTTTTTGAAATTTTTCATTGAAAAATTTTTGTTTTGAAATATTTTTTTGAAATTTTTTTCTAATTTTTTGTTTATTATTTTTCAAATATTTTTCTGTGAAATTTTTTTTTTGAAAACTTTTATTTTGAAATTTTTTTCATTTTTGAAAATTTTTTGATAATTTTTTTTTGAATTTCTTTCAAATTTTTTTTTATTTTTTCTTTCAAAAATTTTTTTGAATTTTTTTTTTAAATTTTTTTTTAATTTTTTGAAAATTTTTCGATAATTATTTTTTTGATCTCAATCATCAGATTCCTTATCATCTATTGAATCAATAAAATAATCGCTATCATCACTAACAATGTTTATTTCACCAATTGACCAGCACTATTTTGAAAAATGGTTCATTCTTCTGCTTCATGCAGCTTTTTCCATAAGCAGGGCAATGGTCTTTACTGTGAAGCAAACCGCACTATAGCATTTAAATTTTGGCGGACGCGCACTATCACTACGCACACTCACATTTCTCATTGGCTGCTGGCTGTGAGAGAAAGAAGTACTACTAGAAGGTGATATGGACTGAGATGGACTTCCTGAGAGGCTGTTCGAATATTTCCTGGTATCGGACCAGTTTTTTGGCTTCCTTTTGATTCTGTTTACGTTTTTGTCTTCTTCCGTGTTCGTACTAATTATTTTTTGTAGCTGCTCCTTCGTTCTTTCAGCAACTCTACATATTTCCACTGCTTTGCTGAGAGTTGAATTTTTCATTCTGATCAATTTATTTTGCAAATCTGGATCAGATTTCAAACCTAGAATCAGTTTGTTGGTTATTAGGCTACCGCATAGTTGCCCAAACTGGCCTGAGGCACTTTAATCGCGAAGATCTATGATATAATTATGCATTGTTTCGTTATTCTTTTTATCTCTGGAAAAAAAATTTGTCTTTCATGAATCACATTCTTTTCCGGATTGAAATAATCTTTGTGTTTCTTCATGATTAAGTCATAGTCCATATGCTGCTCACTAAATCTTCAACGCTCTGTCACCAAAGCAACATAATAACAAAAAACACTTACAGCCGTATGCATAGTCAATTCCAGCGACTCGCCAGAGTTTCACCGCTCGCTACACAAGAACTAGTGGTACATCGACAGCGTTTCGCCAAAATTTGACTTCTCGCGTGGTTGTCATTTTTTTTGAGGTCGACTGTGCATTATAATTCTTGTGTAGCGAACGGCAAAACTCTGGCGAGTCGCTGGCGATTGACTATGCATACGGCTGTTAGATTCCGTCTTTTTAGCATCACTGTCTGTCGCTTGTAGGTAAAGATCAAACTTCTTCTTAAAGAACTTCCAGCTATCGGCTAAATTTCCTTCCTATGACATTCCTTCCTGAGGTTGAATTGTCCTGGTTAAATGTTGGTAAACTACTGTTGGTGGAACCATATTTTCCACTTTTCACCTTTCACTTTACCTGATATTTATTGTACCTCAAATATCAGATTTTTCATCTGGGATTATTAGGTTTAATTGACGACTGCGCCATGTAATGGTTAATAAAAGACCGTTCGTTGGAAACTATCTTTATTTTCACTTGGTCAGTCGAAGTCATACAAAAAACAAGAGACAAAGAGGTTCTCAGATGAAGATGGAAAATAGCATGAATATCGATGCCAAACAAATTAATGATAGTCTATGGGCTTATTTTAAATATGCTCATCACAAAGACAGGGAATTCCACTGAGCCAAATAATATACCATGACCACTGCACCAAAATTGGATACTTCCTGCCACTCAGGTCTAACTCCATTTTTCAGCCAGCTTAGGACTAACTTACAATTGTTATTTTTCTTCTGATTCTTTCTCATTTTTTCTGTGGTCTATAAATCAGATTCTTTCTTATCTTACAGAATTTCTTTGCAGTGCTCGTCATTGTAAAAGTTGACTTATGTGTTTTCAGCTACTGGCAATTTCGGCATTGCTGCAATGCTGTGATTCCTGCCACTGCGGTGAATAATTTTGGAGTCATATTGTTGAAGTCTCTCTATCTGACAACCTTACCCCAGGGCTTCATGAATTTCATTATCCACTGCTGTATTATTATTCTTCGTAAGAGCATTGCTTCATTTAGTTATGGCCATATACGAATAAAATGAATTTCCGGAAATTGCAATATACGATGGTCCCATATGAGTCATCCTATTAATTAATAACATGGTTTCGTTTTGGATTTTAGAATGAATTCAGCTTGCTTTTCTAAACGCACATACCACATAGTACTTATTTACTACTCTTTTGAAGGTACTACCAATCTTCAAGAAGCGGTAAAAGACGCCACCATTGTTCAAGAGTGCGTTCCAGAAAGGCTCGAGTTGAAGAAAAAGGTATGGAAGCAAGTTGATGATGTTGTATCACCGTTTACAATTTTATCTAGTTCCACATCTACGTTCCTACCTTCGTCAATGAGTGAAGGCCTCAAAAACAAGTGAGTACTTAATTCTATTTCTATTGGAGATCTGAAAGCACAACCACTTACAGTTTGAGATAGGTTTTTCAATTATTTTGCTACCTTGTGCGTCAGTTGGAAACTTCGTATTTTTATATGCGAGAAATCGAACAAAATTTGGAAAGTTTTGCCGGAGAGTATCAATTAAATGATATTAATAAAATCGTCAAAGTAGAAGTACCCTTCCTCCCCAACTATTTCCACCAAGTGGAAAATATGACGCAAACATCTGACAAAAACAACTTCTTCTCTGGCTAATACCACGACGACATTGAACCACGTCTGACGAATATTTGTTCAACGTTCCTTCAAGAGGACTCAATTGCAAGTGATTATCACAATTAAAGAATGAATTATCCTTCATTCATGGAGATGACCACCTTCTTGTTTCTGAAATCTGTGATTTCCACTCCCCCAAGTATTGCCGTCGCGTGAGTGCGTATGAGGTCGTCTACGTAGTTTGGTGGTATGTCCAAGTCTCGTTGTATATACCGGTTTGGCATAGATCTGAGTACGTCGGTTGCCATTCTCAAGTGGACGTTTAGGAACGTCTGGATCTTGTGTCTATACGTGTTCGCGCATTGACCCCATGCGGTTGACGCGTAGCTTCAGCTCTGTGGCCATTTTGCTGCGGTGTTGCCCATTCCAAGTTACCTCGTTACCTCGTAGGTATACAGCTTCGTTTACCCAGGAAATTTGTTGACCGTTCATGATGATGTGCCTGTCTGGTGTCCTATGCTGCCTGGTAAGCAGGATTGCCTTGCTCTTCTCCGCGCTTATGCCCATTTTCCATCTGTTGAATCACACTTCAAGTTCGCTCACTTGCCTTTGTAGTTTGGCTGTGATCCCCCTTTCGTGCGATTACTCGGCTATGAAGATGGTGTCATCTGAATAGAGTACTAACTTTGATGACGGATGCTCCGCCATTGGCATGTCGGCAATATTGACTGAAAACAGGTGTGAGTATAGTACCGCCCCTTGTGGTACACCTGCCTCTAATCTTCTGCGGGATGTCAGTTTTCCTCTGACTCTGCATCGGTACTTTCAGTTCCTCAGGAAGCAGCTAATTAACTGGCGGCTTTCACACACCTGACGCAGGGGCAATCTAGGGTGTAAAAGTGGGGTTGATCCTTAATTGCCTTCTAGATTGTGACGTGTGCCACAACTAGAGTGTGTAGCGTGATTGGGGCAATTTCGACTCAGTTATGTAGAGAAAGTAATGCGGAGTGTTCGTTTTTATTGTGCAGCTCGCTGAGGTTGATCGAATATAATTATAGAAATAGAGAACAACCAAGAGCGAGAAGTTTGGACGCGGGTTATGGAAGTCTTTAAAGACCGGCCCCACATGTGGGATAAGAAAAACATGAGACAACAAACTCTTGAACTGATGTTTGAAATATTTGCCGAACGAAAAAGTGACGTTAATAAGTCTCAGTTGAAAAAAAAATTGAAAACATGCGCACATCCTTTGAACCGTCTGATAGTCAAACAACCGATCAATCTGCAAATATTATTCAGAGCTTGGAGCCGAATTAAACGTCCAGCAGTCAATCTATCAACCAAAACCGTTCGAATAAGCCAGATAAACCAGAAGAAGAATCTACACCGTCCAGAAAACAACGAATAAGCATTCAAAAAAAGCAAGAGAAATGACTTGATACTGCTCAACAACTCCTCATGACTACAACGACAGACGACTGGGAAGTCATAGAAAACTTGGAAAACTCACAGAAGAATCGTCAATTGTTTTAGGAAATCCAGTCGCTCAATTCCCCTGACAGTAGTATGCATAGTCAATCGCCAGCGACTCGTCAGAGTTTCGCCGTTCGCTACACAAGGATTATAATGCACAATCGAGCTCCAGAAGTGACAACTACGCGATAAGTCACATTTTGGCAAAACGCTGGCGATGTACCACTTTTTTGGAACTCGACTGTGCATTATAGTTCTTGTGTAGCGAGCGGCGAAACTCTGGCGAGTCGCTGGAATTGAATACGCACACGGCTGTGAGTCTCCTTTGCCGGCCAGGTTGCAACGTTATCAATATCATTTTTTATGCCAGTACAATCCCCTCAATATCAAGCCCAGTCCCCTTTTTCAATCCAATCCCCTCAATATCAAACATAATCCCATGTGCCAATAGCATCCAACCACTATCAAACCAAATCCCCTTTGCCCATACCAGCTCCTCAATATCAAATCCAATCCCCTGTGCCCATAACATCCCCTCAATATCAAACCCAATCCCTTGTGCCCACACCATCCCCTCAATATCAAGCCCAATCCCATATGCCCACACCATCCCCTCAGTATTAGGCGCAATCCTTTACTTCTATACCATACCCTCAACAAGAAATCCAATTTCCTGAATCCCAATATGATGACAGAAATTCAAGTTTTCTATAAAAAAAATGAATAGTTAGGTTGTAAGTATCAGAAACAAATATATGTTTGAACTGTTTCTATGTTATTATGTACCTATACCTATAATGAATGTCATGTATATGTTAAGAATTTTTTTTTCGCTACTACCACCCAATTTATAGTAATTATTCACTCAACTTTTTGTAGTAATTGAGTTATTTGTAAATAGCCCAACATGTCTCAGGAATCATTTTAGACATTAATTGTGATGATATGATAGTAGTAAATTTTAAATCCTCGTAGCTTTGTCCGCTAACCAAAACCCGTAGCGTAGCAGTTAACCGTTCTCTAGCACTGATGGCCTTCCGCATTAATGTGTCTTTTTTTTTTCTATTAATGGTGTGACCATGCCAAGGATGTTTTCAAAACATTCTGAATCCATTCTTAAAAAGTTTTAAAGATCATCAACTTCCAATTCGTGCATAACGTTCATGTGACAAAATTCTTTTCGTTTCTGTAATAATTTCTTCATCCAGTACTTCCTTTTTCTTTTCTTCTTCTGTAGCATCACGGAAGCAGCCAAGGCAATGCCGATCTTTTGATTTTTTGAAAGTGTTGGCACCATCTTCACGGCTCAAGTGATAGTCTGTTCTGCGGTATGTTCACTGTCGCGCTGAACGGCAGGTACGTGTGTAGAGACGCCTCCTAGATTGCCCCTGCGGCAGGCCTGTGAGTTGCCCGCTTTACCATAGGGGTTTGGTAGCCTGAGTCTATCAGCTCTGCTATGAGTCCGTCGTGCCAGACTTTGTGACTCTTTGTATTGCGGTTCCAGCTTTTGACTGCCATGTCCACATTGCGTGTAATAGGAGCTCTGTCAAGTGTCCTTGTCTGAACCCAAACTGCTCTTCCGGGAGGATGTTTAATTATGTTTGTAATTTTCATGTCTTTCCTTCACGATCTTGAACACCCAGATACTTTTTATAATCCAATTTTTTTTAATTGCTCTCCTTTCCGTTGTTAAAGTCAAAACTTCTGAAAATTTTGAAAAATCTCGCTACAATGAATGAATTAAACAGTCAAAAAGTTTTATTGTCTTAAAGAATTTTAATTTTTATCACAAGATACAGAAAAAAAAGTATTACAATTCGACAGCAAAAATATAACTCATTACTCATTAATAATGAACAAGCGCAATTTCAACATATTCATCAACGAAAATAGTATATTGTACAATGAGCATGAAATGACATACGTTTCATGCTCATTGTACACTATACTTTTTCTACGACCAACTAAATCATTAACAAATTTGTAATATTTTTAATAATCCTTTTTATCGTAAATTCTCCTGCCGTCATTTTTACTTGGTTTAGATAATTTTTTCTTTCTTCACCCGTTGAATGAAACATCTATTTTTTCTTTTTGTACACGTACCTACCTACGTCGTGAAACAAATAACATTCATTATTTTCAAATTTTGACAACTTGGAAATAAAAAAACTTTATGCAGAAAAAATCAAACACTAGTCGATTTCATAAAATGAAAAAATGAATGGTTGCGTGGATTTGAACCCTCGCTCCCACCATCCAAAGTCCATGTGTCATCTGAATCAACACTCGTCGTTACTAGAGCACATAATAATTTGTTCAAATTAACTGCTATATAGAAAGTACCTGTCAACTATTCAAAAATATAGAATCCGATTGTAATCAATCTTTTTATTGAAATTATTCTGGTTTTATGAAAAGAAAATCATACCTTTGTCAGAAGATAGGCATTATCAGGAGCTTCTGATATACATTTATTAATTTGATCTGTAGAAAATGTTTTGGATTTCCTTGGTTGATACCCGTCGGACTTTTTCTTGAGAAATGCTTTCATCTTTTTATAATCGGATATGTCCAAATCTTGATTGATACTTAGCATCATTTTTAACATCGAATATTGACTCCAAAGGGTGGAGGATTTGAATTTCTTCGATATATCGGCAAAATATACCAAAAGGACGCATTCGTAGAAAGATTATGTGTGCTGCTCAGAGTGCCAATCCATGAAAGATTTGAAAGCAGATTCATATTTCTTCTTTGACAATTCTGGTAATAAATTTAATGAGGTGAGCTTAGCCATTTCGGTAATATTTGGCAGTGTCAATGTTAAATCATCCTCAATATCGCTAATCATTTTTAATAACTTAATTTTTTCAATCGAATTTTGTAATTATCTACTGATGTGAAATGTCAAATTATTAGACATACGTAAGCAAACCTTATTCGATATTATTTATGTTCATAAAATTCGTTAATACTATTATAAACTGAAGGTTATAAGATTTTTATTTTTATTTAAATTATGATTTTTCTTTGATTTATGATTTATGATTGATAGGATCATAATAATTTATCTCAGGGTTTTAGTAATATCATCGTAGTATATTTACCTTTCTTTTGCTCATAAAAGACTCTTGTGCAAAGTTTATACACTACCTTTTTCAAAACCTGTAGTGCATTTCTCTGCTCTCAGGTGGGTCCTTCTGGAACTTGGCAGCTAGATGTTAGAATGAAAATGTTTTTATGATCAAATATTAAATTTCAAGAAAGAGAAATGTGAACGCCAGAGTAAGTTATAAATGAAGTTTTAATAAAAAAAATTGTGAATGAATCAACACATACAAGATCAATAAACTGTGGTTAAGAAAATAAATTATCATCAATTCAATGATTTCCCAACGCTTAGTATTCTATGTAATTTCATTCTGTACCCCTTTGAAATTTTATCTGCACGGTCAATCAGCTGTATGATGACTTCAGAGCGTAGCCTTTCGCCCCCTCGTGCAAACTATTTCAACTTTATAGAATTGTTACGCAGATTCGCATTTCAATCTTAACCTAAAAATTTTAACCTATGATGTTGAGATTCGGTTTTGAAACGTTTAATGTGATAGACGTGTGTCAGAAGCCGGCGGAAAAAATAGCAAACTCTCTTTTGTTACTAACTATTCCTGTGTTAGAATACTCCTTTTCCTTTCCTAAATTTGGTGAGTTATTTGATATTTACATTAGGGGTAGCATAATCAAAGAGGAACAAAATGTTAGACCCGGGGGGGGGGCATCTCCCGATGACAATGTGCCAAATATTCCAAGTCAAATGGAAGAAGATAACCTTGAAATGGACAAACAACAGACAAAAAACCAAGTAACTGCTGATAATGAAAGTCTTGATGCCAATTTAAAAAAAAAACGATTCGAACAACGTTATTACAAAAACTCAGTTATTGGGCCTTTTTTGGTGATGATTGAAGGTAGGTAGATATGATCATTTGAAAATTGCTACGGAAATTTTTGACCTTCAATTGAAAGACATAAAAATGGTAAAAATTAAGGGAATCAATAAACTTGGCGTAGAATTTTGTAATCCAGAATCTGCAAACAATTTCGTAAATAATGAGAGTCTGAAAAGTAAAGGGTATATCATGTATATTCCACAAAACCATGTCACTTGCAAAGGTATAGTCAGAAATGTTTCCAAGTACCTCACACTTGATAGAATCAAAGCTGTAACTCAGAGTCCTTTTCCAATTTTAGATGTTAAACGCCTTAATAGAAAAGTTTTTCGAACGGAAGACAATACAGTAGAATATGTTCCCACTTCCACAGTACTTATAACATTTGAAGGGGTTATACTCCCCAGACATGTAGTTATGAGCTATTTATCTATGCCAGTCATTCCATATGTCCAACCAGTTATGCAATGTTTCTCCTGTCTTGAATTCGGACATACAAAACGCCAATGTCGAGGAAAACACCCTAAATGTCACACCTGTGGTACTGTCCACGAGAGTGACTTGACATGCGAAAGAAAATGTAAGTTTTGCCATAATATTGAACATAATTCTTTGAGTAAAAGCTGCCCTGAATATGAAAGGCAAAAAGAAATAAAACGTATAATGGCTTATGAAAATGTAAGTTATTTTGATGCGAAAGAAATGGTGCCAAAAATGTATGATACAAGTGCTAATGAAGACCCTGATAATACTAGATTTCGATCTTACTTTAATTCTAACCCCATAGTAGCACCCCAAGAATTTCCCAGATTGAGAAACATTCCAACAATTAATAATAACTCCACTAAAATAGAACAAAGGCGCTCAGTAGCCGAGAGCCATACAGTACAAACTAAACGATCTTATAGAGAGGTAGCAAAATCCTCCCCAAAAAAGAAAATACTGCTTAATACAGAAACAGGCTTCAGAGACTTTGAAGCCAGCTCTCAAGAAACAAATACTTGCTCCTCTACATCTAAACAGACCAAGAACAAACCTACCACCAGACCAATTTACAATTTCCTCTCACAGCGTAATACTCCCCCAGTTGGCTCGGGAACTTCATTCTCAAAGCCTATCAGTGCTTCGCAAACATACAATCAGCCTAACAGTAGTGCCGTATATTATAAATCAAACGATGAATCGATTAAAGAATTTTACAATAATTTTTTGCAATTTCCAGAAGACTTCCAGTTGAGGTTTAGGGATCTGATAAACACAAGTTATCAGCTCTCTAGACTACCTCTCGACATAGACAACACAAAGTAGTTAAAAAAAAAAATGAATACAACAAATCTCAAAATTATACAATGGAACATCAGAAGTGCTAACTCTAATAGAAGCAACCTTATCAATTTAATTCGAGATGAACAACCACATATGATCCTACTGAATGAAACCTTTCTGACACCAAATCATACCTTTTTTATACAAAATCATAACATAGTACGTATGGATAGACAAGATATTTCACAAACCACTAATACTGATCGTGGGGGAGGCGTAGCCACCCTTGTTAGGAGAGACATACAGATGGAACAGGTGCACCTACCATTGAGATACCAAACGAAGGATTTTCAATTTATCATTCTGAAGTACGATAATATAAACATTATGAATATTTACTCAACACCTCGAAATAAACTCTCACCAATTGTTTGACCAAATTTTTGCCAAACTTAATGGTCCATTGATTTTAATGGGAGATTTTAATTCTCACCATCCCCTATGGGGCAGTACACATTGTGATAACAATGGAAATACATTAGTTGAAGTAATTTCAAATCACAATCTTGTTATAATAAATGATGGAACTCCCACACGTTTCTCAAACCCTAATGACAATCCCAGCCCGCTTGACCTAACATTAGTGTCCAGCGAACTAGCCCATAGAACTTCATGGAATGTATTGAGCGACTGTGGCAACAGCGATCACTATCCCACTGTTTGTCAGCTTAATGGAGGTGTGCATGTTTCACACATGACTACTAACAGTACCACAAACATCAAAAGATTATACTCTAAAGCCGATTGGGAATTATATACTAGGGAACTTACACAGGTAGGTCTTGACAGATTGGAGAACATAGATTATAGTGCCTTGGTTGGTGTGATTGATGATGCTGCCGAAATAGCCATACCCAAGAAAAACATAGCTATGTAAACTATTCGAAAAAAGTTGAATGCCCTTGGTGGGATGAGGAGTGCTCAAGTAAAATCAAAGAACGTAAAGCTGCAATGAACTTGTTCAAATCCAACCTAACAATTGACAATTTTATACTTGCTAAAAAAACAATTGCACTCACCAGAAAATTTCTTAAACAAAAAAAGAAATCAAAATTTAAAATATTTTGCTCATCTTTGAATCGAGAATCAAATCCTTCATATGTCTGGAGCATGGTCAGAAAATTCAGTTCAGTTCAGTTCAGTTCAAACAAGGAAAATCAATCAAGACACTTCCACACCGAAATATTTGCGAAAATATTTTGAATGATCTTTCAGTATGCCAGATTGACCCAAACTTTGTTTTAGTTTCAGCAAATGCAGACTCCAAACCTTTTAACATTATTGAGTTAAGTAACGCCTTAGGTAATAAAAAACAGTCAGCGCCAGGGATTGACAACATCCCCTATAACATGATAAAACATTTACCATTATCAGTTAAATATAAACTTCTTGACATCTTTAATAACTGCCTTGAGGGGGGAGAAATCCCACACTAATGGAAGGAATATTTGATTATTGCGTTTCTCAAACCAAATAGAGATCCTCTATTAGCAAATAGCTATAGAGCCATTGTTTTATCTTCATGTATCAGCAAAGTGTTAGAAAGTATGGTAAAGAACAGAATTGAATGGTTTGTGGAAAATAGACAAATTTTTTCCCCATATCAAACAGGTTTCAGAAAGAGCTTAAGCACATACAACAACGTTGCACAATTAGTCACATATTCTCAATTAGCATTCAGCAACAAGGAACAGGTCTTGGCGGTCTTCTTAGATATAAAAGGAGCATATGATCACGTCAATATTTCCATTTTATACAAATATCTCATAGAAATGAAAGTACCCACAAAACTAGCCAACCTTAATGTACGACTTCAGAGTAACAGGCAAACATTCATCAAAGATAACGAGGAACACACTTGGGGTCCTAGCTCGAGAACGACAGGCATCCCTCAAGGATCACCTTTGAGCCCCCTTTTGTTTAATATCTATCTTCGGTCCTTATACGAAATCATACCAAATAACATCATCCTACTGTCTTACGCAGACGATCTCACACTTCTGATTAAGGGTAACAACATACACAGTATGAGTAATTTAATGAATGAAACATTCAACAATATATCCGTCTGGATGCAACAACATTATTTTCAAATATCTGTCGAGAAAAGCGAATGCATCTGGCTCACTAAGGATAATAGAACACGGTACCCAATATGTCCGTTACCACTACTTTATCAGGATCAACCAATTCCTTTCAAAAATCATGTTAAATATCTAGGGTTCTACATCACCCAAAATTTAAACTGGGACATGCATTTAGAACATCTTAAATTCAAAGCCATCAAAGGCATAAACATTATGAGATCCTTTTGCCGTGTCTGGTGGGGAGCAGATCCCGCAACCTTACAAATGGTCTATAATGGACTCGTCAAATCCCATCTAGATTATGGATCGATTTTTCTCAAACCTACCCCTCTACAATCTCTTAAAAAACTGGACACGATACAATATCAGGCTCTCCGTGTTATAACAGGATGCATGAAATCAACACCAACCAATGCACTATTAGCAGAAACCTCTGAAATCTCCCTTGAATACAGGCGACAATGGCTGGCATGTAAATTTATATCCAAAATGATATCATATGAGAACCATCCACTTATTCATAATATAGAACTTTTAAAATCATATTGTCATATACCATCAGGCTATTGGTACTGGAAAGCAACCCCTTACCTTGTGGAGGCTTTCAACATGTTAACACCATTCAAAAAGGATATCTATTGCAGAGAAACCTTACCCTGTTATGAATTCGACTATGAGTTGCAACTGGGATCAGTGCCATGCATCAATCTTAACATGAAAAAACAACATCCATACAATAAACTTGTCTTTAAAGATGCTACCCAAAAATTTTTAGACACTCACACGTTTGTGTTTACAGACGCATCCAAAACCAACATAGGCACTGAAGAAGAAAGAACTGGGATCGGGGTATATATTCCCAAAAATACATCATTCTTTTTCCTCTCGCGTACCAAATCTGCTCAACATCTGTAGCGCAGAAATAGCTGCTATCAATTCGGGTATAGGCACCTGCTTGGCAAATAATATTAAGAAATGCATTGTTTTCACAGATTCCCTTAATGCCATCCACAAACTAACACAAAATACAATAGAAACATCAAATGATCATATCTCACTTACTACCAAACAAATGATGTTTGACTCCAATGCAAACGGGATGGACTATCGTTTAGCATGGATACCCGGACACGCTGACATAGAGGGTAACGAGACAGCAGACACTTTAGCTTCAATCGGACGAATTCTAAATGTCCCCCATAAAATTAAGCTCAACAGAGATGAAATACTATCTATTGTGAAACACCAAATTAAAAGTAAATTTAACAATTATTGGAAGAGAACAACACAGGATAAGGGAAAATGGTACTCACAAATACAAGAGTGCTTTCCACATATTCCATGGTATAAAAAATTCCCCTTTATTGACAGAAGGCACATTACAACAATTATTCGGATGCGAACGGGGCACTGTCTAACTGGTGTCCACCTGTATAGAATAAGATGCAGAGAAGTCCCTTATTGTGAATGCGGAAGTGTCGAAGATCTTAACCACATCATTCTTGATTGCCCGATCAATCGAATTCCCAGCTTGGACATGTACCGAGAATTTCAAGACATGGGCTTATCCTCGCCAATATCTATTCAAAACATACTACATAACATGGACCTAAAAATAATGCTACTCCTAATGAAATTTTTAAATCATAACAAAATTGATTTATAGTAAGTGACTAAGTTTATCTATTTCAGATCCCAATCTCTTTCATTACCTGGGTGCTTCTAAAACCGAGGCAACATTTCGGGTGTGTGAAATGCTCCGCCGTTGCCCCGGAGCGAGAAAAGTCTAAACCTTTGTTGTTCTATCTGTCTTCTAACCTCCTTTATAATTCTTAATTACATCTGACACCTATTATTCGAAAGTTTTGTGAGTTATTGCATATTGTGTTACAGCACCAAGTATTGAAGTGGTGTTCATGGTATCACTGCGAGTGAGACAGCCAGAATACCTGACGAAGGGTGACGAATCACCGAGAACTGGCAAAGTGTTCCTAAGGAACAGAGCCATAAACCAAGCAAGCAAGCAAGCAACCTATGATGTTTTCACAACAATGTGATCGTTCATTTGAATTAAATTTAAACACTAAATAGTTTTGGGCAATGAAAATAACGTAAAGTTCGGGAGAATTAAATTTATGAAACCACACTCGCGAGAAATCACTTCTGTGTCTTTCCACGGGAAAGTCTATTGATTCGAGAGTTGGTGAAATAGTGAAAAGTTCATGAAATTGTCCGGAATACTGCAGTCAAATGGATGTTATTCGAATATATTCGAAAAAATTGGTTTGCAAACCGGTTTTATATGCATATAAATACATGGGATCTACTTCGAGTTCCTTTCCTCGAAAGCTTCCATCGGTTTTCTAGAAGCTTGGGTCTGGATACCGGCTTCCTCGGCTTCTGAGTGGAATTTCTCCAGAATGGGAACAGTCAGCTCTTAGTAACTTGGAGAGTTTAAATATATACGCACTTATGGATTAATTTAACATAGGAATTATAGAAATTTTTCAATATTTTTCTTTATAAATTGTTAGTTATTTTGGGAGCACATTTTATACGTGTCTCCTTTTTTTACAGACATTTTTCAACCTCCTTTTGTTTGTTGACTCCAATTGAAATACGAATTGCCTTAGCAACGGTTTCAATTTCTACCTTATTTAAACTTTACCAATTAATTATAAACTAAATACTTACTACTTTATGAAATCTGATTTCTATACTAAGTTAAACTCTTATTATTCTAAATTAAGCATACTAACATATGATTTGTCTATAATTACTCTAACATTTTCAATTTCATAGAATTTCCACGAGTGTTATGGGAATAATGGCGTACGTGACTAATTTTACTCTTGGTAATTCTTATTGTTAATTCGTGATTCATGACCCTTTTATATTAATGATTGTGCTGGTTAGATTCTCTGAATCTTTTTGTACTTCTTCCTGACATTCAAATTCCTATTCCGATTATCAATATTCTTTAAATTAATTAATAAATTTCACACCTTGTTGCCATGTATGACGTCACAATTCGCAGAGTGAAGGTTGTTTGCCTGACAGGGTTGGCCTAAGTAGAATTTCTTTTACTGATAAATGTGAATTGTTTCAATTTTTATTGACAATTTTATTTAGTGGTATAGTGAATCATAACAATACCTACCTATAATGACAGTCTAGTAGTTCATAAAAGTCGTAGGAAATGAAATATTTCGATACAGCTAGCCCGTGGGAAATGAAAATCGGTGTTACAACGTGGTAGGTTTCTTAATCAAAGACGCAATTGAAATGTTCATTTTTCTTAATGGTCGTAGAAAAAATAATTTTATTTGATGCTTTGAAAAGAAGTATAGTTGAGGAAGTTTATGAGGTAATTCAGATCTTGAGGCAATTGTTGAAATATCTCACATTCCCTATTACTCTATAAGTTGGGCAATGTTTCCTGTTGTTACTTACGAATTGCACAGAGCTCTCCAGCATTGATGAATAATTGATGAACCTTTGAAAGTGAATTTCAGGCTTTTTCTTTTTCTAGTTCTGATTTGTGCAATTATTCAGGTAGAATGTATTAGTTATGTTTGATTTGTAAAGCTGAGCAAATGGAATTGCAAAATTAAAAGATAGCTCAGCTCTGCGGCTAAGATCAAAGTTCTTATCAGTTACAAAATGAATCAAATGAACTGTTTCAGGAAAAATTTCATAGTATCTCATCCTGTGAATCCCCCCTATTACGTCCCAGTTATCGAGGTTGTGCCAGCCCCTTGGACAGATCCAGAGGTTGCTAACAAAACAAGAGCTATTTGGGAAGAGGTTGGCCAAACACCTGTTTTGCTGACGAAAGAAGTACCTGGATTCATCATAAATAGATTACAGTAAGTAAAGCATATCCATTTCTCCTAGAATCTTGAAAAAAAAATTTCAAGTTAATGAAATTTGACTTCAGAGAAATTCGCTTTTCAAATATTATCATTTTAAACTCTCGCGGTAGTTTGGTATGAAATAATTCCGTTATTCTTATTTGGAAATATTGTGTAGTTGGTATTGTGGCATGAGGATAATATGACGACTAAAGATATATTTATTTACTTGTTTAATATCATCCTTTGAGGTAATGTGTAAAGAATGGAGAGAAAAATGTTTGATGTACATTTTTTTAATATCGAGACAAATTCATGTAAAGCAAAAAAAAACGATATTTTGAGCTATTTACTTGACTACCTCACGGTACAACTTTTCAAGAAATACAAGTAAATATGGGAAAGTATGAAGAAATTTAACAATCGATTTCCTTTATCAAATCAATTTTCAACATGACTGCCGTACTAATTCCCTACCAAACACCCACACTTGGTCTTCTTTGGATCTAGTGGGATGTCCTTAGATTTTCTATCACAGAAATGGGTATTTTTTTTTTCTATTAAATACACCACTGGTGGTAAAGAATTCATCTAATCCCACCCTGTTCCGAAAGCAAGTGAAGTTTTTCATTAGGAAAAGTAATTTTCGTTGCAAAATCATTCATGGAGCTTCTGGGATGTGTTACTGGAATGATATACTCCATTTTCCTTGTATTTTTTTAACAAAAAATTGTTCAAAATATCTTCATGTTTCACACGAATGGTTTTCGCACTGAATATAGAGTTATGAGTGGTATGAATAAAAACGAATGAGTAAATGCTAATGCTTAAGGATCTACTTCGAAGTATTTACTCTATCATGAACAATCTAGTCGGTTCCGGTGGTATTTGCTTAACTTCAAAGTATTTACTACGCTGCTTATAGTTTTTACTTTCAGTCCGTAGTATTAGACCGGGATCCCACGCCCATTTTCAAAAATGATCAATAACAGGCTGAATCATCCTGAGTAGCTTCATTTTGCCGAGACGCCCAACTTTTTCCTCTACGAAAATTCTCGATAATGGCAGCTAATAAAATGCGCAGGCGTCAATCATGTTGATTTGGCGAGTGCAAAAAAGTCATTAATGCCAGTTAGTTTTTCACTTGAACCTCGAGATAATTCGATAAAGTACTCAAAAAACTTTTGTCCTACAAAATGGATGATAGGACTGAAGAGTCCCCCACTCCCAACATGTACCAATGACATGGTCATAAGAAATCATCACTACCCAGTGGATTTTTCTACCGTTGCTTGCTTTATATTTGTATAATTAAATGGTCACATTTTCCTAGGTAGGTTTTCACAGTCCTACGTGCCAAAGCCGTAGTATATAGGGTGCTCCATTATGTTCTTGTACAAATTTCAAATGGTGAATCTTTGACTAATAACAGAATGAAAAGTTCATATGAACATGTGTCCGCAAATAATTCGTTTACGAGATACAGGGTATATTGGATATGAATGGTATATTGAAATTTTTTTATACAGTAAAATTTTTCCAAAAATATCAAATCCATGATGTGTCGCCATCTAGCGCCGAATCTGGTCATATAATCGAGTAGGGCCAATGGAGACTTTAACTAGGAATAGCTACAGCTACAACATACCAAAAATTCAGCCATTTTCACAGACTTTTTTTCATTAAATGTGTGCGGGGTCCTTTGATGATAGTTTCATAAATTGTTGTTTAAAATTGATTTTCCCATTAACCAGATGTCGTTCCCCCCCGAACGACAGCCCTCGGAAGACGAAACTTGTGCAAACCAAAGATTAACGAATTCTTACTTTTTACCTGCTATTCAACTTTCTCGGACCATCAGAGGAATATCTGCAGTCGCTGGGCTTCGAACCCACGACTGGCGACCAGAGTGGATAAAAGATCGGTACTTCAACTACTTGGCCACTTGACCCCCGTAAAATATAATATCTTCTTTCGAACTGGACTTTTAAGGCCTCTGGAGACACCATACATCATATTTTACCGTAGAGCAGATTTTCACAATTCGTCTGACCTGTTTGAAAGTTAAGCAACGGTAAAAAAATCCGCGGTTACTAATGATTTTTTATGACCACGTCATTGGTACACGTTGGGAGTGGGGGACTCCTCATTCCTACCATCCATTTTGTAGGACAAAAGTTTTTTCGAGTAAGTACTATATCGCATTATCTCGAAGTTTAACTGAAAAACTAAGTGGCATTAATGACATTTTTGCACTCACCCAATCGACATGATTGACGCCTGCGCATTTTAATAGCTACTACTATCAAGAATTTTCGTAGAGGAAAAAGTTGGGCGTCTCGGCAAAATGAAGCTATATACTCAGGAAGATTCAGCCTGTTATTAATCATTTTTGAAAATAGGCGTGGGATCCCGGTCTATATATGGTTCAACATATAAATAGAAAAGTTCTTGGGTATAGCCCTCAAATTGTTTTGCAACCGTAGACACGTGTTTCGAGCTTAAGCTCTCATCAGTACGGTAAAATCAAGTGCGAAAATGTACAACACTTGGAAGTAAAAATAGAAACAAAGGAAGTCAACAACAGGAAGCCAACCACACATTTGTGGCTTCGATTAGAATACCTTGAGATTTCAAGGCAACAACTAACGTCGCTACGGAGAAAGCTGTAGCTACCAGCGTGACAATCCTACCCAGGACAATATGAATCAGTATGGATTTATCGAGGGACAATATATAAAAATATAAATAGAAAAGTTCTTGGGTATAGCCCTCAAATTGTTGTGCAACCGAAATTGTTGTGCAACCGTAGAAATGTGTTTGGAGCTTATCATCAGTACGGTAAAACCAAGTGCGAAGATGTACAACTCTTGGATGTAAAAATAGAACTTTTCTATTTATATTTTTATATATATTTATATATGCGTGGGAAAACTACAAAACCGCGAGAAGGGAATTCAAGAAGGAGCTAAGAAAAAGCAAAAGAGCTAGCAATTTCCTAACGGAATCCGCTAGGCTCATGAGAATCCTGGGCAACGAGACAGAAGGTTCCATAACAACCTTGAAGAAACCAAATGGGACATGGACAACTTCCGCCGTAGATTCGCTCAGATATCTGCTGGAAGTACACTTCTTGGGTGATGTCGGAGACGACCAACGGGCTCTGCCAACACAGCAGGTCCCCCATGGGGACTGGCAACTGGCAGAGAGGGTCGTTACGTCTGATGCCATAGCCTGGGCAGAGAACGAGTTCAACCCATATAAGGCAGCAGGACCCGACGGAATTTTTCCGGCAATGCTACAGAGGGGCCTGGAACTTCTTACCCCAACCTTGGGAAGGATATTCCGGTCCAGTATAGCGCTAGGGTACGTTCCAAAGGTCTGGAAGTCAGCAAGAGTAGTCTTCATCCCCAAGGCGGGAAAAAGGGACTACACAATAGCAAAGTCCTTTAGACCCATCTGCCTAACTCCGTTCCCGCTTAAAACGCTGGAAAAGGTGGTGGTCAGATTCCTGGTGGAGGGGCCCCTAAGGGTGAGCCCTTTCCACAGAAATCAGAACGCATACAGAAAGGGAAGGTCGACTGAATCGGCCCTCCACGCTGTAGTGCGAAGCATCGAAAGGACATTAAGGTTTAAAGAGGTAACACTAGGAGTATTTTTCGATGTGGAAGGCGCATTTGACAAGGCAAAAACAGCGACAATACATGTAGCCTAATGGCCAGAGGATCGCCTCACTCGAGCTGGGTTGTATCGTCGCTTACAAGGAGAAAGGTCGAGGTATCCCGAGGAGACATCAGACTGGAATCCGAGTTGGGGGGGGGGGGGGCTGCCCTCAGGGGAGCTGCCTCTCTCCCCATCTGTGGTGCCTAGTAATGGATGAACTCCTGGGTAAACTCACAGATGAAGGTTTCAGGCGCAGGCATACGCGGACGATGGAGTTGTCCTAATCAGCGGACGATTAATCGGAGTCGTCTGCGACCGTATGCAGGCTGCCTGCAGAATAATTGAGAGATGGTGCGGTGATGCAGGACTCTCAGTGAATCCGACAAAAACAGAGATGATCCTGTTCACCAAACGGAGGAAAAAGATGGATTCAGGCCACCTATTATGTTTGGGCAAGAGCTGGAGCTAGTCCAGCAGGTCAAATACCTGGGGGTTATTCAAAAGTCGGTAGCAATCCTATGGCAACTGCGGAGAATTGTAGGAAACAATTGGGGCACCAATCCAGAGATCATGCGCTGGCTGTACACGGCAGTCGTAAGACCAAAGATCCATTATGGGTCAGCCGTGTGGTGGCCAGGCGCACAGGGTAGCACAATAGGCCGAAAACTCAGCAAGGTTCAGAGGTTGGCCTGTTTGGTAATAACGGGCGCAATGAGAACGAGTCCAACCGCAGTGTTGGAGGTACTGCTGAGGCTGCCACCGCTTCCAGTCTGGATCAAGAAGGAGGCAATGGCAGCCCATTTGAGGATGCGGGACTCGGGAGTCTGGGTGAACGAAGGAGCGATGATAGGTCATGCGGAAATCGCGAAGTGGGCGGAACAGGAGATCCCTATATCTGCCCTCAAAGTGAAAAGCGCACAAGACAGACTGCGATGGAATAGAGAGTTTACTCTCACTATTCGGAGCAGAGAACAATGGGAAGGAAACACTGTGGAGTTCAGCACAGGAAGCCTAATATGTTACACGGACGGTTCGCGTCTGACGGACAAACAGGCTTCGGGTGCCGGAATCTACCTGGAGGGAAGAGAAGTACGAGAGAGCTACGCTTTGGGCAGATATACAACAGTTTTTCAAGCTGAAGTGTTCGCCATCCTATCCGAAGCTACGAGAGAAGAGGTGAAAGATGGACCCGAACAGAGAATTTATATCTGCTCGGATAGTCAGGCAGCGCTCAGAGCTGTCTGCCATCCTAAACCAAGCGGAAACGAGGTGGCAAACGGACTTGCCAGATCCGGATCCGCAGCGCCATTCTGTGGACAGGAGCCTATACTAGGCATCGCAAGAAGCCAAATCTCTTCAGCCCTCGACGAGTGGGCAGAAGAAGAGCTGAATAAACTTTGGAGGGATAACACCGGCTGCAGGCAGTCGAAAGACTTCGTGGCCGGCTCCAATAAGTCAAGGACGACATGGCTCTTAGGCAGAAATCGCCAAGCACTACGCCTCCTTATAGGAGTACTAACAGGACATAACAAGTTAGGCAGACACCTATCACTTATAGGTATAGAAGACAGTCCCACTTGCCGAAAATGCGAAGAAGACGAAGAAACTTCATCTCACTTCCTCGGCGAGTGTGAGGCATACGGGAGGCTAAGATTTGGGACCTTCGGAGTTGACAAACTCCAACAAGAGGAACTAATCAACTTGGAGTGGTCGGACATACTGACCCTCATTAGGAGGTCACAAAGGTTCGAAAAGGAAAACTAGGAGGATGAACGTAGATAAGTGGAGAACAGGGGATGGCAAAAAGGGTCCATGAGGGCCTACTTGCCTGGCTGTGGTTGCGGCCTCCCCAAAGAACTACTACTACTACTATATATTGTCCCTCGATAAATCCATACTGATTCATATTGTCCTGGGTAGGATTGTCACGCTGGTAGCCATAGCTTCCTCCGTGGCGACGTTAGTTGTTGCCTTGAAATCTCAAGGTCTTCTAACCAAAGCCACAAATGTGTGGTTGGCTTCCTGTTGTTGACTTCCTTTGTTTCTATTTTTACATCCAAGTGTTGTACATCTTCGCACTTGATTTAACCGTACTGATGAGAGCTTAAGCTCGAAACACGTGTCTACGGTTGCACAACAATTTGAGGGCTATACCCAAGAACTATTCTATTTATATTTTTATATATTGTCCCTCGATAAATCCATACTGATTCATATGGTTCAACATGTAGCATCTATCCCACTCCGTCTGCTTCAGACATAACCTGTTATGAAAAGTTTATTAGATTTTCTGCTCCATGGTTGTTGTTACACAAAATTGTTAAGACAACCTGGACATTAAATTTTTTTTCTTGAATTGGTAGTGTATTCGTGTTTCTGTAAAAATTTCTTCAGATGAAGAAATGCCCCATGAAGAAGATTCCCAAAAATGGAAGTCACACAATTAGCATTTGTTAAAATGCTAGAAGATAACAAGATATTTCTGGATAAAAAAAATAACACATGCCATCAAGTCTGCAAACTACAATGTCTTCAAAGAATTAACTAATAGTTATAACAAGAGTACAAAATAAAACTTAGATAGTAAACAAATATTAATAAAATTAATATCATAAAAAGCAAAATAAAGAAAATTACGGATTTGAAAAGATAGTCCAGTTCAGAAGTTGTAGATAGGCACTCATCATCAGTTTACGGGGTTTCACAATAATTATTCACTATCTAGAATTTCCGAACTGGACTGTAGAAATGTATTATTTTTTCCTATCGAACCTAAAAGAAAGACGGAATTGACATAATTGACACAAGTTATACTTTATTTCACAGTTACCGGAATATTTGATGATACAAAATATCATCACTGAAGTGTCGTCTTGCACTGTATAATTTTCTTCTGCGTAATCCATCCAATTTCAAAACTAACCGAATGCCCAGTGGACCTGACATGAGACCAACATCGCTAACTTCAAACAAATGAGTAATATATAGTTTCTTCTTGAATATAAGTGTCTGCTGTAAGAAGTCGGCACTTCAAAATGCAGTATATGCTTCAGTCATTTCCACGAGATTGCTACTTGGTATAGTAGCTTTCGGAAAAATTATAAGTTTCTACTTTGAAAAGTAGTTCCTTCTTAATTTTGAAGTATCTATACCATGTGAGAAATGCCAATACGTCTAGCATTATCATGTACTGGTTAGCAAATGTATCTGTGCTTCTGGATATTGGGTGCACGCTAGAACAGCCGCTGTCCTTTCTTGTCCTTTCCGTTTGAAGTTGGTAGTGGATCCTCTCTGTTTATCGTTCGCGTATTTCAGAAGCACAGATGGATTTGCCAAGCTGTACTTCATTTTTATACATACCGGCTATTGGGATGCATAAAAAGCAGTAGATGCTATTGGTTCACCAAAAAGTGTCTACTTTGTAGCTAAAGCAGCACTAATAACACCAGCAGCAGTAGACCGGTCCATGTTTAAGTCAACGCTGCGTTTAGTAGGTACGGACCCGCAACTGGTTTTGGTTTGGACGCGATACACTGTTGACCACATGTATCTAACTACAAGTTGTTGTGTTCAACAAATATGTTGCCAACATCCGTCATCATGTTGCCAACAGATGGCAACATTTTGTTATCCGGTTAGTACATACCTTTATTTCCGTCAACCGCAACCCTACGCGTCACCCTCGGAAGTCTTAGAGAGACTTGTCTTAGCTAGGGAAGACACAGCCCTTACCTTTCAACGTGTGATACTATGCACGAGACCGCTGGCCATGCGGGGATTTGATCCCATGACCCTTTCGCTCCAAAGGCGAACGCTCTACCATCACGGCCCATGAGACTTTACACTAAAATTATGTTTCATAAGTATTCAATCATCACATATTTTTTCTAGGTACGCCATCCTGAATGAAGCTTGGCACTTGGTAACAGAAGGTGTACTTAACGTGAGCGACGTGGATAAAGTCATGTCGGAAGGGTTGGGAATGAGATATGCCTTTTTGGGAATGCTCGAGACCACACATTTGAACGATCACGGTTTTGTAAACTATTGTAAAAGTTATGCAGACACTATTTATGCTGTCAGCAAAGATTTCAAACCTACACCGAAGTTCGTGGGGCCACATGTTCTGGAAATTGCGAAACAGCTGGAGGCGGATGTACCTTTGGAAAAGTTACAGGTAAAGTATACTTTCATATAAAAAACGCCTACTATCTCTGATACTATATAGCCTTATGCATCTACTACTCTAGATGTCCAAAGCATATGTGAGGAATATTACATTGGAAATAGTATATTGTACAATGAGCATGAAATGACATACATTTCATGCTCATTGATACTTTTTCTACGACCATCTGAATCATTAACAAATCTGTAATATTTTTAATAATCCTTTTTATCATAAACTCTCCCGCCGTCATTTTTACATGGTTTAGATAATTTTTTCTTTCTTCACCCGTTGAATGAAACATGAAACTATTTTCTCTTTTTGTACACGTACCTACCTACGTCGTGAAAATTATTATAAACACTAATCGATTTCATAAAATGAAAAAAAATATGTGGCTGTTTGGATTTGAACCCTCGCTCCCACCATCCAAAGTCCACGTGTCATCTGAATCAACACTCGTCGTTACTAGAGCACATAATAATTTGTTCAAATTAACTGCTATATAGAAAGTATCTTTCAACTATTCAAAAATATAGAATCCGATTGTAATCAATCTTTTCCGCCGACCTCGTATTAACATGTCTGTTTAATATGCTTCAATGCAAACGAAATCGACCATTAATGACCCCTATTAATGCTCAATTTGTCATTAATGATCGATTTATCTGTAAATGCATGATTTTGCGCGTTGCATGGCTACCAGACATCAACGGATTCAGATTTTATGTGCGCTGTGAAATTTTGACATATTTTCCAATCTAAATAATGAATATTGAAGGTAATTTCACGTTGAAACCGCCAGATGTTGCGGAAACCGCTAAAGTGGCAGCTTTAGGTTTATTGCCTGATAAAAGCAGAAAAATCTATGAAAAATTAATTATTTTCATTATTATGTATAGCAAGTAATTTTGGAAAATGTAGCAAATACTCAACTCATCAAAACGCGACATTTTATATATGGGCTCCGTAGCGCAAAGGTGAAATGCGAGTGAACGAAGACAATCGGGGTTCGAATCCTGAACCGCGAAAATTTCTCAACTTAAAAAGAAATGTTCACTTTTGTTGAAAGGAGTTTAGAATAACCATCAATAGAAGGGTTGAATATCTGAATTGATACAGAAATGAATCAGATTTACAAAATTGATAATTCTCATTGTACGTTCGAGAACGAATTAAAATATATTTGGCTATAGGTGATGCATATGTTTTCGGTTTTCTCTGCAGATTTGAAAGCAAATGCGCCACTGTAATGTATTTACTGAGGCTTACAACATGCCGGAATTCAAGAAGAACACAAATTCCCACCTACTTTCCCTTGGCTCTTTCGTAAACATTCCAAGACTTTTCATTTTCGTGGGAACCAAAAAAAATTACCTCTTAGTATCATGTTATATTATGAATATGAATGAGGTTCCTAAGGAACCTAATAATATAAATAAGATGACTGATTCGCTGGTGTACCGATTGATTCGTTGGTGTACCGACTGATTCGCTTTTATACGACCGATCGGTGTATTTTTCACTTTTCTGTCCGATGTGTAGTTTTTGCACAATAGTGTTATAAACAATTTAATGGCAAATCTTTCTAAATGAACCGATTCAAATTATGTAAACGGCATTTGGAATTAGAGATCAATATCTACAATTTGTATATTCTGGATTTCTTCCTGGGACACTGGAAGTTACTCTAAATGCTTCAAGTGCACCCGAAGTCGCCCGAACTCAACTCGACTTAACTTCAGTGCGACTTCGGACGCACTTAGAAGCGTTTTTGATCAACTTTCAGTGACATTTTCAACACATTTCCCACCTCTCAGGTGAAGATCCAAAATATATAAGTTGTAGAATATTGATCTCTACTTCCAGATGCCGTTTACAGAATTTGAATACGACGGTTTCCCTCAAATCGGCGCATCTTGCAAGATATGTTTATAACGCGATTGTGCAAAAACTACACATCGGACATAAAACATTTTGCGCCCAGTTGAACCACATATTATTATCTTTCAGTTTCCTCAATATTGTTTGTACAGCATCAGATTTATAAAAATTGATTTTTTTAAATGGTCTCTTTTTCGAGGTTTTCCCGGATTTTCTAAGTAGAAAATGCACCGATTCCATTTTGTAGGTTTTATGAATCTCTGTGAAGCGATTTCTTGAATAATCTTTGAGATATTTCCAAAAAACCAAAAAAGTTGATTTTTTTTAACTATTTGTGGCGTTAGAAGGAAGCTTGGTCAAACGCGATCAAACGCCTTGAAGAAATCTAATCCTCGTCCAGAGTTTCATCATATTCTTCAATAGATAGCAGTCTTATATAGGGTGTTCTCACTAAGACCATTGCTGTTAAGCTGATAAAAATGAAGGACAAAATTTGATCGAAAGTTATTGGGCACGTGATGTGGTACTCTCTAAGATTATTTTCGAGTATTTAGTTTGCACCATAAATCTAGGTCAACAACATTTGATATCTTTTTAAAATGGGTAACCCTGTGTATTCTTTCATTTTCAGAATCTGATTCATGCGGACATCACAAATCATTTTTATTTTCGGGGATCAGATGCAAGGTTGCCAAGATTTTCACATTTTAATCAAATTTATCGAAGAATCATTAACGAAAAAAAAATTAAGTAATACCTTATATGAGAGATCAATGAAAAAATCTGGAAATGAAAATACACAAGCTATGTACCAAAACATACATAATATTTTAGTCACCCAGAATACACAGGGTGTTCTGAAATAACGATCGAATTCAGCTATTTTCAAATGACCCATTTTTTTCAAATGGGAGTAACTTCCTTTATTTAGCTTCATATTCTGAGAGTTAATCTAATCAGCTATTCAATGGTACCATATTATTATGAATTATAGTTTAACAATACTTACGATAGGTATATACCGATACAATTGAAATCACGTCATTCAACTTAACAAAACTATTCAAAACTAATAACAAACAGATTAAATCAATCTAACTATCTGAATATATTGAATCCGAACGAGATATCATCTCAAAAGATGTTCGAAATGTCTCCCATTCTGCTGAACAAATTTTTGTACTCGTTCTTTTATTGAATTTCGAACTCTCGGCAACATTTCTGGTGTAATTGAGGTAAACCTCTCATTTCCATATTTTATTTTGTAGCTACTAGTTCAGAATGGACTTAAGTTTTGACATATCCCCATAGAAAGAATTCGCATGATGTCAAGTCTGGTGACCTCGCAGGTCACTGCACTGGTCCACCTCTACCAATCCATCTGTCTTGAAATTGATCATTCAACCAGTAGCGAACAGATGCCCCAAAATGTACTGGTGCAACGTCGAGTTAAAACCACATATTATTCGCATTCACATTGAGTAGTACTCAGCCCTCTCAATTGGTTCTGAAGAAAATCTGTAACTACTCTCCCATTCACTCCGCCGTCAAAGAATTAGGGGCAGAGTTGTCCACAATACCTCCTCAAACATGTGTAGACCATCTTTATTGAGAAGTGGTTTTGAATATATGGGGATTCTGGTCAGAATAATGATGATAATTATGACGATTCACCGCTTCATTTTAATGGAATGTAGACTCATCCATCCGAGTAAAGTAATATTCTTGAAAAACGTCTCTCATTATTTATCATATTGATTAACCACCTACAATGTTCTATTCTACAATTGAAATCCTGTGGTAGAAGTTCATGGTGTAATTGAATATGAAACGGATGAAATTTATTCTTCTTTAAAACCTGTTGTACCGTAGTGCTTGCAATGCCTACATATTTATTGGCTTGATTATCTGGTTCTAATATTTGGGATATCGACCACAGCCGTCAAAACCCTATCATCTCATTATCTTCAGAAGGAACAGAAGCTGTCCAACCTGAAATATACTAAGAATTGTGTGATATAAATATCAACTCATTACTAAAGAAACGTTTCTTTGAAACGTCTCTGAGAACTGACATCTTTAGGCAACATGAGGTGGAATGTTTCAAGCATTACAGACAACCTTTCAGAATTATTTCCAAAATATAAAAATGTTTATTGGGCGGGGTGCTGCCAATGCCCACGTAGTCATTATTTCTGTGTCTTCCTCTATTTTGAATATGGTGAATTTTCAATTATTTGGGCGATTATTATTATTGGTCTTAATGGTCTTGAAACACTAGTTTTGTATCTTTAACAGAAGATTCGACTTTATTGGACATACATTTATATTTCTCATATCATGAATTGAACCAAGAAGCAAGTACTGTCTGGCCTAAGAGAGCTAAATATGTCTTCTCTTTTGATTTTAAATAGTTAATATAGGTCAGGGTCGGCTATTATGGAGGCCATGGCGAAGACATGTTGTGGAGTACTATTTACAAAAAAAAAAAAATGAAAATCCAAAACCATTGTGCGTCCAATCAAAGTGAAACTCACTTATTGCTACATAATATTCAATAAAGCAGCCTTATTATGATCTCTTTTGCAGGAGCGAAGAAATTGGCGAGACAAGTGCTTGACAAAGTTGAGCCAGCTGAAGAAACAAATGAACAAGTTGAAGAATTGATGAAACAACGCAAAAGTACCTGTAAATGGAATGTGAAGTTTGATTATTAGCAGAAAATAAACTGTTCAGAAATATAACTGATTTTCAATGGTCCTATAAAAATTAACGAAGGTCATCCAAAAGAAAAAAGTCAAGTAAGAACTAGTGAATATTTAATGTGAGGGTGGTAATTCAATTCAATATAAATATTCAAAACTGCTCTGTACTGGTGGAAAAAAATCATGAGCTAACTAACATGCGAATGCGGACGCCGCTACATCGGTGAGACTAAAGGACCGCTCACCGTTAGAGTTGACGAACACAAACGCTAGACTCAGCGGGGAGAGACGTCAGTTTCAGATTCATTTACTTAACTACGTTAAATTTTCTAAATGTTTGTAGGTCGTCAAAAAAACTATACGGAGTGTATAAAAACAGATGAAAAGGTAGCAAATACCAGTGATTAAAAATGAAGTCATGATAGATATTAGGAAACAATTGAAATGAACTGATAGATCAACACGCTAAAAAAATATATTGCAAAACGTAGTAAAAATTTTTGGTGAGCATGTTCACAAATAGCTATTTTGGAAATGACTAACATATTCATTGACAGAGTAGAAGCAATATCTCAAGATATAACTGTTTAAGGGATTTTCAAAATGAGACATAGAGAGACACTTTAAATCATATGGCAAATGATTGTAAAGATTAAAGTCTAACGTATTCCTCTTGGATTTACTCAGGCGGTAGCGATTTGTTCGAATATTATGATCATGAACGTCAGATTGTTTAATTGACATTTTGCCTTCCTATGAATTTCTAACATTGTAAAGATGTAGAGTGGGTAGTGGCATTATTTGAAATCTCAGAAAAAAGATTGACAATGATCTCTATAGCCTGAATTTGTAATGATTCTGATAGCTCTTTTCTCAAGTTTGAAAATCTTTATTGCTCCACTGGAATTTCCCTAGAGAATAATCCCATAACTGCAGCGGGATTCTTATCTCTCGACTAGACAGCTGTCGTGTCGAATAATCAAAATTTGCGATTCTCATGTTCCATATCGAGAAGTGAGTATCTACTACAAATGTCATTTTTATTCGACATCCGCACAGGGATTCTCATCTTTCGATTCGACAAGAATCGACTAGCTGTCACCTTTCGACAGTCGAGAGGAGTGATTCTCATCACATGTCGAAAAACTAGTCGAGAGGTAACGTATGTCTCAGCATACGCCGTCGTCTCAATTTGAATAATGAAACATTTGACATTTTATTCAAATACATTTTATGTGTTGGTTTTAGCTGTATCCTGGAAATTATTGACGAAAATATAAAATAAATATCGAGGATATTGCCAATCTTTAACAAAATTAGACGTCGGCACGAAAATGCACTATGTGGAAGGCGTCGACGACGAATTTGAAGAGAGTTCAGTGTCGTAGAAATTCCAGACGCCCGTTTTCAGAAATGTGCAATCTTTTGACTCCTCATATTCTAGAACCCAGATATAGAATGTATCAAAACCGACATGCCAGTCACAAACAAAACATATTTGTAGCTTTGCGCTTTTATGCGACTGGTTTGGTTTGGTGAAGATTTTAACCTGGAAGTAAAGCCAGACGAGTGTACATAGGAAGAGCTATCAAGTTTCACAACTATTTATGTTAGAATATTCGAGTTACAAGATCAAAAAGTGGTGCTCTCCCTTCGAAGGTCAGAAAATGGGCATATTCTATACCTTCTTTTTTGTTTCAAATGTGCAATAGAAATACTGACAATATTATTTCATTTGGATCACAAACGAAACTTTCTAACTTTGGACACAAGCTATGAAAGTCAAAAACCAAAGTGCTGAACGTTGACCTTGCATGCATGATTTCTTTTATTCCCGTAACTTACTGTTAACATACATTGTTTGAAGCTTTGTCAATATGATTTCTTTCATCATGTACAATGAAGCATATTTCGAAATGAAACAAATAAAAACTGCACCTTTCATTCTGCTTTATATTTTAGAAATGGTTCTCATTGAGCTTGGTAAAAACTACGAATTTATAGTGAAACTAGGACTTTACTAGGAACATTGCCAAGAACTGAATTGTTACCATAATATGAACACATGCTTTTTAAAATACAAAATTTACACCGCTTCAATTAAGCTACTTTTGAAAGAACTTTGAAAGATTTCAAGACAACCTTTTAACCTACAAACATTCAAATTTATAATCGATAAGTAATCACACATAAGTATCCGACGAAGTTTCTTTAATTGTGAACATATATTCGAATACTACCAAACTAAAATACTTCTGAAGAAACATTTTCAAATTTGCTTTTCTTGTCAGTAAAATTCTTGTTCCATATAATTTATTACTTAGCTCTTATCACGTTTCTCTATATGTGTCATTCGCATTTGCGGAACACGAGCGACCTGTGGCAGTGTGGCAAAATCTCAATGATATTCCATATATTCAATTACCATAGTATTGTTCTTTTTTTGGTCGAAATGACGATATTTTTGAAAATCAAAAACTTTTCATCACCTCATAATCTCACAAAATTGTCTTCTAGACACCTCATTAGATGTCGAATAAAAATGACATTTGTAGTCGATACTCACTTCTCGATATGAAACATAAGAATCGCAAAATTTGTTTATTCGACACGACAGCTGTCGAGTCGAGAGATAAGAATCCCTCTGCTGAAGAGATGTCGAAAAATCAATTTTGTGAGGTTATGAGGTACTGAAAAGTTTTTGATTTGCAAAAATATCGTTATTTCGACTAAAAAAATAACGATACATGTAATGCTAATTGAGTATATGGACAATCATTGATATTTTGCCATACTGCCACAGGTCGCTTGTGTTCCGCAAATTAGAATAGCAAATATAGAGAAATGTGACAAGAGCTATGTGATAAATTGAATGGAACAAAAATGTACTGAGGAGAAAAGCAAATTTGGAAATGTTTCTTCAGAAATCTTTTAGTTTGGTAGTATTCGAATATATGGTCACAATTAAAGAGACTTTGTCAGATACTTATGTGTGATTAGTTATTAGATTATGAATTTAAGAGTTCATGGGTTAAAAGGTTATCTAGTCTTTCAAAGTCCTTACAAAAGACACATAGAGTAGCGTGTAAATTGTTCACTTTCAAAAGCATCTGTTCATTCTGGTAAGAATTTAGTTCTTGGCAATGTTGAAAGTTTTGTAATCCAAACGAAATAATAGTGTCAGTTTTGCTATTGCACATTCAAAACAAAAAAGAAGGTATATGCCCCTTTTCTGACCTGTGAAGGGAGAGCATAACAATTTGATCTCGGAAGTCGATTATCCTAACATAACTAGATGTAAAACTTAAAGCTCTTCCTATGTACACTCGCCTGGCTTACTTACAGGTTAAAATCTTCATCAAACCAAAACAGGCGCATAAAAGCGCAAAGCTACCAATATTTTTTTGTTGCGACTGACATGTTGGTTTCGATACATTCTATACCTGGGTTCTTCAATATTAAGTGTCAAAAGATTGCACAATTTGTCAGCAAATATTTTTTTATTCAAATTAATTTCTGAAAACGGGCTTCTGGAATTTCAACGACACTTCAAATTTGTCGCCGACGCCTTCCAAATAGTACATTTTCGTGCCGACGTCTAATATTGTTAACGATTGGCAATATCCTCAATATTTATCTTATACTATTGTCAATTTCCAGGATACAACTACAACCAACACACAAAATGGGTTAGTATGAAACGTCAAATGTTTCATTCATTCAAATTAAGACGACGGCGGATGCTGGGACATACGTTACCTCTTGACTAGTTTTTTGACATGTGATGAGAATCACTCCTCTCTCTATGTCGAGAAGAATGTCGAAAAGTGACAGCTAGTCGACACGTGTCGAATCGAAAGATGAGAATCCCTGTGCTGATGTGGAAAAGGGAGACATATAAAGTTTTAAGGTCACGTGGTGCCTTTGATCGTGTAGGTGACTCCTTCTTTCCGACAGTCCTGGTACCGAGGAGGGATTCAGGTACAATTTTAACTGTTGCTTAGTGGAGGGTCCCAGATGAACTGTCTTCTCCTTGATGTCAGCCAGGTATAAATAGGAGAAAACTGTTGCCACTGTGTGGAATTCGATGTCACTTTCCGGAAATTCAGTCGTGCTTTGTATCTGCACATGAACCCGGAATCTAGAACTCATAGAAAAAAAGTAACAAGATAACTAATCTCCAATTATGGACAGCCCCATCACTAGTGTGTTTGTTGAAAAAAGTACAACCACAGATGTGTAATTTGTATACCTGCTCAGTCAACACAGAATGGTCTCAGAGATGGTAGTGGGATTCACTTTCATGTTTCAGATCACACCAGTGAATCGCAAAGTGACTTCCATTATTATCGCATAAACGTCTATTCAGTACCCCGTTGGTCAGTTCGAGACATCAAAATGTGATGCAAAATGTGACTTGAAATTATCCCAATGTGACAAAACATTCATACTTCAGAATCGAATGCACATTGAGACCCTTTCGATGGTAATAATGTGAAATTGCGCTTCACTTTCTGATTATCATGTATGTCAGGAATGAAACAAAGCTACCATGTTTCAACAGAAATAGAAAGTATACCTTAATATTATCATTCTTACTAATGAATTACGGTTCGTATGGAATGGAATGGTAGAAAACAAATGCGTGAGTTGATTTCGTAGTATATACTTTTCATAAATAAAAAAAATCTCAAACTCTGTCTGAATCATAAAAAAACAATATTCAGAAATGTAGAAAAATTTATAATTCAACTCCAATCCTCTGAACAGCATTTGCTTCGCGGCGAAATCAGTACCTATCCTGAAAATGCCAAATCCTGTAAATCACTGAATTTATCTTTCTAAGTTTCTACTCACCGTTCCGGTCCTTGAAGGGATGTAGTTTTTGGTAAAATTAATAATTGGGCAATGTTAATAAACATATTATTAGATTTAATGATTGGAATAATAAGAGAATCAAACAGAACACTACACGCTATCATAACTACCAATAGAATATTTTAAGAATGGCATCAACCAAATACAAATTTTACTTGACTCTCGACTCGACAAACAATTCTGGCCATTTTGTGAGATGATGGTGATGTCATGCTCAATTTTATTACCAACCTAATTTCTTCTATACCGACAACATCGCAATTAATCCAAAATTCATGTTAATGTGCTTTGCAATTTTCTTCACGTTTTGTGCATCCGACACTAACGAGAAGAAAATTGTTAACATTTCATAATATATGGCATCACTAGGTGATAACAGTGATGTCTAAATGCAACTCATTTTGTTACCATAATAATCAAGAAAGCACCATCCCCTAGATTTTTGTGTTAACTCGGAGGCCAATCACTCATGTCCCATGTGTCTGCAAAGTCAAACTATTGGATCACCCGTCTACCGAGTTACTACAACTCTTCCTTTTGTTGTTCTGTAAATGGAACCTATAATTCTCCCTGAGGGTTGTATCGACATCAGAGATGTGGCTCCTACATTCTCTCGATGCGTAACATATAACATTCTATCCTTTTATTGGCAATAAATACTCCTCCTGCTTTACTCGGAAGACTGCTCTAGGCCTTTTTTCGTTTCACAGGTAAGATTAGTGTATTCTTTACCTACTTGCTTAGTACTTCCCACCTTCTCCCTGTATCGGCAAAATCCCAGAAATACACCCGGTCACTCTATCTCAAATACGAGGCATGTCCACAAAGTAATAGTACTGTTTGGATGTCGTACTGTGAGAATTTATTTGCCCAAAAGTGGTAGTGGGGGTCTCCTGAACCCGAAAAGCACCGTTGATCCAAGTCATTACCAAAACTTGCCTCGTAGTGTTCGTTTCTGTGAAAAATGTTAATAAGAAATCCCGCGAAGTGCGCGCTGTCATAAGGTTCCTTCTTACGGAAGGAAACACTCCAACTGAAATTTTTCAGAGTTCCATTGTGACAGGTAATCAAACATGGGTGGGTGGTTCATTACACCTCTGAGACAAAAAGAAAGTCATCACAGTGGTGGCACACTGGTTCCCTCTCTGCCAAAAAGTTCAGAACCTCAATTTCGGCCAAAAAAAATCAAGGCATCCGTTTTTTGGAACAGAAAAGGGGTACTTTTGATTGATTTTTTTCCTCAGGGGGGGGACAATTACTGCAGCACGATACTGTGAAACCCTACAAAAGTTAAAGAGAGCAATAAAAAAAAAATTGAGGGAAATGTTAACGAAGGGAGTGTGTTTATTACAAGACAACGCCCTCTCGTACACGGCCAATGCCACCAAGGCCGCTTGAACTCAGTTGGTTGGGACATTTTGAACTACCCTGCATATTCCCTTGACTTAGTGCCTTCAGATTTTCATCTTTTCACCTTCCTGAAGACTTATACGGGTGGAAAAAAATTCCAACCCAATTGAAGAGATGAAACAAGAGGTCTTGAAGTGGACGAAGGAGATGGTGGGAGAGTTCTATGAGGAGGACATCATGTGGAAAAATAAGTGATATGTATAACTACAATGTCCTGTACTCTTACTTTCTGGATATGCCTCGTACATGAGTAAACCTATTAGATGTTGTTACTAATGATTAGAATAAAACCAATAAACTTTCAATTCCGTAGAGTCACTACTCGTTTTGTCACCAGCGTATGTCTTCTAGACCACCCTGTATAAAGAAAATATCACTTAACTTCGATGGAGATTGAGCGAGTTCATCCAGATCAAATTGATCTTCTCAATCTCATCAGAGAAGTCATACTGGTTGGTTTTAAATTGATCATATTGGATTTTCCTTTGTTCACCCTGTTGTAGAGTACAAAACGAAAAAGTATTATGATTTCTAGACCAAGGTGACATTGCACCATCATTGAGGCATGGTATTCCTAGAATGAATACGCGTTTGGTCAATTCTCGGAATTGTTAAAAATTCTGAGAAGAAAACTTCACGTTTCATCTTTAACACCCTGTTTCTCGAAAACTAGTTAGTCGATTTTTTTGTGCTCATGTACACTTTTGCTGAAGAAGTCAAAATCTACAGCATACCAAAAATTCAAGGAATTTCACCTAAAGCCATTTTGCACACGGATGGCGCGGAGTAGTTTCCTTTTCTTAAATTTTTCAATTATTATTTGGATGGAACGAACAATAATACAGTTTGGAGTCAACCTCTTTTCAAATCCAAATGAAGGTAATTATCATTTGTTTCTCGAATCAGTCACTAGAAAATGAAAAACAACCCTAGAAATGTTACGTAGGTGTGATTTCCTTGATAAGCTCCGAAGCAGGCGTTGCATTCGAAAAATATAACAAGAATGATCGAAGCGAGTTGGAGTAGCAAGTCGATTTTGAGAGTGACACGTTTTTTAGCAAACCTTGAAGTGTTTTCAGATTTCTCGTGAGTTTGAACATTATTTTAGTTTATAGCAGTGAATTTGTTAGTGACTATAAATAATCATGTGAATTCATGTGACCCAAGCTGTGTGAATATAAAGTTATAACAAGCGGAGTCCCCACTCGCTGGATTATATTGAACGTATGTTCAAACATTTTCGTGACGTTAATTGTAATATAACACATTGTTTGTTTTCAGGTAGGGTAAGTCTTCTTGGAATCAGTATCAAACAGAATCGTGGTAAAGGTGAGTTTATCGGGCTTTTTCTTGAAACAAAATGAAATGTGGTGTTTAGTAGTTTATCTACTGAACACAAATCCGAAAGAATTTCGTGGGGGTCTCTAATATCTACTTTTCGAGTAATGAACTTTTGAATCTTGAAAATCGACCATTTTCAAACACGATTTTTCCAGTGAAAAATCACACAAAATGCCCCCTTCTTTTTGTCTAGGATTTTTTCATACCCTCAACTCATATTTCACATTTGAGTTCAAGCACCAGAACCATACGTTTCACAAATGAAAATTGACCTTCTCAAATTACTATACTCAATCTCACTTTTCGTATAGATTGGTGCCAAACCGAATTCTGAACGCTTAAAATAAGAACAAAAGTAACAGTCAAGGACCAGGTGGAGACTGGTGTAGAGGTTCCAACTTAGAGGAAAAATAATATTAATCACGAAAGCCCTCAAAATGGTCAAATGGGGATGCAGTTTAAGGGTTGAAAACGGTTTTTTGGGATTTGCGGCGAAATGTGACCTCTTATCGAAAAATTTTCAATGGAGAAGTTGTAGATAATAAAGCAATCGAAAACTTTTGTCTCGAACACTTTTCTACATAACCTCTTATGTGTCAAAATGGGGAAAAACCGATTTTCCAATATTTACTTTTTTTTTCGAATAAATGATTCAATTTACATCAAAATTTGTAGGAATATCTTTTTTTTTTGGTGTCGAATTAGCATGATTTTTTCGCAATTCAGAAGACGACTAGTTTTCGAGTTATGTATATTTTTTGAAAAAACTACCCTTATCCTCCACTAACAATTGTTTTAGTGTTTTTGGTATTTCGAAGATCTATAAGTGATCATTTTAATTGTTGAAATGTCTACTTTCAAATGGACTATGTAACTTGATGGTTTATTGGTCATTAAACCGCTTAAAATTGAGAAAACCAAGTCTCTGTGAATCATGATTTTCTCAATATTTTCAATGATTTTCAATAGAATGGAGAATCTTTAGGTTCCAACTTTAGTGAAGAAAAATATTTAAACATGAAAACACTCAAAATGGTGATATGGGGATGCAGTTTAGGGGTTGAATTTTTTTTGTGATTTGCGGCGAAAAGTAAACACCTAGCGAAATATGTTCAATAAAAAAGTTGTAAATATTAAAAAAATCAAAAACTTCTTTATTCAACATTTTTTGACATAACCTCAAATTAACCATCAAAATGGCAAAAAACTATTTTTCAATATTGTTTTTCTCGCGTATAAATGATTAAGTTCAGGTGAAAATTCGTAGATTTTTTCGCAAATGAGAAGACTTCTAGTTTTCGAGTTAATTAAATTTTTCGAACAAAAATCCCCTTATTTTTCACGAACAATAATTGTCTTGATATTTTTTTTGTATTTCGAAGGTCTATAAGTGACCATTTTGATTGTTGAAATGTCTACTTTAAAATGGTCTATGTAACTAAGTGGTTTATTGATCGTTAAACCGCTTAAAATTCAGAAAAAAGTCTCTCTGAATCGTGATTTTCTCAATATTTTCAATTATTTTCGATTTTATTCATTATGTTTATAACAAAAAGTAGTCATCGAAAATATTGAGAAAATCATGATTCAGACTGACTAGAGTTGTCAGTTTTTCTCGATTTAAGCGGTTGACCATTTGTAAGGAGACATTTCAACAAATAATTTGGTCACTTATTATAGACCTTCGAAATCTAAAAAACACCAGAACAATTGTTCGTGGAAGATAAGGGTATTTTTTTCGAAAAATGCTTATTCGACACCAAAAAAGACATATTTCTACATATTTTCATCTAAATTGAATCATTTATGCCCGAGAAGTAAATTAAATTCTGAAAAATTGGGTTTTCGCCATTTTGGCAGTTAATTTGAAGTTACGTCGAAAAGTGTTGGAAACTAAATTATTCGATCTTTTTTTATCTACAACTTTTACATCGAACATTTTCCGCTAAGAGGTCGCGTTTCGCCGCAAACAGCAAAAAACCCTAAACTGCATCCCAATTTCACCATTTTGAGTATTTTCGTGTTTAATTTAATTTTTTCCTTAAAGTTGGAACCTCAATTAACAACATTTTCCACCTGTTAGTTTTATCTTTTTCACAAAAATTATAGGCACCGTCTTATAGGCGATCATTCTTGAGGTAAGTTGAAAGGGTTTTGATTACTTTATAGGAAGGTTGATTTTTTGTGTAAAACGTTTGGTTTTGGTACTTGTAAGTAATTATGAAATATGAATGCATTAGGGTCTCAAAAAAGTGTCAAAAATGGAGGAATTTTGTGAGATTTTTCAAAAGGTCATAACTCGAAAGGTATCAGAGACCCCCACGAAATTCTTTCGGATTCATGTTCAGGAGATATAAGTATATTATATAAGTAACAACACTTTTCTTTTTGTTTCAAAAAATAGTCCAATAAACTTACCTTTACCAGAATCTTCAACAGAAATAACGTCTGTGAAATCTATTATAAGGTAGGTTAGCGTATACAGAAAACCAACAAAAGGTATAGACCAAAGGCCAACCACTTTTTAAACAAAAAAATTCCTATGAGTAAGCATGTGGATGGTCGGAAAATTTGGGGTAAGTTATCAGTGAATATTGAGAAAAATCAAGAAGACTTAGTAAAAGTTACGGAAAGAGGGGCGGGGGTAGTTAAATATACGTTTTCAGAGTTGAATACTGGTTTTTTACGATTTGTGGCTGGAATCTGTATGATACCTACTGAAAAAAGTTCAAAGTAAAAGGTATACAATTAAAAAATTTGAAACTTTCTCATCAATCATTTTTCAACTTAACCTCAAAATCAACGAGGAAAACTCTGATGGTGGACTTATGCAGCAATCATAAGTCATAAGTCATAAGGAAGAATATTCGTCAATGATTGGTTGGTCCGTATATTCCAACCAATCATTGACGAATATTCTTCCTTATGACTGAAGACTTATGACTTAAGACTTATGACTTATGATTGCTGCATAAATCCACCATGAAAAGCGTTTTAATGTTTTTAATTCTTTTCCCCTCAAAAAAAACTTGGTGAAAACGTTCTGTTTTATGTTTTACATAGGCTATGATTTTTTCAAAGCAAAATATTAATTTTTCGATGGTATACGATTTTAAATTTCAAAAGCATAATTTTCAATCGATAATTTATAGTTATTTATGCTACAAGTGCAAAAAGTGAATGTTTATTGCACTCGACGTGAAATTGTCCGACGAGGCCGTTAGGCCGAGTTGGACAACACGTCGAGTGCAATAAACAATTTTTGAACGAGTTACATACAACATTTTTTCTACGTTCATGCAAAAAGCAAAAAATGATTTATTGAGGTGCGGCACTAGGTGTAGGAAAATGAAAAGCGCAACTTGAATACTTTATTATTAATATCGATTTGCATTGAAACAGGAACTAATACGTTACGAACAATTTAACTCAAACTATATTTTTACCCTCAATGTTGAAAGTGAATGAACAATTGGTGCAATTTTCAATATGAATATTTCGTAGTGCCAATCTCACAGAATATCTGCTAAATATGTAGTAGGTTTAAACGTTTATGTTTGTCATGATGACAGCACGTTGAAGTAGAATGACAGATGAGTGCAACAAAAACTTTATTGCACTAGTGCAATAAAGAACTTCTTTTTCCACTGAATATAGTTCAATAAAGTTTTGCTTTTTGCATGAATGTAGAAAAAATCTTTTTTCATTTTCAGTGCTAATTTTCTTCGTTGAAACTTCGATTTTAGATAGCATGAAAAAATATATTGTTCGCATGCAAAAAATATCGTTGAAAATGCAAAAAATATCGTTGAAAATGCAAGAAACTACTTCATAATATACAGGGTGAGTCAGAATAAGACCGACAGATTACAGATTCCTCACCTCATTTCGAGGATAGAAAAGTTCCTATAAAGGTACGTATGTCCTAAAATGAGATACAGGGTGTCAAATGTACGAAAAAAATTAGAATTCATTGTTTTTCTCCGAAACTGCTGATGTAAAAATTACAAAATTGGCACACTAATTAAGATTTATCAAGGTGATAATTTGAAGTAACAATTTTAAATTTTCGTAAACCAGTGACGTAGTTACGTTGGTATGTGGTCATATTTTCCTTCATATTTTCTTTCGACAAGTGAATTGACACCAGTTAAGCTCATTGATACTCAACCTAAAAGTCATGATATTCCATGTACCTAGATGTAGAAGTTTCTGAGATAATTAAGAAAAACTGAAGATATGTCCTGAGTCCCAACATAATTTCCTGTGTACAATATATCTGTACCTTGGAAGAAAAAGGGCCAATGTCCACATCATGCAGAATTGAGTTATTTGGCCCAATAAACTTCAAATTTTTCAATTTTCACGTAGAAAGAAAAATGGAAGTCTAGGTATCTCCAATGAGCAAAAATAATTTAATACTGAAGGCTGATGTCCATTCTTGTGTATTAAAATGAGGGACATTGGCCATTATGGTCACAGTGGCAGTGAAATGAAATGGCCAATGTTCTCTTGAACGATGTATTCCTCACGACCAAAGTCCGATATCAGAGGCCTATGTCATTGTCTAAAGAAGAATAGTCAAACAATCCCTGTGCAAAATGCATTGGATGGCCGTCACCTGAGACATCTATACTATTTTACTGGAAACATTGAAAATGTATCCAGTAATGTGGCGCCGTTATCGGATGGCACGCAAAACTATACTTCTGTCTCTTTTTCAAATAGAACGCCAGTTTTCATTCACTTCATTCAGAAATGTGCAGAATATTGTCATTGGTGAGATGTTTAGCAGAATAAAAGACTAGTCAAAGTTTGCATTCGGATGTTTCGAATATCAGATGATTATAAGTGGTAAAATTTTATATTGCTGCAATTAAGCATAATATAATGAAACACGTAATGTAGCAATATTCTTACTGAAAAATGATCCCTAGAAATGATCCCTAAGTATAGGTACAAAAAAATGTTCTATTACGATATTATATCGCAGTTGATATGTTTTGAAAACACATAAAGAATATTCATTAGTGCTTGAAGGCACCCAATAAGTAGGTAAATAATAATATATCAGTATTATTTGTACAAGCTTTTGTTTAGTTTCACTCACACGTAACAGGTATGGTATCTACTGTCTAGGTATAACGGGGTCAAAACTTCAGTGGAAATTTTGAGTCAATTTCACTGATCCAATCATCTTTAAATTTGGCATGTGTCCATTAAATTCATTCAGGTTCGTTAAAATTGGTACCTATACAAGGGCTTGTTGTGTTGGAGACCAATACGAACATTCAAGATGGAGGACAAATTTTGTGATTCATGTCCGAATCCGTCCATGATAGATCTAGAATTATTTGGGTAGGACAGTTCAAGGACAATTTCAAGGAAAATTCAAGTGTTGGCGGACAGGTGTTCTTTAATTGATGGTTCGATGTTATCAACATGGACATATAAGGAGAGTTTCAAAGGAGGTTGTCACCAAAAATCATTCATCTCCTACACGGGCCTAAAATACATTTTTTGTTGTACAATATAGTTATTTGTGTATTTAGAGCGCGAGGAGCGCGGTAATCTTTGGAGAGCGGCAATGGCACTTTGTTTTCGAAATAAACACATGTTTTTTTTCTTCAAACGCAGCTTTTAAACATAGAAACGATTGACAATTCATTCAACATAGGCACCTAACATTACCCATGAGAAAATAAACACTCAATAGTAATCCCAAATGAATAAGCTAACCAAATATCCAATAATTCACATCTCTAACAAAACAAGATAACTCACAGCTAGGCCTTCAGCTTGATTGCAGCTACGCTCTCAACACCACCACAGTTCCTAAGAGTGTTATGAATTTATTGTCTATACTAAACATTATGCAAGAATAGGTTCGTTTTCAACGAAAGCTATGGAGATCGACCGTTTCTTCACTATTTTCGCACTAGAGCGAAAAAGCTGTCACAAAACATTTCTGAAAAAACATCAGCTTTGCGTTGAGATCTAAAAGCGTCAAAGGCTACCTACTTTGGTAAGCGGTTGTAGAAAAAATATAGTTTACTGACCATGCACGATCATCGGGGAGATGGAAATATTTATGGTTTACGCAGTGTCCACGTACAGTGCCTAAAGTGATACTTTTCAGGACACGTAAGTGAAAAAATCAAATATGCGTGAAGTTCATATAATACCAAAAGACAGTATTTTGCGTCAGATTTTACTCGAAAGTCATCAAATGAAAACTTCATAGAATAAAATATACTGAACAATTGCTACAATTTGCCAATATAATAACAGGCGTAGAAATAAAATTGTAGATACATTTTCATAAAGAGCTTTTTTGTACTCACGTGTTTCCACGCTCATAAAAAAGTCCTAATTTACGAATTTTTGTATCATATATAAATAATCATTTCACCTTCTTTATATGAGTTTTCTATGCGTATTGGTCATGAAGTCATAAAGTTTCATTTTTGATAAGGATATCCACTTATAGAGGTTATTTTGAACGATCGACTGAAACTTCAAATTCAGTCGCAGATAATGCCATTATATCAGTACCTAATTTCGAAAAAAAAACCTTATTAGGTTTTACAACTTTGACTTCATGGTAAATAAATCAACTTGAAAAAAAAACATTTTAGAGAAAAGTTTCTATTTAAATTTACTAAAAAGAAGAAAATAAATTTTAAACTGAATAAACCCATCATTTTGTTACATTATAAAATTTTAAATGATATAAAAGCTTGTCGCGAGAAGTATATATGTAATTCTTATAGTATATAAAATTCAAAAATTACCTCAAGATTTATTTACACGACAAGCTTTTATATCATTTGAAATTTCATAATGTAACAAAATTATGGGTTTTTCGCTTTAGTGCATTTAAATAAAATCTTTTATCTGAAAAGGTTTTTTAAGTTTATTTATTTATTTTTTTAGTTTTCTGTGAATATGTTTCTTAGTCTGTTCATTTCAATCAATGCGCCATTGTTGCACGGTCGCTTGCCTGTTAATTTACCGTTGGAAATTTTTCCTAATTTCTACGTGTTCTCTAAGTAGCTTTAGAGGGGGGCAGAGGGGTGAATTTTTTTAAAACCGTTTTGTTCAATGGCCAGATAATTTTCACTATTTTTACGGATTTTTTTTATTTCTATTCCGCGAGTTTTCCTATTTTTTTGTGACAGGAAAGGAGGGCGAACCCCCCGATCTATTTTTGTTTTCATCATCCGCCCTCCCTACTTATTTTTTTCGTTGTTATTTCTGACGTCCAAATCCGTCAATAAAACTTCCGAAACCCTACGCGTTCTCTATCTAACTTTCGTGGGGGCAGAGGGGACAAAATTTCTTCGACATTAATGTTTTGCCATCGGAACTGAACCAACACGAAAAATTTCAATTCCATAGAATAAGAGGTTCTAATTCAGCTTGCAAGATTTGTACCCATCTAACACACACAGAGCAAGTTAAAAAGCTTTCAATAAAAACAGAAAATAATATGGTATCTGTCGGAAATGGCATTATCACTTCATAACTTGAAACCAATCATCGGTTGTCATCAAGAACGTTTTGGACATCTTCCCCCAAACATTAGTCAAGAGAAATCACCCTGAAAATATCTATGTGAATTCGAAAACTGACTGAGACCTAACAAGACAAAAGAATGAAATGCCAAACACCACGAAAGTTCGCTACTTTGCTCTCTCGTTTACATGCAAATTGCGAGTGGCAGGTGGAACGGACACTGAGCCAATCAAAAACACGAAATAATGTCCATTCATTATTCACTTTACGCGATTACTACGATACTTTCCAACTCATTCGTTTGTCTCCTTTTTGGGGGCAATCGTGCTGGCGCCATCTACTACCCTAATAGCACACCATGTCCCAGGGACGTCCCTATTTGGTACAAATCATGTCCGAATGTCCGGGACTTAAAATCATTGTCCTTGGGACGTCCGATTCTGTGCATTTTCATGAATTTCCCCAAATGACTTCCTATGGATGTCCCAATCGGTACATCGTATAAAACGTCTCTGCGAGGACGTCTCTGGGATGTCCTGGGTCGGATATATTTTGTAATGTTTCCTAGGACATCCATCGGTCGTCCTTGTTAGTAAGTATTCTGGCATGTCTTTGAAAGGACGTCCCATGGTTGTCCTGGTACGGGACATTTAGGAACATCCCGCATGAATGAATATTGCACGTCCCAATTGGTTAATCTCAGAATATCTCCCTGCGAGGACTTTCTTGGGATGTCCTGGTTCGGATATATTTTGTAGAATTTTCTAGGATATCCATTAGATGTCCTGGTTGGCATGTATTTGGCATGCCTTCGAAAGGACTTCCTATGGTGGTCCTGGTACGGGGACATTCTGGAACGTCCTTGATGGATGTACATCGGACGTCATCCCAATCAGTGAATTTCAGAAAATGTCCCTGCGAGGACTTCCTTGGGATGTCCTGGATTGAACATTTTTCGGAATGTTTCCTAGGTGCATCCATCCAACGATGAAGGATGGATGATCATAAAAATTACACAAAGTTCGAAAACAGTTACAATAATTAGGCCTCCATGTGTACCCAGTACCCGTGTATACATCCCAGCTAGTGGTTTTACAGAAGAGGTATAAAATGGATCGCATGTTTACAATAGGGCTAAACATTATAGCGAAAACAACCCATCTGAAATAAAACCCTTTTCACTATCATTGAGGTCATCAGGGGCCATATTCTCGAGTTTGTGAGTATGCCAATACGATTCACTGTTTCACAACAACGAAAATAAAAAAATTATGTTTGTCTATCTTGTTCGTATACGGATTGAAACCGAACAATTCCTCTATGTATGAATTCCGTGCATAAAATTGTTTTCTGTGTTTTGTGTTCTGTGAAGTGTTGACGAATTGACAGACAATTGTTGAGTATTTACCAGCTATGGCGGCTTTTCTATCGTATTTTGTGATTAATTAGTTTAGTGACTGTTCTGTAAGTTATTTTGTGTTAATTCAGTGTAGTTATATTTATAAATGAAAATAAAAGTTTTGTTATACTATTGAATAGTTATTACTAACCTATTCAACACTGTTTTGAAAAAGGTGTTTCCGTAAGACAAGTAGAGTTGTGTGTATCCTTTAAACATGTACAAAACCGAATTGAATAACCCTGAGAGAGTGCTGAGCTTACCTAGTAAGTAAATCTGGTATCTCCAGTAATCCATAACAATATCATAATCTTAGTCCTGAAACACATCTGATAATTCTGCACATCCTAAGGACGTCCCAGATGTACTTTCGATTGATGTAATTCGGGGACGTCCAATGAACATCCCAGGTGGATGTCAATTGAATATCCTTATAGAACGTCCAATTTTGGTGAGAAGTCGAGACATTGGTGCTTCCCACGGATGTCCAATGGACGTCCGCGGTACCAATTTTGCACATCCTAAGGACGTCCCGAATGTCCTGAGAGGATGTCGTATGGATTACCATCGGACTTCATGGTGCTATTAGGGTAATAAACCCCATCGTCATCCAATAATAATCCCATAAGGTTGACTGACTATACTTCTTTTTAGACAATGCCTATGTCCTATTGAGTGATATATTCCTCACGGCCAATGTCCAATATCTTCCACAAATTAAGAAAACAGCTAAAACATATTCAATTATTTGCATAATAATACAAAAGTATAAGTGTTAGAAAGACTCAGACTCATGTAATGTTATACAGTTCTTCAAGATGAGCAGGATTCTATACTGAAAATCTTTGCACTCCTTTTTCTCGAAACAGCGAAATTGGACATTGGCCCTTTTTCTTCCAAGGTACAGATATAATAGCATAACACTAATTTATTACAACATATTGGAATATTTGTCAACCTCCTAAACATTTTTTAATGTAGTTAGTATCGGAAACATAGTACTGGTGAGTCAGAATGTGGTGTGGTGAGTCAGAGTCAGAACCGGGTGGGTCTGAAGTTATGGTGACATTTATGTCCCAAAATGGATTCATTCAACACCAAATATCTCAAAATCAATAATTTGGAAGAAAAATTTTTTTTCATCAAATATCTTCGAAAATGGTGTATTTTCATTTCATATATTTACCGAATGGCACTTTTTCCATACAGGGGCAACCAAAACTCGGGTTCACTTTTTTCTCGGTTTTTTCAAATGGAACGCCCTATAAATGAGGCTATACCAGAATAGTCCACAGTATGAGTTTCCAGAAAAAGAAGGGTTTGCCTACTTGATTTCCATAGAAAGTGTATCTAGTCCTTAAGGAAAGTATGAAGAATGTCATGAAAACAATAATGAGATAGACAAACACGGCAACAAAATAATCTCAAAAAATGTAAAAAAATCGTGAGCGTGAGGTCTGGGGACCTTGCTGGTCACTGAATGGGACCATTTCTCCTATCCATTTATTTCGACGCCATCTGTTTAAGAACCTTTTTACCTGATTGTGATTTCGAGGAGGTGCGCCAGTTGATAATATAACCTGCGTCTGGTGTTGATCGGTACATCCCCCATCAAATTTGGTAAATCATTTCGAAGAAAATATCTGCAAACTTCTCCTTTCAGATGCCCATCAAAGAAATATGGTCCTATCACTTGATCCCCAATTATGCCCCCCTTCCCAAACGTTTATCGACTATCATTTTGGGTTGTTAACTTGTCTAACCCAATGGGGATTCTCTCACCATCCCATTACTTTTAAATGTGGACTCGTTACAAAACAAAATTTCGGAAAATTTTATTTCTCGCGAATGAAATTTAATATATTTTCGCAATAGCGAACTCTGGTATCATAATCTCTTTCATAAAGTACTTGATGTAATTCAATTCGGTAAGGAAGTTTTTTTTGATAAATATTCTGTTCACGGAAGTATGACTTTTATGTCCATATCTCTTGCAATTTCCATTTTTTATACTATGTTTTTCTAAGCATAATTTATATGACTAGAACAATAAGTTTTATACATTGTGTGTATTCCATACATTCTTGTATTGCCAAAATTTCAATAACTTCGGAATATTTTCCAGGTACACCCCATTAAAAAAAAACGGCCGACTGGTTTGAGGGTAATAATTATAGATTAGGTATTGTTGTAGGTGTAGGTTTGAATCCACAGGCAATTAATTTTGGTTGAAAACGGCTATATCAGAATTGTGTATAAACATTTATGAATCACTGAATTGTAAAAAACAACCAATAGCATTATAATTTGATCTTAGCAGAGATTCTATTAGAAAAGCTCTATCGAATAGGGGTTAGATGAGTTTCAAATTATACTTGAGATACAGAAAACAAGTAGTGCTCCACCGGGATCCCACGCCTATTTTCAAAAATGATTAATAACAGGCTGAATCTTCCTGAGTAGTAAGAAAATTCTCGATAGTGGTAGCTAATAAAATGCGCAGCCGTCAATCATGTCGATTTGGCGAGTGCAAAAAAGTCATTAATAACTGTTAGTTTTTCAGTTGAACCTCGAGATAATTCGATAAAGTAATCGAAAAAACTTTTGTCCTACAAAATGGATGCTAGGACTGAAGAGTCCCCCACTCCCAACATGTACCAATGAAGTGGTCATGAAAAATCATTAATAACCAGCGGATTTTTTTACCGTTGCTTGGTTAATATTTGTATAACTGAATGGTCATATTGTCCTAAAAATTGAATGGTAGGTGTTCCCAGTCCTACGCTTCGAAATTGTCAATTCCATGGTAAAAAAATTATTAGTAACATGCTGAATCTTTGTGAGTAGCTTCTTTCTATTGAGAAGCCCAATTTTTTCCTCTACGAAAATTCTCGAAAGTGGTAGCTTATAAAATGCGTAGGCGTCAATCATGTCGATTTGGTGAGTGCAAAAAAGTCATTAATAACAGTTAGTTTTTCAGTTGAACCTCGAGATAATTCGATAAAGTAATCGAAAAAACTTTTTTCCTACAAAATGGATGATAGGACTGAAGAGTCTCCCACTCCCAACATGTACCAATCACGTGGTCATAAAAAATCATTAGTAATCAGCGGATTTTTTTACCGTTGCTTGGTTAATATTTGTATAATTGAATGGTCATATTGTCCTACAAATTGAATGGTAGGTGTTCCCAGTCCTACGCTACGAAATTGTTAATTCCACGAAAATTCTTGATATTAGTAGCTAATGAACTGCGTAGGCGAAAGTCATGTTGATTTGGTGAGAGCAAAAATTGTATGGCAAACTATTTTACCCAAATCAAAAGCTCATGGCTCATGGTGAAACAAACCAATTGAATTAACTTCATTTCAAGGCAGTAAAATCAATCTATTTGACCGTAAGCCACGGGCTTAACTAGCCTACATATATTTCGACCATACCTTCTGAAATAAAAAATGATCAAAATATTTTATAAGTAGGCACATTTATCCTAATTTTTGATATATTTTTTTGATCCTGCCATCCTCATTACGTAGTCCAGTTCATAGATCCATCCTATGGCCAGTTTTTGAGCTACAGCGTGTCAAAAATTCCATTACTGCTATTTGCGAGTTATGAATCGATTTGATTTTTTGCTTTAATTCGAAATATTTTTTAGAAATAACACATTAAATTCAATTTGTAGCTCGTAAGTCCCTTCAATCGAATAAAAAAATTTATTTCATAAAGGGTGTTGCATTACATAGCATGGCAAGACACTGTTCATAGAAATAGATGAATATCAATACCATTATCATTTTTATTTTTCAATTTTTTTAAAAAAGAATGGGTCTTCATTAATTACATGAGGATTCATATGATTGCTATAGTTCATAACAGTAGCTATATAGTTTTCCATGTATATGGTGACAATTTGAATGCTCACAAAGGCTATATCTCAGGAACAAAATGAAATATAATTATTACGAATTGTCCATGTATCTGTTACTAGGATATGAGAATTGAAGTGAAATCAACTCCCCTTATTTCCAGCAAGTCCCGTCACTCTCTGATACTGCGTTATAAACAATTTAAGGGCAAATCTTTCTGAATGCGCCGATTTAAGGGAAATCATCTTATTCAAATTCTGTAAACGACATAAGCAATAAGAGATCAATATCTACAATTTGTATATTTTGAATTTGCACCTGAGAGGCGGGAAATGTGTTGAAAATATCACAGAAAGTTAATGAAAACGCTTCAAAGTGCGTCCGAAGTCATCCGAGGTCACCCGAAGTCGAAATGAAGTTAATGAGAGCGACTTCGGGAGCACTTTGAAGGATTTAGAGTAACTTTCAGTGACATTTTCAACGCACTTCCCACCTCTCAGTTGAAAATCCAAAATATACAAATTGTAGATATTGATCTCTACTTCCACATGCCGTTTACAGAATTTGAATAAGATGATTTCCCTTAAATCGGCGCATTTAGAAAGATTTGCCCTTAAATTGTTTATAACACGATTGTGCAAAAACTACACATCGGACAGAAAACACCTTGCGCACAGTTGAACCTCATATTAATCAGTTTCCGCAATATTGTTTGTCCAGCTTCAGATTTATAAAAATTATAAATTTTTGAAAAATGGTCTCTTTTCGAGGTTTTCCCGGATTTTCTCAGTGGAAAATGCACCGATCCGGTCGTATGAAAATCCATTTTGTAGCTTTTACAAGTCTCTACAAAAGTTCTATTGACTTTAAAACGATTCCTTGAATAATCTTTGAGATATTTCAAAAAAACCAAAAAAGTTGTAATTTTTTTCACAATTTCTTGTTTAAAAAATTCCACAAAGCGATTTTGCTGGGGCGAAAACTGGGGTTTTCATTAACGAACTATCTTATAAAAACTAGTATAGGCCATTTGCGTCTTTTATTTTGTGTGGGAAAAAACCTCTATAGCTTAGTCTAGAGTATGATACCAGGTTAAAAAACTTATTTTACTACATCGCCATAGGACTGTTCGGTATCAAAAAACTTCGAGTAAATTTGGTGCAAATGTTATAATTCTCTGGCAGAGCAAATACAGAGTTCGGCCTCTATATTTTTTTTAAATCGACTCAAAAATCAAAAAACATTTACTCCTCTAAAACTGCTACACCATAGAAGAATTTTTCAATTACGGAATACTTAATACAATTCAAGTATGATATTATAAAGTTAACATTTTTATGTATTATGACCGCCAAAAAGTATGTACCATATGGGAAACATTTTTATTATTGGAGTATTGGAAAAAATATTCTTGGGAAAAGTTTGTGCATGTCCGATAACCTAAAAATCGATTTTGACACATGTCACGTGATCGCTAGAATCGCGGCAAAATGAAAAAAATTGTAATGCAAAGGCAAAAAAGGGGTAAGATGGCAAGATATCAAAAAAAGTTATTTGAAAAAGTCACTTAGAATTCAATTTTATACACATAAACGAAGTTTCAAGAGATAGTTCAAAAAAATTGAAAATAGCAATTTTTAAAAAATATTTTCCCATCTATTTAAAAATATTATTTTTTTTTCTTATGAATAGCTTGACTATACTGAAACATTTGCATTTTAATGATAATGACAAAACTTTCTCATTTTCTGCACACCAGAGGGCACTAAATTGAAAAAATGGGAAATTGTCAGAACCCTTGCTGTTACATCGGTTCGTATCTAACAGTTATATCCGAATTCCACCACCATTGTGATGACATGACACTCCAAAAACATGGTAATTTCCAGATTATAATCAAGTTCCGATGATAATCGTGCATGAGCGTTTCACTTTGCACATAAACTTGAAAATAGTGCGTTAAATTAAAGATTCTTAAAGTTTATGTGCAAAGTAAATCGCATTATTATTGAAACTTGATTAAAATCAGAAAACATGGTGTTTCTAGATTGCCATATCAACACAATAGTCTTGGAATTCTGATATAACTGTTAGATAAGAACCAATGTAACAGCGAGGATTCTGGCAAAAACCAATTTTTTTAATTTAGTGCCCTCTGGTGTGGAGAAAAGGAGAAAGTTTTGTCATTATCATTAAAATGCAAATGTTTCAGTATAGTCAAGATATTCATAAGAAAAAAAAAATTTTTTAAATAGATGGGAAAATATTTTTAAAAAATTGCAATTTTCAATTTTTTTGAATTATCTCTTGAAACTTCGTTTATGTGTATAAAATTGAATTCTAAGTGACTTTTTCAAATAACTTGTTTTGATATCTTGCCATCTTACCCCTTTTTTTGCCTATGCATTGCAATTTTTTTCATTTTGCCGCCATTCTAGCGATCACGTGACATGTGTCAAAATCGATTTTTAGGTTATCGGACATGCACAAACTTTTCCCCAGAATATTTTTTCCAATACTCCAATAATAAAAATTTTTCCCTATGGTACATACTTTTTGGCGGTCACTGTATATGTAAAGTACAATTATTTAGTTTGTAGTAAGTTGTGCTTTGTTTATATACCTAAACGATTTTTGACATTTTTCACAATTTGTTTGTATTTTTGTACAAATCAATTACTGAAATAAAAAAATTATTTTTTTTATTATCATATGATGAAATGGCGAGATTCCCGAAAAAATAAATGATGTGGCTCACAGGGACCGTGTCGTATGAGGTGCCCCACCCTTTTTTTTTTGTATGCCTACTTTGTTATATATTATACAGGGTGTTAGTGAATAAGTGCGACCAACTTCAGAGGGTGACTGTATGAAAAAATAATGACATTTTGCTTCATAACTTTTGTCCGCTAATGCTTCTTTTTCCGAGATACGGGGTGTTAAAGTTTTACTTAAAAACAGACTATTTATTTATTGCTCTGAAACCGGTAAAGATATGCAAGTGAAATTTGGTCGGTTTCAAGAGGTAGTTATTGCGCATTTTCTGACTTGCAGTTAAGAATTGTATGTTCATCATACGGGTAATGATCTCATTTCTTTTAAAGAAAAAAATGGTACGTCACCGAGATATTTCAAACTAACCATCATTTGTGGATTTTTATTCAATTTGTGATAAAAAATCTCTCCTGTCTTTTTTTGTGTGAGGCGCCGTTTCTATGCAAAAAATAAAACATCTTATCGCATATTTTTCATTTCTTTTTCTACATTCATGCAAAAAGCAAAACTTTATTGAACTATATTCAGTGGAAAAAGAAGTTCTTTATTGCACTAGTGCAATAAAGTTTTTATTGCACTCATCTGTCATTTTACTTCAACGTGCTGTCATCATGACAAACATAAACGTTTAAACCTACTACATATTTAGCAGATATTCTGTGAGATTGGCAATAGGTACTTCACTACGAAATATTCATATTGAAAATTGCACCAATTGTTCATTCACTTTCAACATTGAGGGTAAAAATAAAGTTTGAGTTGAATTGTTCATAACGTATTAGTTCCTGTTTCAAGGCAAATCGATATTATAAAGTATTCAAGTTGCGCTTTTCATTTTCCTACACCTAGTGCCGCACCTCAATAAATCATTTTTTGCTTTTTGCATGAACGTAGAAAAAATGTTGCATGCAACTCGTGCAAAAATTGTTTATAACACTCGACGTGTTGTCCAACTCGGCCTAACGGCCTCGTCGGACAATTTCACGTCGAGTGCAATAAACATTCACTTTTTGCACTTGCTGCATAAATAACTATCAACACATTTATCTTGTAGCGACGCTAGTTAGTAGGCATTCTTAAATACGAATATTATACAAATGCGGAATTGTCAGACATGCATTTTGTCTAGGGTCGAAGTAATGGAAATGGTCGGCAAGTTCGACGTTGTATGCAGAGTTGTATCCAGGACGTAGGGTACCCCATCACATAATATTTGCTCGTCTTCACCAACATTTGCGCGAAAATGGTACATTTAAGAAACAAACGGCTGACTGCGGGCGTCCTCGAGAAGTACGAACTGTGCAACTAGAAGAAGCAGTTCTGGAGTTAATTGCGGAGTCACCTGAAACAAGTACTCGAAAAATTGCCAGCATATTGAATGTAAGCAACTTTACTGCATTTAAAATTCTTAAAGAACAGCAATTGTATCCGTTCCATATTCAACGTGTGCAAGCTCTACTACCTACAGACTTTCTACCGCGCCTAGTTTTTTGCCATTGGATTCTTAATCAAATCGCTCAAATTCCTAATTTTTTAAATGGCGTTTTGTTTATTGACGAAGCTAATTTTGGACGACAGTGTATACGAAATTTCCATAACAATCACTTATGGGATGAGGAAAATCCACATGGAATCTTTGAAGCTCATTTTCATCATCAGTTTTCAGTAAATTTATGGCTTGGGGTAATTGATGATCATTTAGTCGGTCCATATTTCCCCCCACAACGACTACAGGCAACTCTTTTCTTCATTTCCTACAGGAAGAGTTACCTGTTCTTCTTGAAGAAATCCCACTACAGCTGAAACAACACTTATGGTTCATGCATGATGTTGCACCAGCCCATTTTAGCATTAATGTACGTAATCACTTAGATACAGTATATCCAAATCGTTGGATAGGGGAGGTACGGAACATTGGCCTGCTCGTGCTCGATCGCCGGATTCAAATCCTCTAGATTTTTGCATTTGGGGTTTTCTTAAGTAGTTAGTTTATTCCACTTCATCGAAAATGTTGAAGACCTGAGGAATCGAATTACGAGGATGTATTAATATCTAGTAAGCCTAGACCAGTTCCCTGCATAAACAAAATATTGCGTTACCATAGCAACGAACAATAACTTATTAGAAGTGTCAGTGTAAAGTTTGACGTCAAAAAAGTAAACCAGAGTTACGCAATAAATTAAAAGAAAAAATATGTCCACCGAAATTGTGAAAATCGAAAAATTGGAGTATCGAGCCATCATTGTGCTAAAACGGATATCTGAAGCACTGAATATTTCATACGAACGCGTTCATCATATAGTTCACGCCAATTTGAACATGAGAAAAATTGCTGCAAAATGGATCCCCAAATGTTTGAATGTTGGCCAAAAGCGTACACGGGTAGTAGCATCGCGTTCGATCTGTGCTCGATTTAAAAACGATGTAGACTTCTTAAACCGAATTGTTACTATGGATGAGAGTTGGGTACATTTCTACGATCCAGAAACAAAGCAACAATCGATGGAATGGCGACACTCCGGTTCTCCAAGACCTAAGAAGTTTCGTTTCCAAAAATCTGCTGGAAAAGTTCTTGCTTCAGTTTTTTGGGATTGCCATGATTGATTTTTTGGATAAGGGTAGAACAATAACTGGAGATTACTATTCGACATTACTGACCACTCTACGCGGAAAGCTATCCAAAGGTGTTTTGTTTTGTAGGACAACGCCCCTGCACACAAATCTCATGTTGCCATGCAAAAAATTCGTGATTTAGGGTTTGAATTACTAGAACACCCCCCTTATTCACCAGATTTGGCTGCGACCGACTATCATCTCTTTCCTCAACTGAAAAAAAGTTTAAAAGGTCGTAAATTTTCTTCCAACGAGGAGGTAATAAAAGCTGTGGAGGTCTGGTTTGCAGAGCAAGAAGTAACATTTTTTTTTAAAGGTCTAGAGACGTTGCAGGTTTGATGTAATAAATGTATCTATCCAATTAAGAGGACAATATGTTGAGTAATAAAATATTTTGACATTGAAATTTTGTTTTGTTCTATAGTAGGCTAAGAATTTTTCAATACATCCTCGTATAGCTGGCCGTGAGACAATAAGAAATACACCAGGAATATTTGCGCGAATACGGAAATCAATGAGGCGAAGAGTTGAATTTTGTTTCACGTCTGAGGGAGGTCATTTTGTTGTAGCTTTGCGCCTATTTATTTATTAGTGATATTTTCTGTTGTTGTTCTGTTTTAATGTTATTGGATTAGATAGTTCTTGATGAAGTATTAAAGAAAGGAAAAGCGTCGAGATGTTTTATTTTTTTGGTCCACACAAAAAAAGAGACAAAAGAGATTTTTTGTCACAAATTGAACGAAGAATAAAAAAATGATTGTTATTTTGAAATAGCTGTGGCATACCAGTTTTTACTTTTAAGAGATCATTACCCGTATGCGCGCAAATGATGAACATACATTTCTTAATTGCATGCCAGAAAATGCGCAATAACTACCTCTGAACCCCACCAAATTTAATTTGCATATCACTATCAGAGCAATAGTCAGTTTTTAAGAAAAACTTTAACACCCCGTATCTCGGAATACAAAGCATTTGCGGACAAAAGCTATATATCAAACTGTCATCATTTTTTCATGCCGATTCATCTCCTGAAGTTTGTAGCACTTATTCACTAACACCCTGTATACGCTGTCTGTTAGTATGTAGTTAAGTGACTAGTCCAAGTTTTATGCAATGTGTTTAGTCTATAAATTTTTTTATTGACTTCGTTGATGAATACATTTGATTTGAGGTTGAAAACTCGGAATCTACACCCTAGATTATCCAAAAACAACTTGCCAAAATTTCGATAACTTCTGAATATTTTCCAGGTACGCCCCATCCCCATCATCAAAAAGTACCTGCAGACTGGCCTAAAAGTATCAATTACAGATTATGTACTAACTGTTAATGTGGGTATTGGTTTGAATCCATAGGCAATAATTTTTCGATTATCATTTTATATTGGTAGAAGAAAATGCATTTTTACAAAAAATTTGCATTTGAGACTCATATTTGTACCAAAAACAGCAATTTTTCATATAAGTGAAACAAATGACTACTTCCAAATAACTATTATTTTCAACTTTATCAAGAAAAGTCATTTCAGCGTTTTTGTTAAGAATGTAATTATAAATCGAAAAAAACATTTTATGATATACTTTCAGCATTGTGATGTCAGCGAAAAATGCCACTAGTTTGCTCATTTGATCAAGTGTGTAACTTCGGATTAGGCAATATTGCGGACATTTAATTTACAGCAGGTTGTACAGGGTGTTTCCTAAGTACGTGTAGAAAATCTAGGAGCGTATTGTTGACATCAAAATAAGAAGAAAAGTCCCTATAAACATATGTCCGAAAGTTATTCGTTTTTAAGATACAGAGTGTCAAAGTTGAATTCATATTTTAATTTTTTGTGAATAATTTCAAAATAATTTTGATATTTGTGTAACTGGGAATATTTATTATTTAGTTTGTAAAAATGTATTCTTGGTAGAGGTCACTGTGAGCAACTGTTTTCGAGTTATTGAAATTTGAAATAATCGATGCAAGTGATTTTGAATGACAAGATTTTTTAAATAAAAATAAATTCAGTTAGAAATTAGTTTTTTCACAATTAATACAAAATTTGATTTTGTCATTGAAAAATCATCCCAGATACCAAACTTTACTCGAATATCACAAATATTTTGGCATTTATTCACAAAAAACAAATATAATAATTAAACTTTGACACTCTGTATCTTAGAAACAAATAGTTTGCGGACATGTGTTTATGGGAACTTTTTTTCTCATTTCGTCGTCAGCAACATGCTACTAAAGTTTCTACACGTACTTAAGAAACACCCTGTATATCAAAATGTTATCGACATCAAAACTGCTATTATTCCGTAGTATGAATTGCATTTCTGTACTTGTCATACCACCGATTAAGAATCGACAATACAAACACCCAAAAACAATTGAACTCAAAACATTTCCATGGGAAGAAATTTAATTGGAGATATTTCAGGATATAACACAATTCAATAAAAAACAGTAACTTACTTCATATGTATGTTAACACCCTTAAAATTACTAGAATTAGATATTAATGGATGTACAAAATATAACTATACCATCATTGACTTTCACTTTTTGTTTAACAACTTCTGGCTGTCACTTCACTACCAAAACAAAATGTCAGAATTAATTTTGTCAAAGTCCATAACCCAGGAAAAAGTTACATCAAAAAATAAAATCTAGTTGTAAGACTGGAAGAGGATGTCATTTCAATTTGTTGCCCCAAGCTTTGTATTATATAAAAATAACCAGCAACAAATAAAAAACGGTTTCAGGTTGATTGCATGCTCACATAAAAAGTATGATTCGTTCCTATTCCATTTATAGAGAGGAATAAAATTATCCAGTTTCACCCTAAGTAAGTTTCACCAATCAAATTTGAAACATGAAAGACAAATCAAACTGGCATCACCAGCTACCCTTTTCCCTTCAAGAATTTCAGTAATAAACTATCTTTGTTTTTGTGAAAAAATATTTCGTTCAAAATATTCATCCCTCCAATGATTTTATCGAATATACTTCCATGGCCAATACCATGAGAGACTTTGAACAGCAAGTGATTATTATCATTGAACAGCAAGTGATTATTATCATCAAACAGCAGACCTATGTTGAGTTTGAAAGAAGTTACAATGACGAGATCAGTTTCAGGGTTGAACAATACTCTGCTGTTTGATTATAGGAAACACTTCCTACAAGTAGAATTTTTGAAAAGAAGGGTAGTTTCAACTTACTAAAGAGTTTTCTCACATGCTAAAAAAAATCAAATGTTACCTCTGATTTTAACGATTGTTTTACTCAATGATTTTCATAGTATTTTGGTTGCCATATCTCAAGAACATTGGTGATATTGGGCTAACAATAAAATAATCACATTTATTTTCAATGCTCAGTTACAGAAAAGGAAAGATATTGAAACGGAACTCCACTCTTTCTTAATCCAAACATTTTGCAAAAATACTGTCAGTCTTGTTTTTTCTTTGTAACCTGTTCTTGGGAAACAGACCGTTAATTTTATTTGAGTGAGGAATACTTTTTCGGATATTACTTTAGAATTAGAGTGTCAATACCAATCGACAATTGAACCTTTTTTTAATATGAAACCACAGCCAGGGATGATGACTCACTGAAAAAGTCTCTTCTCACCGAGTTGGAGACACTTCATTGGTCGATAATAAAAATGTTCATATCACTACAAATTGATGATGTACGTAATCTGGATTTAGTTTTCATCATCAGCTTCCAGCTTCCTCTTTTTACCCCTCGAAACTGAAAAGAAACAATTGAATTTGCATTAGGCCTATCACAAATGGAAGAAATATTCACAAGTGACAAAAACTGCATTTTTAATATGAATATACTAATCAGGGTTGGCATATATCATGATATTTATATTAATATCAAAATATCATAATATGGATCATATATATCAGAATTTTTTTTCCTGGGCTTAAATGCGAAATAAACATAAAATTTTAGTTAAAAATAATAAAAAAACGAGACAAGAAATGAAAAATGTCCTGAAATATATAATATAAAAAACTTGTAGTTTGACGAGTTCCAGTCCAAGCTTTTTGCTTTATTCTTATTTTAAAAATCAATACTAGTCCACTGAGTTTTTTGTTTTTAATATCAAGAATTTTTTGCTCCAGTATTTATTTCGTTAAAAATAAGTAAATGATATACATCGTAATATATATATATATATATATATATATATATATATATATATATATATATATATATATATATATATATATATATATATATATATATATATATATCAATCAATAAATATCAGATATATATCATGATATGTATCATTATATATATATCGGTCAATCCTGATAATAATTACTACAATTTTTGTAAGATAGATAGATAATTTATTGGTGTTTTATACATTTTATAGTATTTACACAAGTCATAAAATTAAAAGCAAGCTAAGCCAATAAAAGCTACATCTAAAATGTTCAAATTAATTTTCTACTTTGTATTTTTGTTTTGATAATACATATCAATATTAAAATAGTGCAATGGATATTTCGAAATATAAAATATACAAATAATAAAATCTATATGTTGAAAAAGTATCAGTGTAGGAATTCTTGAGTACAGAAGAAGGCTTTTTCAACAAAAACATTTTTATTCTGGTTTTGAATATATCATTTGGAAATGATCTTTTCGTTTGTGGAAATTTTATTGAAAAATTTCACAGCCCAAAAGTTGGGTCCATTTTGACATCTTTTTCGGCGGCAACAGTTTGTACTCAAGTCATCTTCATGTCTAGTATTATAGTCATGTATATTCTCTGGAATTTCATAGTTGAATAGGTTATTTTTTATCTATATATTAGGTTTTCCATGATATAGAGAGAAGGAAAAGTTAGTATTTATGTGTCTCAAATTAGTTTTGACGATCATCTCTATGATTGATACTGTCCAGTTGCTAATTGCTTCGTGTTGGTGGCGAAATATTCTGTTGCCTGTCCACAGGCAAGAACACTATAAGAAATAATGGATTCATGCAGTGAAAAATATGCTGCTAAAAGAGTTACTTTTGACATTTGCCTAGAAAGGTTTCTTAGTAAAAATTAATTTCTATTGAGCTTATTTGATATTTCCTTTATGTGCTGGTCCCATTTTAATTTGCTGTCAATATGAAATCATTTGGTTTCCAAAAATTGATTGTTGGCCCTACTAGAGGAGACAATTGCATTGATAATATATTCATAAATTTTGCATGAAATCTAAGCGAGACTTCAACAATAGAAACAGATTTATCTGACATCACAGACTAATTTTGAAATTATAAATGCACAGAGTCAAATTGAGATCAGAAACAAAAAATGTATGTTGACCTATAACAAACGCAGGTAAATTTCAATTCAACAACACACACAGATTGGTAATTTTTTATTATTGACAAAAAAATAAATACTGATGATGAAATGGAAATGTTCATCAAATGACTAGAGAAAGCTTTCGCAGAGTCATTTCCCGAAAAACTCTATGTTAAAAGAAATAAAAAATCATATAATTCTTGGTTCAATGATGACATAAGAAAAATACGATATCAACATCTTTCAAATGAAATATATAAAAAGCATCCTTCCGATAACTTCAAACAAGAGGTAAAAAGTCTGAAAAAATTTACAAAAAAACAATCTCAAATGCAAAAAGGGTATGTAACCATATGAAAAAAGCAAACACTCAAAATAAATGCATGTAGAACATCACAAATAATAATAAAACAAATGAATTCCCAGAAATTTCACACTTAGAAAGAAGAGACCACATGCATGTCATACCAACTCCATTTAAATTTGTTTCTTGTACTTTGTGTTGTACTTTGGGCTGGTTCCAACAAAGAACATATTTGTGGAAATAAAGCGCAGGCTTTCCAAATATGTAGGGCATCTTACCACATATTAAGTAAGAAAACAACTTTGAATATGTTAAAGACTCCCGATAAAGACAATAGAAATGTTTAGTTCTCCAACGAAAATAAGTAGCCCTACAAAATTTACTAAGAAGTTCAAAAATTATTGGTATCAGAGAATTGTTATGGAATTCAAAAATAAAAAAAACAGACACCTGTAATGACTTCCAAGTTACATTGAATTATCACACAGAGGGTTCTGACAGTGAAGCCTGAAGATGTAAAATTTTGGTGTAATATCTACTATTGTAAACAAAAGACACCTAAGAATAGCATTATAAGCAAGCAACTTTCAAATATTTGAAAAGAATATTTAATTTTGCCAAATAATTCTGTGCAAATTTGTATAATTTTAATGATGAACGAAATTTTAATAATGAAATGATAAAACAAGTAATCATAATTCTTTGACTGATATATAAAAATGTAGAAAATATAACTGCATCATGTAATTGCGAAAACTTTTTGATAACTCAAACACAGATATAAAACTGAATCATCATCAAGTAAAATTTTCTTTAAAAAATATGATCACTTACCATCAGCCGTTTGAGCTTCTTCCTCAACACCCTCCTCATCTTCCTCTTCCTCCAATCCATCTTCGTCCTCTTCTTCCTCAACGGCTTCATAATCACCCTCATCAGATAGCTCGTCAAGGTTTTCAGAGTATACTGCCCCAAGTCCCACTTCATCCATATCTTCCCCAGATTCTGACGATCCTTCCTCTTCGCTGTCATCCTCGTTTCCATTCACTTCTTCATCAAGATCACTGTCTTCTTCAGCTTCACCATCTTGTTCGTCAAAGCTGAAAACAATTCTGGTTTTATCTGTATGATCCTTTAGATCCTTGCCATGGATAATTTTTCTGATCTTATCATAGCTCAAGGATGAACACAGAAAATTGCTGAAATCTACTCACCCATCTAAATATTTGAGGCTTGGTATCATTTTGAACACTTTTTCCCTGTAGTTTTCAATTGAGGTAGCCTCATTGTTGAAAAGATCCAGGTTTTTCAGATACCTCAAATTTTTCAGAGGTTCCAAAGTATCCAAATCTTTGATTTTATTTCCGCTCAGGTTGAGATGTGTTAGTTTTGGACTGGTTTCCAAGAGATTCAGGCCATTGGATATCCTGGAATCATAAAATCAAGATTAACAAGCATCCTTTATATCAAACAAGGTGATTTCATGAAAAATATATGGAACCATCAACCTGTAGTTTCAACAAGCATTTTCCTAAGAAAAATTGAAGAATATTTATCAATACACAACATAAATATTAGGTATACTTTTTAAACTTTACTGCTTCTCGATCTGTGAACATATCATAAATAAGGTCTTACCTGTTATCACTCAGCTCAAGTTTTCTCAAATTGGGTAATTTAGGAAATCCTTTGAGAGAAGTAAGGCCAACATTGATGAGAGACAAGATTTGGAGATTGGTGTATTCATCTGTTAAACCAACTATTGAGGTACTTCGAGAATTGTCCAAAATCAGCTCAACAATCTGTGGAATAACAGAAAAGAAATAAAAAGGGAAACATTCTCTGTAATTCTTCCTAGGGATGGATCATTGAACTTCGCTTTCACTTATAAAACTCTTCATTAAAATTTTATATCATAAATGCCGCCTTAGAGGTTGAAAATAATGAAAAGTTTCATCATTATGGAGGTGACATTTTTTTTATTGAAACCGGTAGCGATCACCTCAACTTGTAATCAGAATCAATGCGATCGAGATACCGAATGATCTAGTCAAATTGCAATATTTGATAGTGAATTTTACGGTAAATTGAATGACCGGTATGATTATGAGGACATTTTTAACACATGCCCAAAACGGAACAAAACTTCAAGATATAATCCACAATAATAACAAATATATGAAAAATACTCACGTCTGCGGGCTTTTTGCCACGCTTTTCTAATTCTAAACGATTTTCCATCCCGAACCGAATCCTCTTCCGACACAAGCAACAAGAAAACACAAATCAAACCCAAAACGTAACCTCGTTGACAAAAGTAGGCTTTACAAAACTCGATCAAGTACACGAAGACTACGAAGACACAAGAGCATCGATTAGCCACCAAGCGTTTTATCAATGGCGCATTAGAGGGGTACCTACAATAACATTGCCAAAAGAGGTGGCGGGAGAATTATTGACCAATCAACAATGCCGAAATATTGGAAGGTTATGGTAACAGGTTTAGGCTTTCGAACTATAGATGGCGCAACCAAAATCTATTTGAAATTCGAATAGTATCCAGGTACCGATCTGTCTTTATTCCAAATTGAAAAGTTATAACTGCAACGCTTTGTAATGAACTTCGCTTGTTGCTTTGTGTCAAAAAATTCAAGGAAAAATAAGTAAATCATGAGAAATCTTAAACGAAGAAGTCGGAATTTTGTCGGTAGATGGCGCAACTAGTCTCGTTTCCGTAATGTAGGCTCCATTGTCTACAGAGATCTTTATAAACAGAGTGGGCACAAATTCAACCAATTTATTTCACTCGGTTGAGTTCCCCGAAAGCAGAGGGAGATGACTATCGCAAAGTACCAGCATTGTTTAAATAGAAGCATTGTCTAAGGGGATACTTAGACAATGATAAAAGTAAGATAGTCAATGTCTGTGGAATCCAAGAAAAATAAACTCCAAGTTTATTCTTCTTGTGTGGAATCAGCATTGGACCCAATTGCGAGTAGCATCTAGCGTGATTAGTTACAAACATTAATATGTGACCATTGTTTATATAGAAGATAGTCAACCTTATGGGATTATAATTGGATCAAAATGGATGCGACATGTAGATGGCGATAGTGAGCTCGCATCCAAGTCATGTCGTAACTTCAGTGATCCTCCAAGTCATGTCGTAACTTGATTGAAACAATGGGACAGCATTAAAATCAGGGTTTTTTTGAAGGAACCTGCATTAAAATGACGTCAAAAATTCATGTTTGTAACTAATCACATTAGATGACACTCGCGTTTGCGTCCAACTCCAATAGAGGACTTCGGCATTGTTTATATAGAACATAGTCAACCTTATGGGATTATAATTGGATCAAAATGGATGCGACATGTAGATGGCGATAGTGAGCTCGCATCCAAGTCATGTCGTAACTTCAGTGATCTGGCCTCCAAGTCATGTCGTAACTTGATTGAAACAATTGGACAGCATTAAAATCAGGTTTTTTTGAAGAAACCTGCATTAAAATGACGTCAAATATTCATGTTTGTAACTAATCACGCTAGATGACACTCGCGTTTGCGTCCAACACCAATTACACAGGCATTGACTAACTATCTTACTAATATATAAACAATGACTTCGGATAAGGATTCAGTGATGCCACCACACAACTTTTGGCTTTAAAACTACTGGCACGTTTTTCGGCATTTTTTCTTCATGTCAGGGTTCCTGGCATCCTCAGGAACCCCGTAATATGATTGAAATTGTTCATAACGACGGAAATATTGAGATTTTCCATAAAACACAAAACACTAGGGACTTTAATTTTGTTTAGGGATTTTTCTTTCAAAATGGCGCTATATTCAAAACTAGAGCTAGAGTTTTGTTATTGAAAGAGGTATTGTGTAGTCTAGGAAGTGCCGGATAAAGCCACCGTGGGGTCCGTAGCAAATGTGAACAAGAAGCCCTTGATTTGCATTGAGTATTAAAGTATAGAATATAAAATAAAACAGCACATTTACAAAAAGACTTTCCGTGATTTAATCCGAGCAAATTTGGAGATAACAGTCGTCAAATTAATATTTCTAAGTTATTCACTTTCTATGTTCATTATATTGAGGTTGTTTGATGTTCTTGTCCCATTGTGCTCCTTAACACATTTTTAAAACGCCTTTACGTTGAAAAAGAACATTCTCCGCTGTAGTTGGTGATTATCAAAATCAAGTGAATGCGAAACACTATTCCAACATTTGGGAAACACGATTCCAATGAATGAACAGTTTTTAAACTTGAAGTTCTTGAGCCTCGTGCTTTTTTTTTCTGCTGTCAATATCAGCAGCCACATCTGTTTTCAACAGCTTTGCAAACTAAGATCTTTTCTGCCGAAGTATTCCAAATACACTCTAGTCACTTGATGGTAAGCTTCCATGCATTTAGCTAATGCAGACAATTACAACAATAAAAACATGAATTTCAAAACGTTGTCCAGGAGCCTTCTTTTATGAGGTCTGTGAGTAGAGCTGCTGCTGAAATTGTCGTACTTTGTATTTTGCTTGGGTTTTCTTGTCGACTGCTGATTTTCTTCACAGCCAATTAGGGCTTTGGCTTTTGCCTCTATATCTGAAAATTTGGATCGTATTGCTTGGAATGGTAATGATTTATAAAGAGCGTACCTATCTCGAGTTACGATCTTGATCGGACGACTGCAACGAAGTGTTAGTCGATTGCAAGTGTTCTAGAATTTCATTCCACGCTATAGTTATTATTCCCATTTCTAACTTCATTCATTTTCTGTAGGTGGTATAAAAAACATATCTTACTTGATAGTTTTTTTTCTACTTTGCGCACAGGCGCGAGGCCCCCAGGCGCGGAGCCCGTAGCATTTGCTTACTGGCTAATTTGCTAACTGGTACTTGGTAGCATGCTAGCTGGCAAATGCGGCACTGAGTGTAGGGTTATTTCTTTGTCAGTGCACATTCGTTCCATGAAAAAGTTCAAAAGTAGAAATGATATTCAACATTTTTAACAGTTATGATTAAAATGTAACACATACCATACCCACAAAACAAACAAAATACAAATTCTGTGATGTAACCTCAAAGTATTCAGGCCAAGAGCATTTTAATCAGAAAGATAATAAGGTTTGTTTGTCCGTAAAAGTTACCACTCAGAATATTTTTTAGCAACTAGGAAACGTGAAATACGCAATTTTTTTTAAAATTCAGGAAAATGATATATTTTGAAATTAGCGCCATTTTGTGAGAAAAATCCCTAAAAAAAATTAAAGTCCCTAGGGTTTTGTATTTTATGGAAAATCTCAATATTCCCGTCGTTATGAACAATTTCAATCATATTACGGGGATCCTGAGGCTGCCAGGAACCCTGACATGAAGAAAACTTGCCGAAAAACGTGCCAGTAGTTTTAAAGCCAAAAGTTGTGTGGTGGCATGACTGAATCCTTATCCGAAGTCCTCTATTACACAGGCATTGACTACTTCTATATAAACAATGATGTGACGTAATATTAATGCAGGGTTCTTCAAAATAACCTGATTTCAATGCCATTGTTTCAATCATGTTACGACATGACTTGGAAGCCAGATCACTGAAGTTACGACATCACTTGGATGCGAGATCACTGTCGCTATCTACAGTCGCATCCATTTGAATCCAATATTCATCCCATGAGGCTGGCTACTATCAAGGAGACTAAAATTTTTGTCTCCTTTGGCTACTATCACATATATTCAAACAATGATACCACCCTCATACAACGATACCACTAATAGACTACCTAAGTCCTGACGTCACAAGTGGGCGGAGCTTATAAAACCTTTCCAAACAAACTGGTAATACGTGTTAAAACCCCATAAGAAATTATTGATTTGATGATTTTGCATAATTCCGTCGGGATAAGCGGATAATCGATATTATTTTCAATAAAGACTCAGTTAGTTGAAACCTTTTGCCGAAAAAAAGAATTTCAATGTTTGGAAAGGTTTACCAAGTTTCACCCACTTTGACGTCACGCTTAGGTAGTCTATACAGGCCGATTCAGATGCAAGGGTGCACACGCAGGGTTTTTGATGCACGTGCGATTTAAACGCATATGCATTTTTGACGCTTGTGCCAGAAAACTGCACGACCATTCACATACGTGCCTTTCACGTGCGTTTCTATCTCAAGGTGATATGTCATTTGGTTCTGTAATAATGTTGTCAATCCTGCGCATCAATTCTTGACGGCAAGAGAATAGAACGTTCACCGGGGATCGTTCATCGTTCCTCAATAGGACTTTTCATTTAGATGATTTTTTAAGGCGCATGCGTTCGTTTTGAGACCCAAAGTCTGAATGGATATTGGAAAGTGAATAGCCATTGGTTAGTTTTGAAATAACAATTTGGGATTGGCTCAGTTCAAAATTAGCGGTATTTTCACATTCTGTCAACCGTCAACTTCATGACAACAGACAAATGCAACCATTGGGTCCATTGGCGTTCGTACTTCGAAAGTGAATAATAATTACTAGTGAATAAAATACCTATTCCCCGTGGTTTACTTTTATTTTTGTGTTATATACCATTTCTTGTGGTAATTATAGTGTAATTGATTTATTAGCTCGACTTTACTGTGTGACAGCTACAATGGTATCGGAATGTTGTGTTGGTGCAGAAGAAATCGGAAAAACCATACTCGAACCTTTCACAGGTAAGTTTTAGTTTACTTTTAAAATGATTTTAGAAGTCAAATGGAATGGGTTCACTGTGTTTACATTTCAGTTATTATAATTTTTAAAGTTTTTCAATTCTATAAACTTCCACAACCTGAAAAGTCGATAGAATTAATCAAGAAAGTTTATGCAGGTGTGGAAGGCAAATTATTAGTCAACGGTTTTCCCTAAGCTCTGCTTTTGAGGGGTTTTCTCCGAAAACCTGAAAGTTTCGTAAAAACAAATTTAAAATTTAATTGATGAACTGTTCCATCCGCGAAATTATAATCCCTTCACAAAGAAAATGTTTCAATTTATTTCGATCTTTTGGTAGGCTGATTCAGAATGCCACAAGTCCTTGACAAATTGAAAATATTTGTTTAAGATGATCGAATTTGATGAAGAAAAATTGTTTATAAATCCTTCTACACTCGTATTGATTTTCTATATTATTTCTCACTTTTTTTAGGTTGTGGAAAGGTAAAACTCTGGAAAAACTCAATGTTTCATTAGGGTTTGTTGCAGGCTTGTAAAAAAATGGGCTAATGCCATTATCCTCTATTGATCTACAAATTGAAAATATGGCAAATGTAATACTAATGAAAATTCCATGTTGCGAAAGAGGATTGAAGAACTGGAAAGGAATGAAGCTGGAGAAGACATGAATAACTTTGTGGAAAGTCTAAAGCAGAGTGATAAAAAGTGTAAGTTTTATACATCTCAAACTTTTACCAGCGTTCTCACATAAATTTTCATATTTGCAACACATAGAGCATTTACAGTATTGGGGATGTAAATATTTGAAGGTTAATCGACCTTTGGAGAAAAAAATCCTTTCAAAGAACTCGTTATAGTTTTGATCAGATTAAGCACTGGTTCATTAATTGAAGATATACTTACATTATAGATTCAATCTTTCAACCGGTTTACCAGCTGGAGAAAACACATATATTTAATATACTTCAGCCTATGATGTTCCCATCTAGAGATTTGATAAAGCAACATTTGCCCATATATTAATTCAAAAGATCAAAGAATATTAGAGTAATCAATGATTGCACTGAATTTTTTTGTCAAGTGCCAAGCAATTTTGAGCACCAAAGCAATTTGTATTCCTCTTACAAAGCTCATACTACATTTAAAGTATTAAAAGGTTGTACTCCAAATGGTGCTATACCTTTTGTTATCGATTTGTTCAAAGGTTCCATATCGGATAAAGAATAGGTAAAGAAGTCCAATTTAATGGATTTACTAGATGAAGGTGACTTAGTTTTAGCTGACAGAGGTTTTCACATAAAGTACCTACTTGACAATTAGAAAAAAAATAGCATTAAATATTCCACCATTTTTGAAAGGCTGTGATAAATTAACACCTGAGGAGAAAATTGAGACAAAAATAATTGCAAAAAAAGAATGTAATATGGAGAACATGTTGTGGGTAGAATAAAATCTTTCAGATTGTTGAAAAAAAAATTGCCAGTTAGTGTGAGAGGAATATTATCCCAAGTTGTATTTGTTACTGCTTGGTTGGTTAATTTTCAAGTACCTAATGTGAAAGAAGAAAATACCTTTTGAAAATATTGTCGAATTACTTCCATTTTTTCCAAGGACTGACAGTTTGCTTGTCTTCTGAAAACAACACTTATTTCTCATGACTATAATAAATTTTTGAATGAGTTCTTTTCCTGCATCAATTTTAGTGTGAAAAATATTATTCTTCTCTAAAGTCATCATTGTATTTGCATTCTGTTGAAAAAGAAATCAATTTCATTCATGGCAGTTTTTTTTTAATTTCAAAGAAATTTCAATTCTCACATTGAATAGTTATGCAGTTTTGATAAAAAGCAATAAAATAATTGAATCATACTCCAACCATACTCACATTTCAAGTCTTGTATTTTTTGTCATGCTTATCCATATATGTCATATTTATTTATGTCGGAGAATTAGCTGTATTGAAACATTGTTAATGTACCAAACTGTTTTCTTTTTTTTTCATGAAACGAGATCTGCAAATGCGACCAGGAAGAAACTGCTGGAATTTCTTCTACGGAAAACATTGGCTCATCAAAAATCAACCACACTAATGGCTAGTTTGGTATATACGAATATTGCTAAGCAAATAATATTGTATCTTACAAGAGTATTTTTTGACATAACTAATGCAGTCTTTTATAGCTATTTACATTCTACAATTTTCAATGGTAACATATTTATTTTATGGAAGAAGTACGACTATGGACTGTTTATATTCAAAAATTGCATTAAACATGAATAACTGAATTGTTAATGAAAGATAGTTATGTATGAGAAATGAACAGTAATGCATTAATATTTCTGGAGAGCTGTCATACATATCACTTTGCCGAAAAGCACCCAGAAGCAACAATATCATTTTCTGCTTGTAATTATTCTTTTCCAATGTCTTATTCGAAATAGTTCTGTCGTGTTGTAACTCAACAAATTATTATTTTGAAATGATAATTATTTACTGGTTGCTAAGTTTACGATTTTTTTTTGTCATCGGGGAAAAAATTAAAATTGATTTAATTCTCAGAAATCATATATCATTTTCTAGAAGCAAAGTGTCATAACAATTACCTTTTTCATAAAACCTTTATATATTGAGCATCATTTAATAAAACCATTTTAAAAAAAATTTGTTTGCTTGAAAATATATTGAGATTAACAGGGCATATTTTCCTAAGTACATTGCCAATGATATAATAAACTATATTTGTTCTTTTACTATTTTTCATTATTTGTTTTTGATTAGTAACCTTGAAAATTAAGTTATATCAACCACTTGCTCATGAAAATAATTTCTTGGTATTAAAATAATAGTGCTAATAGTGGAAAAACGTTTATTATTACTATTATCATAGTTTTAACTGACTAACTTAATTTTTGTTTCAAATATGTACTTTTCAAAATGATTTATCTATATATTGGTAACAGTATGCAATTAAATGACAAATTGTGTGTGAAGCACCAGTTTCAGTTGAACAAATGTTTGCAGTTTGTCAAAGTTAAATGAAATGTACCTAGAAAATGCCATCAAAATTATATATTATGTTAAAAAGTATTTGATGTTAGTTTGCTGTCTATTTTTCTAATATGTTTATTTAATGCAGTTATTTTTCAAATAAAATAAGCATCACTCGTTTATTTTTATGCCATTACATTAGATAATCATATTTGATGAGTCTATCTTTCCACAACAATATTTATTTTTTGAGGTGATAACGTGATTTGTGAATGTCTGAAAATGATGAAAATGTACTCTTGATAACAAATGTATCACCAGTAATTTTAACAATAAGCATTCTTTGGTTATCTGCGATCATAATATTTATTCATAATCATTTGGATGTTGATTTGTTCTCTTCACAAATGATCTGGGGTAGTCCAATTTTTATATTTTGTTATTGATAGCTAGTGGACCAGAAAAGCAGTAGTGTAAGAGCACAATTTTCTTGGTTGAAGAATCTCACAATTTTCAATATTATGTTGAGCTGTTAAGGCTGCCAGATCCACCTAGCTTTTTGGCATTTTCTTTATAGCATGTGAAATTGTAATTGTGTAGCAATTTATTAATTACTCAAATAAGTTAAATTATCATTAATTTTTTGAAGTGGAGAAAAGTTTATATATAGCTTCAACTTAGGTTTATAAATTTTTTTAATTGTTGAATTTGTTAATTCCTTCAACCTGTTGCACTCCTACGTGCAACACTTAGAAGTATTCAAAAGACTTATGCGAGCTAGAGAAGACGCAGCCCTTACCTTTAACGTGTGATGCCATGCACGAGACCGGTGACCAAGCTGGGAATCGAACCCACGACCCTACGCCTGAGAGACAAATGCTCTACCAGCCGACTACCAGGGCCCATGATTATGATTACAAAATTTACCTATTTCTTACATTAATATTGTTTGTGTTGTAATCAAAATTGGTAACACAAGGCTTGTATCAAATATAGTAGATATAAATTATGTCGCATTGCTATAAAGAATCAGAAAAGAAGACTGTAGGTCACAATGAGCTTATGACAAGAGGCATAAGATGTCCGGAGGACTGCTCACTGCTAAAATCCTATACAATAGGAAAGTTGGGTCGAAAATCTATCAGAAAACAACTACTTTCCTGGCTAATGCCACGACGAACATTGAATTACATCTGATGAAATTTCCGTGCAGAGTTCCTACAAGGTTCTCTCTGCAATTGCTTGGTTGCATGGGAATGTTCATCGAAACATTCGGACCACCTATATATCGATTTCGGAGTGTTGCTCCTCATCAGTATAGGGTAGGTCTAGCAGTCAATAACTAATGACTGCAACGAATGAATCGACGACCAAACCCATTTACAGACCGAAACTGAGATCGCGCCCGCACAGTGGATTAATTCCAAACTGCGAGCGCCATCCCAGTGCCGGAAGCCCAACCAAAGCAATACCCATGACTACGATCGTCAAGACCGTATATAAACAGAAAAGAAAACTGTAGGTCACAATGAGCTTATGACAAGAGGCATAAGATGTCCGGAGGACTGCTCACTGCTAAAATCCTATACAATAGGAAAGTTGGGTCGAAAATCTATCAGAAAACAACTACTTTCCTGGCTAATGCCACGACGAACATTGAATTACATCTGATGAAATTTCCGTGCAGAGTTCCTACAAGGTTCTCTCTGCAATTGCTTGGTTGCATGGGAATGTTCATCGAAACATTCGGACCACCTATATATCGATTTCGGAGTGTTGCTCCTCATCAGTATAGGGTAGGTCTAGCAGTCAATAACTAATGACTGCAACGAATGAATCGACGACCAAACCCATTTACAGACCGAAACTGAGATCGCGCCCGCACAGTGGATTAATTCCAAACTGCGAGCGCCATCCCAGTGCCGGAAGCCCAACCAAAGCAATACCCATGACTACGATCGTCAAGACCGTATATAAACAGAAAAGAAAACTGTAGGTCACAATGAGCTTATGACAAGAGGCATAAGATGTCCGGAGGACTGCTCACTGCTAAAATCCTATACAATAGGAAAGTTGGGTCGAAAATCTATCAGAAAACAACTACTTTCCTGGCTAATGCCACGACGAACATTGAATTACATCTGATGAAATTTCCGTGCAGAGTTCCTACAAGGTTCTCTCTGCAATTGCTTGGTTGCATGGGAATGTTCATCGAAACATTCGGACCACCTATATATCGATTTCGGAGTGTTGCTCCTCATCAGTATAGGGTAGGTCTAGCAGTCAATAACTAATGACTGCAACGAATGAATCGACGACCAAACCCATTTACAGACCGAAACTGAGATCGCGCCCGCACAGTGGATTAATTCCAAACTGCGAGCGCCATCCCAGTGCCGGAAGCCCAACCAAAGCAATACCCATGACTACGATCGTCAAGACCGTATATAAACAGAAAAGAAAACTGTAGGTCACAATGAGCTTATGACAAGAGGCATAAGATGTCCGGAGGACTGCTCACTGCTAAAATCCTATACAATAGGAAAGTTGGGTCGAAAATCTATCAGAAAACAACTACTTTCCTGGCTAATGCCACGACGAACATTGAATTACATCTGATGAAATTTCCGTGCAGAGTTCCTACAAGGTTCTCTCTGCAATTGCTTGGTTGCATGGGAATGTTCATCGAAACATTCGGACCACCTATATATCGATTTCGGAGTGTTGCTCCTCATCAGTATAGGGTAGGTCTAGCAGTCAATAACTAATGACTGCAACGAATGAATCGACGACCAAACCCATTTACAGACCGAAACTGAGATCGCGCCCGCACAGTGGATTAATTCCAAACTGCGAGCGCCATCCCAGTGCCGGAAGCCCAACCAAAGCAATACCCATGACTACGATCGTCAAGACCGTATATAAACAGAAAAGAAAACTGTAGGTCACAATGAGCTTATGACAAGAGGCATAAGATGTCCGGAGGACTGCTCACTGCTAAAATCCTATACAATAGGAAAGTTGTAGGAACTCTGCACGGAAATTTCATCAGATGTAATTCAATGTTCGTCGTGGCATTAGCCAGGAAAGTAGTTGTTTTCTGATAGATTTTCGACCCAACTTTCCTATTGTATAGGATTTTAGCAGTGAGCAGTCCTCCGGACATCTTATGCCTCTTGTCATAAGCTCATTGTGACCTACAGTTTTCTTTTCTGTTTATATACGGTCTTGACGATCGTAGTCATGGGTATTGCTTTGGTTGGGCTTCCGGCACTGGGATGGCGCTCGCAGTTTGGAATTAATCCACTGTGCGGGCGCGATCTCAGTTTCGGTCTGTAAATGGGTTTGGTCGTCGATTCATTCGTTGCAGTCATTAGTTATTGACTGCTAGACCTACCCTATACTGATGAGGAGCAACACTCCGAAATCGATATATAGGTGGTCCGAATGTTTCGATGAACATTCCCATGCAACCAAGCAATTGCAGAGAGAACCTTGTAGGAACTCTGCACGGAAATTTCATCAGATGTAATTCAATGTTCGTCGTGGCATTAGCCAGGAAAGTAGTTGTTTTCTGATAGATTTTCGACCCAACTTTCCTATTGTATAGGATTTTAGCAGTGAGCAGTCCTCCGGACATCTTATGCCTCTTGTCATAAGCTCATTGTGACCTACAGTTTTCTTTTCTGTTTATATACGGTCTTGACGATCGTAGTCATGGGTATTGCTTTGGTTGGGCTTCCGGCACTGGGATGGCGCTCGCAGTTTGGAATTAATCCACTGTGCGGGCGCGATCTCAGTTTCGGTCTGTAAATGGGTTTGGTCGTCGATTCATTCGTTGCAGTCATTAGTTATTGACTGCTAGACCTACCCTATACTGATGAGGAGCAACACTCCGAAATCGATATATAGGTGGTCCGAATGTTTCGATGAACATTCCCATGCAACCAAGCAATTGCAGAGAGAACCTTGTAGGAACTCTGCACGGAAATTTCATCAGATGTAATTCAATGTTCGTCGTGGCATTAGCCAGGAAAGTAGTTGTTTTCTGATAGATTTTCGACCCAACTTTCCTATTGTATAGGATTTTAGCAGTGAGCAGTCCTCCGGACATCTTATGCCTCTTGTCATAAGCTCATTGTGACCTACAGTTTTCTTTTCTGTTTATATACGGTCTTGACGATCGTAGTCATGGGTATTGCTTTGGTTGGGCTTCCGGCACTGGGATGGCGCTCGCAGTTTGGAATTAATCCACTGTGCGGGCGCGATCTCAGTTTCGGTCTGTAAATGGGTTTGGTCGTCGATTCATTCGTTGCAGTCATTAGTTATTGACTGCTAGACCTACCCTATACTGATGAGGAGCAACACTCCGAAATCGATATATAGGTGGTCCGAATGTTTCGATGAACATTCCCATGCAACCAAGCAATTGCAGAGAGAACCTTGTAGGAACTCTGCACGGAAATTTCATCAGATGTAATTCAATGTTCGTCGTGGCATTAGCCAGGAAAGTAGTTGTTTTCTGATAGATTTTCGACCCAACTTTCCTATTGTATAGGATTTTAGCAGTGAGCAGTCCTCCGGACATCTTATGCCTCTTGTCATAAGCTCATTGTGACCTACAGTTTTCTTTTCTGTTTATATACGGTCTTGACGATCGTAGTCATGGGTATTGCTTTGGTTGGGCTTCCGGCACTGGGATGGCGCTCGCAGTTTGGAATTAATCCACTGTGCGGGCGCGATCTCAGTTTCGGTCTGTAAATGGGTTTGGTCGTCGATTCATTCGTTGCAGTCATTAGTTATTGACTGCTAGACCTACCCTATACTGATGAGGAGCAACACTCCGAAATCGATATATAGGTGGTCCGAATGTTTCGATGAACATTCCCATGCAACCAAGCAATTGCAGAGAGAACCTTGTAGGAACTCTGCACGGAAATTTCATCAGATGTAATTCAATGTTCGTCGTGGCATTAGCCAGGAAAGTAGTTGTTTTCTGATAGATTTTCGACCCAACTTTCCTATTGTATAGGATTTTAGCAGTGAGCAGTCCTCCGGACATCTTATGCCTCTTGTCATAAGCTCATTGTGACCTACAGTTTTCTTTTCTGTTTATATACGGTCTTGACGATCGTAGTCATGGGTATTGCTTTGGTTGGGCTTCCGGCACTGGGATGACGCTCGCAGTTTGGAATTAATCCACTGTGCGGGCGCGATCTCAGTTTCGGTCTGTAAATGGGTTTGGTCGTCGATTCATTCGTTGCAGTCATTAGTTATTGACTGCTAGACCTACCCTATACTGATGAGGAGCAACACTCCGAAATCGATATATAGGTGGTCCGAATGTTTCGATGAACATTCCCATGCAACCAAGCAATTGCAGAGAGAACCTTGTAGGAACTCTGCACGGAAATTTCATCAGATGTAATTCAATGTTCGTCGTGGCATTAGCCAGGAAAGTAGTTGTTTTCTGATAGATTTTCGACCCAACTTTCCTATTGTATAGGATTTTAGCAGTGAGCAGTCCTCCGGACATCTTATGCCTCTTGTCATAAGCTCATTGTGACCTACAGTTTTCTTTTCTGTTTATATACGGTCTTGACGATCGTAGTCATGGGTATTGCTTTGGTTGGGCTTCCGGCACTGGGATGGCGCTCGCAGTTTGGAATTAATCCACTGTGCGGGCGCGATCTCAGTTTCGGTCTGTAAATGGGTTTGGTCGTCGATTCATTCGTTGCAGTCATTAGTTATTGACTGCTAGACCTACCCTATACTGATGAGGAGCAACACTCCGAAATCGATATATAGGTGGTCCGAATGTTTCGATGAACATTCCCATGCAACCAAGCAATTGCAGAGAGAACCTTGTAGGAACTCTGCACGGAAATTTCATCAGATGTAATTCAATGTTCGTCGTGGCATTAGCCAGGAAAGTAGTTGTTTTCTGATAGATTTTCGACCCAACTTTCCTATTGTATAGGATTTTAGCAGTGAGCAGTCCTCCGGACATCTTATGCCTCCTATAAAGAATCGTTATTTTGAATGAATTTGTACAAACTCACGATTGAGCCTTGTGGTTCTGTAGGTTTTACAGTTTTCTTACAGTTGAAAAGCAAATGCGCCACACAATTATCAATCAAGGCATTCAAGACATATCATACAATATTTTTACAATATATTTTTAACAATATCAGATTTGTTTTTTCGAATAAACTTTAAGCAACAACTTTGTTTCTTTCCTATTCCCCGATAAATTTTTTCAATGCAGCAATATTTCATCAGACCTTCCTTCCTATTCAACTTCTTTAAAGTTTCTTGACAGATTTTATGAGTTTTCAATCCACCATCTGAAAACTAAATAATAATGAAGAAAATCTATACAAGTTTTTTCACATTCAATCAATACTTGAGATACCTAACTGTTTTATTTCCAAACCTCTGACTTGTGTAATAGACAATTCTACTTGTATATTCTACCTTATGGATTATGATTGCAATCCTAAAATGGAATTTGGGTGCTTTTTGATAAAGTGTATTCGTATTATAGGTAATCTATAATTAAAACATTGCACTTATGCTTGCCTCAGAAACTGACTGTTTACTCTGTACAATTTACAATTTTCATGAGAATAAGAAAAAGTGCAATTTTTTTCATATTGAACTATACAATCTGGGAAACGCTTTCGATTAACTTTGTAGTACTGTTTAGTTCCTTTGTGTATTATTGGAGGATGAATAATTTGGGTGCCATACATAAAAATATAATTATATTTCTGTGGACCCATACCTCTTTTGCTTGACATCCAAACCTAATGAGAGTTATAGAACGGAAAGTAGCATTGACCTTCCAACACTCAATTTTCGTTATTTATATCCATAGGTTCCACATTGATGGAATTACTACCCATGAAATGAAAAAATGCCATAACAGAAGAGAATTTACAAATATATATAATATACCTATAATAATCTGTGTTGTGAGAAACTTTCAATACCCAGAATACAGTAAAAATTATAGATATGATCTCACAATAATTTGAAACTGAATATTCACTGATTTTTTGCGTATTTCCCTTAAAAATTACCACATTTTCCAGAGCGTGTAATCTACCTGATAAATGATACCCTGAACAGAGACCTACTGGATATTCTCAAACATTTATTGGTCATTGCCATGCAAGGTGTTACTTAAAAGTAGAATCTAGTCTCTTTCAAACAATTCACTTATCTGCGGGAAACTCTGAGAAACGAAAAAAACAAATTTTAGATTTTTTGCAGATACGGGCTTATAATTGAGCAATTGAACAAGAACCATTGCTTCGTAGATTAATTTCAATGATCATTTGAGGTTAAATATACATAAGTTTGAATAGAGATCATTCTTATTTTCTCAAATCGGCATTTCTCAAAAACAATATACCTATACTTACATCAAATGAAAAAGCATTGGAACGAAAAAAAAATGCTTTATATGTTAAGTAAATATAACCTACTTTATACCACCAAGAACCTTTAATTCTTATATAAAACAGTATACACGAATATTTTCAAATAGTGAGTTTTTTTCTCCATGTAAATTCAAGTCAACTATCCATGAGAAAAAAGATTATTTTATTTCCTTTAAAAAGAAAAAATATTCGACGGCACTGCCGTTGGGTCTGACAGGTAAACAAAGTTAGTCATTTGTCATCTAAATGAAAAGGCCTATTCTACTCGATTGCTGCTCCCTACAATTATAATTCCGTATTCTCGAGCATGCATGATGGAAGGAGCATGAAATAAGAGAGCCGCACGCAGTATTGCCAAATTTCTTGACCAATCATAAATACGAATGTTTTGACAGACAAAGCTGTCATGTCATAATTATTGTCATCCTGTATGTAGGTGTTTGTTGTTTATTTTTAAAATGTAATACAACGATTATATAATGGAGTATGACAACAGAAAAGTAAAGTGTAATCCAACTACACCTAAACAAAAGGAAATTTTGGTGGAATTCATCTCAATATAATGATTAGAACCAGTGATTTCTTGACAACTTCCATATCCAAAGAAGTGTACAGCTACTAAAACCTATTAATATTTATGCTTAAAGGCATCTTTAACTAAAATTAAAAGGATGTAGTCAACATTATTTTAAAATTGTGCTTAAATATATGTCAAAAGCGAAAGTTGAATCTGTTATATCAAATGGTGCCATTTATACAACAATGTTAAGTTTATGCTAAAAACCTTTGATGTTACCGCTATGGTTATGATGATGCTTATGCCATTGTTTAAATAGAACATAGTTAGTCAATGCCTTTGGAAAAGGTATAGGCCTTTTCATTTAGATGACAAATGACTAACTTTGTTTACCTGTCAGACCCAACGGCAGTGCCGTCGAATATTTTTTCTTTTTAAAGGAAATAAAATAATCTTTTTTCTCATGGATAGTTGACTTGAATTTACATGGAGAAAAAAACTCACTATTTGAAAATATTCGTGTATACTGTTTTATATAAGAATTAAAGGTTCTTTTGGTGGTATAAAGTATAGGTTATATTTACTTAACATATAAAGCATTTTTTTTCGTTCCAATGCTTTTTCATTTGATGTAAGTATAGGTATATTGTTTTTGAGAAATGCCGATTTGAGAAAATAAGAATGATCTCTATTCAAACTTATGTATATCTAACCTCAAATAATCATTGAAATTAATCTACGAAGCAATGGTTCTTGTTCTATTGCTCAATTATAAGCCCGTATCTGCAAAAAGTCTAAAATTTGTTTTTTTCGTTTCTCAGAGTTTCCCGCAGATAAGTGAATAGGTGGTACCCAGTATCGTGTTTGAAAGAGACTAGATTCTACTTTTAAGTAATACCTTGCATGGCAATGACCAATAAATGTTTGAGAATATCCAGTAGGTCTCTGTTCAGGGTATCATTTATCAGGTAGATTACACGCTCTGGAAAATGTGGTAATTTTTAAGGGAAATACGCAAAAAATCAGTGAATATTCAGTTTCAAATTATTGTGAGATCATGTCTATAATTTTTACTGTATTCTGGGTATTGAAAGTTTCTCACAACACATATTATTATAGGTATATTATATACATTTGTAAATTCTCTTCTGTTATGGCATTTTTTTCATTTCATGGGTAGTAATTCCATCAATGTGGAACCTATGGATAGAAATAACGAAAATTGAGTGTTGGAAGGTCAATGCTACTTTCCGTTCTATAACTCTCATTAGGTTTGGATGTCAAGCAAAAGAGGTATGGGACCACAGAAATATAATTATATTTTTATGTATGGCACCCAAATTATTCATCGTCCAATAATACACAAAGGAACTAAACAGTACCACAAAGTTAATCGAAATCGTTTCCCAGATTGTATAGTTCAATATGAAAAAAATTGCACTTTTTCTTATTCTCATGAAAATGGTAAATTGTACAGAGTAAACAGTCAGTTTCTGAGGCAAGCATAAGTGCAATGTTTTAATTATAGATTACCTATAATACGAATACACTTTATCAAAAAGCACCCAAATTCCATTTTAGGATTGCAATCATAATCCATAAGGTAGAATATACAAGTAGAATTGTCTATTACACAAGTCAGAGGTTTGGAAATGAAACAGTTAGGTATCTCAAGTATTGATTGAATGTGAAAAAACTTGTATAGATTTTCTTCATTATTATTTAGTTTTCAGATGGTGGATTGAAAACTCATAAAATCTGTCAAGAAACTTTAAAGAAGTTGAATAGGAAGGAAGGTCTGATGAAATATTGCTGCATTGAAAAATTGTTTCGGGGAATAGGAAAGAAACAAAGTTGTTGCTTAAAGTTTATTCGAAAAAACAAATCTGATATTGTTAAAAATATATTGTAAAAATATTGTATGATATGTCTTGAATGTCTTGCTTGATAATTGTGTGGCGCATTTGCTTTTCAACTGTAAGAAAACTGTAAAACCTACAGCACCACAAGGCTCAATCGTGAGTTTGTACAAATTCATTCAAAATAACGATTCTTTATAGCAATGCGACATAATTTATATCTACTATATTTGATACAAGCCTTGTGTTACCAATTTTGATTACAACACAAACAATATTAATGTAAGAAATAGGTAAATTTTGTAATCATAATCATGGGCCCTGGTAGTCGGCTGGTAGAGCATTTGTCTCTCAAGCGTAGGGTCGTGTTCGATTCCCAGCTTGGTCACCGGTCTCGTGCATGGCATCACACGTTAAAGGTAAGGGCTGCGTCTTCTCTAGCTCGCATAAGTCTTTCGAATACTTCTAAGTGTTGCACACGTAGGAGTGCAACAGGTTGAAGGAATTAACAAAATCAACAATTAAAAAAATTTATAAACCTAAGTTGAAGCTATATATAAACTGTTCTCCACTTCAAAAAATTAATGATAATTAAACTTATTTGAGTAATTAATAAATTGCTACACAATTACAATTTCACATGCTATAAAGAAAATGCCAAAAAGCTAGGTGGATCTGGCAGCCTTAACAGCTCAACATAATATTGAAAATTGTGAGATTCTTCAACCAAGAAAATTGTGCTCTTACACTACTGCTTTTCTGGTCCACTAGCTATCAATAACAAAATATAAAAATTGGATTACCCCAGATCATTTGTGAAGAGAACAAATCAACATCCAAATGATTATGAATAAATATTATGATCGCAGATAACCAAAGAATGCTTATTGTTAAAATTACTGGTGATACATTTGTTATCAAGAGTACATTTTCATCATTTTCAGACATTCACAAATCACGTTATCACCTCAAAAAATAAATATTGTTGTGAAAGATAGACTCATCAAATATGATTATGTAATGTAATGGCATAAAAATAAACGAGTGATGCTTATTTTATTTGAAAAATAACTGCATTAAATAAACATTAGAAAAATAGGCAGCAAACTAACATCAAATACTTTTCAACATAATATATAATTTTGATGACATTTTCTAGGTACATTTCATTTAACTTTGACAAACTGCAAACATTTGTTCAACTGAAACTGGTGCTTCGCACACAATTTGTCATTTAATTGCATACTGTTACCAATATATAGATAAATCATTTTGAAAAGTACATATTTGAAACAAAAATTGAGTTAGTCAGTTAAAACTATGATAATAGTAATAATAAACGTTTTTCCACTACTAGCACTATTATTTTAATACCAAGAAATTATTTTCATGAGCAAGTGGTTGATATAACTTAATTTTCAAGGTTACTAATCAAAAACAAATATGAAAAATAGTAAAAAAACAAATATAGTTAATTTTTAAAAAAATGGTTTTATTAAATGATGCTCAATATATAAAGGTTTTATGAAAAAGGTAATTGTTATGACACTTTGCTTCTAGAAAATGATATATGATTTCTGAGAATTAAATCAATTTTAATTTTTTCCCTGATGACAAAAAAAAATCGTAAACTTAGCAACCAGTAAATAATTATCATTTCAAAATAATAATTTGTTGAGTTACAACACGACTGAACTATTTCGAATAAGACATTGGAAAAGAATAATTACAAGCAGAAAATGATATTGTTGCTATAAAAGACTGCATTAGTTATGTCAAAAAATACTCTTGTAAGATACAATATTATTTGCTTAGCAATATTCGTATATACCAAACTAGCCATTAGTGTGGTTGATTTTTGATGAGCCAATGTTTTCCGTAGAAGAAATTCCAGCAGTTTCTTCCTGGTCGCATTTGCAGATCTCGTTTCATGAAAAAAAAAAGAAAACAGTTAGGTACATTAACAATGTTTCAATACAGCTAATTCTCCGACATAAATGAATATGATATATATGGATAAGCATGACAAAAAATACAAGACTTGAAATGTGAGTATGGTTGGAGTATGATTCAATTATTTTATTGCTTTTTATCAAAACTGCATAACTATTCAATGTGAGAATTGAAATTTCTTTGAAATTAAAAAAAAACTACCATGAATGAAATTGATTTATTTTTCAACATAATGCAAATACAATGATGACTTTAGAGAAGAATAATATTTTTCACACTAAAATTGATGCAGGAAAAGAACTCATTCAAAAATTTATTATAGTCATGAGAAATAAGTGTTGTTTTCAGAAGACAAGCAAACTGCCAGTCCTTGGAAAAAATGGAAGTAATTCGACAATATTTTCAAAAGGTATTTTCTTCTTTCACATTAGGTACTTGAAAATTAACCAACCAAGCAGTAACAAATACAACTTGGGATAATATTCCTCTCACACTAACTGGCAAATTTTTTTTCAACAATCTGAAATATTTTATTCTACCCACAACATGTTCTCCATATTACATTCTTTTTTTGCAATTATTTTTGTCTCAATTTTCTCCTCAGGTGTTAATTTATCACAGCCTTTCAAAAATGGTGGAATATTTAATGCTATTTTTTTTCTAATTGTCAAGTAGGTACTTTATGTGAAAACCTCTGTCAGCTAAAACTAAGTCGCCTTCATCTAGTAAATCCATTAAATTGGACTTCTTTACCTATTCTTTATCCGATATGGAACCTTTGAACAAATCGATAACAAAAGGTATAGCACCATTTGGAGTACAACCTTTTAATACTTTAAATGTAGTATGAGCTTTGTAAGAGGAATACAGATTGCTTTGGTGCTCAAAATTGTTTGGCACTTGACAAAAAAATTCAGTGCAATCATTGATTACTCTAATATTCTTTGATCTTTTGAATTAATATATGGGCAAATGTTGCTTTATCAAAACTCTAGATGGGAACATCATAGGCTGAAGTATATTAAATATATATGATTTCTCCAGCTGGTAAACCGGTTGAAAGATTGAATCTATAATGTAAGTATATCTTCAATTAATGAACCAGTGCTTAATCTGATCAAAACTATAACGAGTTCTTTGAAAGGATTTTTTTCTCCAAAGGTCGATTAACCTTAAAATTTTTACATCCCCAATACTGTAAAGGCTCTATGTGTTGCAAATATGAAAATTTATGTGAGAACGCTGGTAAAAGTTTGAGATGTATAAAACTTACACTTTTTATCACTCTGCTTTAGACTTTCCACAAAGTTATTCATGTCTTCTCCAGCTTCATTCCTTTCCAGTTCTTCAATCCTCTTCCGCAACATGGAATTTTCATTAGTATTACATTTTCCATATTTTCAATTTGTAGATCGATAGAGGATCATGGCATTAGCCCATTTTTTACAAGCCTGCAACAAACCCTAATGAAACATTGAGTTTTTCCAGAGTTTTACCTTTCCACAACCTAAAAAAAGTGAAAAATAATATAGAAAATCAATACGAGTGTAGAAGGATTTATAAACAATTTTTCTTCATCAAATTCTATCATCTTAAACAAATATTTTCAATTTGTCAAGGACTTGAGGCATTCTGAATCAGCCTAACAAAAAATCAAAATAAATTGAAACATTTTCTTTGTGAAGGGATTATAATTTTGCGGATGGAAAGTTCATCAATTAAATTTTAAATTTGTTTTTACGAAACTTTCAGGTTTTCGGAGAAAACCCCTCAAAAGCAGAGCTTTAGAGGGAAAACCGTTGACTAATAATTTGCCTTCCACACCTGCATAAACTTTCTTGATTAATTCTATCGACTTTTCAGGTTGTGGAAGTTTATAGAATTGAAAAACTTTAAAAAATTATAATAACTGAAATGTAAACACACTGAACCAAGATGCATATAACTCCTGGTGCGTTTACTGATTCGCTTTTGTTTCAACTAAAGTTCTTGATCCTGTAATTGCGTCAATAGAGTTTGTTCCATTCGTCAATGGATGACGCTTAACTCGAATATAGTGGAGTTTCTAACAATCCAAAGTGCCTACTAGATACATTTTTTGAGTTTTTGAACGTTAACATTATTTTGAGGTTATATGTCAATTACATTGCATCGTGTGATTTTTCTGTTCTTTTAATACTTTTCGCTCAGTTCGGTAGTTTTGCGACGTTTTTAGTTGTTGGGTTATTGTTATTTATTTGTTCTTGTGTTTTTCTGTCATTCGTAAAAGTTAGGGTAGTGTATAGCATTTTTTTGTGAGTCTCGACTTCGACATGACAATCATGACATGGTTCAATTTGAGGTTATGTCAATGACGCAGCATGCGTTTGTCAAAACGACATGTCAAGTCATCATGATCGGTAATGATTTGCCTGTCATCTATGTTAAAATTGAGTAAACTCTCTTGACGCAATAAAAATGTCATGAATCAAGCAGGCCGTACATCAACAGTTTTGGATGACAATTTCACAGCTATAAGTAATTCCACCAGGAGTTATATGCATCTTGCACTGAACCCATTCCATTTGACTTCTAAAATCATTTTAAAAGTAAACTAAAACTTACCTGTGAAAGGTTCGAGTATGGTTTTTCCGATTTCTTCTGCACCAACACAACATTCCGATACCATTGTAGCTGTCACACAGTAAAGTCGAGCTAATAAATCAATTACACTATAATTACAACAAGAAATGGTATATAACACACAAAAATAAAGGTAAACCACGGGGAATAGGTATTTTATTCACTAGTAATTATTATTCACTTTCGAACGCCAAGTTGCATTTGTCTGTTGTCATGAAGTTGACGGTTGACAGAATGTGAAAATACCGCTAATTTTGAACTGAGCCAATCCCAAATTGTTATTTCAAAACTAACCAATGGCTATTCACTTTCCCAATATCCAATCAGACTTTGGGTCTCAAAACGAACGCATGCGCCTTAAAAAATCATCTAAATGAAAAGGCCTATTGGACACAAACGCGACTGTCATCTAGCATGATTAGTTACAAACATGAATATTTGACATCATTTTAATGCAGGTTTCTTCAAAAAACTCTGATTTTAATGCTTTTCCATTGTTTTAATCAAGTTACATGACTTGGACATTGTCTAAAGAAGTATAGTCTGTCAACCTTATGGGATTATTATTGGATGACGATGGGGTTTATTAGTAGATGGCGCCAGCACGATTGCCCCCAAAAAGGAGACAAACGAATGAGATGGAATGTGTCGTAGTAATCGCGTAAAGTGAATAATGAATGGACATTATTTCGTGTTTTTGATTGGCTCAGTGTCCGTTCCACCTGCCACTTGCAATTTGCATGTAAACGAGAGAGCAAACTAGCGAACTTTCGTGGTGTTTGGCATTTCATTGTTTTTGTCTTGTTAGGTCTCAGTCAGTATTCGAATTCACATAGTAGATATTTTCAGGGTGATTTCTCTTGACTAATGTCCAACGTTCTTGATGACAACCGATGATTGGTTTCATGTTATGAAGGTGATAATGCCATTTCCGACAGTTACCATATTATTTTCTGTTTTTATTGAGAGCTTTTATTTAACTTGCTCGCTGTGTGTGTTAGATGGGTACAAATCTTGCAAGCTGAATTAGAACCACTTCCTCTTATTCTATGGAATTGAAATTTTTCGTGTTGCTTCAGTTCCGATGACAAAACATTAAAGTCGAAGAAATTGTCTCCTCTGCCCCCCGAAAGTTAGATAGAGAACGCGTAGGGTTTCGGAAGTTTTATTGACGGATTTGGACGTCAGAAATAACAACGAAAAAAAAAATAAGTAGGGAGGGGGGATGCCCCCCCTTCTCTCGAAAAGTTGGAAAACTAACTCGTGAAATTAAAATCGGAAAAATCTCTAAACAATCGAATGTTATGGTTTATAAAAAGGAATTGTCTCCCCCCGTCCTCCGAAAGCTAGATAGAGAACGCGAAGGTTTTCGGACGTTTTTTTGACGGATTTGGACGTCAAAAACTACAGCAAAAATAATAAATTAGGGGGGTACTCGCCTTCCTCTTTCCTCGAAAAAAAAATGGAAAAATCGCGAAATTATAATCGGAAAAATCTGTAAAAATAGTGAAAATAATTTCGCCTCCCCTTTCCCCCCACAAAAGCTAGGTAGAGAACGCAAAGGAATTCGGATAATGTTTCAACAGTTTCGGACATGGAAAATAATGATGAAAACAAAAATAGATCGGGGGGGTTCGCCCTCCTTTCCTGTCACAAAAAAATAGGAAAACTCGCGGAATAGAAATAAAAAAAATCCGTAAAAATAGTGAAAATTATGTGGCCATTGAACAAAACGGTTTTAAAAAAAGTCACCCCTCTGCCCCCCCTCTAAAGCTATTTAGAGAACACGTACAAATTAGGAACAATTTCCAACGGTAAATTAACAGGCAAGCGACCGTGCAACAATGGCGCATTGATTGAAATGAACAGACTAAGAAACATATTCACAGAAAACTAAAATAAGAAATAAACTTAAAAAACCTTTTCAGATGAAAGCTTTTATTTAAATGCACTAAAGCGAAAAACCCATAATTTTGTTACATTATAAAATTTTAAATGATATAAAAGCTTGTCGTGTGAATAAATCTTGAGGTGATTTTTGAATTTTATATACTATAAGAATTACATATATACTTCTCGCGACAAGCTTTTATATCATTTAAAATTTTATAATGTAACAGAATGATGGGTTTATTCTTTAAAATTTATTATCTTCTTTTTAAATAGAAACTTTTCTCTAAAATGTTTTTTTTTCAAGTTTATTTATTTACCATGAAGTCAAAGTTGTAAAACCTAATAAGGGTTTTTTTTTCGAAATTAGGTACTGATATAATGGCATTATCTGCGACTGAATTTGAAGTTTCAGTCGATCGTTCGAAATAACCTCTATAGGTAAGTGGATATCCTTATCAAAAATGAAACTTTATGACTTCATGACCAATACGCACAGAAAACTCATATAAAGAAGATGAAATAGTTATTTAAATATGATACAAAAATTCGTAAATTATGACTTTTTTTATGAGCATGGAAACACGTGAGTACAAAAAAGCTCTTTATGAAAATGTATCTACAATTTTATTTCTACGCCTGTTATTATATTGGCAAATTGTAGCAATTGTTGAGTATATTTTATTCTATGAAGTTTTCATTTGATGACTTTCGAGTAAAATCTGACGCAAAATACTGTCTTTTGGAATTATATGAACAATGCGTAAAACATAACTTTACGCATATTTGATTTTTTCACTTACGTGTCCTGAAAAGTATCACTTTAGGCACTGTACGTGGACACTGCGTAAAACCATAAATATTTACATCTCCCCGATAATCGTGCATATGGTCAGTAAACTATATTTTTTTCTACAACCGCTTACCAAAGTAAGTAGCCTTTGACGCTTTTAGATCTCAACGCAAAGCTAATGTTTTTTCAGAAATGTTTTGTGACAGCTTTTTCGCTCTAGTGCGAAAATATTGAAGAAACGGTCGATCTCTCGATCTCTTTCGTTGAAAACGAACCTATTCTTGCATGATGTTTAGTATAGACAATAAATTCATAACACTCTTAGGAACTGTGGTGGTGTTGAGAGCGTAGCTGCTATCAAGCTGAAGGCCTGTGATTCGATCTCGACATATGTACTTTTTTTTTCAAGCAAGTTATCTTGTTTTGTTAGAGATGTGAATTATTGGATATTTGGATAGCTTATTCATTTGGGATTACTATTGAGTGTTTATTTTCTCATGGGTAATGTTAGGTGCCTATGTTGAATGAATTGTCAATCGTTTCTATGTTTAAAAGCTGCGTTTGAAGAAAAAAAACATGTGTTTATTTCGAGAACAAAGTGCAATTGCCGCTCTCCAAAGATTACGGCGCTCCTCGCGCTCTAAATACACAAATATTGTACAACAAAAAATGTATTTTTAGGCCCGTGTAGGAGATGAATGATTTCTGGTGACAACCTCCTTTGAAACTCTCCTTATATGTCCATATACATTGTTGATAACATCGAACCATCAATTAAAGAACACCTGTCCACCAACACTTGAATTTTCCTTGAATTGTCCTTGAACTGGCCTACCCAAATAATTCTAGATCTATCATGGACGGATTCGGACATGAATCACAAAATTTGTCCTCCATCTTGAATGCTCGTATTGGTCTCCAACACAACAAGCCCTTGTATAGGTACCAATTTTGAAAGAATCTAATCAAAAATCGTATTCACCATTTCGAATTTTGAAAAAATACAAAATCTACCTACTCGAGATTCGCATTATGAATAGTTGGACAATAAATCACAAAAATTGTTCGCTATCTTGTTTTTTTCTCTTGTGAATGTCGTAACGAACCCGAATGAATTTAATGGACACCTGCCAAATTTAAAGATGATTGGATCAGTGGAATTGGCTCAAAATTTCCACTGAAGTTTTGACCCCGTTATACCTAGACAGTAGATGCTATACCTGTTACGTGTGAGTGAAACTAAACAAAAGCTTGTACAAATAATACTGATATATTAGTATTTACCAACTTATTGGGTGCCTTCAAGCACTAATGAATATTCTTTATGTGTTTTCAAAACATATCAACTGCGATATAATATCGTAATAGAACATTTTTTGTACCTATACTTAGGGATCATTTTTCAGTAAGAATATTGCTACATTACGTGTTTCATTATATTAGTCTTAATTACAGCAATATAAAATTTTACCACTGATCATCATCTGATATTCGAAACATCCGAATGCAAACTTTGACTCGTCTTTTATTCTGCTAAACATCTCACCAATGACAATATTCTGCACATTTGTGAATGAAGTGAATGAAAACTGGCGTTCTATTTTAAAAAGAGACAGAAGTATAGTTTTGCGTGCCATCCGATAACGGCGCCACATTACTGGATACATTTTCAATGTTTCCAGTAAAATAGTATAGATGTCTCAGGTGACGGCCATCCAATGCATTTTGCACAGGGATTGTTCGACTATTCTTCTTTAGACAATGACTTGGAGGCCAGATCACTGAAGTTACGACATGACTTGGATGCGAGCTCACTATCGCCATCTACATGTCGCATCCATTTTGATCCAATTATAATCCCATAAGGTTGACTAACTATCTTCTATATAAACAATGCTTATGCTAAAGTTGACTAAATCCTCCCTAAGTGTTAAAACTTCATCATAAATGCAAAAAAAAAAAATAATTTAGTTACCTTGGATTCGACTGTTAATGCTGATGATCTCGTGGGTTCGTGGATATGTAAGCCCTGACCATATTTATAACATTCTCACACAAATAACTTTAGAAATTTTTCGTCAGACAGATCAAAAGGATCTGTCCTTGGAAGTACTTCTCGCCTTATGTTATAAAATTCCTCAGCATCGTCAACATCTGCCATAATTCCTTTATTATGAAGCTTAGTCGATATACTTTAATCCGAGCTATATCGGTATGTTATACTATATACACCGGTTATTTTCTCTTTAAACAATGGTTATAGTATTACAAATTGTAAAAGGCTTTCGCGGCCATCGTTGAATGAATGATGGTTTTTCGGGTTTTTAGGCCGACGTTTATTTAGAGAAAAACTCGACGTTTCGCCAACACGAGTGGTTGGCATTTTCAAGAGAAATGTTTACAGTTTCGATCACTGAACACTACTTGCAAGCTGAATTAGAACCACTTCCTCTTATTCTATGGAATTGAAATTTTTCGGACGTCAGAAATAACAACGAAAAAAAATAAGTAGGGAGGGGGGATGCCCCCCTTCTCTCGAAAAGTTGGAAAACTAACTCGTGAAATTAAAATCGGAAAAATCTCTAAAAATCGTGAAAAATATCTGACAGTCGAATGTTATGGTTTATAAAAAGGAATTGTCCCCCCCCCCGTCCTCCGAAAGCTAGATAGAGAACGCGAAGGTTTTCGGACGTTTTTTTGACGGATTTGGAAGTCAAAAATTACAGCAAGAAAAAATAAATTAGGGGGGTACTCGCCTCCCTCTTTTCTCGAAAAAAAAAATGGAAAAAACGTGAAATTATAATCGGAAAAATCTTTAAAAATAGTGAAAAATATCTGACCGTCGGAAATTATGTTTTAAAAAATTTCGCCTCCCCTTTCCCCCCTAATAACCTAGGTAGAGAACGCAAAGGAATTCGGAAAATGTTTCAACAGTTTTGGACATGGAAAATAATGATGAAAACAAAAATAGATCGGGGGGTTCGCCGTCCTTTCCTGTCACAAAAAAATAGGAATACTCGCGGAATAGAAATCAAAAAATCCGTAAAAATAATGAAAATTATCTGGCCATTGAACAAAACGGATTTTAAAAAATTCACCCCTCTGCCCCCCTCTAAAGCTATTTAGAGAACACGTAGAAATTAGGAAAAATTTCCAACTGTAAATTAACAGGCAAGCGACCGTGCAACAATGGCGCATTGATTGAAATGAACAGACTAAGAAACATATTCACAGAAAACTAAAAAAAAGAAATAAATAAACTTAAAAAACCTTTTCAGATAATTTTTTTTATTTAAATGCACTAAAGCGAAAAACCCATAATTTTGTTACATTATAAAATTTTAAATGATATAAAAGCTTGTCGTGTGAATAAATCTGGAGGCAATTTTAAATTTAATTTATATAAGAATTACATATATACTTCTCGCGACAAGCTTTCATATCATTTAGAATTTTATAATGTAACAAAATTATGGGTTTATTCACTTTAAAATTAATTTTCTTCTTTTTAGTACATTTAAATAGAAGCTTTTCTCTAAAATGTTTTTTTTTCAAGTTTATTTATATACCATAAAGTCAAAGTTGTAAAACCTAAAAAGGGTTTTCTTTCGAAATTAGGTAGGTACTGATGAGATAATGGCATTATCTGCGACTGAATTTGAAGTTTCGGTCGATCGTTTAACCTCTATAAGTGGATATCCTTATCAAAAATGGAACTTTATGGCTTCATGATCAATATGCACAGAAAACTCATATAAAGAAGATGAAATTGTTATTTATATATGATACAAAAATTCGTAAATTAGTACTTTTTTTATGAGCGTGCGGAAACACCTGAGTACAAAAAAGCTCTTTACAAAAATGTATCTACAATTTTATTTCTACGACTGTTATTATATTGGCAAATTGTAGCAATTATTGAGTATATTTTATTTTATGAAGTTTTCATTTGATGACTTCCGAGTAAAATCTGACGCAAAATAATGTATTTTGGAATTATCTGAACGATGCGTAAAACATAACTTTACGCACATTTGATTTTTTCACTTACGTGTGCTGAAAAGTATCACTTTAGGCACTGTGGACAGTGCGTAAAACCATAAATAAAAGCTGATGTTTTCTCAGAAATGTCATTTTGTGACAGATTTTTCGCTCTAGAGCGAAAATATTGAAGAAACGGTCGATCTCCACAGCTTTTGTTGAAAACGAACCTATTCTTTCATGATGATAGACAATAAATTCATAACACTATTAGGAACTGTGGTAGTGTTGAGAGCGTACCTGCTATCAAGCTGAAGGCCTGTGATTCGATCTCGACTTTCGGTTTTCTTTTTCAAGCATGTTATCTTGTTTTGTTAGAGATGTGAATTATTGGATATTTGGGTAGCTTATTCATTTGGGATTCCTATTGAGTGTTCATTTTCTCATGGGTAATATTAGGTGCCTATGTTGAATGAAGTGTCGATCATTTCTATGTTCAAAAGCTGCGTTTGAAGAAAAAAAATATGTGTTTATTTCGAGAACAAAGTGCCATTGCCGCTTTCCAAAGATCACCGCGCTCCTCGCGCTCTAAATACACAAATAACTATATTGTACAAGAAAAAAATTGAATTTTAGGCCCGTGTAGGAGATGAATGATTTCTGGTGACAACCTCCCTTGAAACTCTCCTTATATGTCCATAAATTGTTGATAACATCGAACCATCAATTAAAGAACACATGTCCGCCAACACTTGAATTCTCAAATTTTCCAGTGTCCTACCCAAATAATTCTGGATATCTATCATGGACGGATTCGGACATGAATCACAAAATTTGTCCTCCATTTTGAATGTTCGTATTGGTCTCCAACACAACAAGCCCCTGAATAGGTACCAATTTTGAAAGAATCTAATCTTCAATCGTATTTGCAATTTCGAATTTTGAAAAAATACAAAATATACTCGAGATTCGTATTTTGAATAGATGGACAATAAATCACTATCTTGTTTTTTTCTCTTGTGAATGTCGTAACGAACCTTAATGAATTTAATGGACACCTGCCAAATTCAAAGATGATTGGATCAGTGGAATTGGATTGGATCAGTGGAATCATTGTTTATATAGAAGATAGTTAGTCAACCTTATGGGATTATAATTGGATCAAAATGGATGCGACATGTAGATGGCGATAGTGAGCTCGCATCCAAGTCATGTCGTAACTTCAGTGATCTGGCCTCCAAGTCATGTCGTAACTTGATTAAAACAATGGAAAAGCATTAAAATCAGGGTTTTTTGAAGAAACCTGCATTAAAATGACGTCAAATATTCATGTTTGTAACTAATCACGCTAGATGATACTCGCGTTTGTGTCCAATACCTTTTCCACAGGCATTGACTATGTTCTATTTAAACAATGGTGGATTTGAACCCGTTGTACATAGTAGATACCACACCTGTTACGTGTGAGTGAAACTAAACAAAAGCTTGTACAAATAATACTGATATATTATTAATTACCTACTTATTAGGTACCTTCAAGCACTAATGAATATTCTTTAAGTGTTTTCAAAACATATCAACTGCTATAGAATATCCTAATAGAACATTTTTTTGTACCTATACTTAGGCATCATTTTTCAGTAAGAATATTGCTACATTACGTGTATCATTATATTAGGCTTAATTGCAGCAATATAAAATTACCACTGATCTTCATTTGATATTCGAAACATCCGAATGCAAACTTTAACTCGTCTTTTATTCTGCTAAACATCTCACCAATGACAATATTCTGCACATTTCTGAATGAAATGAATGAAAACTGGCGTTCTATTTTAAAAAGAGACAGAAGTATAGTTTTGCGTGCCATCCGATGACGGCGCCACATTACTGGATACATTTTCAATGTTTCCAGTAAAATAGTATAGATGTCTCAGGTGACGGCCATCCAATGCATTTTGCACAGGGATTGTTTGACTATTCTTCTTTAGTCAATGCTTATGGGATTATTATATTGGATGACGATGGGGTTTATTAGTAGATGGCGCCAGTACGATTGCCCCCAAAAAGGAGACAAACGAATGAGATGGAAAGTGTCGTAGTAATCGCGTAAAGTGAATAATGAATGGACATTATTTCGTGTTTTTGATTGGCTCAGTGTCCGTTCCACCTGCCATTTGCAATTTGTAAACGAGAGGGCAAAGTAGCGCACTTTCGTGGTGTTTGGCATTGTTTTTGTCTTGTTAGGTCTCACAGTCAGTTTTCGAATTCACCTAGATATTTTTAGGGCGATTTCTCTTGACTAATGTTTAGGGGAGGATGTCCAACGTTCATGATGCCAACCGATGATTGGTTTATGAAGGTGATAATGCCATTTCCGACAGTTATCATATTATTTTCTGTTTTTATTGAAAGCTTTTATTTAACTTGCTCTGTGTGTGTTAGATAGGTACAAATCTTGCAAGCTGAATTAGAATCACTTCCTCTTATTCTATAGAATAGAAATTTTTCGTGTTGGTTCAGTTCCGATGACAAAACATTAATGTCGTAGAAATTGTCCCCCCTGCCCCACGAAATTTAGATAGAGAACGCGTAGTGTTTCGGAAGTTTTATTGACGGATTTGGACGTCAGAATTAACAGCGAATAAAAATAAGTAGGGGGGGTGGCGCCCCCCCTTCTCTAGAAAAGTTGGAAAACTAACTCGAGAAATTAAAATCGGAAAAATCTCTAAAAATCGTGAAAAATATCTGACAGTCGAATGTTATGGTTTATAAAAAGGAATTGTCCCCCCTCCCTCCGTCCTCCGAAAGCTAGATAGAGAACGCGAAGGTTTTCGGTCATTTTCTTGACGGATTTGGACGTCAAAAATTACAGCAAGAAAAAATAAAGAAGGGAGTACTCGCCTCCCTCTTTTCTCGAAAAAACTGGAAAACACGCGAAATTATAATCTGAAAAATCTGTAAAAATAGTGAAAAATACCTGACCGTCGGAAATTATGGTTTAAAAAATTTGGCCCCTCCTTTACCCCCTCAAAAGCTAGATAGAGAACGCAATAGAATTCGGAAAATATTTCAACAGTTTCGGACATAATGATGGGCTCGCCCTCCTTTCCTGTCACAAAAAAAAATAGAAATAGTGAAAATTATCTGGCCATTGAATAAAACGGATTGAAAAAAAATTACCCCTCTGACCCCCTCTAAAGCTATTTAGAGAACACGTAGAAATTTGGAAAAATTTCCAACGGTAAATTAACAGGCAAGCGACCGTGCAGGAATGGCGCATTGATTGAAATGAACAGAGAAAAACTAAAAAACTAAAAAAGAAATAAATAAACAAACTTAAAAAACCTTCAGATAAAAGCTTTTATTTAAATGCACAAAAGAGAAAAACCGATAATTTTGTTACATTATAAAATTTTAAATGATATAAAAGCTTGTCGTGAGAATAAATCTTGAGGTAATTATAAATTTAATTTACTATAAGAATTACATATATACTTCTCGCGACAAGCTTTTATATCATTTAGAATTTTATAATGTAACAAAATGATGGGTTTATTCACTTTAAAATTAATTTTCTTCTTTTTAGTACATTTAAATAGAAGCTTTTCTCTAAAATGTTTTTTTTTTCAAGTTTATTTATTTACCATAAAGTCAAAGTTGTAAAACCTAATAAGGGTTTTCTTTCGAAATTAGGTACTGAGATAATGGCATTATCTGCGACTGAAATTCAGTCGATCGTTCGAAATAACCTCTATAAGTGGATATCCTTATCAAAAATGAAACTTTATGACTTCATGACCAATATGCTAAAGAAGATGAAATAGTTATTTATATATGATACAAAAATTCGTAAATTAGGACTTTTTTATGAGCGTGGAAACACGTGAGTACAAAAAAGCTCTTTATGAAAATGTATCTACAATTTTATTTCTACGCCTGTTATTATATTGGCAAATTGTAGCAATTGTTGAGTATATTTTATTCTATGAAGTATTCATTTGACGAGTAAAATCTGACGCAAAATACTGTCTTTTGGAATTATATAAACGATGCGTAAAACATAACTTTACGCAAATTTGATTTTTTCACTTACGTGTGTGCTGAAAGGTATCACTTTAGGCACTGTGGGCAGTGCCTAAAACCATAAATATTTCCGTCTCCCCGATGATCGTGCATGGTCAGTAAACTATATATTTTTCTACAACCGCTTACCAAATTAGGTAGCCTTTGACGCTTTTAGATCTCAACGATAAGCTGATGTTTTCCCAGAAATGTCATTTTGTGACAGCTTTTTCGCTCTAGAGCGAAAATATTGAAGAAACGGTCGATCTCCACAGCTTTCGTTGAAAACGAACCTATTCTTGCATGATGGTTAAATTCATAACACTCTCAGGAACTGTAGTGGTGTTGAGAGCGTAGCTGCTATTAAGCTGAAGGCCTGTGATTCGATCACGACATACGTTTTTTTTCAAGCAAGTTATCTTGTTTTGTTAGAGCTATACATTATTGGATATTTGGATAGCTTATTCATTTGGGATTACTATCGAGTGTTTATTTTCTCATGGGTAATATCAGGTGCCTATGTTGAATGAATTGTCGATCGTTTCTATGTTTAAAAGCTGCGTTTGAAGAAGAAAAAAAATGTGTTTATTTCGAGAACAAAGTGCCATTGACGCTCTCCAAAGATTACCGCGCTCCTCGCGCTCTAAATATACAAATAACTATATTGTACAACAAAAAATGTATTTTAGGCCCGTGTAGGAGATGAATGATTTCTGGTGACAACCTCCTTTGAAACTCTCCTTATAAGTCCATAAATTGTTGATAACATCGAACCTCAGATCAATATGTTTACTTATTGATCTGAGCATCGAACCATCAATTAAAGAACACATGTCCGCCAACACTTGAATTTTCTTTGAATTGTCCTACCCAAATAATTCTAGATATCTAAAATGGACGGATTCGGACATGAATCACAAAATTTGTCCTCCATCTTCAATGTTCGTATTGGTCTCCAACACAACAAGCCCCTGTATAGGTACCAATTTTGAAAGAATCTAATCAAAAATCGTAATCGCCATTTCGAATTTTGAAAACATACAAAATCTACCCGAGATTCGCATTATGAATAGTTGGACAATAAATCACAGAAACTGTTCGCTATCTTGTTTTTTTCTCTTGTGAATGTCGTAATGAACCTGAATGAATTTTATGGACATCTGCCAAATTTAAAGATGATTGGATCAGTGGAATTGGCTCAAAATTTCCATTGAAGTTTTGACCCCGTTATAGACAGTAGATACCATACCTGTTACGTGTGAGTGAAACTAAACAAAAGCTTGTACAAATAATACTGATATATTATTATTTACCTACTTATCAGGTACCTTCAAGCACTAATGAATATGCTTTGTGTTTTCAAAACATATCAACTGCGATAGAATATCGTAATAGAACATTTTATTGTACCTATACTTAGGCATCAATTTTCAGTAAGAATATTGCTATATTCAGCCTTATTCAGGTGAATATTGGAAAATTTTCAATATTGTATATTGTAACTTTTCAATTTCAGGAAAGTTTGGTATTCACGTGTCACTCTTGAAAATCAGATTATTGAATGTTGAAAAACTGTTATTGGAATAAGTTTTCAGACTTGGCAACGTTGGAAATTCGGTAAAAAGATACATTTTTGACAGATGCGACTGCGTTGTTCAAATTTGTTTGGATTGGAGAATTTATAATATATTCATTTTTATTATTTGAGTTATTTGACAAAAGAGATAAAAAGGATTAAACACTAGAAACTAATTTTTTATCAATAACCAACCTGGAAACGCATCGAAGTTGTTAAAAAACTTTATGTCCAAGGATGTCAGTTCTGCCCTCCTCAGCCAAAACGCAGTATCTGCAGAGAAGTCAGCATTGAGCAAGATCAGTTTTTGTTTAGATGTCTGACCGTTGTAAACTATTCAAAATTTTATTTTGATTCATGTATCATTCTTTCACAACGGTCAGACATTAAACAAAAACTCAATTTTGACTTTTCTGCAGATACTGCGTTTTGACTAAGGACTAGGACAGAGTTACAAGTCAATGCACCTGGTAACGAAAGATTACCTCATGGGACAGCTCATATCCTGTCCAGTGGATTTTTGATATGTCCCTTGGGCATGAAAGCACAGTAAAATGCTTAATGCCTCTAAGCATTTTAGTGAGATGAAAGTATAGAGGACACAATATTATTTGTGATTTGGAGATTTCTAATTAATATCATTCTGAATCGCGTCCTATTTCATTCATTGGGTATCTTTTTGACATATCCTTCTTAAATCGGTACTTATACACAGATTTGCGAACAATTTCAGGAAGACCAAGGGAATCTAAAGTAGGTATTTTATTACAAAAATGTCTTTGATTGTGCTCTAGTCTGGAAAATGATATGTAAATACAGAAAAATGCTAAATATGTACACTTGTTTCCATCTTCTTTCTAATTTTGCAATGCTGTAATTAAAAGAGGGAAACTTAGGAGATCATACCCATTTTCTCACTAAAAAAAGTTGACTAGTTGGGTAAAGTTGATTAAAAATACTCGGAGACATCAATACATAACCTCTACATTTTCAAGATTCAAGTTTATAAACAGTTCCTTAATCATCTGCTTATGATATATGAAACTTGGAAAACTGTTGTTGAAAGTTTTTGGACACGTGAATTGGAAAAATTGAAAAATATTCAATAGTGAAGAACTTTTCAATAACCAACAATCAATAGGGCTTTTCAAGGAGCACCAGAATAGACATACGCCATACTTTTCAATATTCAATTCAATAAACAAGTTTCAAGGTGCACCTGAATAAGGCCCATTACGTGTTTCATTATATTAGGCTTAATTGCAGCAATATAAAATTACCACTGATCATCATCTGATATTCGAAACATCCGAATGCAAACTTTGACTCGTCTTTTATTCTGCTAACATCTCACCAATGACAATATTCTACACATTTCTGAATGAAGGAAATGAAAACTGGCGTTCTATTTTAAAAAGAGACAGAAGTATAGTTTTGCGTGCCATCCGATGACGGCGCCACATTACTGGATACATTTTCAATGTTTCCAGTAAAACAGTATAGATGTCTCAGGTGACGGCCATCCAATGCATTTTGCACAGGGATTGTTTGACTATTCTTCTTTAGGCAATGATTCAGTGACCCTAGAATCATTGCCTAAAGAATGCCATAAGGTTGACCGACTATACTTCTTTAGACAATGCTAGAATGGTGGAATGGGGTGCGCCATCTTCTGAGTATATCACGCAACTCCTTCAAGAATAACGAACTAGCTTTCTTCACAGCCGATTTTCGGAGGAAACTGCAAGTTTTGATTCGATTACGTAGATGGACCACCGCTAGATGGACCTGCGATGTAGTTTCAGAGATACCAATTTATTATAAGCCATCTTTCATAATATCATCATTCATAATCATATTATTCTACAAAATGGACGCTCCAAACATTTCTGCATTTGTTAGCGGATATTAAATTATCGGTGTGGTTTTGCTATATATGGCGCACTATAAAACAAAGAAAATGTCATTTATCTACGAATTGACAAATTTACGGTTCAAGTGTGTGATCTTTTTGAAATTTATTCATTTATTGAACTTTCACTTCTAAGTCTCAACTTTGGAATTATTCTTCGGAAATGCCTGTGGTGAAGATTCATTTGACTGAATTTATTCAGTACTACAAAAAGTTGGCCTGTGGTCGAAGGGGATGCAGTAATTAGGTTTCATTACGTTATAGGTAGAGAATGTTGATGGGCATCTAGTTTTTGGACTGTGTCACAATGGTACATATATTGTACAACTAGTGCGGAAAATAAAGAATATTTCATACGAGTGTCGAGATGATAAACCACGAGACAAAGGCGAGTGGTTTGTCATCTTGTCACACGAGTATGAAATATGCAGTTTATGCACGAGTTTTACAAAATACTTTTTCGACGATTGACCTGAAAAACAAAATACTACTAGATTTTACTCATAGAACATTGACAAGTAACTTACATTCTGCGTGATTTCCATTATACCTACATTACCTACCAACACTTAATTTTTCATCCCGCACTAGTGCGAAATACGTAATTTTATGTGTTAGTTTACTACAAATGATACATATATTTCAACTAGGTCGTCGGAAGAGTTCATTTCGTTTCTTTGACGAACTAGTTTCCGGGATTTTTTGAGATTTTTTGAGAGAGGTGTCATGGGTCATTACCATTTTCATTAAATCGTTTTAAAGTCTCTTATGGCCGATTTCACCAACTGATTCCTAAAGTTAGGAAATACTTGAATCGGATTTAGGAATACCCAAGTGCAATTTGCGTTTCACCACACGTTAAGTAATGCTTCAGAGTGATAGGAAATACCTGCGTTAGGTATTTCCTATCACTTTTAAGCATTACTTAACGCTTGGAAAAACGCATTTTGCACTTGGGCATTTCTAAATTCGGATTAGGTATTTCCTAACTTTAGGAATTAGTTGGTGAAATCGGCCATCATTGTCCGGTGCGCATAATTAGATTTACGCCAATTATAACCAAACAATTCTCTTACTAGCTAGAATCTTCCACACACACACATATACAGTGTGAGTGATCATAAAGTGCACATATTGAAATTAGGGAAACTATTCTTAATTTTATCGATGGAAAACGTATTGAAAAAATCTTTAAAAAAATGTATATTTTTTATGTAATTTTTAAAATTTCTGTTCGATACCGTGATCCCTGAGTGAACAAAACGGTGTAACTTTTGAACTAAATTATCAATCTCGATGGAACAAACTCCATAATGATTGAAAGTAATTGGGCGTCCTCGTAAAATCAAAATTGCGGAAAAAACTACTCCTAATTGAAAATAAACATGTTTATTTAGCCAAAATCTATTTGTGTTTCATCAATTCTTACAATAATCGTAAAAATTTTCAATAAAACGCAAACATCACCTAATTTTTTTATTATACTATATGTTATTCTTCATCGTATTAGCTACCGAATGGTAAAATTCTGATGTCAATAACTCTATTACAACATTTATTTTTCACTTGTCCATCATTACTGCTTTATAATAACTTGAAAATGGTTGCTATTAACAGACCCAAAACGCCCAGGGCGTTATGAAGGGCATTATGAATCATAACACCCGCTAAATGTTTTTTTCTGTAGTTCAATAAATTAATTACTCAGAAAAGTTTTATTTATAACTGTATATAAAAAAGGGACTAACTATTTTCTCTCAAATAGAACTTACAATTTTCAAATGTTCCTGACAAATCAGTACCAAGTTTGAAGTTCTGCGAGTTGACCAATATGATGAACTCCTCAATGTGCATTCGGTTTCGATCGGAACGTTAACATTTTCTTTTTCGGAAACGGAATGGGCTATCATTGTAGTAATTTTGTTCTTCGAGGAGATACTTTCTTCAATATAGCTCTCCGCTACCGTACTACTCTTCCATATTCCATGTAATTTTAGTGTTTCAAGGGAAGCACCACCTTGTACAAGAAGTGTTGACGACGTTCGGCGTAGACAATGTCCGGTGTAACCTTTCGGGTTTTCCAAATTCAGGTATTTCGCTATGATAGAAAGAACACTTTCTATAGTATTTTTACCTACAGGTAATCAATGCATTTATTCTTTCTGTAGGTTGAAAAAAACCTTCGTTGTTTACATCATTTTGGTCGTAGTGCAATGTACTTTTTAACTAAGTTCAAGGCTCCTACATCACTTTCTTCATCAATGTTGAAACTTTTTGAGGTGCAGGTCTTGGTTTCTGGTACCTTGATCAGTAAAACGGCTCCTCTGTTTTCAATGTCATCAATTGTCATCGTGGCCATTTCATCACGTCTTAAGCCTCCAAATACGCCTATACCAAAACAACTTTATGCAGCAGAAAAGTATCATCTGGAGCTTTTCTTATGAAAAGTAATACTTGTCCACCTTCCAACACCTTTGATTTTTTAGGAATGTATCCTTCTGATCTAACTTTCAGAAAGGCTATCAGTTGACTGAATGCTGATATATTGATGTTTTCTTTGACAATCAATGTTGATTTCAGCTGTGAGTATTTGGTCCATAGACTATTTGCACTATATTTTTCAGACAGAAATAATGTAATATAAATAAAAAATATTAATATTTTTCATGAGATAAAAATATGCCATAGAGACAGTTTCATTTACGGTTTTCACTCTGTTTTCATCTTTCCATTTCAAAAAATGGTTATACTCCTTCCCGTATAAGTATTTGGATTTCACAGGCAGTAAATTTCCTAACGCTTTTTCAGCTTTGAGCGTCACATTCTGTGGAATCTTCATAATTATTATGAACACAACCGTTTTTAGTTTCCTCCACTAACAAGCTTGTCAATTCTTACAAAAATTCAGCGTCATTTTACTAAATAAATAACCCTTAGCAACCTCTCCAATGTTTCCATAGCAATTGCATAGAAGCTCACTTGTGCTCAGTTGCCGACCAGAACGCAGTAAATACTATGAGAAGAAATTTATGAGATAATTTTTTCGCGAAAAATAAAGCCTTGTATATGCACCACGAGCGTTACTAGATCCTAACGCCCATCGGGCAACATTCATCCCTCGGGCCATGGCCCTCGGATGAATGTTACCCTCCGGGCACTTGGTACATAAATAGCTATTTCTATCTGCTGTTGAAAAAATTAATCATCTTCCCGAATAAAGCATGCCTTAAGATTGCTCTCTTTTGACAGTTGATTTAAAATGTTACGATTGAGTTATAAACATGCAATTTTCATCTTCAGGTAGCTAATACGACGAAGAATAATTTAATGTAATAAAAAAGATAGGTAATGTGGGCGTTTTATTGAAAAATTTTACGATTATTTGAAAGTTTATGAAAAATAAACATATTTTTGCTGAATAAACATGTTTATTTTCAATAGGGGGCGGTGGTTTTCCACAATTTTCATTTCATTGGGACGCCCCCCAAGTAGCACACCTATATTGGTAAAATATTGGTACAATATTGTGAACATATTGGCGAAATATTTGAAATGCAATATTGGCCAGAAAAAAAATGTGAACATTCGGCGATATTGGTCCAATATTACTTGAATAATATTGGCGAAATATTCTTGAACTAATATTGGCCTCAAAATGTTCGGCGATATTGGTAAAATATCGCTAAAACAATATTCTGACAATATTGGCACAATATTCAAAAGTTATATTGTCGGGAAGTAAAATGTGAACATTTTGCGATATTGGTCGAATATTGTTTGAATATTTTAGAAATAGTTTTGGTGAAATATTCTTGAAGCAATAATGGACTCAAAATATTTATCGATATTGTTACAATATTTATTGATATTGGTACAATATCATTTGGATATACTGGTGGATGTCAATATATATACCTTGGTAAATTATTGAATGTCTTTCAGTTGATGAAGGTGACACCAGAGTCTGCCTTTTGATCGCCATAACCACTGAGTGAGCTGTCTTAAAAACAAGTTATGGGAAGTATTTAATATACTTTCGTAGGTTTTAGAAGACGTTCTATATGTAGAGCCACCTAGCGGATTTTTATCCAGGTTTGATCATGATATAATTTCAATATGTTTCATTGAATATTCGGCCAATATTCAAATTTCATCTCAATCTAGATGTAGGAAACCATATGAAGACAATATTGTTTAACGATATCGATAAATGTTATTGAACCAATATTGACCCAATATTAATTAATAAGATTTGCTGAATATTGGCGAAATGATATTCAACCAATGTGTAATCACATTTGGAGATACAATATAGTTTTTATTCCTAGAATCGATATTAGGGGAATATTGGGATTGCGATATTTATTGTAGATGTTAAAAACGATGTGAAGACAATATTGTTTTATCGATATTGGTAAATATAATTCAACCAATATTGACTCAATATGAGTTATTACAATTTGTCAAATAAAGTGGAAAAGATATTCAACCAATATTCTAACAAACTTGGAAAGACAATATAGTTTCTTTTCCCTATAATCGATATGACTGGAATATTTCGATTGCAATATTTATTCCAGATGTGGAGAACAATATATAACCAATATTGTATTATCGATATTGGTAGAAATTATTCAACCAATATTGACCCCATATTTCGTGTGATAATCTGCATTCAAAACTAGTTTTACCAATTTTCCACCAATATTATTAATATAATATTGTTTTTTTGAATATTCACCCATATTGGACCAATATTGATTTTTCATTTACAATATATCTATATTGGCCCAATATGGAACCAAGATTCAGCCGATTTGATGTGCTACCTGGGCCTATATTACTTTCAATCATTATGGAGTTTGTTTCATCGTGATAGATCACTGAGTTCGAAAGTTAGACTGGTTTTTTTACACAGGGGTCACGACAGCGAACAACATTTTAAAAATTTCCATAAAAAAAAAATTGATTTTTTCAATATTTTAAAATTTAGCATAGTTTTTCTCATTTTAATATGTGCACTATATAAAGACTCACACTGTGTTAACTGATTGGTTTCTCGACTTTTAGTCTAATTCCCCATATTTCAACTAATTTCTGGTTTTAGGAAAAGAGTGCAATGACACACTTGCAGATTGATAATTCTTGCCGTGAATACATTTAACTTAATAGTAATATCAAAACTATGCTTTATGCATGAAATCAGAAAAATCGAACAAAAAATAGAACGACAAATAAATAAACAAAAGGGACGAGAATTAGCCACAGAGATATAATATTATATTTCTATGGGATTAGCGCGGTGGTTAAGCGTCCGCCTGGTGACCGAGAACTTCCAGGTTCGGTTCCCAGCCGGGGCGGGCTTTATTTATTTTCAGATGTGAAAGTCTGAGTGGAGGCTCGTGTCGGCTAGGAATAATCCTACACGATTCACTGTTGCCCTAATAATTAATAGTGCTGCCCCTAATAGACCAAGCTATTGAGGTTTTTTCTCCCACAAAATGAAAGATGCAAATGGCCCATACCTATTACCAGCTTGCGCACAGTTGAATCACATATTATTATCTATCAGTTTCCGTAATATTGTTTGTCCAGCTTCAGATTTATTAAAATTATTAATTTCTTAAAATGGTCTATTTTTCGAGGTTTTCCCGGATTTTCTTAGTGAAAAATGCACCGATCTGGTCGTATGAGGAATCATTTTGTAGGTTTTACAAATATCTACAAAAGTTCCAACTGCAAAACGATTCCTTGAATAATCTTTGAGATATTTTCAAGAAACCAAAAAGGTTGTAATTTTTTTCAATATTTCTTGTTATAAAAATAATTCCACAAAGCAATTTTGCTGGGGTGAACCGGGATTTTCATTTACGAACTATCTTATAAAAAATAGTATAGGACTTTTGCGTCTTTTATTTTGTGTGAAAAGATCCTCTTATTTTTATCTGCAGCTTGGCCTATAAGTTGGCGTATGGAGTGGGTAATGAGGCCTATTCAGAACACAAGGCTAATGACCATAGTAGATGCCAAAACACAAAAAATATAAAATAACCAGTAGGTAATGTATCTTATTTTTCCAGGACCTGAACTAGGATGCTGTGGAAAAATTCGAGTATGGAGATTTTTTCTTCAGAAATGCTTAGTAGGAGTCATAACAAGTGGGTGGACATCCGCCACCTAGTAAGTTTTCGAGCTATAACGTCATTAAAGATGGCGGCCGCTCGATCATAGAACTGCTCATATCTCCGGCAAAACTTGACCGACTTGCATGCAATTTGGGTCAATTTGTTGGTATTACTATTGGTAAAATGAATAGCAATGTGGTTTAACTGTCACTATACACAAACACACGAATTATTTTATTCTGTTGTCATTTTCATCTTCACATAAATACACATTAAATGCGTATGGTTATCATGGCTAGAAATACACAATATCATGAATAGAAAAAGATTCAATGGAATTACGAGGCTTGTTTGGTAAGTCCGTGACTTTTTAAATTTCCCGCGCAGTAACTTTAAATGCAACACTGCTGCTGTCAACCACCATCTTTCAATAGACTACTGTCAAATTTTGAGCAAGCTGCGACATTTGGTTTGTGTTTGACAGCAATTAGAAGCAGACAACCTCGTGAATTTTAACAAAAATGGAAAAAAGTGAATTTCGTGTGTTGATTAAGCATTATTTGCGTAAAAAAACCATAACTGAAACCAAGGAAAGACTTGATAAATACTATGGGAACTCTGCACCATCAATTTCAATGGTTAAGAAGTGGTTTACTGAGTTCCGTTGTGGTCGTACCAGCACAAGTGACGCCGTACGTTCAGGTCGCCCAAAAGAGGTCATCACGCCAGAAATCGTCGATAAAATCCATGGAATGATATTGGACGATCGGAGAATAAAAGTACGTGAGGTAGCTGAGGCTGTAGGCATCTCAACTGAGCGAGTACATCACATTTTACATGAATATTTGGACATGAAGAAGCTCACACTCGACCACAAGCGCAACCGTGTGACCACTTCAAAGGAGTGTTTGGCAAAGTTCAATCGCAATCCGGGCGAGTTTTTACGCCGTTATATAACCGTAGACGAAACATGGATCCATCACAATACCCCAGAGACCAAGGAACAATCAAAACAGTGGGTGTCAACTGGTGAACGTGCACCAAAGAAGGCTAAGGTGCGTCTGTCAGCCAACAAGGTTATGGCCACAGTTTCATTCATACAGATTACTTAGAGAAGGGTAGAACGATCAACGGCGAATATTATTCAGAGCTTTTAGACAGATTCGATATTGATTTGAGGCAAAAACGACCACATTTAGCGAAAAAAAAAGTGCTGCTTCATCAAGACAATGCACGAGTGCACACGTGTGTAGTCACTATGGCAAAAATTCATAAATTGGGCTACGAACTACTACCCCATCCAGCATATTCTCCAGATTTAGCCCCTTGCGACTATTTTCTTTTCCCAAACCTGAAGAAATGGCTGGGTGGTAAGAGATTTGGGTCGAATGAAGAGGTTATAACCGAAACAAACGCCTATTTTGAGGGCCTTGAGAAAACCTATTATTTGGAAGGAATAAAAAAACTGGAAAAACGCTGGACTAAATGTATTGATCTAAAAGGAGATTATGTTGAAAAATAAAACGCTTATTTGCCATTTTTTTTTTCTTTATTCAAATAGTCACGGAGTTACCAAACAGCCCTCGTATGTTCAAATGAGTACTTAACAAGGATTATCACAGTTTGACCCTTTACTACCACAATTTCAAAAAAGAGCAACATTTAACTCAATGAATAGGGAGTTTTATGTCTGTGATATAAATATAATAGATTTGCGGCATTCAGACAGATTTTTTCTGGAATTTGAAAAATTTGTCAGAATGCCGCAAATTTTGAATTAACAGTTTCAAGCACCAATACAATCAGTGGGATGTTTTTGTAAGTTTTTGTCGATCACTAAGTCATCTTCTATCAGTATAAAACCGAAATCACATCGGTCTAAACCAACAAGCACATCATCAATAAAATGTCGTTGAAGATGTGTAGAATTATGATCTCAACAACAAATGACCCCTAAACACTTCTGCTTCTTGGCGGCAAAGGACCCCGCAAACTCCTTATGGAATTTGGGTCCCGGTGGATTTTTTTGAATTTTTGGTATGATGAAGTGCATGTAATTCTCAACCAATGTTACCATTGCGCCAACCCAAAAAAATGAACAGTTTTTCTGCTAGGGGGCGTTGAAATTACTCCTTGCACGGATTAGACTATTTATTTTTGAACCCGGTAACAATATTTTCACTTGTTTCATTGTTGCTAATGTTGCACAATATTGTGCTGTTTTATAAAAAACTTTCTTACCCCCTCCCCTTTTTTCCCCAACCCCTATTACGAAACGCAAAAAAAATATTTCTCGAGTGCCTTCAACTGTATCGTCGAATGTTTAAATATGCCTATACAAGGGAAATAGCAATTTTTTATGATTATCCCCCCACCCCCCAAATGACACAAAACGAAAAAATTTCGGTGGATTTTTCTGAATTTTTGATATGATGCATTTCAAGTTATTTTGAATAGAAATAAATCGGGTGACAAACCCCAAAAATGAATAGTTTTGATGCTAGGGGGCGTCGAAATCATACCTTGCTCAGAATAGATTATTCATTATTATAGGCGGAAACATTCTTCGTATTTTTGTTTTATTTTATGGCGAACAATTGTGTAAATTTTTATAAATTGAAAATCTAAAACCTCCCTCTTACCCCCTACCCCTATTTTAAAACACGAAAAAAATTAATTCCCGACTATTTGTAAATGCTTTATCAAAATAAATGTATTAATCAGATCAAATTGAGGAAATCGTACAGTTGTTTTACCTTTCCCTCCCTTCAGAAAAATATTGGTGTAGTTCGCTGACTTCTTAGTAGGGCGTAGTTCATGATTTTTGAATATCAATTAATTGGGCGAATATCTTGAAAATATATAAAAATTAGATATCCACAATTTGAATTTGAGATGGTGCCTGAATTATGTTTTTTTCGTGTTTTGAAATAGGGGTAAGAGGTAAGGGGAGGTTTTAGATTTTCAATTTATAAAAATTTACTCAATTGTTCGGCATAAAATAAAACAAAAATACGTAGAGATATTGTTTCCGCCTATAATAATGAATGGTAATCTATTCTGAGCAAGGTATGATTTCGACGCCCCCTAACATCAAAACTATTCATTTTTGGGTTTCATCACCCGATTTATTTCTATTCAAAATAACTTGAACTGCATCATATCAAAAATTCAGAAAAATCCACCAAATTTTTTTCGTTTTGTGTCATTTGGGGGGTGGGGGGATAATCATAAAAAACTGCTATTTCCCTTATTTAGGCATATTTAAACATTCGACGATACATTTGAATTTACTCGAGAAATATTTTTTTTGCATTTCGTAATAGGAGTTGGGGGAAAAAGGGGAGGGGGTACGAATTTTTTTTACAAAACAGCACAATATTGTGCAACATTAGCAACATTAGCAACAATGAAACAAGTGGAAATATTGTTACCGGGTTCAAAAATAAATGGTCTAATCTGCGCGTGGTGTGATTTCAATGCCCCCTAGCAGCAAAACTGTTTTTTTGAGTTGGCGCAATGGTAACATTGGTTAAGAATTACATGGACTACATCATACCAAAAATTCAAAAAAATCCACAGGGACCCAAATTCCATAAGGAGTTTGCGGGGTCCTTTTCAATGTCCATATTCTTGGCATGGTAATACAGCAACAATCTAAGTTCATCTAAGGACTTACAAGACGACCCTCTTCGTAATACTGGCACTAGGTATTCTGTGTTCCAAGTGTGCTAAAGATGCATTATTGAGAGCTGATTTTTTGGTGCCAAATTTGCTCGTATAATCTAATCCAGATAGTGCGTGAAGGGCTGGAAGCAAAGACCATGAGTTCTGTCCAATTTGTTTATCATGAACAGGCAAAATTTGCATGGAATCACCAATTCCAGTGCGCACCCAAAGTTCCTCAACACTGAGTTCATGAAGAGTATCCCAGAGAAATAAAGCTAACACCATTATGTCAGCGTCAGCACTAACGAGAACGACTTTATTAAACCCACTCAGACATGTCTATTGTGAATGAATCAGCAGTCTGAAGTCTGCTTCCTCTACCGACATACAATTCAATTCTGGATGATTCACTTGCCTTCCACCTTGCACATGTGCAATTGAAGATGAGGTCATCTTCTTAATCACCATGCGCTAAAGTGGTTGGTATTGGATGGTGTTTCAGTTAAAGAAGCTATCAATGTATTGGCAACAAACAAATATAAATTCAGCTTGTTCTTCGAAGACCCTCAGAAACTGCTGAGTTGTACAGGCAATGGAACATTTTCAGATATTTGTACGATATATGTATGACAATACCGCAGCATTCTCTCAGGTTTTTTCGGTTAACGTGTGCTAACTGTCAAAGACCTAATCCACTCTTCCACAGTTCTTTGTTATGCCTTCAATATACGACAAAAAAAGGAGAAACTGCTTCGCCATATGTTTTCTTTCCAATTCTCATAACTTTTCTTATGAAATTCATCACATCTACTATAAAACAGGTTTTGTCATCTGACTTCAACAACGAAAGAAAGGCCGCCATCTTCGATGACGTCATAGCTCGAAAATGTACCAGGTGGCGGATGTCCACCCAAGTCCAAAATACTTACTATTGTACCTACTAAGCATTCCTGAAGAAACATTCTCCATACTCGAATTTTCCCACATGACCCTAGTCGAGGTCCAGGACTATATGGCAGTATGTTTGTTTTCCTGGAGTATTTCGAATAAATTTCAAAATGTAGATGTCGTCCACTCTATGGTCATTGTCTAATAGGCAATGGTGAAAACTAATGATCACACAGGCTTCCAGATATTATGAAGCACTTGATTTTCTTTCGAGAAAATGCAAAAGAGGGCTAAGGAAATCTTGAGGCTGTTGTGAAAAGTTCATGAGAAAAAATTACCTTTGAATATTATTATTTACAGGTAGAAAGAAAATATGGTGAATTTTTCAATATCGAGAATTTTATCTTTTACATTTATATGGGAACCTTTGGTGTGGAAAGCCAAAGCAATTTCAATCGCACGCATTTAGCCAACAATGTTAATATATCGCATCAGGAGCTGGAGCTATAAGGTCACCTATCTACAACAATCTGGCAAGAGTTTTCAACTCTTGAGCAACATATCCGGATTGGTTCGCCGAGAGGTGAACCCTATTCATCCAAAGAATCACAAGCGAAAAAGGTTTATTAACATTAAATTTACAATATAAAATAATATAGAACATTACAACACCTAAGCTGCTTTTTGTCGTTGAACCGTATTCAATAATGTTTTTAAAATGTTTTCAATTTTACGTCATATATTTGACTATGGTTTCAAAATGGTGCATTTCGTTTCAAAACATTCTGTCTATGACGTCATTGTTTCAACGCTAAAAGGAAAAGTTTTTAAAACGGCCCAAATAATTTAAAAAAAGTGATACGACAAAAAACAGCTCTAAATATATAAAATGACAATGTTGAAACCATCTCTTGCCACAGAGGGGTGGGGATGGGGTAGCATTGCACTTTTGAGATGTTGGGTTTCATCCTGCCCTTGGTGGGATACCAGAGGGCGGGCAAAACCAGCACACATCCGCCCGAGGGCAAATCCTACGATGTTGGTAGGATACTAGATGCTGTAGGTCTAAGTCTCTTTGATGTTGTCTGTCCCTGCCTCCTCCTTGTTATGCAGGGGGGCTCATTGATTTATAACTGAATCACAGAGTTGGGTCGGATACAGGAAAAAAGGATCCGAATACTGGATACGGATACTTTTAATGTATCCGAATACTTTTAAAAAATTACGGATACTTTCACCTAAAAATGTACTCGGATACAAATATTCGGTTACTTTTTTCGGATCTTTTTTTCGGATACTTTTACGGATACAAGTAAAAATACTAGGCATGAATATCAAAAACAAAAAGTGATTAAAAAAAGATAGAAAATAAAAAAAAAGAAACTTAATAAACTATTTATATTTATTTTGTGAACAAAGAACATTTCAAGTTAAAAATATATATTTTTAGCTTTTACGACATTGTTCGCTAGATATGTCATTTATATCTATAAAAGTACCTTTGAGTTTGAATTTGCCTTCGTCAGTACCAATACCTCAACGTGTTCATCACTTAAATTTTTTCTCTTTGGCGTATCAATCATAGTTGCAAAAGAGAAAAGTGTATGTATTATACTTGAGTGACACTTTTTTTAATATTGGGTATTCATGTAATACTTGTAAATTCATTCCTTTATCTTCCAGATATCTTAATAATTCCAGCTGAATTTTTGTAGTTTTGTTGCTACTTTCACTGATACCCTCAGTACCCTGTTCGTTAATAGTACTACTACTGCCTACTTCTTGGTTATCTTGGGTATCCGTGAAATCAAAAAGGTCGTCCACATTTTGGTCCCCGCTTTCATCTGATTCGTTGTAAGATTCATATTCCATCTGTCTTTTTGCAACATTTATTATACATGGTCTACTGCACATTTTTGATATATGAGGCACTCTAATAACTCATTTTTCGAGATTGCAAAGTGCTAAAATTGTATTTCACCGTTTTCGATGATGCCCGACAAGATACGCCTGCATAAAATGGGGCTGTTTGGCCTGGTTCTCACTCATCGAATAATTTAAAAGTATCCGAAGATCGAAAAAAGTATTCGGTATTCGGATACTTACAAAGGCGACGGATACGGATACTGAATACAAAATTGGAAAAATATCCGAATACAGCTTTCGAATACACATAAAGTATCCGGATACTGTATCCGAATACAGAAGTATTCGGATACTAACCAACTCTGGTGAATCATCAGGTTATCTTGGACAGTTATTTTCATCATTGAATTTTTCGTGGACGCCCGGAAAAGCATAAAAAAACCGGGTTTGAACGTTCATCGGCTTATGTGTAGGTGTTACACGTCTTCTGGATTTTCATGGAAAATATCCAATGCCTGGTAAATTAGCCCACTATGCTTTTTTAGCTTGTTATGGTGGGCTATGATTGCTGTTATACAGGGTGTTTCTTAAGTACGTGTAGAATATTTACAAACCTATGTCCGCAAGTTATTCGTTTCTGAGATACAGAGTGACAAAGGTGAATTCTTATTTTTATTTTTTGTGAATAATTTCAAAATAATTTTGATATTTGGGTAAAGTTTGGTATCTGGGAATATTTTTTATTCAGTTTGTGTAAAAAATATATTTTTGCGAGCAACTGTTTTCGAGATATTGGGATTTGAAATAATCGATGCAAGTGATTTTTAATGACAATATTTTTAAATTCAATTATTAGAAATTAGTTTTTTCACAATTAACATAAAATTTGATTTTGTCATCGAAAATTTATCCCAGATACCAAACTTTACTCGAATATCACAAATATTTTGGAATTTATTCACAAAAAACAAATATAAGAATTAAACTTTGACACTCTGTATCTTAGAAACGAATAACTTGCGGACATGTGTTTAAGGGAACTTTTTTCTTTTTTCGACGTCAGCAACAATATCCTAAAGTTTCTACACGTACTTAAGAAACACCCTGTATATCCCTAGTCAGCGATCTTCCAAGGATAAAGTGTCTGTAGAAATTATCAGACTGTTGTTTGATACATTCTTTGATGGATGGAAGGAATATCGGCTATCTCTCTCGATCTGTCTAAAGGAATGTATCTATCACCATCTGAGACTTGGGGAGGCTGCAGAAAACTGGACAAGCATATGTCATCGATGGTCTGATGACCTGCTTGTAGATCAACACCTTATTCTCCATGGCCAGCTTGTTACTCCTGGCTATCAACGGGTATGTCCTTTTTGTGAAAAGCCAAAGCAATTTCAATCGACACGCGATTAGCCAACAATGTTAATATGTCACCAGGAGCAGGAGCTATAAAGTCACAGATCTTCAACAATCTGGCAAGAGTTTTCAACTCTTGAGCAACATATTCCAGATTGATTTGTCAAGGAGTGAACCCCATTCATCCAAATAATTACAGGCCTTTAATGTGCAACATGGTTGAAATGCTTGTTATGAGACTCTACACGCATCTTGTACATGCAAATACTCTCCTCAGTTGACTCGGTGTATGAACGAATATATGACCAAGGAGGATCAAAAAAGGGGTCGCTGACTAATAATAATAACAATAAAATTTTTTAATCAACAATAAGTTATCGAAACCATTACAATGAAATCCATAACAAAATGCCGCTAGTGTCAGTAAATTGTTTGTTACAATTGTTTTTTTACGTTAATCGTCCTCTTACGAATGACAGCCCTCAGAAATCGAAACTTGTGTGAGCCAAGGATTACCGGGGTCTTACCCTTTTACGTGCGATTCCTAGCACTTTCTCGGGCCATTAGACAAATTTCTGCAGTTGCCATGGTTTGAACCATCGCCGACTGGCAGCCAAAGTGATTGAAACGATGTGGCTTTAACCTCTCGGCTACCTGAAAGTATACGCATAACAGTAAACATACAAAAAAAGTAATGTGAAATAAATTATGATTAAAACACTAATACAGACGAACCATAAATATATAGATAAACAGAAAGTTACTTATGACATCTGCAGTCACTAGTTGAAACTTAATTTGACACGAACCAAGGAATCCAAAGTAGAGGTTTGTCTACAAATTGACAGGCACCAACAATTCGTTGTTCTGACCAACCCAAGGTTCAATCAAGTTTCTAGTACGTTATGAGGAACGCAAGCATAATCTAAGTGGAAATAGAGTATATTTCGTTTTAATTCCGAGAGTTCCAACCTTTGACAGCTGTTTCGTGCTCACGCACTCATCAGAAAGGATTTATGGAGCTCTCAAAATCAAAACGAATCCACTCAAGAATTATTACCGTGAAGGCAAGACAGATATAACAGAAAGTTACTTATGAAATCTACAGTCACTAGTTGAAACTTAATTTGACACGAACCAAGGAATCTAAAGTAGAGATTTGTCTACAAATTGACAGGCAGCCAACAATTAGTTGTTCTGACCAACCCAAGGTTCAATCAAGTTTCTAGTACGTTATGAGGAACGCAAGCAGAATCCAAGTGAAAATAGAGTATATTTCGTTTTAATTCCGAGAGTTCCAATCTTTGACAGCTGTTTCGTGCTCACGCACTCATTAGAAAGGATGTAGATGTCATAAGTAACTTTCTGTTATATCTGTCTTGCCTTCACGGTACTAATTCTTGAGTGGATTCGTTTTGATTTCGAGAGCTACATAAATCCTTTCTGATGAGTGCGTGAGCACGAAACAGCTGTCAAAGGTTGGAACTCTCGGAATTAAAACGAAATATACTCTATTTTCACTTATATAGATAAATATACAGTGCGGCTTTTAATAGTCCCCCCCCCCTATTAACTTTTGAACGGTTCGACGTAGAAACATGAAAAAAAAACCGTTCCGAGGGTTTCACCAATACTACTTTTTGAAATGAAAAAAATAGTGATTGCACGATAGGGGGCGCAGGGGGGCCCATCAACTCAAAATTTTTAAATGGCATGTGGGGTCAAATGTCACATCGTTGAAAAGGGAATTCAATTCTCTTTACAACCATCTGAATATTTTTGAATTTCGTTAATATATTTTTGTAATTCAAAATTGAAATATCAAATATAAATGCGGATCTGAATAATACTCATACCTCGATAAATTTGAACGGTTGGATGTGGAACAATGAAACCAAAATTTTTTTGAAGGGTATTACCGATACTACTTTTTGAGAGAAGAAACATTGCAATTACTCGACAGATGGTGCTGGGGGCACATTAATTCGAAAGGTATAAAAATCGAAATTGGGAAAAAAATTATAAACAAAATTCAAAAATATTTAGATGGTTGTAAAGAGAATTGAATTCTCTTTTCAACGATGTGACACGTGCCATTTAAAAATTTTGAGTCGACGGGTCCCCCCGCGCCCCCTATTGTGCAATCACTATTTTTTTTCAAAAAGTAGTATTGGTGAAACCCTAGAAACAGTTTTTTTTTCATGTTTCTACGTCGAACCGTTCAAAAGTTAACAGGGGGGACTATTAAAAGCCGCACTGTATAAAACAAGGCATAAGTACATTGGTCCCAACATCATCTTAGGAAAATAATTCGTCTAGTGTGTAAAAGTTCTTTTGGGTCAAGAAGTCTTTCAGCCTATTTTTGAAAATGAAAATATTTGTGGTGCTTTGCACTTCTGCTGGTAAGTTATTATAGATTCTACAGCCATTGCAATACAAGTTTCTTTGATAAAACTTAGTCGAGTGCTTTGCCGGAAGTAAATTGTTCTTGAATCTGGTAGAGTAATTATGCTTCGATCTATTTACGCTAAACAATGAAAGATTCTTATGAGCAGTGCGATATTTCGTATATGTAAGAATCAACTAGGGTTGAAATTTCATTATTTTTTTAAGACTCCTTGCATGAGTGTCCCCATGGAAGATTAAAGAGTATTCTTAATGAGGATATTTGTAAAATTAAAATTCTTGAACATGTTGAGATTATTGAATCTCCAGTGAGAAGCAGGGAATCAAATGATACAAATTAGACAGCAATACTTGTACTTGCAAAACTGAAGTGACAACTTATCATGACATTGACAGACAACTAACTTAACATACAGCATGCTCCAAATTAGTTCACAACACCCTCTCTATTTGGGACAAGTCCTTGGCGAGATAAACATGCACGAAATTTATCGCGATTCAAGGGTTTGGTGAAGGAATCCGCTATCATCTGCTGTGTTGGTACATGAAACAACTTGATTTCTTCACGCAGAATACGTTCCCTTATAAAATGGTGTCGCACATCAATGTGCTTACTTCGAGCTTGATAAGCACCGTTTTGAGCCAAGTTCTGAGCGCCCTGGTTATCAACATTAAGTAGAGTTGGCTGTTTCGCAGAAACGGAAAATAGTTCAGTGGTCAGACCTCGGAGCCAGAGTGCTTCCTGAATCGCTGCTGACATGGCCATATACTCCGCCTCAGTCATTGACTGGGCTATGGTAGGTTGACGCTTAGTGGCCCACGAGATAGGCGAGTTATTTTTCAGGAAGATGTAACCGGTGACACTGCGTCGCTCATCTTCGTCACTTGCCCAATCTGAGTCACTAAATCCAATAATATCAGTCATGTTTGCCACTTTACCACTGAATTCAAGTTTCCAATGGGCTGTTCCCTTGAGGTATCGCATAATACGCTTCACAGCAGTCCAATGGGCCTTTCCCGGGTTCTGATTGAAGCGACTTACATAGCTGATCGCAAAATTAATATCTGGCCGGGAAACTTGAGCAGCGAATAAAAGGCTTCCAACTGCTTCTTGGTAGGGGACAGTTTTCATCTTGAAAATTTCCTCTGAAGTTTTTGGAGATTGTTCCTTAGAAAGCTTTTCATTGGGAGATATCGGCGTATCCACGGGATTACAGTCGAGCATGTTGAAACTTTTCAACACGTCTTCTATGTAAATTTGCTGGTCAATCCAAATCTTCTGATTAACTCGATCGCGCGTGATCCGAAATCCTAGGACAGACTTTGCCTCCCCCATGTCGACCATCTTGAAGTTGTTCGCTAACCGTTTTTTAAGGCCATCTTTCATCGATTTATCATTCGAAAATAACAAAAGATCGTCGACATATACGGCCACTATCAAAATTTTACTGTTTGATATATGATAATATATGCAAGAATCGAATTGGGATTGTCTGAGCTTGCAAATTTTCAAACAACTATCAAGCTTAATATTCCAAACTCTACTTGCTCAGGTGTGTAAGGCACAGTGGTCTGATGCTCAATTCCAGTGGAACTAAGATAATCATTGAATTTCTGAGAACAATACTCCCCACCATTGTCCGTTCTCAATATCTGAATTTTCTGACTGGTTTGATTTTCCACAAAATTTTTGAAATCGACGAAACGGTCAAAAACTTGGTCTTTTGTTTCAAGAAAATAACAAAATGTCTTATGACTGAAGTCGTCCAAGAATGTTAACATGTATTTTGAACCTGCCAGAGAACATTCAACGGGACCCATAACATCAGAATGAATTATCTGAAGCAACCTGGATGTCTTGGTAGTACTTTCACTAAAAGGTAATCGGTGACTCTTACTGGTAGCACAGATTTCACATACAAATCCTTCGGGAATTTTGTCATGAAATTTTAAGCCATGCACTAATCCATTTCTGAGCTTATTCAAATTGGGAAAATTAACGTGACCCATACGTTTATACCATAATAAAGCATTCTTCGCCATATCAGAACGTGTCAGCATTGCATTTTCAGTGGGCCTGTCAATTTTAAAAAGGTTATTTTGCAAAGTGGCGGTTGCAATAACTTTTCCTCGAACATTTATGATCTGAGCTCCTTCTGAATTGAAGTTAACTTTATTTCCCTTTTGAACGATCTGGCTCACAGAAAGAAGATTGACTTTCAAATCAGGGACATAGTACACATTTTCAACGTTCACATTGCAGGACTGATCAGAAACTCTAACAGGCAACTGAATATCACCAACACAGTTTGTTTCCATCTGCTGATCATTGGCAGTTGTGATGGTTAATTTCGACGATGTCTCCTCACTGACGAAGTTTGATTTATCCACGGTCAAATGAGCTGAACATCCAGAATCGAGAAACCAATCATTTCCAGATGATTTGAGATGAGCTGACAAAGCTGTGAACATCGTAAATTCCGATTTGTCATTCTTTTGCACAGAACCTTGTTTCTTGGAACTGCTCGCATCACAGTTTTTAGCGAAATGCCCGGCGTACCTGTTACATTTGTAGCAACGTGGCCCTTTTCCTGTTCTTTTGGAACCGTTACTGGTACTTGAAGAACTTTCCGCGGTAACATGCTTACGTTCACGATTTCGATTGTGTCCTGAATCTGAACTATATTTGTTTCCGTAGCCAAACATCGCGGAACCCTTTTCGGATTTTCCAACAGAAATGTCTTGCAATAATTTAATTTTTATTGCATCAGCGGTAACTTTAATGCCAGAGCTTTCGATTCCCATTATCATGGGTTTATACTGATGTGGAAGTCCGGCTAAAAGAATAGCACCAACCCACTCGTCGGAAACTTTCATATCGATGCAATTCAGCTTATAAGCGGTTTGAATGATCTTATTCACGTATTCTTCGACGCTTCGGCAGTCTTCAAGGCGAGTACTGATTAAAGTTCGTAACAAACCCACTTTTCTCGTGAGACCTGTGTCCTCAAATGCTCTTCCAAGGTTTTCCCAAGCTTCTTTGGCGGTTTCAGTCTCTTGAACATGAATGTACAGCAGGGGATCAATCAGTAAGATTATTTTAGAACGAGCTTTCGTGTCCTTTTTCTTATCATCTGACTCACCAGAGACACTTTCCCACAATTCCTGATCTTCGAGATAGGCTCTCACTCCGACCTTCCACGCGTCGTAATTTTCCCTTCCTTTCAGTTTGTCGATTGGAGGTAACTGATATGACATGTTTGATCGGGGATCGCTAATTAACTACTGAGGGCCTTACTCCTGAAAATTTATTTATTTCAAGCACTTGAATCTGGGCCCGTAACCTGTTGAGATTATTGAATCTCCAGTGAGAATCAGGGAATCAAATGATACAAATTAGACAGCAATACTTGTACTTGCAAAACTGAAGTGACAACTTATCATGACATTGACAGACAACTAACTTAACATACAGCATGTTCCAAATTAGTTCACAACAGAACAGTCAGTACCAGCTCCACAATTTATTATACCATATCGAATTTGCGAGTGAAAATTCGCGTAATACAGAGTAAGGAGTGGTTTTTGACTGAGGCTAGCAGGCTGATCTCAATATGCCGCAGAGATTATGTATGTGATTTTCCCAATTTAACTTCTGATCAAAGATAATTGCAGAACCACAATTTTAAACTCTCCCGAGTTCAAGGAGTAAGTCTCGATATTTAGTTTGTTTTTCTCCTCTTTTCGGACGATATTCTTTTCGCCCGAAGGTGAAAACTCTATGACGAAAATCATCTCACTTTGATGGTCGAAAAAGACTATTTTTGGCCTATTGGCTCGTATTTGCCTGAGGGCAATAATAATAATCTTTATTGGCCTTTGGTTGCCATATAAAATGAATAAGGTACGTCAGTTGATAAATAAATGAAAAGGGCGTATATAGTACAATACAACAAAAAAAAACAGAAAATAACGTTAAGATGACAATGACATGACATTATAATTGATATAAATAAAATATTCAAGAGAAATCCAATATATCAGCTGCTGGACACATGTTCCAAGAATTCGTCTATTGAATAGGACACTTTATTAACCAAATATCGCTTTGGATCTGTTTGAAAACTTTTTAGTGATCCGTGATTTTCAAAACATTGGGATAATTTATTATAAATGAAGGAACCAGCGAAGACAGGTGATTTCTTGTAGTTGGTATGATTGCAGTGTGGTTGGTGTTCTGGGTATTTCAAGTATTATAGCTATGTATATCACTGCTTTTCAGCAATTCATTTGTTGTACCAAAAATGAACGACAAGAGTTTGTATACATATATTGATGAAAGGGTTAAAATCCTGTTGTTTTAAATATGTTGCGACAGTTGTTTCTATAGCCCATACTAAAGTTAAGTCTGAGGATGCGCTTTTGCATGGTGGGTAAATATGCGAGAGCATTCTGAGGCTTGACCCCAGATGATTATGTTGTGACTCAGTATAGAGTAAACTTTAGCATAATAAATTTCAATAAGGGATTTTGTTGACATGCCGTTTTTTAGGGAATACAACATTAAATATGCTTTGTTTAATTATTTACAGATATTTTCTGCGTGTTCTTTAAAATTGAGGTGACTGTCAATAAATGTTCCAAGAAATCGTGTAGTTCCCAATGACTTTATCAATACATTTTTGTCTACCAATTTTATTTCGATAGGTCTTTGTTCTATTCTACTGCCGCCGTATGAGAATTGGATAACTATTGTTTTTTCTAGATTCAGGACCAACCCATTTCGATCACACCATTTATTGAACGAACCAATTATTCGATTAACCTTTTGAATTGCTTCTTCTCGGGTGAGTGCAGATATGACCATTGTCGAGTCATCAGCATAAAAAATACATCATGTTGTTAGCTTAAATACTCTGGCATGTCGTTAACGTACAAAAGAAAAAGTAAGGGTCCTAATACTCCACCTTGGGTGTTCCAAGGTTGTTATGAAAAATGCCAGAAAAAGTATTTTCAACGGAGACAAAAAATTGACGATTGGTAATATAAGGATGTGTCCACGAATTTACGGGATCTCGGATTCCTGCTGATTCCAGTTTTCTGCATAATATTTCTGGGTTCAAGCAATCAAATGCGCGTGATATGTCAAAGAAAACACCGTAAGTATGTGTTTGTCCATTTCGTCATGAACAGTCTGAACGAAGTCTACCGTGGCCGTTTCACATGAGTATCCTCGACGAAACCCGTGTTGTTTATTTGTAATTATATTTTTGCTATTCAAAAATGAAACGATAGAATTGAATACAGATTTTTCGAACGTTTTTGCAACGATGCTAAGTACAGTTATGCCCCGATAGTTGGCTAGGTTGCTTTTCGATCCTTCTTTGTGGATGGGTACTACTTTTGCAACTTTTAGTATGTCTGGGAATTTTCCAGAAGTAACAGAATCATTTATTAGTTCAGTAAGATGCGGTGTCAGCATCATAGCACACTCTTTTAATAAAACACCGGCATGCCGTCGAAACCCACAGACTTTTTGTTTTTAAAACTTTTTGTTACTTTCAGTACTTCATTTTCTATTAGGGGCCTGAAGAAATATATGACTCACATGGTGTGTTTTTCGTTAAAGTATAATTTGTACTAGTTTTTGCTGGTACAATTGAAAGGACTGAATTTATGAGAAATGAAGCGAATCCATTACATATTTCTTTTTTGCCTTCGTACTGCTGATGGTTGTATTCAAGTATCTTTGGGATGTTAGGATTTTTGTTCTGTCCTGATTTTGAGATTACTATTTGCCACATTGCTTTAGTTTTATTCTCGGACATATGTACTAAATTCGAAAAGTGAGCTTGTTTTTCATTCTTCATTTGAGAGTTTACCATTCTTTTCTTTTTATTATATTCTTAATTGCTTAGAACGGTAATTGTTTTCCTGACCCAGCTATCGTATTTCAAGATATATACTTTTCTTTTTAACTCGACTGAAAATTTAATTTTTTGTTCTGATCTTTTTGATTTGGGTTTTACTGTTCCCACAAAGACTTGAAAACTCCATCAGCAGAGCTAACTTTTTTAAGGTCTAAGTGAGTTTTATTCAACAAAAATTTTAATTCTGCGATTTGTACCTGGGAATAGGACCTGCGTGTTATTAACTCACATTTTTGTGCTGGTTCTGGATGTCTATCCCATTTAAGCATTTGTACTGAATGATCTGCAATAGCCGGATCAAATATTGTGATGCTGAGAGATCCAAAGTCAATATTCGTAATCAATTGGAAAATTGATGATTTGGTGAGTAGGTGTCCGTATTTTGCTATACGAGTGGCCACTGATATATGGGATCTCAACTGAAAACTTTCTATTAAATCTGAAAGACTTTTCAGTTTGTTTGAATTCACAAACCCATCTATATCAAGATCTCCACAAATAACAATTTGTTTATACCTCAGGGAGGCTTGGTTTAGTACTTCAAAACGGCGTTCGAAGAATACATCTAAATTACCGTCGGCACTTCTCATTTTCCACAACGTACTCCTCCCGGAGCATAAGGCAACCCCGGAATCTCGTCTGTATCGTACGAGTGTCCGCTTTCCAATTGTCCCAATGAGTAGATCCGAATAACTTGGGGTAGCACCTGAAGTGATCTCACAGATAAAAAAATAAAATAAAAATTTTGTTTCAATTAAATACCATGGATTCAGTTCAGTTGAGGTTCAGTTCAGGGTCGATTCAGGGGTAACAACCTGTTGTTGGAAAATCGTCTGATAATTTGTTTTAGATTCCGCTTCTTTATTTCTCTCACCAGTTCTTTCTTCGCAAAATGCGTTCCCGCTAGATGGCAGTCATAACTTAGGTGCGAAACAATATAGAGGTGATCAGCTACCAAATTCCATATAGTGTTTAATTTTATTCTAATTCAAATTTGAATAAACTGCTGAAGATATCGAAAGTTGAAATAAGCTTATTAAACATTTTCATCTACCCAGACATTATCACTTTCTGTATAACTATTTGCATTCGATTGGAAAATAATTAAAAAAATACGCCTGATAATGGATCTCTTGACTTTTGCTGACATTTGAAGCTAGATGATTCTGAAACCATAACATTACGAGAATATTCCTAAGCTCAATTAGTAGTCCAAAATCGATCAATAATGTGAAAACAGTTGAAAGAGTTAAGCTACCTTTTATGGAAAGAAAGCCCTGATGCAATTCATATGAGTTACACAAATTGATTATATATAGCGTACACTTTGCGCAGAATGCAAATATGGTTGAGTGTCTTCTTTTTTTGGCATTGGCATTTGATGGTTCTACTGGTATAAGATTCAGATATGGCTTTATTTCTTCTAAATCTGTATCTTAAAATATATAATAATTTTTTACGACCATAAACTACTACTTAGCAATAATGCATCTTTTCAACTATTACTGCCAAATTATAGTTTTGTTCAATCAATCACATCATGAAGTTTTTATTAAACTGAAGAACGGTTTGCGGTATGCTCTTATACTTCAGGAAATCGGACAATCGATAGACCATTTTGACCACGACACAGTGATAATCAAGATTTTGCTGCATATCTAGTTCTAAAAATTCGAAAAAGTTAAAAAGTATCCGCCGGATAGTTTATTGAATCTGGTGGTCATAATACAACCAACATCCGACATATTACATAATATAATAGGCAAATGAATAATCAATTCAGAAACTTATACTCGATACAGACTTGCTGTTGATAGTTGACTGTTTCGTATTCGTTCTCACGTTCTTATTTAAGATTCCATTTGGACCGAACATGCCGTAAATTAAAATATTTTAATCGTATATTGATAGTTATTTAATCGACTAGTTTATTAATGAAGGCGATTAATGATCGAGATATTTTAACGCGTTAGCGAAGCGAGCGCGTTAATTTTTGAGACCATTAATCCCATTTTAACACCTTGAGTGCCATAGCGGTCATTATGACCACTACGATACTTTCCTGTGGTGCCATAGCGGTCATAATGACCGCCGATTTTGCACCTCTACTACGGCTGCTTTAAACACTTTTTCTACAAAGTAGTCGTGGCAATCTATTTGAATACATTTAATCTTGGATTGGTACTTCTTGAAACTCTGTCATTGTACTGGGTGATATAGAATATAGGTTATATTGAAGTCGTAATTTTAGTTGTAAGTGATGAATCAGGATAAATCAACACATGAATCGTTTGTGAATATAGTTGAAAAGAGAACGGCTTAGAAAGCTTAAATTGGAAGTTGGTTACGTTGCACGCAAATTTGGCCACTTTCAAAATTTCAAGTTATTGTGAAAATCCGTTCCCATTTCAATTCCATTTTGTTTCAATTCTCTATCTTTCTGGTTCAAATATTCTGTTTAAATGATTGTGAACTTCACAACACAATTAATAGTAGAGATGGAGAGGTAATGGTATTGAATCACCTCAAAACATGTAAGAATATTTTACCACACCGAAAGCAGACTAGGATAAGAGGTAGACCCACAGTCTGTTACTATAAATAATGTTCAAAATAAAATGGATTTTGCAGAAAAATATATAAGTTGGTACATTTTACTAATGAAAAAAGCAGACGATGGACTTTATTCAAAGATCTTTTATAACTGATTGATGTGTATCTTGTTCTTGAGTCACACGTAGGAGTTGTGATTATTTGATAGGCTCTTTTATTTTAGAATAAATCTATTGTGGTGAACTAGCGTAATATCGAAATTCAGTGATTTTCTAATTAGCTAATTATAGCCATATCCAGATACGTTAGAAACATCTATAGAAGCTTTTCTTTTATCATGCTGTATAATTTTGCTTCTGGTTCATCGATTGCACATCTTTTGTTAATATATTTGATTTCCATATCGCTTTCATTAAGTTGGGGATTTCGGACTTATGGATACCGTGTTTGGCGGTATATATCCTATTCAACCTTCCACTAAATGACACAAAGTACGAGATCGTTCTGTATGGAAGAAATATCATCTTTTCGCAAACGTTTATTTTTGATTTCGTCAGTTATGGGTACTTTTCCTAAGTGCCTAAAAAAATTATGATACAGTGAGTTCTTTTACCAACAAATTTGGTAGCCAGCGATACACTACTATCAAAATTATCAGCACTGGGTCCTCTTCTGGAATATAAAAGTTTATCAGACAAAAACAACACATTGTTTGTTGCGACTGATGTATCAGAAACACGTTCTTTCACAAAACATATTTTCAAATTTCAACTAGGTATGTAAGTTCATTTCCATACCACAGGTTGAATAGTTTTATTCCATACTCAATAGCCTTTTCTGGGAAATATTGCTTCATCATCAACCGTTCTCTGAATGGAACTGGCGATTAATTGATACTTACATAATGTTTCTTCAGTAATGAATATCATTTTATGAAAAGTGCTAGTAAAAATGAAAAATTATAAACTCTCAAGAAGTATTGAAATCCTTTCTTTGTTATGATTTGTAGAGCGAACAGGTTTCGAAAGGAGATATCGGTTGGCCAATAATTGGCAACATGTAGCTTATGATCTTAACACTTTATATACCCTGTGAGTCTGATTGATTTCTGGATTCAATTTCTATTGGTTGAGGATCATTCATGAAGCTTTGACTGAGTAGAAGTACCATTGTTATTCGACCAATTTGATTGATATACAGAATAAATCACAAGGGTGTTTACAGTAACCAAACAGAATTCATCTATTCAGATTTTTCGTTTTCAAACTTAAAACTTTTACTATTTTCATTATCGTCAATGGCTTCAAATACGTCCGATATTTTATTTTAAAAATTGATCATATCTTCCAAATTTTCTGGTTCATCATTCATCATCATTTTGTATCTCTTTTGTATCATTCAGATTTGCAAGCCTACGAATTTTTTCAATTTATTTTTACCTTTTCTTAATGTCTTTATATATTTATTGGGCGTACCGGGACGTCTTCCTTTCAGTTGATAAATAAACTAACAGCCGTATGCATAGTCAATCGCCAGCGGCTCGCCAGAGTTTCGCCGTTCGTTACACAAGGATTATAACGCACAGTCGAGCTCCAAAAAAGTGACAACTACGCGATAAGTCACATTTTGGCGAAACGCTGGCGATGTACCACTTTTTTGGAGCTCGACTGAGCATTATAGTAGTTGTGTAGCGAGCGGCGAAACTCTGGCGAGTCGCTGGAATTGACTATGCATACGGCTGTAAGTCTCCCTAAAAATGTTTAGATTATGTAAAATCAGTACTTCTTCATAATATGAATGACACTTACATGTTTTGACAATCTTATGAATAAGCTGTAAATCAGAGTGAATTTACTTGTTTGAATAATAGCAATATTCTACTAAAAAATAATTGCAACCGCTAACTTGATCACTACCGCCACATGAAGAGCAAATTTGGATATTATATTTTATAAACTTCCAGTTTGTGAAGTTTACTTCAAAGCAGGATATCTTCCAGTTGCACAATATACAATTTACTCATTTGCCCTTTTAAACTTTTATAGATTATCTTGGTCTCACATTAACTTATTTTCAGACTGTGGAAGGTTACAAACCCATAAAATTCATTTCAGGAGACGAATGTCCTCCATAAAATCAAACTTTCAATATGTTCAAAAGTGTTCATGTGGCTTGGTCTATTCGTCCATAAAACTTACCAGAATTTATCATTTTATCATTAGAAGTCAGTTCTGAATTACCGGGTAATAATTTATTTACGTTTTGAATTTTATTGTTTTTGTGAACTATTATTCTTCATATTTTTCTGCAGCCCGTTACGGAAACTGAAATAAGAAATATCATTCATTCTTTGAAAAATAACTCAACACCGGGTTTTGACAATATCACAACTCTAGCCTTAAAAGAAATAAATGAATTCATTGCTAAACCGTTATGTCACTTGATAAATCTCATGTTCAGTAAAGGAGAATGCCCAACTCAGTTCAAAATCGCTGTAATAAAACCAATATTTAAAAATGGAAATCGAAACGATCCAAAAAACTATCGCCCTATCAGTGTCATATCTATTCTGAGTAAATTTTTTGAAAAGGCTCTTAAACAACGATTGGTAAATTTTCTGGAAAATAATAAACTTTTGTCCAAATTCCAATTCGGATTTAGAAATGGAAAATCTACCAGTGATGCTATTGCTTTACTTGTGAATAAAATTTACACAAGTTTGGATAGCAGCAGGCCATGTGCCGGGATATTTATAGATCTAGCAAAAGCCTTCGATACCGTAAGTCACAGCAGACTATTGTCGAAACTTAATGATATAGGTATTCGTGGCCCCACTCTTACACTTCTCCAAAACTATCTGAAAAAAAGAAAACAACTGGTAAAAATTGATAACACTATAAGTAACCAGAGAGAGGTAACTTTTGGAATTCCACAAGGAACAGTATTAGGCCCCATATTATTTCTAATTTATATGAATGAACTCTTAACGTTGAATTGCCATGGAACGATAATTTCATTTGCCGACGATACCGTTCTTTTTTCAGATGGTAACTCATGGGAGGAAGTAGAAACCAAGCTGAAACAAGACTTGGAAATAATGATAAAATGGTTCGATGAAAATCTCCTCACCATCAATATAAATAAAACTGTTTACTTACCTTTTGCAAATTATAAAAATGGAATTCCGAATACCGTTCAATTAGACTACCTTTTAGAAATAATACATATCAGATCCAGACTACAACCAGCACAAAATACCTAGGCATCATCATTGATAACAACCTGAAATGGGATCTTCAACTCCAGAATTTGACCAAAAAAATAAGATCGTTATTGTATCTGTTCAAACAAATGACCCTCATACTAGATGAAAAAATCTTAAAATCATGTATTTCAGTTTGGTCCAATCACTCCTAAACTATGGCATAATCGCATGGGGTGGTGCATATTCTAATAATATAAAACCTTTAGAAATAATTCAGAAAAAAGTCATCAAAATAATATTCAACCTTGACCAACAATTTTCATCGAACTTGCTTTTCCAAAATTCCAAATTACTTAATATCAGACAACTATTCTACAAAACTGCCCTAATCGATATAGTAAAAAATAATCTGATAAACATGAATATGCCACATACTTATCCAACAAGATTTCGAGAAAATGCAAATGTAGTTCTCCCTAAGACTCAAAGGTCTATTGGACAGCGATGCTTCATATATGTGGGTCAAAATTTATACAATAATTTACCAATACAGTTAAAAATGGAAATTCACATTAAAAATTTCAAAAACAAATTAACATATTGGCTTCTAACATCAAATATGAAAATACTTTCATGAACACGTGTGTAGGTATACATGTATGTATCACTTACTAGTGCTTTTTTTTGTTGTTTTTGGTTGACTGTGTAGGTATAATCGTTGAGTATGTTTACAATGTTTTAATCATATATAAAAAAAAAAAAAATTAATGTACTTGTGTTTAATAATGTATGTGTCAACTACCACTATGTTAACTTTTAATAATTATTATGCTATTGGCTAAAGTGAACCTAAACATGACACAATTAGTATCAAGAAAAAAAAAATCGACCGGTCATTTTGAAATATCTGATATTTATTCACAATGTATAACTTTAATTGGAATTGAAATTGAAATCGGAATTGAAATGAATACATATTATTATTATTATATTTGACAGTGAATATATATTATTTTGTAATTATTATTATTATTTTGGACTGGAAAGATAGGAATAAACCTATTCACTACATTCGAATTGTTCGAATCAAATATTAAACTTTTTCGATTTCAGCTCCATCTAGTGGACGAATATCAACAGACCATAAATTTTTGTGATGAGTATTCTGAGAAAATTGTTAAGCTGATGAAAATTGACAAGGTGCAATTTTCTATAAAAAAGTTGTCAGCACTTCTGACTCGTCCTTTAGGATTATGTCGGGAATTTTCGTATATTTCAATTCCAAACCTCTACTTCAAATTTGAAATCTCTAGGTGAAGCGATAACTGAATGGTAGGCTTATCTCATATATCATTGTTACACAGTACCCGTTCTCTGTGGCATGGGAAAGTCAGTATGAATTTCTCGGCAGTCAAGGTGTTAATATAAAAGTCATAATATTTTCCCGTCTACCTCACTATTATTGTTGATTTAAAGGTATTCTGATTTTTTTTCTTGCAAAAAAGTTGAAGATGCTACTTTAGCAGTTTCCGCAATATCTGGTAACATAAATTTACCGTCAATATGCATTTTATCATCCATAACATTCGAATTCGTTTGTTTCGAAACAACCTCGCATGGAACAAACCAATGTGGTGATTAAAAATACATTGACTTATAAACTTCCACAAAGCGACTACGGGTGGATGTTTTATTTGTGCAATTTTTCAAATCTCAATTACAACAACACAACGATTTGAAATGCGTACTTGATGTCGCGAACATTTCGCTTCAAAGCGAGCAGGAGGTAATGTTTTTGGTACATCGCATGAGAGGTTTTAGTCGCCAAGTTACGTCCATAGTAATTCACAGTTACTTCCCAGTGTTTGCTGGGTGGTCCAACCAAAGCCAACCTTAGCATAACTAAGCCAATTATACGATGAATCATCATGCAACTGATTGAAGGGATCGAATCATCGGATGGGTCGTAATATAATTGCGTGGTGCGTGGGATTTTGTATGGGGGGAGGGGGGTATTATCAAGAATATACCGAACATAACCTATATTGAAATATTTCATTATAATTCAGTACGTAGGTAACCTTGTTATATTTTACAATTCAGTGAAATGTAGGACTTCGGATAAGGATGCAGTCATGCCACCACACAACTTTTGGCTTTAAAACTACTGACACGTTTTTTGGCAACTTTCCTTCATGTCAGGGTTCCTGACAGCCTCAGAAACCACTTAATATGATTGAAATTCTTCTTAGCGACGGAAATATTGAGATTTTCCATAAAATACAAACCACTTTAATTTTGTTCAGGGATTTTTTTTTTCAAAATGGCGCTAATTTCAAAATTTTACATTTTCCTGAGCTTAAAAAAATTGCGTATTTCACTTTTCCTAGTTGCCAAATAATTAACCGATCTAGAAACTATTCTGAGCTTGGTAACTTTCACGGATAAACAAACCTTTTTACATTTTTGATTAAAATGCTCTCGGCCTGTCATTCAATAACGACAATAACGTCAATAACCTAACTTTGAGGTTACATCACAAAATTGCATCAGTTTTGTGGGTGTACGTGTTACATTTTAATCATAACATTTTAATCATGGTTAAATATCATTTCTACATTTGAACTTTTTCATCGTACAAATGTAAAATGACAAAGAAATAACCCCACACTCAGTGCCGGATTAGCCACGTAGCAAGCTACCAGTTAGCTAGTTAGCCAGTTTTCAAATGCGCAAAGTAAAAAAAAAACTGTCAAGTAAGATGTGTTTTTTATACCACTTACCAAAAATGAGTAAAGTTAGAAACGGGAATAATGACTGTAGAGTGGAATGAAATTCTGGAACACTTGTAAGCGACTAACGCTTCGTTGCAGTCGTCCGATCAAGATCTTTTAACACGAGATACGCCCTTTATAAATCATTACAAGGCTACTTCCAAGCAATACGATATAGAGGCAAAAGCCAAAGCCCTAATTGGCTGTGAACAATATCAGCAATCGACTTTAAGAAAACGCAAGCGAAGTACAAAGTGCGACCATTTCAGCAGCAGCTCTACTACACTCAGAGAAGTTGTAGAACATCAAACACCTGGACAACGTTTTTAAATTAATGTTTTTATTGTCGTAATTGTCTGCATTAGCTAAACGCATGGAAGCTTACCATCAAGTGACTAGTGTATTTGTAATACATCGACAGAAAAGATCTCAAAAAGAACTCCAATTATCGTCAATTCTTTCCTAAACGATGTGGAATGAACTGGTGCAGTTTGCTAAGCTGCTCAAAACAGATGTCACTGCTGATATTGACAACAAAAAAAAGCACGGGGCTCAGGAACTTCAAGTTTACAACCTGTTAATGGAAAATTCATTGGAATCGTGTTTCTCAAATGTTGATAATCACCAACTACAGCGGAGAACGTTCTTTTTCAATGTGAAACCGTATAAAAAATGTGTTAAGAAGCACAATGGGACAAGAACGTCAAACGACCTCACTATAATGAACATAGAAGGTAAATAACTTAGAAATATTATTTTATGAGTGTTATCTGCAAATTTGCCAAGATTAAATCACGGAAAGTCTTTTTGTAAACGTGCTGTTTTTCCCACGGTGGCTCTATCCGGCACTGCCTACACTACAAATACCTCTTTTTTGAATTTTGAATTTAGCGCCATTTTGAAAGGAAAATCCCTAAACAAAATTAAAGTCCCTAGTGTTTTATATTTTATGGAAAATCTCAATATTTTCGTCGTTATGAACAATTTAAATCATATTACGGGGTTTCTGAGGGTGCCAGGAACCCTGACATGAAGAAAAAATGCCGAAAAACGTGTCATTAGTTTTAAAGCCAAAAGTTGTGTGGTGGCATGACTGCATCCTTATCCGAAGTCCTCTATCGAAGTTATTTTATTTTGAAACATAACTTGTCCTTAACTGTACCCTGAATAGAAACCAAGAGTTTTCCACTGATCAGGTAGTCAAAGTGAGAGTTCTGCCGTGTCCACAGCTAGTACATGGAAAATGTCCCTAAAATGTATAGTCAGTATTTATTGTCTTTTCAGAATAATTTATTTTAACAGTAACTAGTATATTCATTAATTCACTGAAAATATAAATCAGGATGGATTTATCGAGGGGCAATATATAAAAATATAAATAGAAAAGTTATTGGGTATAGCCCTCAAATTGTTGTGCAACCGTAGACACGTGTTTCTAGCTTAAGCTCTCATCAGTACGGTAAAATCAAGTGCGAAGATGTACAACACTTGGATGTAAAAATAGAAACAAAGGAAGTCAACAACAGGAAGCCAACCACACATTTGTGGCTTCGGTTAGAAGACATTGAGATTTCAAGGCAACAACTAACGTCGCCACGGAGGCAGTTATAGCTACCAGCGTGACAGTCCTACCCAGGAAAATATAAATCAGGATGGATTTACCGAGGGGCAATATATAAAAATATAAATAGAAAGAGATATATTTTCCTGGGTAGGACTGTCACGCTAGTAGCTATAACTGCCTCCGTGGCGACGTTAGTTGTTGCCTTGAAATCTCAAGGTCTTCTAACCGAAGCCACAATTGTGTAGTTGGCTTCCTGTTGTTGACTTCCTCTGTTTCTATTTTTACATCCAAGTGTTGTACATCTTCGCACTTGATTTTACCGTACTGATGAGAGCTTAAGCTCGAGACACGTGTCTACGGTTGCACAACAATTTGAGGGCTATACCCAATAACTTTTCTATTTAATTCACTGATTGATTTCACTCGTCTTAATCTCATATTTGTACAAAGTTGAATGAATGTTGTTTTTATTTTTTTTTTCATAGTGTTGCATAAATATTAATGTATCGAAATGCCAGGCGACGAGGCGCTTCGGGACGATTTGCCTGATGCAACTTCCAAGATTTATTTAAATTGCACAATAATCTAGTTACATCCAAAGCTTTATCGTATCAGTGAACAAATTTGGTTATTGTCACGTTATTGACATTTTAGCGTGCCATAAAAATTAATATAGTCTTAATTAAAACGTATTTAAAACTGCGTGGCGAAAATCATGGCAGATATTGATAGTCTGGATAATATACTTGCGGCTGCTAACTCTGTCAGATTAGATTTGCTTCCGGATAAATAAAAAACATATTACGAAAAAGAATATCTTCAGTTTTGTGACTTGCGAAATACAGAACGGGTTCAAGGTGCTGAAAAAACGGCATTACTTGCTCATTTTGTGAAACTCCCAAATGAATACTCTCTATCATCTTGGTGGCCTAAATATTCTATGTTACGAGCTTGTTCGGAGTTGAAGTAAACAGTGGAAATCGTCAAGTAGGCGCTATGATACGATTTATTAAGAAAAAAAATTGGGATATTTTTTTTTGTTTTTACGAAACTCCCAGGTTTTCAGAGAAAACCCCTCAAAAGCAGGGCGGAAAAATCGAAAGAGCAGGTTAGTGAATTTTTGATGATGAAAGTAGCTTGTTGAATTGGAATTGGCGGAGCTTGCAGAATCAATTAATTAATGAGAATGTCCATGGAAAATGTTGACATTCTAGAGAAAAATCCACAAGGAAATTTTTTTGAGGTGATATCTGATGGAGGCGTTAATCCTGTGGCATTCTTCAAAAAATTTAAAGCTCAGCCTCCAGCACATACTCCACATATGTAAGATTGTTCGTATCATACAGAAACGGAAAATGCATCGTTCAACCTTGTGGTATTCATTTCTTCCCTAAAATACGTTACAAAATTCACAAATATCTCAAACTCGAAAATCCGGTCATTGTATTAGCATTTTGGAAAAGAATGGTGCAGGTGTAGCTATCAATTTTGAAAACTGTCAAAAAAATTTCATGTCAATTCATAAATATATAATAAATAATGAAATAAAATTGGTATCTAGGGTATTATGAAGTAACTAACGTATTATATTTTGTTACTAATGTATTATGTATTGTTGTGATGTTATAATGTTGATAATTTGTAATAAAAATTCAACTCAATGGAAGCTTGATTTTCAATGAAATGATAAAATCTATGAAGGATCAGTATCTACCTAGTTCGAAGTGAACAAATCCCGGCACGACAAGTGGTGGAGGCGACGGGCGCAGGGAAATAAATGTTGTTTTTACATTTTTTTCAAGGTGTTTTAAATCTATAAAAAATCAGTCTCTACAGTCGTAAACAAACTCCAATTCACGTCCATATGTTGAAATAATTCAGCAGTTCTTACTTTTTAATTTAACGCTTAGTGTCCACCTAATTATTTATTCGAAATCATATTATTTTCTCAACCTACGACACGTCTATATGACACGAATATCCACTGGTATTCTGGACTAGTACCGTGGATGACTGGTAGATGATTCCTTCGATTTCGTTCCTAACTTCAATCTTTTTGCTTTTTGCTAGTATCCGCGCCTTGGGCTTTAGCCTAATCAGCTTTATGAGTGAAACATCCTTGCCTAGGCCCATATATATTTACATTACATATGGAGATGATAAGATCCATCTTTGACGAGATTGAAATGAAATCAGCCAAAAATAATTTTAGGGTGAATTTTGCTATCTTATTCATAGCATTTATCCAAGAACATACAAATTGATTAAAATCTGCTGAGATTGCAGTCTCAACAGTCTCACCCCGAAACCCTCATTGGTTACTGCCTACGGCATCGCCTATAACGCCATTCTCTTCCAAATTCTCCCGTACGTGCTCTGCATTCCCAGCCTGCTTCGATAACACCTCCGCCGGTGGACGGCACGGCCGACCGCGATTGATATTTATGAAAGCCGGCGATTCCGGAGGTGTTCTGGCTTGTAACTTTTGCAGATATAACTGTGGAACAAAGCGTTAAAAATCCGCATTCGGGAGCTTTGGGAGCGAAACAACTTCCATAACTCGGATTTCGCGGGAAACGGTTCGGGGGTTTTAATAAGAAGGGATTTTCCCGGTTTTAAAGTTGGATATACGGGAAGTCTTGAGGGAGCGATAATCGATTCGGGAATGATTCGGCGAGGGAATTTTTGTTTTCTTGTATTTATTTCGTCGGTAAGCCCGCGAAGGCAGTTGAGCGATTTATTCGCGCAGCGAGTCTTATCCGCTGTTAACGTTACATTTCTGACACCTGCCCTTTCTAATATTGCTGCAAATTATATAACGTTGGTTGACAGACTCTCCATGTAATCAACAGAATCCAAAACGAAACATGATATAACGATATTGTACTGGATGATGACAAAACTGAATTGTCTCAGTGAGAATTGTTTTTTTTCGTGGGGTTCAGGAACTTCATATTAATAATGCACCTAGTTCTGAAAAATGGATTCATTTATTGGAACAATTGTGGCTAAGAATTTATTTACACAAATATACATAAATCAGGACATGGTTTCTTCCATCGGAATGATCAAAATGGCTGATATCATGAGCCGAAACACAATAGATTCTCTTTAATAATGCTAGAGCTTTTTTTTCAAATCAAGCAAATCTCATATTCAATAAACTCATAAAAATAAACTGATGAGTCAACACATTGACAAGCAACTTGTCATACAGGCACGTTGCAAGTCAATATATCTCATCTCAGTACTGTACATATAATAACACGTAACTTCTCACACACGCACGTAAGTGGTTATTATATTTCCAATACAGCTCACAGACATGTAACTTCTCACACATGCACGTTACAGTCCTTCGTTTCTCGAAAATCCAACAAAAGCAGGCAACTTCTCACACAGGCACGTTGCAAGCAAATAAACACTCAAATCAGCCCGATAATAGGTAACTCCACACACAGGCACGTTACAAATCACCAGGCTGAAATGAAGTACAACGGTGATATGCAACTTCTCACACAGGCACGTTGCAAATCACCGAATGACATGTAACTTCACACACAGGCACGTTACAAGTCCTTGGTTTCTCGAAAATCCAACAAAAGCAGGCAACTTCTCATGAAGGCACGTTGCAAGCCAATAAACGCTCAAATCAGCCCAATAATAGGTAACTTCACACACAGGCACGTCTCAAATCACCAGGCTGAAATGGATATAACGGTGATATGCAACTTCTCACACAGGCACGTTGCAAATCACCGAATAACATGTAACTTCACACACACGCACGTTACAAGTCCTTGGTTTCTCGAAAATCCAACAAAAGCAGGCAACTTCTCACGAAGGCACGTTGCAAATCACCAAATGACATGTAACTTTACACAAAGGCATGTTACAAGTCCTTGAATTTTCGATAGCCAAACTGAATATATTCACTCAATTCCAATGTGCCCTTTTCGAAACACTACTTTTGTAAACACCAATACAAATATCAACAAGTATTAAATATTCAGTATTGAAGGAAAGCTCCGTACTAATGATCGTAAGAGCAAAACACAAATTCTTCAAAATGTTTATGCTGCCACGAACGTAACTCCCACATGATTCTCTTTGTTTAATAATCAACAAGCAATGGAAAGTACATCCATAAAAAATATAATGAAACATGCTGATTCTAAATAACAACCTGCTTTTCTTTTATTGAGAGTAAACTCCAACAATTACCCACTCAAACAGTTATTATAGCCATTTGTCAAAGATAATTCCAAGCAATTCTAAACAAATTTAACTTCTACCTTTTATTCCAACCATATGTATCACTTCAACACAAAAAAAAGATTAGCTAAACTAAAGAAGATCCCCGCAACTACAACGATACTTAGGAAAACCACGGCATATACTTGTCGTCGCCTGCAGATGCCGTGTTTTGTCTAAGTAAAACGCAAATGCAGTGTTTTCGCGACGTAATTGGCGCGTTTTCCATAATTTATTTAGTTTATTCCAGCTCATTCAGTACGTTATTTTTGCATTAGAGAGATATTAAATATTTTGTCCTTTGGGTTGATAACTGCTCAGGACAAAACAAAAATTGGACTTTGTTATCTTTCCTGGTGTATATTGTAAATTCCGACGCCATAGCCGCTGAAGATATTTATATCAAATATTTCCAATCGGGACATACTTTCATGTCTGCCAACAGTTTCCACCATCAGGTTGAATTGTCATTAAAAAAGCAAAAGAAAACTTACGATTTGGATGATTTCGTAACAGCTGTCAAAAAAGCGAATTCGAAAAAAGTGGAAGTCAAGACTATGTAGTGTACAGATTTTTTTAAGTGGCAAGATTTTTCGTTACAAACAAAAATAAAAAACATAGACCCTCGTCCTTACTTGGCAGAAATAACACAAATTGTGGCCAACAGGGGATTCTTCTCTTTGAAGTACAAGTTGACAAACAACTCCGATAATATATATTAAATGGATTTTCTTCAAAATAAAATTTTAAAGAAAAGACTTCCCACTCCCAAGGTTTTTGAATCTCTATGTGAAGTGCCTAGGAGTAAAAAAGAAACTCTTCTCAAAAACCTTACAACTATAATTCCTTCAAATAGACTTCAATTCTGGAAAAATCTTGAGGAGGAAGATAAAGATATAAGAAAAAGTTTCGTCCGTTTTTATAATCAGTTGATTTTCATTAACTGATTCTTTTCCTATTTGTTGTTGGTAGTTCTGACAAAAATTCAATAAATTAATCAAAACTGGTGTCTGTTGTTCAATTGTTCTTTTTATAATATGACAATTACGAACTAACTGATTATTATTCACGAAATTATCCTAAGAAAAAACATTGCATTAGCCTATTTTCAGTAGTTGCTGTGGTTTTACTTAGCATTTTCTAATGGAAAATTGAATTTGTTTTCACAGTATATACCTTATTAAGGAAAAGATAGGGAGAACCTGCAATTTTTCTAAAACGAAATAAAGTTTTTATGAAGATTCATTTACATAAAGTAAAATCATTTTCATTTGCAGCGTTGTAAAAATTTGTGTACATTTTGAACTTTGCCTAAATTTTGGACTCGAATCATTCATTATTATAAAACCTACAGATGCGGTGGTCTTTCTTAGGACGGCAGAGTACCACATAATGTTTTGCGCTGAAATTCTGCAAAATAGGTGAAAAATGCTTGTTACATGACTGAAAATGGCCGAGCTAGTGGAAGCGGTCGAGTGGTAGGAGAGAGCAGGAGATGAGGGAAAGCGTATTACCACGTAACCCGTTCATTAGAAGAATTCCCTCATCTCCCGGTCTCTCCTACCACTCGGCAACTAACGCGAGATCGGCCGTTTTCAGTCATGTTTGCATCCATTTTTCACCCATGTTGCACCATTGTAGCGCAAAATGAGAACATACGTTTTGCTGTACTATACATCTACTTTCAAAATCTGTTTCAGAAATTGAAATCACGCTTTTACTATAGCAAAAAAAATCAAATTGCAATTTTGCCAAAAATAACGAACCAACAGCGCTTGTTTTGTGCACATAGAAAGTACACATGATTCAATACTTTCATGAGAAAGGCCATTTCTACTTCTTGAAAAATGGCGGAGTTATTAGAGCAACCAGATTGCTGTATTAGTTCTAATTTTAAAAGCAAAACATTAAAAAAAACACGTTTTTTGTTATTCAAATGTTTATAACAAATTAATAAATGACATTTGCGAGTCGAAACCATAACAAAATATGTCTACGAACTGTCTTCCATGTAATGGCATAGTCGGTTTCCTACTAGTATTTTTCTTAAAAAGTCACTAATTTTATGCTCTATTGGTTGGTGTAGACAACGATAGGACGTTCTCGAAGAACATCTATGATTTGTATACAATATATGCTCAACGTCCCTTGGTGGTACGATACATACGTCGAACGGATTTCCCTCTTGGACAGAAATTGGACTGTAAAAGATAGAATTCATTTCCCCATAACGCAGAAACTCCATTGGCTACGAGAGCCCTCCATACTTTAGAATGAAAGGTGATAGTAGCGGAAACTTGACGTTTCATAATCGATGCTGTTAGCTGTTGTTTTTGTTTGAGTTTTTGTCCAAAATTATTATATTTGTATAATTGTGTCTTGTGAAATTATTTTTGCTACTTGTTGATATATCTTTATTGAAGAATCGAAGTGTGTGATGGTAGAAACGCGAACATCAGATTGGAATAATTTTTGAAATATTGACCGACCAACAGGAATGTGGTAATCAACATCATCAGGTATGATAAAGAGTTGTTATTATTCTTATCAAAATGTATTGTTTTTGAAATTGTTTTTCCTTTAACCAGCTGTCGTCCCCTTACGAACGGCAGCCGTCAAAAGTCGAAACTTGTGTGAGCCAAGGATTAACTTTGGACTTACCTTTTTACGCGTGATTCCTAGCACGATCCGAGGAGAATTTTGAAAGAAGGTCCGTTGGTGACCCAACCAGAGCCCGACCTCGCCTAGGGTTGCTTGGCTTCAGATATCGGTTACCCGGTGCTCTCCGGATGAAAATATAACTGTTCCTAGTTTGATTTATTCATGAAAACTTTTGGAATAACATAGGTGAGTTATCTTTTCATTATTACATTCATAAACAAGTAATTTTGATTAATTTTTTTGATTTTTGTTAGTTATTCAGTGTACCTACGTTAAATACCCACTGATTTTTTGTCGATTTTGATGAATTTTTCTTGTTATATAAGTATTATAATATGAATGGTAGAACATTCAATAATAATTTTGTAAAGGAAAACATTCTCAATTGAAAATTGTACGAATACATGACTCCCCTGGAAAGGGAAAACCTACGATAAATTGAAGTTACTTTTTGTAAAATCTAATAGAAAACAACTACTTCCCCGACTAAAGCCACGCTGGACATTGAACTACATCTTATAGATAATGGGAAAGACCCTATATCACTAGAAGAAACTTTCTTTCGTCGGGGAAGTAGTTGTTTTCTGTTAGATATTACAAAAAAGTAACTTCAATATATCGTAGGTTTTTCCATTTCCAGAAGAGTCATGTATTCGTACAATTTTCAATGGTCCTTTACATTTATGAAAAATAAATTGCAAAATTCTTTTAAATCGATATATTCTAGTCTGAAACGTCCATTTAACAAAGAGTTTCACTATATTATTTTCATTTTGTAAAAATATCTCATTTGAAAGTGTGCCGCTGACGTCACGTTCATCGGAAACAACCCCTACCACAATCCACGTTCCGAAATATTCAAAAATATAAATTCTAGCTTGGAATAAGCCATTGAGAAATAATTAAAACTTCGTCACTTGATAGACTCATAGAAAAAAATCCACATTTTAGCTACTTTTTATAGTTTTTGTAACTTTCATATTTCCTGAACGGACCATCCTTTCGATAACGAACGAGCATTGACAATACCTCAAATCATTATGACAGTTCTCATGCAACAAAAGTGATCTCGAGATTTGAGGTTGATGTTTGTTTTTATTTACATTCAACATTTAACTGATACATTAATTATTACTGTAGCCGGGGTGTTATTATGACCGATCGGTGTGAATTCATTTGTGTATTAAATATGGAAAGGATTCTCTTAAATGTCGAGTTGGTACACCCTGTATGGCAGCAGCCATGTTTTTTTCGCTTAAATACTATGATGGTACACCCTGTATATATATTTATGCCAACTATACTCCCACATCGCACTTTAAAAATGACGGACCCCGTCACGATGCACGTTTATGAGACACCCTGTATATATTTTTTGTCTCAACTGGCACGTTGGTACACCTGGTATATATTTTTTTCTTAAATGACAAACCCCATCACGATGCACGTTTATGAGGCACCCTGTATTTATTTATTTTTCTTAAATGATGTATTTTGACACACCCTGTATTCGTAAAATGAAAACTTCTCCCTGCATGCCCCAATGATGCGATGATTCATGTCTCCAACCCCACATTCCATATTTTTCCTCTTAAATGATGTATTTTGAAACACCCTGTTGTTTTTTCTCTCAATTGATGACTGTTTTGAGACCCTGTTGATTTTTCTCTTAAATCATATATTTTCAAACACCCTGTATACGTTCCTCATTGGAAGGCTGCCTCCACCTCAACCGGCAACATCAGTCAACCTACACCATTTATTTTACAACTGGCAACATCGCGCGCTTCATACAGTACAATCAGTTGTTGGGCCTATATCGACTACGTCACAACTGAACGCAGTGCATCGAGCTATGATTAAACATTTACAACGAGGTCTCATAGCCTAGTTGTGTAGACGTGCGCTTCGTAATCCGAAGATTGTTGGTTCGCCGCGCTTCGATCCCACATCAACATCTTTTTTTCATTTCATTGCATATACGAGGGCTGACAATAAAGTAAGGTCTCCAATTTTTTTTTTCATAGAAAATGACATTTATTTACAAAATACGATGAACTTGTCTATGCCGGCAGAATACCACTCTCCGTCCGCCTCGCGCAGCCAGGTGTTGACCTCTTTCTGAACCTCCGCGTCACTATCAAACTTCTTCCCTCCGAGATGTTTTTTCAGGGCGGGGAACATGTGGTAGTCACTGGGGGCCACGTCGGGACTATAGGGAGGGTGATCGATGATTTCCCAGCCAAATGTCTTGAGCAGGTCAAGGGTAACGTTGGCTGTGTGCGGGCGCGCGTTGTCGTGGTGAAATTTCACTCCTTTGCTCAGCAATCCCGGGCGTTTGTTTTTTATGGCACGACGAAGCTTTTCCAGGGTCTCACAGTACCTTGCTGCATTGATAGTGGTTCCCCTTGGCATGAAATCCACCAACAATACCCCGTGGCGATCCCAAAACACCGTAGCCATCACCTTGCCGGCTGACAGTGTCGCCTTAAACTTTTTGGGTTTCGGAGAATCGCTATGGCGCCATTGTTTGGACGACTCCTTTGTTTCGGGTGTGTAGTGATGAGCCCACGTTTCATCCCCCGTAACAAACCCTTCCAAAAAATCATCGCCTTCCTCTTCAAAACGGGCCACAACTTTGGTCGCACATTCCACGCGCCGCTTCATGTGGTCTTCGGTCAGCTGTTTCGGCACCCATCGGGCAGAAACTTTGTGGTACTGCAACTTGTTCACAAGGATATGACGGATTGTTTCGCTGCTACACACTCCTCCAAGCTTCTCTTCCAAGTCCCTAATTGTCGCACGGCGGTTTTTGAGCATTTCTGCCTCCACTGCTTGAACAATCGCATCCGAGACCGACGGTCGGCCACTTCTCTCCTCGTCGTGAACATTAGTGCGCCCGGAATTGAACTCGCGGCTCCACTTACGCACGTTTTTTATGTCCATACACTTTTCCCCGTAAACTTCAACTAGTTGACGATGGATTTCAATAGGTGTCACCTTTTTCGCACTCAAAAAACGTATTACAGAACGCAATTCGCACTTGGACGCTGACGCGAGTAGTACCTCCATCGTTGACGGCTGCTCAGCCAAGACTGAGCGGTCGGGGAAGCCTCACCCAGCAGCAAAGTGGTAGTGGGGGAACCAAGGAACACGGCGGTGTTGCCAGATTTCGCCTAGCGCGTGATCCGGCGAAGTTGCAGCGTTGGAGACCTTACTTTATTGTCAGCCCTCGTATATCAAATATTCATTTTCACTATCCGGCGTTGAGTACTGGGAAACTCTTATCTTTGATACGGATCAGCTCGACTACGTCACAGCTGAACGGCAGACCAGCGAGCGCGTGACCTTGAAAGGAACCAAAAACTCCAGACGGGACCTTAAAATCTGATATGGCGTTTTACATGTTAATTTGGTCGATTTGATTCTGGAACACCTGTAGGTCCTTTACTTTCGGATAATTTACCGATGGTAGATTATAAGATAATTGACAAATATTAATTAATTTTTTGCAATGACTAAAATTTAAAATCGCTGCTCGAATACAGTAATATTCAGTTGGAAATTCTTCACAAAAACATAATTATATTTCCGCTTGTTTCACAAGGTTTACGGGTTTACGGGTTACCGGGTACGAAGCACCTTTTCGACATGATCACAGTTATTGCAGGGATACAGATACAGGAATTAAGTAAAAAATTTAGAGGACAAACAACAAAAACATTTCAAAACTTTGAAAACCGCATTCACCTCAAAAAAGAAATCAAGTAGGTCCTGATCGTTTGCAGCATACATATTTGATGGATTGTATTAAATATTGAAAAAGGCAAACGAATTAAACAGAGACTAACGATTCTTATTGATGCTCCGTGAAACAGACGAACCAACCCATCTGCTATCAAATGACAACTGTCATACGACACAATCCAGTATAATGAAAATTTGAAATTCCACGGTGCACAAGTTTTACAATGTTGCCAAGTCTAGTTTTGATGAACGTGACGTCACGAAACCACTTTTCTTCTGATTAAAGAGAAAGTAGCGGTCAGAAAAAATAAATAAAAAATCCCGAGTGAAATTAGCGTATACACTTTTTAATTACAGTGTTCTCTCATATGTCGTGGAAAGGTCCATTGAGAAAGTTTACCTTTACAACATGAATCCCTTCCAAGAGAGGTTATCTTGTACGATGGAAAATAGCAACTAATGTTTATCTTTCAGTCGCAGATTATTCCACAACTGACTTTGTGAATATCCTGTTCATATTTTTAATGATAATAAGTTACGGTATGGCACAGTGGTAGGAGCGTCCGACTCTGGCCCCAAAAGTCCGAAGTTCGGGCCCTAGTTGAAGCTGGGATTTGTTTTAAGTTAATTCAACCGACTAAATTATTAAAATTTCGTTGTTCGACTGGGGTGAGTCCTGCTCGATTGACTGTTGGGTTTCAATGTACGGTGCTGCTTTTAAGGTGGCGTATGGAGTTAGTAACAAGGCCCCCAGAACAGTCGATGCTACTACAAACACCAAATGAAAAAATAATTAGTGGTAACTTCATGTTTATGAGCCAACTACCACCACTATTATGGGATTTTTTTTCAGATAATTTATTGACATATTCTTATTCATGATCATAATAATCCATTTATTGTCGAAGGGGGACGTACAGTAAATGTCCGCGGTAGACGACCGAATGCAATACAAAGTTGTAATATTAGTGAGTTCCTTTGACGTCCACCGTACCAAAATAGGACGAACTATAAATGGTCAGAGTGATATAGACTCATGGTGCCAAGAAGACACTCAGCGGATGTCCGCGGTGGACGTTCGAGTTCAGTACATAGTTGAGACATTAGTGAGTCACTGGGATGTCCATAGGACGTCCATTGTTCTAGAAAAGAACGTCCAATTGTTGTTCATAATTTTCTCAGTGGGATTGATCGACTCGTACCTTACGAATCGGTCTTTTGCGGTGAGAGTCAATAGCGAACTATCCAGGTGATATCTGGTCGAATCAGGTGTTCCGCAGGGTTCGAGTATCTCTCCTCATTTGTACTGCCTATACACAAACCATTTTCAACGATCCGAGAGAGTGAATGCTGCGATATATGCGGACGATAACGCACTGTACGCGCACTCATTCTGAAACGTGTTCAAATTCATTTGGATTGGGATGTTGTGCTGTATATGGAGAGGAATGATATCGAGGTCAACGTAGGGAAGACCGAGGTCATCAACTCCACGAAGAGGCGATGTTTTTTGAAGCTCCCTCCTCGTGGGATGAGGGTCCGGGATACCTACGTTAGAGAATCGATCTCGTCAGGTTGCCTGGGAGTCCAGGTGGACAAGGGTATGCCATTCAAATATTTAACCCTGCCTATTCAGAGGGCAGGGGCTGCTGTCAAGCGAACCTTCCCTTTGATAGCCAGAGACTCAAAGCTCAGCATAGAGAGTTATTAATCTATAAATTATTAGACCCGCAATGTGGTACGCTTGTGCCATGTTCTGCAGTCTGCGCCTACGCCTCTCACGAGACTAGACAGAATGCAGAAGGAGGTACTCCGTATTGTCACCAACAGTGACAGATACATTCGCCTGGATAACCTCCGGGGGTTAAGCGGCGTCGACTCTATTCCGACATGTATTAGAAAGTTGTCATACAACTTCTATAAGTACTTCTTACCAAAAAACAAGAAATCTCATTCGCATTGGAGAGTATGACAATTCCCCCGTAAACACGGGGATTTTACCTACCAATCTCTGAATTTATTTCAAGAACGTTACGAAGAACCGGGCCTGTGAAAGGCAGCCAAGGTATTTAGTAAGACCAATTTCTTAACAAGGTTTTTTGCTATGAGCTTTTTTCGGGATTCTCCACCCACTAATAGCCACACCGTATAAGTTCGTCCAATCTCTGTATTGAATCACCGCATACCCATGCATAAGCTTCGTAGGAAACATGGATTCTGCCCGACATCCAACGTAGTCTCGAAGTATATACGGATCTGCCCGCCAAGATCGCGGGGGCAATCCAAGTGTCCCCCTGGAGGGACTAGGGTGCGTCCTAGGGTTGTAGCTGAGTAATGCCCTGGCAACGGTGCATAGCTCAACATCCAATTGGCTGTCCTCATCTTCGGCCTTCCATAACGGCATCGTGAAGACCGAAGAAATAATATTAAGTACATATTCTAGGACCTCACATGTAAAAAATAGGTAATCAAAATAAAATTAATTTGAATTTGAGTTCCTCGTCCAGTTTTCAGCTGTAATAGACAACTTTCCTCGTCGAACTCAAACATCACATGCATAAAATCGGACTTGCACAAGATGCAGAGTGCCGGCTATACATGGAGGATGATGAAACGGCTAAACACATTCTGTGTACTTGCCCTGCAGCGGCCAGAACCAGATTATCAATATTTGGCGATACGACAGTGAGGCCAGAAAACCTGGTAAATTGTTCTCCCAATACATTCCTCAATTTTGTCAAGAGATTGAATATACTGGGAGAAATATAACTATAGGGTGAGCCACAATAGGCCATTGGCTGCAGTGGAGGGCCTGATACGAGCCCACTCACGTTCAAACCTAACCTAACCTCGTCGAGAGTTGACACAGTACTGGTTCTTCTGCTCCTGGATCAAAACTAGCTGCAATTTAGGAGCACCGAGTCTGGACTGGTCTGCTCTAGCCGGATCGGGTCTGGTGGCCAGATCGACTCCGCTTCCAATGTAGGATAGGCCTAACACGTAGGTATTGCATTATTTGTATGGCTCAGGTTGCAGCTTTTTGGATATATTGCCTGTTGTACACATTTCCCGGTGATCTGGAAAGTATGTTTCGAAACATTCCGAATGTTAACTGGGTAAAATGTACCAAAAACTGAAAAAATATTCAATTTTCCGCGTCGACTACGCCCCTGCCTATCCCTCCGTCGCTTAGGGAGCAACGCAAATCCCCCGCAATCTTAAAGATCTCATCGCAATCCAATACGGGAGTCGTCTGATCCCCGGGCCAATATCTTTCTTCGTTTCTCGCGACATTCTATTTATTCAAAGTGAGAACGTAGTCGAAAAGAGGTGCGAACTTTTTTGTTCGGAGGCTATTTTGTAAACAAATTACCGTTCAGATAAAAGTTTTAACGCAAATCCCGTTATCTTGGCCGATGAATAATGCAGCCACTCGATACAGGAACGTAGTAGGAAGAGGGTGGAGAGCACTTGGCGCGTATAAGATTTATAATTTTGAAATCAATGATTTTGTGAATATCCATTTCAAAAGAACTATCTTACGGTTTGGACGTACTACAATAATAATAAACAATAACACAATAAATATAACCTTTCAATTTTGACTTTAACACTCTGTGTGGTTCTTCTTCTACATGGGCAAAGAAATTACAGTTCAAATGATTCCAACCTGAAAATTAAAAAAATAGAGGGAAATGTTACCGCCAAAAGGGTAAATTCAGGTCAGACAAAGAGGAGTTTTCTTTTGGATTTTGATTTAAGAAGGTTAGGAAACAGAACATGTTCGCTCTGTTAGCGGATTTTCCGTAATGAATTCCCGATAATTTGGAATGATTTGATGAGTTTAAGACTATAGGTCGCTATTTCAAATCAAAAAGGGATTCAGTTATTTGATTTTACTCAGCCGAGTCAACATTTGAGGCAACTTATCAACGAGGTAAGTGACTCCGACTAACGTTCAGTCTTTTAGGGCCTTTATTTAGATAGCCACCATCTTCAGGTGCGTCACTGGAAGGATAATGAATGAGAGGTACATTCGTCCGAAAAAAAAGTAAATAAAAATAAAAATACGCTAGCACCATTTGTGGGACTACTCCCATCTCCATAAGTGGAATTTCTGTTGACGAAAGACTATCACTAGGGATTTGGATCAACAACTACTGGCCTGCACGTACTATTCCAAGTGAGCTGTATCTTACCGTACAAACCCAACCCATAACGGTGAACATTTAAAAGCACGAGATAAATAGTTACTGATATAAAATGCATGTGAGCTTTCAGTATCGATACTGAAGGTGTCAATTGGTTTTGTATAGCACAATAACGATGCGGTAGGAGGCTTGTGCTGGTATTATTTGATTTGTAAACAGCATTGTAGTTGAGCACTGTACAGCTTGCCACATTTGGTGAAGGATCGCTTCTCAGCGTTTATAGTTCACTTGAAATATTACTCCTTTTCCAACCTTTTCCAAACAAGGTTTAATACAATCTGGAAGGGGAAATGCCCGTTATAACTACCTTGGCTCAAAAACGTTATTAGCTTATGATGAGACTTCACAAGTTTGTTGGTTATCATGATGAGTTTTCCGATTTGCCAGGTTATATTTGTATCAGTTTTTGAATGTGGTTGGGGGACGGACAAACACCTCTGTGACCTAGAAGCATAGAATAGAACTCATCTGGACACCAGGTCAAAGGGGCATATGAGAAAATGACAGCGCAGATTTTCTAGTAAGAGCGGGGGCTGCAACGACTCTCCTTGGACCAGAACCAGTTTCCCATTTGGAGACATTGAGCAAGACACGAAAAAATGGGTAAGGAAAGATCGTCAGTCTTCCTGAACCGAGCAGGACCTCTCTCATGAAGGTAGTAGGGTTCCTAACAGGGCATCTGCTGGGGATACCCCAAGACTCTGCACTATGAATGTTCTGTGATGAGGAGGATGAAACGGCCCCCACAAACTGTTTGAATGCAAAGCTCTGACTCACATGAGGACAGTACACAGTAGTGCAGAAAATAGCATCCTACAGATAGACTTTGTGAGAAATGTCCAGAAAATCATCAAAAATCCGGAATACTTACGAGATAATCCTAACAGCGAGGTGCAGAAATAACAATGATGAATAATAATAAAAAAAATATCGTCATGTAACAACGTATTTTTCCCCCACCCAGTAATTCTTTGAAAAAAAAAGGCTATCGACCCATAAATAAGCCAAAATCAATTTTCCACATTTATTGAATCCAGTTTTCACTACGCATAATACTGACAACTTTCAATTACGCATAACCTCCAACCAAACGGCCAAATACGATGAAAAATGGGAGTATTCACAGGTCACGGTGTCGGTACCTCTTCAATTGCTCATTGGTTGAGTGTGACACGTGGCGCGGTTACTGATATTTGGCAAGGAATTACACTTTTGAGTCAAGAGGATTATATTTCACAATATTTTTTCGTTAGTGTTTTCTATGGTGGAGAGTGGAATATTTTCACTGCAAGCAAATTCCGTTCAAAAGAAGCAAACATTTCAATCATTTACAAATGGGAGTGAATTCATCAGTTAGAAATGACTATTCCTTTGGAGAGAATATTTTGTTTCCTAGTAAGTTTATTGTAACAAACAAGAGCCGGACTTCTTGCCTCACCGACAGCGACGCGACGTTCTGTAAACAGCGATGATATCACTTCGCACGTATGCGAAATACCTGATTATCTAAAAGCAAGCCGTGGAACAGCAAGCGACCTCTCTCGAGAGAAAGTTAGAGTCCATAGACGATTTGGTATGAAAATAAATTATTGTGATATTGATTAGATAAATTTGATCTCCTTAGGACCGCTTTCTTCTTTCAAGAACAAAATTAGTAAAATTTTTCTCTAAATCATTAATTATTATTTTTAGTTTTTTTTAAGAGGATATCGTACCTACATACTGATGTATTTTGCCAGAATTATTTGAGTTTGAGGATGAGAATGCATTAGTGGATACTGTATTGGGTGTTCAACCGTTTGTTTCCCGAATTAGTAGATAAGTAGATAGATAAAGTAAATTAATAAATTATGAACTAGAAGTTTAGACTTTATATTTATTGCAGTATATTTTATTGAAGACATCACTTTTATCTGTGTGCCCTGGAAATCGAGCGATGTTTCATGATACTTTGATGAATCACTTCAACCATGAGTGCAGACTGCAAAGTAGAAAATAATAAGGCAAATCAAGATTAAAACTTCAAAAAATATGTACGAGCACATCAACGAAAAATTATATGTAAACTACACAGTGACCAGAACGGATAAATAAAATAAACGCGTAATTAAACCCGAAACTATATTCACCCAAAATAACTTTAACACATTAACATTAATGAGAAGTGATCTCCGTCCCGAGCACTAGTACACTGCCGGCCTCCTGTCGAATTCGTTACGTCCCCCCTGCCTCATCGCTTAATCACAACCCGTGATATCACTGTATTTGTCATATTCCAGTATTCAGGTGGCCATCGAATATTCTTGAGATCACGTCAGTTACAGTCGGTTAACCTGACAAAACTTCGCGTCCTCATGAAGCAACGGTCAGATCCTGGATTCTGAAACAAGGGAATCAAATCAAGATGTTATAAAAAAAGAAAACATATTTCTTTTTTTATTCGTCTTCGGTGGGACTGCTCTCCGCAGACGAAACAGACGTTAAAAATAGTTTCATTCGTTTTGATGGCCATAAGCCCGTATAGGCTGTCTTCGAACGTTTCGACCCTGGCAGATCATTCACCACGTACCAATCGTTATCGAGTACTTTCGTAACTACAATGGGTCCTTTATAGCGTGGTTCAAACTTCCTGCGCCGCCCGTCATTGGAGGTCTTATTTGCTAGACAAGAACGTGTTGGCCAACTGTAAACGTCTTCGTATTAGCATGCTTATTATCGTACACCTCCTTTTGATATCTTTGTCTCTCCTTAATCTTTTGCGATACATCATCTCTCAGGTTTTCCAAGTCGCGGCGTTCGTCTGGAGTCTGAGAGATCTCTGATGTAAGGAATGCATCGTTTGCCAGTGAAGGAATTAACCGTAGAGTTAATTCCCCACTTCACCTGAGCGACAGCCTCATCCCATCGAGACTCGTCTACAGTGGATGCCATAAGAGAGGAGAGAATTGAACGATTCATCCTCTCAGCCTTTCCACTCACCCTAGCTCCCTAGCTCACAAAAGTCTCTCGAAGACTTCCGAGGGTTGCGCGTAAGGGTGCAATCGGTTGACGGAAATATTAATTATAACAACAACAATTCGCTCGTGGTGTTGCTGTAGCAACACTCACAATACTCGTTTGATCCCCAGTTCCTGGCAGTAATCGGCGAATTTCTTACTCGTAAAAGCTGCGCCTCTATCACATACCAGTCTCATCCGGACATCAAATATTTGATTTAGGTGCCGAAAGACTGGTCCCGTTTTTGTGTTCGGAACTGCTTTCAGAAAAACATATTTTGTGAATCCATCAACTACAACTATGAGGTAGGCGTTTTTCTTCACACTGGCAACAAAAGGCCCAAGATGGTCGATATGGAGGGTGTTCATCGGGATGTTTTCTCTTTCAATAGGGTTGAGTCTTCCTGGCTTCTTTCCAGAGGGCACTTTGTTGTACATACATCCCAAGCAAGAGTTTATATAATTTCTAACGTAATTCCTCATGGCCGGAAACCAATACCTAGCGCTGACAACTTCCAAAGTCAACTGTCCACTGCGAAATGCCAGGCACCATCAAGATGATACATCAATATCCTTCTACGAGTAGATTAGGGAAACACCCATCTATGTCCACCAGGTGTTATACGGTAAAGTCGGTTTTCTTTCAAACAATAATTCTTTCGAATTTCATTGTCTTCATCCTCTGATGGTGGTCGTGAAAAAGTTTCTATCAGCTGATTGCACTCGCTGTCCTGTAATTGGGCTGATAGTACCCAATAATTTTCATCAACATCTACTAACATCACATCGACATCTGAAGTGGACTTGTTACTTTCTGGCGGGCCTCTGCTCAAAGCATCCACATGTACCATCTTAGTGCCAGTACGATATTCGATTTCAAAATCGAATTCTTGTATGGCGAGCCACCATCTGGCGATTCGTGGAACTAGATACCTTTTCATCAAGGTATGTCGAAGTGAGTTGAAGTCGGTTACCGCTCAACCTCATTGTCATTCCGGCTCCTCGAAATAGTTTCAACACCGATTATAGATTTTCCATGCCTTCGAGGATCGATTTCGATGGAATAAGTATATCATCCAAATATGCCATGGCAGTATCGAAACGTAGAGGGCCCAGTATTTGATGAATGGTTCTCTGAAAGACCGCAGGGGCGTTAACCAAACCAAATATCATTCTCAGATACTCGTACTGCCCATCTGGAGTAACGAATGCTGTCTTTGAAACAAATTCTTCCTCCAGAGCAATCTGATGGTAACCCGAAGCTAAATCCAGACTTGTGAAGTACTCATTGTTTTTGAGAGAATCCAATAAATCGTCGATTCGGGGTAGTGAATATTTGTCCTTGATGGTTTTCCTATTAAGGGCTCGGTAGTCTCCATTCTTTTTCTTGACCAATAGAATGGGACTGGCATATGGTGAGCTAGACTCACGAACAATACCATTATCAAGCAAGCACTGTATCATATTCCTTACCCTTTCCCTTTCCGTAAAAGCCATGCGGTATGGGCGGTAGGTAACAGGTGTGTCATCACTGAGAGTAATCGACATTTTTGTAACATCTGTCTTACCAACTTCATCAAGTGTCGTAGCGAAACAATCCCGATATTTATTGATAAGTTTTAAAATATCGTTGCGTTCAAGAACACTTAGTTCCGGACTGAGCTGTTCCTCGATATCGTTCAGTTTGATGGAAATTCTCAACTCCCATTTTCAAACACCGGAAAGATACTACAATCCTCAGAGCACGTATAGCCTCTAGCAATTACTGTACCTTTTTCGTAACATATTTCACTACCTGAAGGATTTATAATGGGTAAATAACTACCTTGACTTACATTAATTACACACCTTGGTATTATGTGAAACTTGCTAGGCCAGTCAGTCTCTATATTGTGAATCAATATAAACATCTCCAAAATTTTCAGTACCGTGAGTTGCAATATGACCCATATGAAATGGAGGAATAATAGTTTTCTCTCCAGCAAAAAGACTGGTTTATTTGAAGGCAGTTGAGTAATTATCGAATTATTTGGATTATGATTGAATAATCGTACTTGGTTTCCATGGACGACAACCATAACGTTCTCGTTATTTATAAACGGTTGTCCCACGATAACGGATACATTCTGTGCTGAATCTGGGACAACCAAAGCTTCGTAAACGGACCATAGAAGTTTCACATTACAAATCTAACCTTTTTACATCCGAAACTTTTATGGTCACAGCGGCACAGCCTGAGTCGACATAACCTCGTAAAGGTTCCCCATTGATGACACAATCAATAAAATAGCAAGTATCTGAATTCCCACAAATATCGGAAAGCTGTGAAACATGCGTGGACTTACCTTCAGATTTCCGGTTTTTGCTCTTCCGGGTGCCTGACTGAAGTCCTACAGTGCATTTATCTGACTCGTGACCTAATAAATGGCAATTTCCACATTCCAGCCTCTTGCAATTGAAGCATTGTACGTCCTTTTTATCCGGTTTCCGATTTCCTTGGAGACTTGTAGAACCGAGAGAATATCTCAAATCGGTTCTCAAAGGTCGCTTGGAGGCATTTTCGACTCGGCTCTGCTTGGCTGTACTTAACTTACCATCACGGAGCATCGAAAGGTATTCTCCATACAGTGCCTCAGGTGTTGCGTAACGACCTGCTCGGGCACCATTCTGAATCGTAACATCGATTATTCTATCAATAAGACATGATGCAGCATTTATGCCAGATATTTGACACGTTCGCAGCAATTCCATTTTACTAAAATAATACGTGGCCATTGTCTCGTCTGACTGTTTCACTCTATCTAGCATTTTTCGTAACACCATCGCATGGTCGACATTATCTGGAAATGTTTTACCGATCAAGATTTTCCACTCAGGCCGCGTACCAAGATAGCTCGTTAAGCTGTGGTACCAAGTCCTCGCCATCCCCGTTAATCTTTATTGCATATGATAAACAGTTGTGATATCATCCCATTTATTCACGTTCTTCAGTTGATCGATTTTATCCAACCATTTCAATGCTGATAAGTTTTCATTCTCCGGGTTGAATTCAGGAATGCAGTCGCTCCGGACATATAAACGCCTATTTTCTGGTTGTGTACCTTGTCGCACTAACAATTCTAACAAACTTTCGATGCGATCGACTCTAGACTCCACTGAACTTGTTGAGTTGATCCATTATACGTGGACCATCATGATTGTTGACTTCTGCTGGTACTTGAACGATAATTGCTGGTGGAGTTACAGAACGTCGTCTTGTAGTGGCCATATCACCGTATCTTTTTCTGTTTGATCTGCTCTCGTCTGGAGGCATCTGTTGCATTCTCTTTTCTGGTACACGATTTTTATTTCTTCTCCTGGAAGATTGTCGATTTGATGATTCCCTGTATCTTCCGTCACGCGAACTATCAGAAGAATCATCCGAATCACTCCTAGAAATTTTATATTTTCTAAGCATTTTCGTATTGGTACACGTAACAGTTTATAGCAGAATCGGCTATGAATGTTCACCCCACACCTGAACTGTATGTAAACTACACAGTGACCAGAACGGATAAATAAAATAAACGCGTGATTAAACCCGAAACTATATTCACCCAAAATATCTTTAACACATTAACATTAATAAGAAGTGATCTCCGTCCCGAGCACTAGTACACTGCCGGCCTCCTGTCGAATTCGTTACGTCCCTCCTGCCTCATCGCTTAATCACCACTCGTGATATCACTGTATTTGTCATATTCCAGTATTCAGATGGCCATCGAATATTCTAGAGATCACGTCAGTTACATATCGATAATTTGAAGAACATTACAGCATTCAAAAAACCAATACAATGAACTAGTGAAAGGAACAAAACAATCTGCGCAAATATATTCACCCGTCATCCGTCAATTAATGTAAATAAAAGTTCATCAAAATCAGCATGGCTTCCATGAAGGCCACTCACCGATGACTGTTGTTTACTCTGTGATGAATTACTGAATAACGAATATCCAAGAGAGGTATTTTATGATTCGAACTGAGCATTTCTCTGTTTTACGCATTTATTTTTACTGTATTAAATTCATGAATTCAGCATCAAAGGCAAATCATTGGAATGGGTCGAATCTTATCTACAAAATCGTTCACAAATTGTTTACATATTCAAAAGATGATATTCGATCTGATTTCAGATGATCTGGAGTGTATAGTCCAGTTCCAAAATTGTAGATAGTGACTCATCGTCAGTTTACGTGCAGTCGGCACTCTGAAACCACGTACTGGGCTATAGATATGAGTAACGGATTTGGTATATCCGAAACAATTTTTCAATTGTTTATATCCTATATAAATTCACTAATAGTTTTAATAAAAACAAGACAGACCTAATAGCTTCCAAAATAAAATTTCATGAGCACGGGAATTTTTAGCATTATTGTGAAATTTTCAAGCTGTGAGCCTATTTTCTTCGGGAAATTCCCAGCCTCCTATATTCCATTGAACGCTGAAAAGGTCTGAGAGGATCACAGATGAATACTCTCTCATTACCAGCAGTGTTCTTTGCAGGGATGATGCGGATGCAGATTTTTGAAGGATCACATCGCGGTAGATAATAGTACTACCTGTTTTCCTAATTGGCACTACCTAAGCGTGTAACTATTCAATAAGAGGTCTATCCTAGAAGAACACAAAGGGTATTGGCCCCCACCCATTACCACGCTTAGGGCAGGCCATTGAAGAAAACGGAGGGTTGCAGGATTACAGATCATTTCGATAGGCATAGAAGAAAATAAATTATTCAAGAAAAGGTGAGAGATTGGAATAGGACATGCTTGTTGAAAGTTATGTGTATTTATCAGTAGAATTCAGATACGGAATGGAATACTCTGGGTAGTCCCCATTTTAAATCAGAAAGTTGATATTAGTTACAAGTAGTAACGATAACTCTGCAATCGTAAAAATAATTTTGAGAGCTAGATCGCCATCCATTATCGTGGCATAAAAAATTCAAGTATTTATATCTCTCAGATCTCCGAAAACTTCTAAAATGCCGTCGAGTTTGGAATACCTTGCTTCTTAATAATTCTTTGTATAATCAGTTCTTCATTTTATCAGTCATCCACTTCAGTATTAGGTATACTACAGTTCGTTTTGCGTGTTCTTGCTATAATTTGATCACATTGAACATGTAGAATAAAGAAGTTCATCAAAACTTCAATTGACTAGTTATTGTCTTCCAATTTAATTATTTTTTATTCAAATTTACGTTAATTAACGCGAAAATAATTCATTTTTGATGTTCATGACATGTTCCATGGTACTTCATAGCACCTAATACAAAATATGGCAAAATAATTGAATATTTTAGATATCTTGCTTTAATTTCGGAAACCTGAATATTCAGGTATAGCAACATAATGATACATCATTTGGTAAGGAATTCAATTATCTTTCTGGATATTCGATTGTTTGAAAAAATGCACTTTTAACCACTTTTGTATCTATCAGTAAAATAGCAAATTTTGTACGACCCTGTATAACCTAGAACAGATTTCCTCAGATATAACTAATACACAAGTCATTTTCGAAGCAATAGCAAAGCTAATAATTCAATGATACATAAAATGTCCTTCTTGAAAATATTTTACTTCGATAGAACGGAACTAATTAGCTAAGAAACCAAAGGACTCCGCACCATTCTTATGGGTTTCTGGGTCCCGGTGGAATTGGCTGAAACTCTAGTATGTTACTCTCTTCCCATAGGCCCAACTCGATCCTATGACTAGTTTTCGGGATAGAGCCCCTCAAAGATATGATTTTGTACCTCATGAGTGTAGGTACGACAAAACATTCCTTTGTGTATCTGTGCCTCAGAATGAATTTCCCAGTAAAAGTTGTACCTTCACAATTATTTCATTTGATACCTGTATACGGACCACAGGGTATTGATTAAATTCTGGTCAATAACTTGTCATGAATTCAGTCAACACCCTGTTACGAGGCAAAGATACATAGAAATATGATTTGTCGTACTTACACTCATAGGTACAAAATCATATCTTTTAGGGACTATATCCAGAAACGTATAATATGCCATTGAGTATGGGACACCCTGTATATGGTTCCTGATAATATTTTTCCTTTAAATGAATACGTCACCAACTTTTGCCTACTGTGCCCTACTGTGGGTAGTAGATGAACTTTTGGAATCTTTAAATAATCAGGGATACTACTCCCAAGGTTATGCATATGACACAGTAGTCCTCATACAGGGAAAGTATGCCCAAATAACCTCTGAGCTAAGGCAAAATGCACTGAGGTCCGTAGAGTAATGGTGCAAAAGAGGATTGAGGGCAAACACCAGCAAAACCACACTCACTCTCTTCATACACTTCATACACTTCTGGGTGACATGAAGCCACCCAAGTTCTATGGCGTAACATTACAAGCTGCTGTCATGTCAAATATTTGGGGCTCTTCTTTGATAAAAATCTAACTTGTAACATGTATCTGTAACATGTAATCCACAGAAGCAAATTATCGATTATGATATGCAGACGAGGTTTTGGAAAAACATGGGGACTGAAACCAAGTTATGCACTGGCAATATACCGCGACCACAAGACACAGAATCACGTTTGGCTTACTTTCCCAGTGGCCCAGAATAAAACAGAGACAGATTAAAGTCAACCTTGGTAAATTACAGCAGCTTGCCTGTTATTGTAACACGAGTGCTATGAATAGCATTCTAACGGCTGCTATTGAAATCATCCTTAACCTTTAGACGTCCCAGTTATGGGTAAGGCGAGGGTGAGGGTGAGTGCATACAGACTTGAACAAACAGGTATTTGGAGTCAACATTACCGAAATAAAAATGATGTCAGACTACAATGTACCCCAATTTTCATACAGAAATATATAGAATGAGGCTAAAAATGGAGGTTATAGTTCCACTTGGTAATAACACCACAGTATACTGAGCTTCTGAGATACTTGCCATACGGACGTGCATACAGATAAATCTAGACAGTGGGTATAAGAGAAAACACATCTAAATCCTATCTGATAGCTAGGGCACAATGAAAAGCTCTTTATTCAATACAGGTAGAGTCGAAGCAAATTTAGGAATGGCTTCAGAGCGTGCCACAATGAACTGTTAAAACACAACGAGGTCACACTTGTTTGGGTGCCTGGACAAAATATAATATAAGGAAATCAAAAAGCACCAATTCAGGCCCAGAACCAGTGTTAGGAAATAGTAAAACCTGATGCGGAAACCCAAATGATGAGTGGATAAAAGCAAAACACCAAACATATTGGATACCAAATCGAAGGGCATCGACACAACACAGCCAAGGTGAGGCACCTAAGCCAAACACCAACGACTGACACCATCAACCTCAACAGATCTAAGATACGCACAGTTATCGGCTTACTAACCGGACACTACGACCTAAGGAAATACCTACAAACCATGGGAATGAATAAAAAAACGTGGAATGTAGACTCTGTGGTGAGGCACCCACACAAGTGTTACCTTGTGTTTTGACAGTTCATTTGGGATTTGAAGGCATTCCCAAACTTGTTTTGACTTTATCTATACTGAATTCAGAACTTTTATTGCGGTTGGTATTCTGGAGTCGTTTTCTGCTACTTAGTTTTAGAATGAATACTTGATGGTCATAATAATATTAACCTGTGACCACAATGCATTTGCTGTCATCATGCCCAGCTTATGTGATCTCAGTCTATATTCACAGGCATAACGCGGCACTAAGAGTGTTGTACTACCATCTATGACACTTGTACATTATAGACGACACACCGGTGTTGTTCCGGAGGATATTGAGTACATCGTGGAGGATGAGAAGTGCCAAACCTATTGGAACTACTCGATTCCCACCCTCAGGCAAATACACGCCAATGAGCCTGATGTTGTCCTACTCTACCACCAAAGTAGAACGATTTTTGTTACGGAGTTCTCCGCTCTAGGCAAAACGAATATCGTTCGAGAAGACGAGAAAAAACGGAATAAATATCGAGATCTACTCTTTGAACTCTGCAGGCTCTACCTGAATCATTCTGTTGAAATTGTGGTCTAATCATAGGAGTCCTTGGTGGAATGATGGACACACTGCTTTCGAATTTGAATTATACCGGCTTGCCGTAATATGGCAGAAATCTCAGCCGCACGAATGCAAAAGACCGTCATTCTTGGTTCACTTTGTCTGCTCAGAGTACACGACTCTCGGACCCAATAGTCACCCTACGGACGCGGGTAGTGGTTTTTGTGGTGAACGACACCAGCGCGCCTTCCGAATGTGGAGGAGCTCCGGAGACAGGGCCTGAATCGGACATTCCTGGAAAAAAAATCATAATAATATATTTATTCACACAATCAACTGAGTAACTGACTGAAATGATAAACAAATAAAAAACATTGATAAAACTTTGGACTATTTCTCCAGGTGGCCCTAATTCGTGCCTATTCCAAACCATCTTCAACCTGTAAACCGTCCCCGCCTTTCTTGATATCTGGGTATCATTATTTTGTTGAAACTAGGGAGAAACAGTCGTTTTCCCTCCCACGAAAATCATTTTTTTTTACATAAATACAGAGATGAGTCATTGCCTTATCCAATTCCAGGCTTAAACGAGAACAAGAAAGCAGAATGAAAATTGCTTCCAGCTGATTGAAGATTTCTCGGATCCCATATTATATTTCAATGCCGTCGTTCCCCCCTCATCGCTCCCTGTCCATGGTATTCGGCTCAGACTAATCTTGTTTCACAAAAGAAACGGGTCATCAATCATTCCTGGTTTCTCTAGTGGCTCGCGCCTCATTTATTATTCTAATTTCGCACCTAACGATATAAATGATTCAATTAGTTTTTGTCTTTCTCGGGTAATTACGGCCATTTATTCGGGTAGTAAAAAGCAACTCAGTTTCACTTTTGCATAGATACTTTTTTGGCGCTCGTCAGTTGTAATTGAAATTCATCACTTCTTCTTTGGGCACCGAAAGAAAAGATCGAACAACTAAGGGAGAGTAATTTGGACTATAACTGAATATTCCAATATCAAGCGAATAAACATAATCAATTTATGGAATTTGGAAAAGAGGAAGTGTTGATTTTGTCAAGCTAGCATGACCAATTGAGTAAAATTAAAAAAATCTTAACTACAGCATGTTATCCAGTGAATCGAGGTGGGTTACTTTACGAACGGTCTGATGATTCTTAATTTTTAATATGTTGTCTAGGATGATTATAAAGTATTTAAAATGCAAAATGCACAATAACCTTTCCTCTTTGCCCGCCACCATATTAAAAAAAACCGAAAAAACTTGGAACTTTCTTCAGATTTTCGCTTTCATTTTCGTTTTGGTGCATTTCAGATACAAAAAAAGTTTCACACAATGTTGTAGAGAATTAAATTTTCTTTAATTATCGTTTGAAAGGACCCCACAAACTCCTTATGGAATTTGGGTCCCGGTGGATTTTTTTGAATTTTTAGTATGATGTAGTCCATGTAATTCTCAACCTATGTTAGTTACCATTGCGCCAACCCAAAAAAATGAACAGTTTTGCTGCTAGGGGGCGTTGAAATCACCCCTTGCGCAGATTAGACTATTTATTTTTGAACCCGGTTACAATGTTTTCACTATGTCCATTGTTGCTAATGTTGCACAATATTGTGCTATTTTATAAAAAATATTCTTACCCCCTACCCTTTTCCCCCCAACTCCTATTACGAAACGCAAAAACAATATTTCCCGAGTGCCTTCAAATGAATCGTCGAATGTTTAAATATGCCTTAATAAGGGAAATAGCAGTTTTTTATGATTATCCCCCCACCCCCCAAATGACACAAAACGAAAATATTTTTTTGGATTTTTCTGAATTTTTGATATGATGCAGTTCAAGTTATTTTGAATAGAAATACATCGGGTGACAAACCCCAAAAATGAATAGTTTTGATGCTAGGGGGCGTCGAATTCATACCTTGCTCCAGAATAGACTATTCATTATTATAGATGGAAACAATATCTCTACGTATTTTTGTTTTATATTATGCCGAACAATTGTGTAAATTTTTATAAATTGAAAATCTAAAACCTCCCCCTTACCCCCAACCCCTATTTCAGAACACGAAAAAAAATGTATTGAGGCACCACCTCAAATTCAAATGGATGGATTTATTTTCAAGATTAATTGATATACAAAAAACATGAACTACGCCCTAAGAAGTCAGCGAACTCCACCAATATTTTTCGATTTCCTCAATTTGAGCTGATCAAAACATTTATTTTGATAAAGCATTAACAAGTAGTAGGGAATTAATTTTTTTCGTGTTTTAAAATAGGGGTAGGGGGTAAGGGGAAGGTTTTAGATTTTCAATTTATAAAAAATTACACAATTGATCAGCATAATCTAAACTAAAATACATGGTGCTATTATTTCCGCCTATAATAATGAATAGTCTATTCTGAGCAAGATATGATTTCAACGCCCCCTAGCATCAAAACTATTAATTTTTGGGGTTTGTCACACAATTTATTTTTATTCAAAATAACTTGAACTGCATCATAAATAATATAATTAGGAGTAAGCAGTTTGGGTTCCAATCTAAGAAGAGCACACATGATGCCATATTCTCATTCCTATATGAAGTATATAACAACATCAATACTAGAGATGCGGCTGCAGCAGTTTTTTGTGATTTATCCAAAGTTTTTGACTGTGTGAATCATAAAATTCTGCTTCATTAGCTGCATCATTATGGCATCGGTGGAAATACTCTTAGATGGTTTAATTCCTATCTCACAGGTAGGAGTCAAATTGTTAAGTCTACAACGACCTCGTCGCCAGCTGACATAAACAGCGGAGTGCCACAAGGATCAGTACTAGGCCCTACACTTTTTCTACTGTAAATAAACGATTTGGCTTCTATAGACATAAAAGGCCAATTCACGCTATTTGCTGATGATACAACGATACTGTGGACTGATTAAAAAGATCCTGATCTTCATAAAACTATCTGCTCGGATATTAGTAAAATCAAAGATTGGTGCGACTCTAACCTCCTTTCTTTCAATATTTCGAAAACTAATATAGTATCATTCCGATGTAGTATTGATAACATACCTCTAACTTCAAATCAAAGTTTCATTGAGAATAGAACTAGCGCCAAATTCCTCGAAGTAAATATAGACAACAAATTAAAATTTGATGATCATATTGCAGGTCTTAATAAGAAACTTTCTGCAGGATGCTATGCAGTTAGAGTTACTTCAAATGAATTGGGCTCAACTGCAGCAAAAAGCGCTTATTACGCACTAATAGAGTCTACGTAATAGTTCTGCAAAAAAGAGCACTCAGATACTTGTGCAAAGCCAAACGACGGTACTCTTGCAGGCCTTTATTTGCTACGAACAAGACTTTAACGGTTCATGCTATATTCATTTTAGAAACAGTTTTTCTATTACACAAACATAAAACAAATTTTCCCTCTGCCACTTCTACCTATGCCACCAGACATTTCAATGATCTCAGACTACCTTTACCTACGTTGTTGTATTTGTATTTGTATATTCTCAAGATCAATAAATTCCCAATTTGGATCTCAAATTCCCTTTTTTATTTCGTAACTATTTACAACTCGATGCTCAACTCCCCCTGTCATCCTGTCATATCTATCTCTATGAAAATGAAAACAATATACAGAATGTGAACTATCTAACACCTTCCTTCCTTAAAAGAACAAGAAAAATGGTGCATCAAAGTTGAAAATCATTTCTCAATTTAACAGGTAATCTGATATTTCTTTCCGATCTTCGTGTGGTGGTAGTCTTAGTATTATTATTTGAATTTTCCACTGGATTTGATGTAACTTCGGGATCATCCACACTGTATGGTATGAAGTAATCAAACTCAGAATCAGAATTATTAGACAACAATGTATTTTTCTCTCCTACTGATCTCAACTGATTAATATGTCTCTTCCATAATCTACCATCATCAAGTTTTATCTCATAATGTAATTTTCCAAGCTTTCTTTCTACTTTTCCAAATACCCATTTTTTTTCTCCAATATAATTCCTACACTCTACCCTTTCTCCCTCTTTCAGAATTTTTATTTTCTTTCCACTATTTACATCTATATAATCTTTTAACATTTTTCATTGTATTGCACGGATACTGTAGAAAATCCCAAAACTTCCAAATGATTGTTGCAATATGTAATTAACTTCAAGTCAGTTTCAAAAATTGGAACATTTGGAACTTTTGAAGTGAAAAATGTCTTTCCTGTCAAAGTGACAGCTGCACCAGTGTCTACTTCAAATGTAATATCCACATCATTAACTTTAAGATCAATAATATATTTATCTCTGAATCCTTCATGTTCAATTTGTATAGCAGTATTTCTATCTGATTCTGAATTTGATGTACTTACTGAGGTTGAGTTAAGTATCTCCTCAACTGAATTTGTATGAGTAGTCTTTTTGAAACAAACCTTTTGTAGATGACCCTTCACTCCACATCGTTTGCATTGAATATTTTTGTCCAGATTACATTTTGTAGCAAAATGACCACCACCACACCTGAAACATTTAACATTGTTTGAATACTTAGAAGTATTTGCAAGCATTTGAAAATTATTCGAGTCTTTGTTGATTTTGGGATGGTGAGTCTTCTTTGAATCTCTGGATGTCGATCCTAGATAACCAATAGAATTATTTTGGCTACCGTGTAATTGAATTGCATCCTTCTCTGACAGTTCCATACTCGTAGAAATTTCGACAGCCTTGTCAAAATCTAATTTAACTGATTCCAGGAGTCTTGCTTGAATCCTTCTGCTTGATAAGCCAAATACGAATTGATATCGAAGTGCAGTTTTCAGATAATCACCAAAATTACAGTGAATACTCAACTTTTGTAAAGAAGCCGCATATTCTTGCAAACTCTCGCCATTTTGCTGCTTCCTCTGGTAGAATCTAAAATTTTCAGCTATCTCCAAGGGTTTTGGTGAATAGAATTGCTCCATTTTCTCCGTCAGTTCAATGAAAGTTTTCTTGTATGGATCCTCCGGTGAAACTTTATCACACAATATTTCGAACGATTTGGAACCAATGTAGTGCAATAGATAAGGTACCCGTAATTCTTGCGTAACTTTGAATACTGTGAATGCTCCTTCCAGTCGTTGCAACCATCTACGAAACTCCATTGTACTTGGATCAAATGGTTCAATGTTGAAAGAGGTTTGTACTAACAATTCTGCCATGGTTGTAATTATTGTAGAACTCAATGTACACGTGGTTCTTTTCAAATCCTCGTCGCCAACTGTTGTATTTGTATTTGTATATTCTCAAGATCAATAAATTTCCAATTTGGATCTCAAATTCCCTTTTTTATTTCGTAACTATTTACAACTCGATGCTCAACTCCCCCTGTCATCCTGTCATATCTATCTCTATGAAAATGAAAACAATATACAGAATGTGAACTATCTAACATACGTCAACCCTCATTGAGGACTCGATTGTGTATAATGCTCTCAAGATGTATAATCATCTACCAGATTACTTGAAAACTTTGGATAACATTCGTTTCAGAAAAGCACTAAAAAATCTTCTCAATGTTAGACCCTATTATAGTCTGCAGGAGTTTTACAACGACAGTTTTTGAATAGTTATTTATGTACCAAGTGCGTTAGGATCTAGTAACGCTCGTGGTGCATACAAGATTTTATTTTTCACGAAAAAAAAATTTATTATAATGAAAAATCGATTTTAAAATCGGTTCATTGCTCCTAGAATTTTCTTTCCATTTGTCTTCTCATAGTAGGCATGGCATTTGCTGATATTTTGACGTTTGTTGAATATTGCTGTCATCATTATAGGCGTGTTCCGTTTCATGCATTGAGGACATAATGCGCATATGACCGTTCCGTTTCCTACATTGGGAGCGCATTGACACGCCCACTTTTATATTCCCCTCTTTGGCCTTGAGACATCGAAAGTGCATGAGCTACTGCCCGTTCGTCTAGCAGCGATCAATGCGATCCAAATTAGATCTGTCAAACTCAAAAGTCACGTTCAAACAGAAACGTCAGAAACCGAATTAAAAGTTTAATTTGATATTTGATGAAGTGTCGAGTATCGTGCATAATCACATTTACCTGATTTACCGTACAATGGAAGAAAAAATCGTCAATTCATTCAACATCATATCGTCGGTCTCATGCCAAAACCACGGATGTGCAATTTGTCATTTCGAATGAGGAGAGTTTCAAGAATATTCGTGCTTCTTGCTTTGAAAACCTAGGTAAGTTTTCACTTTGGCGAATTCACTCTCGTTCACAGTAGACAACCTGATAGCACTTTCGTGAGTTTGGCAATGAACATTTTGGTAGGAAATTAGTATTTTACATGTTGAAGTCAGAACCCTGGAATTAGCATATTCGTGGTTTTGGCCTGGGACAGACGATATTATCCTCATAACTATCACTTGTATCAGAATCTGAGCTACTCTCAGTTTCACAAAGCTCGCTTCCTACTCTTGCTATTAACACTTTCGTTCTACCCATATTAATTTATTTACTAGATTAACAGATTTGTTTCCGTAACATAAGAATTTGGTTAACTGATAAAGTGATAAATGTCAAAATCTGCGGGAAACGACATGCACCACGCAAGCAATTCGTTCCGATTCAACCCACCAACGTCAAAGTTAGTTGAAACGGAACGCTTGATTATGTCTGCAACAGTGATGCGATGAATGCATGAAACGGAACACGCTTTATATTTAGTAAATGTCATTGCTGCTTTCTTTGCGTAGTTTTATAGAAATAATGGAAATGAATACGAATTTACCCAAGAATGTCATAGAAAACGCAGCCAAAGCTGCGAATAATTTATTACCGGAGAAATCCAGACTCGTATACGACAAGGATTATGAAGTATTTAATCAATGGAAGTTGAACAATAAAATTATTGCCATAGGTGAGACCGTGTTATTGGCGTACTTTCAAGAATTGGTATGTTATTTTATTTTTTATTTTGTTCATGTGTTTGATTCATTTTTTTATTTCAGTCCGAAAAATTTTCTCCAACGTCATTGTGGACGAAATATTCTATTTTAAAATCTACACTGATAGTCAATGAAAATACCAATATTTCCCATTTTTCCCGACTGATAGCGTTTTTAAAGATGAAATCTAAAGGATACATTCCGAAAAAATCCAAGGTTTTGACAGCAGATCAAGTTCTTACATTTATCAGTGAAGCTTCGGATGAAATTAATCTATTACAAAAAGTAGTTCTAATATGGGTGTTTTTGGGGGACTAAGGAGAGATGAACTTGTGAAAATGTCTATAAACGATTTAGAAGATAAGGGTAGCTGTTTGCTTGTTAAAATACTCGAAACTAAACTGGTAATTCAGTATTGTAGAGGAAGAAAAAATAGGGGCTTTGAGGTTGGTCAGAAAATATATATCCTTAAGACCCAGTGGAGTCAAGGATCTCAGATTTTTCCTTACGTACCGAAACGGTCGGTGCACCGTCCAACCTGTTGGCAAAAATACCATAGGAAGTATGCCTTCGATGATTGCCAAATACTTAAAATTGGATAATGCAAATGAATATACTGGACATTGTTTGAGAAGGACTTCGGCAACTCTTTTAACTGAGGCTGGTGCAACGTATGAAACTTTAAAAATGCACGGAAAATGGAAGAGTGCATCTGTGGCGGAAGGTTACATAGAACAGAGCATTTTCTCTAAAAACAAAGTGTCAACAATGATAGTAAATTCGGTTACAGATTCTCATGAATTGCCTAGCAGTTCTCTTATGAAAGAACTTCCAAGTACTAGTAGTCAAGTTTTCTCTTCTAAAGTTTCGAAAAAATCCGAAGATTTCCGGTCACATAATTTTTCCGGAAAATTCGAAAATTGCACTTCTAATTTTAATTAGGCAAGACTTAGTTCGTTGTTGTTTGTTGAGTTGTTGCTTGTAATAGTATGAAAATTTTCCCAAATAAATAATTTCTTTTCAGCTTTTACTTCATTTCTCCTCTAGGGCGTTATGAGTGTATTTATAGCAACCGTATCTAAGGTAGAATAAACAAATAATATACAAGTGAAAAATAAAATAATTTTATAGTTTTATACCTTTATCATATTTTTTATTGACATTATTGTTATTGCATTGTACCTATAGTTTTTTTATTTAATGTGTTGTTCTATGCCCTACAATGTTAATTTTATCGGTATAATGTTTTTAAATATTTTTTAATGACATCATTGTTATTGATTTTGCAGTGTATCTAAAGTTTTTAATGTGTTGCTCCATGCCCTATAATTTTAATTTTATCGAATAACCTTCTTTCTTCAATCATAAAACTACTTTGTCAATAAGATTATCTTCTTTGGACAATAAAGCAACTATTATTATTATTACATATCAAAAATTCAGAAAAATCCACCAAAATTTTTTCGTTTTGTATCATTTGGGGGGTGGGGGGATAATCATGAAAAATTGCTATTTCCCTTATTCAGGCATATTTAAACATTCAACGATTCATTTGAAGGCACTCGGGAAATATTTTTTTGCGTTTCGTAATAGGAGTTGGGGGAAAAAGGGGAGGGGCTAAGAATTTTTTTTATGAAACAGCATAATATTGTGCAACATTAGCAACAATGAAACAAGTGAAAAAATTGTTACCGGGTTCAAAAATAAATAGTCTAATCTGTGCAAGGGGTGATTTCAACGCCCACTAGCAGCAAAAGTGTTCATTTTTTTGAGTTGGCGCAATGTTAACATTGGCTGAGAATTACATGGACTGCATCATACCAAAAATTCAAAAAATCCACCCACAGGACCTAATTTCCATAAGGAGTTTGCGGGGTCCTTTCGTTACTAGGACTGATAGTTACGGAGATATGCACTTTTAAAAATAAAAAATATCGCATTTTCCGGAAATTTGTCAAACTTCTAAAGGACCATCAGGCAGCAGCCTTATGGAAAAATTTTCACCAGTAAATTCTCCTTAAATATTGGTATATTGTAGAAAATGATTTCCTGAACAAGAGTGACCATGGCCCAACTCAATCCTATTACTAGTTTTCGAGATACAGGGTGTTGAAGTTGGAAAATGCCATTTCTTTAAGAGGCCATGAGCGCGATCATATTAGGGACGGTTTTTTTGGTAAAAGAGCCGATAACTCAAAAACGGTTCACCGTATCGATTTCAAACAAAGACAGGCTTCTAGAGGACGTTCGATTCTATGTACCTACGTCTGCGGCAGCACCTCACGATGCTTTTTACAGATAATCGAGGAAGCTGCAATGGTATTTCTCTTCCATTAAAACTTGAAGCAATCTTCATCCAATCGAAACAAATTTGGTATCAGAGGAAAGTTAAAACGTTGATCTATGTACGTGCTGTAATGTTTTTTTGAAATTATTTGTTCATCTACCCAAAAACTTGCTTCAAAGTAACTGCATTTTTGGGACATTTTTGAGATTTTTTTTGTGAAAAAGTGGATTGAAATTTCAATTTCCATTACAGCACGTACCTAGAATTGAATGTCCTCTAGAATCCTGTCCTTGTTGGGAATCGATACGACGAACCGTTTTCGAGTTATCAATTGACTCTTTTACCCTTAAAAGCGCCACAAATATAATTGCGCTCATGGCCCCTTAAAGTAACATTGCTCATAGGAAAATATCTTGAATGAAAGAGTTTTGTGCTGAAAATATTGCTTACTCATGAGGCAATAGTTTTAGACTGGCTTTTATTAAAAAATATTTTTAGATACGGGGTTAGTCAAGTATCATTCAAAATGAAATTCTTAGTCGACACTATAAAATGAAGATGTGATCGAACCAAGTAACACACTGAAATGCTCATCGTTTGAATATGTCAAAATCGACAAATTCAAATTTTGTACTGGGCGAGTCGAAAAGTCACAGTTTTTTTTGTGACATTAGGTATATTTTATTCGAAATTGATATACAGTGTGACACAAACGCTAGTTCAAACTTGCGAAAAGGCGTTTAGTTCATAATCACCCTGTAATTAAAATTTTGTGCATGCAATTATCCAATTTTTGGTCATTAGTCTCAGTTTGAGTGAACTATTATAATGTCTAAAGGTATTGGCTTCGCTATGATCAGTTTTTGATATACTCAGGGTAATATATTAAGAGGGGCGACCGGCTATATATCCGTTATTACAAAAGTCGTATAAAATGAAAATGTCATACTTATTGCTATTTCGTCATTGTGCAATGAAAGACAATGTATTTAATATTAAAAGAAATAGACCGGAATCCCACGCTATTTTCAAAATTGATTAATAACAGGCTGAATCTTCCTGAGTAGCTTCATTTTGCCGAGACGCCCAGCTTTTTCCTCTACGAAAATTCTCGATTGTGGTAGCTAATGAAATGCGCAGGCGTCAATCATGTCGATTTGGTGAGTGAAAAAAATTCAATAATTTTTTTACCGTTGCTTGGTTAATATTTGTATAATTGAATGGTCATATTGTCCTACTAATTGAATGGTAGGTGTTCCCAGTCCTACGCTCCGAACATGTCAATCCCACGGTAAAAAAAAAGTATTAATAACTCTAGGACAATGATAACACATGAAAGGTAAGTGTATCCTTCACCTAAATAATACAGTGTCCAACAAAAAAACGGGTATGTATCGCTAGTCCTACAAAAATTATTCAAAATATTGAATTATTTTGAAATTGTGGTTTAGCTCATTTAATGTACTTTTATTCGTGAAGTAATGCTACTTTCAATGTATAATTGTTTGTTCAATTCAAAAATATGATAATTTACGTGATAAGTTTATGAAATAAGTGGGAAATTTTGTTTAGCTTTCATAATTTTTATAAACATATTGAAAACAACAATAACAAAGTAAAAACGTTGAAATAATCAATCTGCCCTCCGGGGCGGCTTGGATGAAGTCGCATGCGCTTAAACAGATGCAGGGTAACCCGGAAAAATCTGCAACACCACATCGTCGTATGAAGAGCAGAAATTTATAATTGAAAACTTTCAAAGAGGTCAGACGAATTGTGAAATTCTGCTCTACGGTAAAATAGGATGTATGGTATATCCAGAGGCCTCAAAAAGTCCAGTTCGAAAGAGATATTATATTTTACGGGGGTCAAGTGGCCAAGTAGTTAAAATACCGATCTTTTATCCACTCTGGTAGTCGGTCGTGGGTTCGAAGCCTAGCGACTGCTTATATTTCTCTGATGGCCCGAGAAAGTGGAAAATCACGTAAAAAGTGTGAATTCGTTAATCCTTGGCTCTCACAAGTTTCGTCTTTTGAGGGCTGTTTTTCGTAAGGGAACGGCATCTGGTTAACGGAAAAATTAATTCTAAACAACAACGTATGCAACTTTTAATGAAAAAAAAGTCTTACTGTGAAAATGGCTGAATTTTTGGTATGTTGTAGCTGAAGCTATTCTGAGTAAAAGTCTTCATTGGCCCTACTCGATCGTATTACCAGATTCGGCGCTAGAGGGCGACTCATCATCAATTTTGATATTTTTGGAAGAATTTGAATGTATAAAAAAATATCAATATACCATTCATATCCAATATTGAACTAGTGAGCGACTGGTCATTACTGACATTCGTGAGAAATATGTTTCATAATACAGAAAAAACCAAACTGTTTTTCTACAAGGTAGTCAATAATATAATCAATTCTCCTATGTATGATTAGAATTTGTAAAATAAAAATGATAATGTTATTGATATTCATCTATTTCTTTGAACAGTGTCTTGTCATGCTATGAAATGCACCACCCTTTGTGAAATATAATTTCTCATTCGAATGGAGTGACTTACGAGCTACAAATTTGATTTAATGTGTTTATTTCTAAAAAAATCGATTTCGAATTAAAGCAAAAACTCAAATCGATTCATAATATCATATCAAAAATGAGGATAAATGTGCCTAATTACAAAATATTTTGATTTTTTATTTCAGAAGCTATGCTCGAAATATCTGTAGGCATGTTGATTGAGCCCGTGGCTTACGGTCAAATAGATTGATTTTACTGCCTTGAAATGAAGTTAATTCAATTGGTTTGTTTCACCATTAGCCATGAGCTTCAGATTTGAGTAAAACTAATGGTTAACCATACAATTTTTGCGCTCACCAAATCAACATGACTTTCGCCTACGCAGTTCATTAGCTACTGATATCAAGAATTTTCGTGGAATTGACAATTTCGGAGCGTAGGACTGAGAACACCTACCATTCAATTTGTAGGACAATATGACCATTCAATCATACAAATATTAACCAAACAATAGTAAAAAAATCCGCTTGTTATTAATGAATTTTTATGGCCACGTCATTGATACATGTTGGGAGTGGGGGACTCTTCAGTCCTACCATCCATTTTGTAGGACAAAAGTATTTTCGAGTACTTTATCGAATTATCTTGAGGTTCAACTGAAGAACTAACTGTTATTAATGAATTTTTTTCACTCACCAAATCGACATGATTGACGCCTGCGCATTTCATTAGCTACCACTATCGAGAATTTTCGTAGAGGAAAAAGTTGGGCGTCTTGGCAAAATGAAGCTACTCAGGAAGATTCAGCCTGTTATTAATCAATTTTGAAAATAGGCGTGGGATCCCGGTTTAAAAGAAAATAAACATTTCATTTATTCTCGGCATAATCAACAGTTGCTGATTTGTTTTGTACTTACATCCAATATACAGATTTATCTATTGAGCAATTTTCGTGGCTACCCAGATAAAGTATAAAATGCTTTTGAAGTATGCAGGGTGCGTTCCTTTTCCACAGTGTTAACCCACTAGACTCACTTCACGGTTCACAGGACATTAAAACAAACACCAATAAACAAACCAATAATAAACTAGAACAACAGTAGGGAGAAAGCGGGGATTAGCGCAGTGGTTAAGCGCCCGTCTGGTAACCGAAAGGTTTCAGGTTCGGTTCCCAGCCGGGGCGATCTTTTTTCATTTTCATATGTTGGTCTGAATGATTGAGGCTTGTGTCGGCTGGGAATAATCCTCAACGATTTACTGTTACGTTAATAATTAACAGTGCTGCTCCTAAGGTGGCTTACGGAGTTAGTAACAAGGCCTATCCAGAACTCATAACTAATGACCATAGCAGTCGATGATAAAACACCAAAGAAAACAAATAGTAGGGAGAGGTACCTACTTAACAGTCGATAATAATTTTACATCTGTCTATTATTTCTGGACCATAATCAATATTTTCCGGTAGGAGTCATCAGCATCATCGGTGATTTCATTCGTATCGGGCATATCCTAAAAATCCTAACATCACTATTATTGCACGAGTAAGTCCAGGGCTAGAACTATGGACACATACTTCCATGTGGAAGGTGTGTTGTGGTTTCTAGGATATGCGCGATGAGAAAAAAACGTGAGATATCCATCGACATCTTTGTTAAATGACATTACCGATGCTGCTGAGAGATTACCACCAGAAAATATTTATTATGGTCCAGAAATAATAGACTGATTTTCGACTGTTGTTCTTGTTTATCAATTTTTTGTTGATTGTTGTTTGTTTTATTGTTCTGTGTATCATGGATTGGGTCTGTTGGGGAAACCATGAGAAAAAGTGGCCTTCTGATATATTACCCTGTGTATCTCAAAAACTGGTCATAGCAAAGCCAATACTGTCTGACATTATGATACTGTACTCAAACTAAGAGTGATGACAAAAAATTAGGAAAATTTCAAGTACGAAACTTTTAATTACAGGACGAATTATGAACTGAACGCCTTTTCGCAAGTTTTGTGTCACTTAGCGTTTGTGTCACACTGTAAATCAATTTCGGACAAGCAGTATGCTGAATGGTTCGTAGTCAAGTATCCGAAAAGCTCATAATATAAAACAAAAATATACCAATTGTCACCAAGAAAACTTTGACTTTTTGACTCACACAGTACAAAATTTTTTAATATTGACATATTCAAACGATGAGCATTTTAGTGTGTTACTTGATCAAATCTTCATTTTATAGTATAGTAGTATAGTAAAGATTTATTGATCCTCTAGGTGTACAGACAGAGCAATACAGATAGGATAAGTCAAATTACACAGTAGTTAAATGTAAAAATTTCAAAGTTACAAAATATAACATCTAAAAGTTAAAAATTGTAATGGTTATAAAATTATAAAATACACGACATATAGTCGCAAACAGGCATACATATGAGAGACCAAACGTACATATACAAACATCTAAAAGTTAAAAATTGTAATTGTTATAAAATTATAAAATACACGACATAAACAGATATGCATACACATTGTCAAATCAAGGAACGGGGGTACATGTTCATTGTTCAATGAGTCATTGCCGTGAGGGCAGCCATATATTCTTTTGTAGAATAACATGCTTGCGCTGTCAAGAAGTTTTTCAAATATTTTTTAAACTTGAGGGGGTTCATGTCTTTTACGAATGTTGGTAGTATATTATAGATGTTTATATCAAAAGAGTTTTCACTAGATTTTTGTAGTCTCATTCTGCTTGGCCTGATGAAGTCCGAGTTTATTTCATAGTTTTCTTTATTTTTGTGAATTTCTTGTAGAAGTTGATATATATATATATATATATATCAGAAAGTTACTTATGACATCTACAGTCACGGTATTAATTCTTGAGTGGATTCGTTTTGATTTCGAGAGCTCCATAAATCCTTTCTGATGAGTGCGTTAGCACGAAACAGCTGTCAAAGGTTAGAACTCTCGGAAATAAAACGAAAAATACTTTATTTTCACTTATATATATATATATAATATATATGTATATATATATATATATATATATATATATATATATACAGGGTGTTAATTAAGTACGTTGACAAACTTCATGAGGTGATTCTTTGAAGGTTTTCAGGACGAAAAGTTCATATAAACATATGTCCCAAACGGTTTGGTTTTCGAGATACAGGGCGATAAAAATACATTTTTTTCAAGATTTTTTAGAGTTAACTTCGACATTTTCTACAATAATCAGTTCAAATTAGGCAAGTACAATCCATTCAATAGTACGCACGATACAAAATAATGCATTTCTCAAATAATTCACAGGGTCCTCCTTTTGTCAGAGTCAAGCTTTGTTCAACCCTTCAGAATTTTTTTTCCGCCGCCACTGACATTTCATTTACTTGTACGGTTCAGGAGTTACAATGAAAATATTAACGCAAACATTTTCCAGTAACGCATAACATAAAGAAATTTGAGAAGCAAATAGTCTAACAAACTTGAAGGGTGATTCTTTGAAAGGTTTCAAGATGAAAAGTTCATATAAACATGTCCCAAGCGGCTTGGTTTTCGAAGTACAGGGTGATCAAAATACATTTTTTAGGAGTTTTTGGAGTTTACTTCGAAATTTTCGACAATAATCGATCCAAATTAGTTCAAATTAGACAAGTACAATCCATTCGATAGTGCGCATGATATAAAATAATTCATTTCTCGAAGTGTCATTGCCACTCTCCAAAGATTAGCGCGTGACGCAATACGTCATTTTGTTCTCATTACACAAATAGCTATTTTCTGCTCGTGTAGAGAAAATGTAATGTTATGGAGCTCCCATACATTTTTTACCATAACTCAGGTTGAATATGTATTGCACAAAGTTAATTATGGCAAAATAATTTTGGACATTTTCAATAGTGAATAACTTTATTATCAAATACTACAGCAAAGTAACATAAATTCCCTAGGAATAAAATTAAGTTCAGAAAAGGACCATTATTGAAATTGATATGTCAGAGCAGCTGCTGGAAATGGCCACCGCCAACTTCAATGCATGCGTTTATGCGCCTAACCATAGACTGGCGGACACGCTCAAAAATACCAGGAGTGTTTCTTATAATTCCGCATGACTCCTGTATGCGATTCCTCAGGTCTTCTTCACTTTGAACTGGAGTTCGGTACACTAATGATTTAAGGTGCCCCCAGAGGAAAAAATCAAGTGGATTCATATCGGGTGACCTTGGTGGCCAAAGTTGTGGCCCACCACGCCCAATCCAGCGATCAGAATAATTCTCATCTAAATATTGGCGTGCAACCAATCTGAAGTGTACTGGAGCACCATCATGCATAAACCAAATTCCAATTCTTTCCCTCAGTGGGATCTCTTCTAGGAGTCCAGGTAAGATGAATTCAAGAAAATGTCGATAATGGTCACCATTGAGTCTATGAGGCAGAAAATGTGGCCCGATAAGGAAATTCCCTACAATTCCAACCCAAACATTCACAGAAAACGTCTCTTGAAAATGGTTTTCAATCACGGCGTGTGGGTTTTCATCAGCCCACATATGATTGTTGTGAAAATTAATAATGGCTTTACGGGAAAAGCATGCCTCATCGGTGAATAACACTTGAGATAAAAACCATGGATTTTCCAACAATTTATTTCGAATCCAAGTGCAAAAAGTTAATCTCTTTGGAAAATCCCTTGGCAGAAGAGCTTGAACACGCTGTATGTGATAGGGATAAAGTTGTTGCTCTTTTAAAATTTGCCATACCAATACATGGGTTACGTTAAACTGTGCCGCAATTTGTCTTGTACTGGTGTCTGGATGCTGCTCAATTTCGTTAAGTACAGCTTCTTCTATCTGAACTGTTCTAACTCTCCTGGGTCTTCCTATGAGAACAGCAGACCTCTTGAAAAAACCCGTTTCACGAAGACGGGAGTGAATATTGATGAACATTTGTGTGCTGGGAATATGACGTTGTGGAAATCTTTCTAGATACATTCGTCTGGCGGCACGAGCGTTACCATCAGCCATTCCATACATTAAGTGCATGTCTGCCATTTCTGAATTTGTATATTCAACCATTTTATCCAAAGGAATATTGAATGAATCTGCTTTATAAAGCAGCAAGCTATAGCTTGCACTAATGAAGAATTAACAATGAGACAGTTTCTCAACTTTCGATAACTGTCAAGTTGTTGATATTTAAATAAATGAATTAGTATCAAAGCCCACTTTGCTATTTTTATGAATTCAAATTGATTACAAAATTTCTGCGTTACTGCAGAAGATAAAACAAACCGAAATTTCTGATAAAATAATGTACTCCGTACGGAAACAAAAATTTGTTTGATTTAGTTTTTCGGAGTTATGACCAGAGATTCATAAATGAAAATCAAATGTGTAATGATCTGCGACTATTAGATAAACCCTATTAACTATCTTCCATTACAGGATTACCTTTCGGAAGTTTTTTATGTTATGTGATGGTTTTTGGGTTGGAGATTTTCAGTTTCACATAAAAAATAAACTAAAATGTTAAAAATGAAAATTATAAAAAGAAAACATTTAAAAGTTTTTATACAATACACTGAAAAGGAAAAAATAATTCATTTCATTGTTTGATCTAGGTAATCTTGTACAGAAAGATTTTGATACTCACAGAATAATCTACAAAAAATGAAACAAATTATTTTTTCATTTTCAGTGCATTTGTATAAAAGCTTGTCTTTATATTTTTTATTGTATAATTTTTATTCATCGTAGATTTTTCTAATTCTGAAAAAATATTTCCATCAATTTACAATAATTGAAAATGTTTAATTTTCAAATTTTCTAATGTTATGCCACACTGGAAAATGTTTAAATTAATATTTTCATTATAGCCCCTGAACCGTACAAGTAAATGAAAAAATGCAAGATATCAAAAAGATGTTAAATGACACAACATTGATTATTCCTTTCTCATAATATGTCAGTAGCGGCGGAAAAAAAAATTCTGAAGGGTTGAACAAAGCTTGACTCTGAAAAAAGGAGGACCCTGTGAATTATTTAAGAAATGCATTATTTTGTATCGTGCGCCCTATTGAATGGATTGTACTTGCCTAATTTGAACTGATTATTGTCGAAAATGTCGAAAGTTAACTCTAAAAAATCTTGAAAAAAATTTATTTTTATCGCCCTGTATCTCGAAAACCAAACCGTTTGGGACATATGTTTATATGAACTTTTCGTCCTGAAAACCTTCAAAGAATCACCTCCCGAAGTTTGTCAACGTACTTAATTAACACCCTGTATATATACAGTGACCGGCAGAAAGTCCGCATCATATGGGAATTTTTTTTATTAATAAATTTTGACAAATATTGATACTTGCAATCGCTTCTGCATCAAAAGAAACCCCAAAAGACGTTGTACAGTGCCGTTCGTCTTTTCGAGGTTGGCGGGAAATTTAAAAAAATTGAAAATTATTTCTCAAAACACACTTGTTTGTGAAAATATCGAGAAATGTTAATGAGAAAAGTTGTTCAGATTGACATTTTATAGCTATGTACAAGTTTTGAAAAAGATCTGAGATAAAAAAATAAAAATCAATTTTTTGCCACAAAAAAAAAAAATCTTTTTGGAAACATACATTTCTGACGAAGAAACTCATTAGTAAAGCCAACACTAATATTTCAAATAATGTTTTGTGAAGATTCGCAAGCTATTCCTATTTTATTCGGAGAAAATTTGAAATCTGTGATTTTGCAGTGTGATCAGCTGCTTCATAAGAAGTCACTGAAATATCTACAGGACATTATAATTCCGATACTTTTTATTATTAATTAAGAACCAAGTATCTACACAATTTCAATTTGAAATTCTTAATTGTCCTGTAGATATTTCAGTGACTTCTTATGAAGCAGCTGATCACACTGCAAAATCACAGATTTCAAATTTTCTCCGAATAAAATAGGAATAGCTTGCGAATCTTCACAAAACATTATTTGAAATATTAGTGTCGGCTTTACTAATGAGTTTCTTCGTCAGAAATGTATGTTTCCAAAAACATTTTTTTTTTGTGGCAAAAAATTTATTTTTATTTTTTTATCTCAGATCTTTTTCAAAACTTGTACATAGCTATAAAATGTCAATCTGAACAACTTTTTTCATTAACATTTCTCGATATTTTCACAAACAAGCGTGTTTTGAGAAATAATTTTCAAATTTTTTAAATTTCCCGCCAACCTCGAAAAGACGAACGGCACTGTACAACGTCTTTTGGGGTTTCTTTTGATGCAGAAGCGATTGCAAATATCAATATTTGTCAAAATTTATTAATAAAAAAAATTCCCATATGATGCGTACTTTCTGCCGGTCACTGTATATACAGTCACTAGTTTAAACTTAATTTGACACGAACCAAGGAATCCAAAAGCTTAAGCTCGAAACACGTGTCTACGGTTGCACAACAATTTGAGGGCTATACCCAATAACTTTTCTATTCATATTTTTATATATTGCCCCTCGATAAATCTATCCTGATTTGTATTTTCCTGGGTAGGATTGTCATGCTGGTAGCTATATCTACCTCCGTGGCGACGTTAGTTGTTGCCTTGAAAGCTCAAGGTCTTCTAACCGAAGCCACAAATGTGTGGTTGGCTTCCTGTTGTTGACTTCCTTTGTTCCTATTTTTACATCCAAGTGTTGTACATCTTCGTACTTGATTTTACCATACTGATGAGAGCTTAAGCTCGAAACACGTGTCTACGGTTGCACAACAATTTGAGGGCTATACCCAATAACTTTTCTATTCAGATTTTTATATATTGCCCCTCTATAAATCTATCCTGATTTGTATTTTGCTGGGTAGTATTGTCATGCTGGTAGCTATATCTACCTTTGTGGCGACGTTAGTTGTTGCCTTGAAAGCTCAAGGTCTTCTAACCGAAGCCACAAATGTGTGGTTGGCTTCGTGTTGTTGACTTCCTTTGTTCCTATTTTTACATCCAAGTGTTGTACATCTTCGTACTTGATTTTACCATACTGATGAGAGCTTAAGCTCGAAACACGTGTCTACGGTTGCACAACAATTTGAGGGCTATACCCAATAACTTTTCTATTCATATTTTTATATATTGCCCCTCGATAAATCTATCCTGATTTGTATTTTCCTGGGTAGGATTGTCATGCTGGTAGCTATATCTACCTCCGTGGCGACGTTAGTTGTTGCCTTGAAAGCTCAAGGTCTTCTAACCGAAGCCACAAATGTGTGGTTGGCTTCCTGTTGTTGACGTTCTTTGTTTCTATTTTTACATGCAAGTGTTGTACATCTTCGCACTTGATTTTACCGTACTGATGAGAGCTTAAGCTCGAAACACGTGTCTACGGTTGCACAACAATTTGAGGGCTATACCCAATAACTTTTCTATTCATATTTTTATATATTGCCCCTCGATAAATCTAACCTGATTTATATAATATATATATATATATATATATATATATATATATATATATATATATATATATATATATATATATATATATATACAGGGTGTTGATTAAGTACGTTGACAAACTTCGGGAGGTGATTCTTTGAAGGTTTTCAGGACGAAAAGTTCATATAAACATATGTCCCAAACGGCTTGGTTTTCGAGATACAGGGCGATAAATATACATTTTTTTCAAGATTTTTTAGAGTTAACCTCGACATTTTCGACAATAATCAGTTCAAATTAGGCAAGTACAATCCATTCAATAGGGCGCACGATACAAAATAATGCATTTCTTAAATAATTCACAGGGTCCTCCTTTTTTCAGAGTCAAGCTTTGTTCAACCCTTCAGAATTTTTTTTCCGCTGCCACTGACATATTATGAGAAAGGAATAGTCAATGTTGTTTCATTTAACATCTTTTTGATATCTTGCATTTTTTCATTTACTTGTACGGTTCAGGGGCTATAATGAAAATATTAATTTAAACATTTTCCAGTGTGGCATAACATTAGAAAATTTGAAAATTAAACATTTTTAATTATTGTGAATTGATGGACATATTTTTTCAGAATTAGAAAAATCTACGATGAATAAAAATTATACAATAAAAAATATAAAGAGAAGCTTTTATACAAATGCACTGAAAATGAAAAAATAATTTGTTTCATTTTTTGTAGGTTATTCTGTGAGTATCAAAATCTTTCTGTACAAGATTACCTAGATCAAACAATGAAATGAATTATTTTTTCCCTTTCAGTGTATTGTATAAAAACTTTTAAATGTTTTCTTTTTATAATTTTCATTTTTAACATTTTAGTTTATTTTTCATGTGAAACTGAAAATCTCCAACCCAAAAATCATCACATAACAATTTTGAACAGAATCGGATCATAATCACAAAACTCGTCCGCCATATTGGAGCCGCCATTTTGTTTTTTAACAAACATTTGTTTAATGCATTGTCACCGGAATTACGGTAACCTGCCAAATTTCAAATTAATCGGAGTATTAGAAGTGGGTCAAATTCAACTTTTATTAAATTGTTTGTTAGTTAGTTACAAGTGAAGCTAAATAAAAGCTTGTTATTGTAAAGATGTGATTTCTTTTTGTGATATCTAACAGAAAACTACTATCTCCCCGTCACTGCGGTACGCTGTATATTAAACTAGATCTGACAGATATTGGGAAAACCTTAACTTTCAACCTGAAGATTCTGATGGTAAAAATGTGCATTTTCATTGAGATATTTGATTAAAAATGTTTTTACCCATCAGTCTTGATAGAGAACTCATACAAATTTTTTGTTATTTTAAAAAAAGATATTTTTTAGTTTTCAATTGAACGTTTCCTTTTCAACATAAAAAACTTCCGAAAGGTGATCCTGTAATGGAAGATAGTTAATAGGGTTTATCTAATAGTCGCAGATCATTACACATTTGATTTTCATTTATGAATCTCTGGTCATAACTCCGAAAAACTAAATCAAACAAATTTTTTTTCCGTACGGAGTACATTATTTTATCAGAAATTTCGGTTTGTTCTTTCTTCTGCAGTAACGCAGAAATTTTGTAATCAATTTGAATTCATAAAAATAGAAAAGTGGGCTTTGATATTAATTCATTTATTTAAATATCAACAACTTGACAGTTATCGAAATTTGAGAAAATGTCTCATTGTTAATTCTTCATTAGTGCAAGCTATAAAGCAGATTCATTCAATATTCCTTAGGATAAAATGGTTGAATATACAAATTCAGAAATGGCAGACATGCACTTAATGTATGGAATGGCTGATGGTAACGCTCGTGCCGCCAGACGAATGTATCTAGAAAGATTTCCACAACGTCATATTCCCAGCACACAAATGTTCATCAATATTCACTCCCGTCTTCGTGAAACGGGTACTTTCAAGAGGTCTGCTGTTCTCATAGGAAGACCCAGGAGAGTTAGAACAGTTCAGATAGAAGAAGCTGTACTTAACGAAATTGCGCAGCATCCAGACACCAGTACAAGACAAATTGCGGCACAGTTTAACGTAACCCATGCATTGGTATGGCAAATTTTAAAAGAGCAACAACTTTATCCCTATCACATACAGCGTGTTCAAGCTCTTCTGCCAAGGGATTTTCCAAAGAGATTAACTTTTTGCACTTGGATTCGAAATAAATTGTTGGAAAATCCATGGTTTTTATCTCAAGTGTTATTCACCGATGAGGCATGCTTTTCCCGTAAAGCCATTATTAATTTTCACAACAATCATATGTGGGCTGATGAAAACCCACACGCCGTGATTGAAAACCATTTTCAAGAGACGTTTTCTGTGAATGTTTGGGTTGGAATTGTAGGGAATTTCCTTATCGGGCCACATTTTCTGCCTCATAGACTCAATGGTGAACATTATCGACATTTTCTTGAATTCATCTTACCTGGACTCCTAGAAGAGATCCCACTGAGGGACAGAATTGGAATTTTGTTTATGCATGATGGTGCTCCACTACACTTCAGATTGGTTGCACGCCAATATTTAGAAGAGAATTATTCTGATCGCTGGATTGGGCGTGGTGGGCCACAACTTTGGCCAGCAAGGTCACCCGATATGAATCCACTTGATTTTTTCCTCTGGGGGCAGCTTAAATCATTAGTGTACCGAACTCCAGTTCAAAGTGAAGAAGACCTGAGGAATCGCATACAGGAGTCACGCGGAATTATAAGAAACAGTCCGGGTATTTTTGAGCGTGTCCGCCAGTCTATGGTTAGGCGCATAAACGCATGTATTGAAGTTGGCGATGGCCATTTCCAGCAGCTGCTCTGACATATCAATTTCAATAATGGTCCTTTTCTGAACTTAATTTTATTCCTAGGGAATTTAAGTTACTTTGCTCTAGTATTTGATAATAAAGTTATTCACTATTGAAAATGTCCAAAATTATTTTGCCATAATTAACTTTGTGCAATACATATTCAACCTGAGTTATGGTAAAAAATGTATGGGAGCTCCATAACATTACATTTTCTCTACACGAGCAGAAAATAGCTATTTGTGTAATGAGAACAAAATGACGTATTGCGTCACGCACTAATCTTTGGAGAGTGGCAATGACACTTCGAGAAATGAATTATTTTATATCATGCGCACTATTGAATGGATTGTACTTGTCCAATTTGAACTAATTTGGATCGATTATTGTCGAAAATTTCGAAGTAAACTCCAAAAACTACTAAAAAATGTATTTTGATCACCCTGTACTTCGAAAACCAAGCCGCTTGGGACATGTTTATATGAACTTTTCATCTTGAAACCTTTCAAAGAATCACCCTTCAAGTTTGTTAGACTATTTGCTTCTCAAATTTCTTTATGTTATGCGTTACTGGAAAATGTTTGCGTTAATATTTTCATTGTAACTCCTGAACCGTACGAGTAAATGAAAAACATCAAGAGAGCAAAAAGATGTTAAATGATACAACATTCATTATTCCTTTCTCAAAATATGTCAGTGGCGGCGGAAAAAAAAATTCTGAAGGGTTGAACAATGCTTGACTTTGAAAAAAGGAAGACCCTGTGAATTATTTGAGAAATGCATTATTTTGTATCGTGCGTACTATTGAATGGATTGTACTTGCCTAATTTGAACTGATTATTGTAGAAAATGTCGAAGTTAACTCTAAAAAATCTTGAAAAAAATGTATTTTTATCACCCTGTATCTCGAAAACCAAGCCGTTTGGGACATATGTTTATATGAACTTTTCGTCTTGAAAACCTTCATTCATATATATATATATATATATGATATATATATATATATATATATATGATATATATATATATATATATATATATATATATATATATATATATGATATATATATATATATATATATATATATATATATATATATATATATATATATATATATATATGATATATATATATATATGATATATATATATATATATATATATATATATATATATATATATATATATATGGATGGTAATGTCATGATTTTAAGAGAAGAGAAAAGTGGTCTACAGCTGTCGGTGTAACTGGCACCAGCTGTTATTCTTATTGCTTTCTTTTGAAGGAGAAAAACTTCATCAGCCTTTGTGCTATTGCCCCATAAGATAGTACCATACGAAATAATGGAGTGGAAAAAAGCATAATAGGCACATAACAGAGCATGTAAGCCAATTATGTTTTTTAGTTTTCGAAGTAGGAAAATGTATTTTGAGATTTTGGCACATAACTGCTCTACGTGAACTGACCAGTTCAGTGAGTCATCAATGATGATTCCCAGCAACTGTCACCCTTGGTTAGAAACATATTAGATGAAAACAGTGTTTTTTGCGTTTTACTAGTTTTTATCATCAGGTTATTTTTTCTAAACCATATTTCTGCTTTTTCTTGGGCTACATTTATTTCATTTAATATTGAATTCACATGAGTTAGTGAGAGTTGTATCATCGGCAAATGCAATACAGTCAAATGGCGACATGGAAGCAAGAATATAGTTGACGTAAATTATAAATAGAAGCGGGCCTAGCACTGAGCCTTGCGGCACCCTACATGTGATGGGTTCCATATTAGAAATGTTATTTGAATCAAGTACAACACATTGCTGCCTATTTGAAAGATATGATGAGAATAGATAAAGAGGTAACCCTCGTATACCATATGCCTCCAGTTTCTCCAAAAGTATTGAATGTGAGACACAGTCGAAAGCTTTGGTCAGGTCACACAGAGCAGCCACAGTGTGTTCCCCTTTCTCAAAACCTTCTATAATGTTGTCCAACACTTTTTTCAGAGCATGAGAAGTAGATGAAGATTTTATGAATCCGAAATGGTTTGGGTTAAATAACTTGTGCTTTAAGAAGTATTTGTAGATCTTACCAAAACTAGGGACATTTGAAATCGGTCGATAATTACCAATTTCATTTTCATTTCCTTTCTTGAAGTTGGGGGCGACTCGAGATATTTTGAATTCGTCCGGAAATTTACCTTCTATAATGGAAGCATTAAACAGATTTGTTAGGGGTTCAATCAAATGTGTTATTGTTTCTTTTATGATTTTTGCATTGATGGTATACACATCAAAAGAATTTGAGTTTTTTAGTTGATGAATTGCATTGGTTGTCTCCGAAATTGTGATGGGCTCCATAAAAAAAAGATGTAGGCGATTTTGGACTATCAATATCAAATTCAATAGATGGGTTTGAAGTCAGGTCTGTTTGTTATTTCAGAACCAACATTTGCAAAGTATGAGTTGAATTCATTAGATGTAAATTTATTTTCTTTCATATTGGTACGTTCACCATTCATTTCAAATTTAATGAGTTTCCAGATATCTGTGATTTTATTGTTTGAATTTAGAATTATGTTGTCGTAATGACTTTTTTTGCCGATGATGACAATGTTTTGATATTCACTGTTCAAACGTAGAAAATCTTGCATATGTGTTGGATCATTTGTGACATCGTATCTTGTTTTCAATGATAGTACTTTGTTTTTTATGCTTTTTATGTGATCATTGTTCCAGTAATTTTTATCCTTGGCTACCCCAGATATCTTCCTGAGAGGAAAGTGCTCATGAATGCAGTTTAGTAAAGAGCTCGTCTTGTGTTCTACACTGTGCAGATTGTAAAATGAATCCCAGTTTACTTCTCCCAATGACTTTAATAAATTCTGAAGACCTACTTTACTAACATGTCTGATTTTGAGAGGTGTTTTTTTTTATAGTATCGCAAATCTTTAATTTTATAAACTGGCCATAATGATCAGATAGACATGGATCAGATACTCCAGTTTCACAGTATTGATTTCTTGTGAGATTGGTGTTGATGTTGTCTATGCAACTGCGTGTACCGTTTTCAACACTGGTGTTTTCAAAGACAGTGGCTTCTAGACCGAAAGAGTTTAGTATTAGATGAAGTTTTGACATGTTTGAATACGGTACCAAAAAGTCAATGTTAAAATCACCTAAGATGATAATATTTGTGAATTTATCAGAGAGGTTGTTTAAGAGATCATCAAGTTTATTCAAGAATGAATCGCAATTTGTGACACATGCGGATCTATACAGGGTGTTTCTTAAGTACGTGTAGAAAATTTAGGAGCGTATTTCTGACATCAAAATAAGAAGAAAAGTTCCTATAAACATATGTCCACAAGTTATTCGTTTCTGAGATACAGAGTGTCAAAGTTGAATTCTTATTTTAATTTTTTGTGAATAATTTCAAAATAATTTTGATATTTGGGTAAAGTTTGGTATCTTGGAATATTTATTATTTAGTTTGTGTAAAACATATATTCTTGATAGAGGTAACTGCGAGCAACTGTTTTCGAGTTATTAAGATTTGAAATAATCGATGCAAGTGATTTTGAATGACAAGATTTTCTAATTCAAAATAAATTCAATTAGAAATTAGTTTTTTCACAATTAACACAAAATTTGATTTTGTCATTGAAAAATCATCCCAGATACCAAACTTTACTCGAATATCACAAACATTTTGGCATTTATTCACAAAAAATATATTATATTTAAACTTTGACACTCTGTATCTTAGAAACGAATAACTTGCGGACATGTGTTTATGGGAACTTTTTTTCTTATTTCGATGTCAGCAACATGCTCTTGAAGTTTCTACAAGTACTTAAGAAACACCCTGTATATTGTAATTATGGCAATGTGCAAATTTATTATTTCGATTCCACCTCTTTCAATGCTGAAGTTGTTCAATGGTAATGGCCTTACCTGTATGTTGGCATTCCTCACATATATGGCTGCCCCCCGTGCATGTTTTTTGACCTACTATATTGTGAGATAAGGTTATAGTTGGGGATTCTACATAATTGGAGACATTGCTCGTCTAACCAATGTTCAGTCAGGCACACAATATCATAATTGTGTTCGTCCGAAAAAACGTTCAGTCTGTCTATTTTGTTCGCTAGTGCGCGAATATTTAAATGATAAATGCTTATGTTATTATTTTCAACCACTTCCTTCTTCTTCAATGGTGATTTGAAAGTTTCTTCTGATTTAAGTAAAGGATTTTTTTTCCTAACAATATTTTTCATTAAAAACCAGTCTGAAATTATTATTAATAACTTCAACACAATACTCTAATTTATATAACAATCACACTGGACTATTTACATTCGACTTCCGCTACTTACTGTCCCATCTCTGCTGCGTGGTTCTTTTTATATTCACCGTTCATTTCTCCTAAAATTTCGAGTAAACCTTCGAATCGTTCAGATTCTTCTCGGTGCATAGCGCCCCGAAAATTAGGCTCCCACACACGAAGGGATATTTTGCGCGACATGGTATGTGACAGATAGTGTCTGTCTAATTTTGCATATGGGGTACGTACGTTCGTGCTGAACGACGGACCCCGTCGGTCAAATACGTTGTCGGTGAAGGAACAGGTCGCTACAAGTCAAATTTTGTTGCAACTAACGAAAGGAAACAGTCGTTGAGCTCGTCGGTTTAATCTTGGTTTGAATTTTGTGGTGTAATGGAGTGGACAAAAGAAATATCAACAGAGTCTATAGAATTATATGGGGAACGACTATGTTTGTGGAAAATTAAAGACCCGGATTATATAAATAAGTATTCAAAAAGAGAAGCATATGAACATTTGATACAATTTTTGAAAAGCAAAAATTGTAATGATGGTACTATTAAGAATGTTAAAAGAAAAATACAGAATATCCGAAATGCTTTTTGATTTAAGTAATTCTTCAAATCGTCTTGTTCGGTTTGTCTCAATTCCCGTACTAAAGTCATATTTTCCTCGTTCTGAAAGCCATTTCCTGACCCACTTTGTTCTTGTATTTTTTCTATTATCCTTTCGACTCAAGACGAACTCAAGACGAACACCAATTCCTACCTACTTTCTGTCGGCTCTTATAGAGCAAGATCTCAGGGCCGTGAGACATTACTTATTTTTAAACGAACGAAATGTGTACGATTGAGTGGTGTTAGTAGTACTATGTTCGCATGCCTACCTGCTAGATTGACTAGATAACCATTCTTCAGATATTAGGGTATCAAGGTACTTAAAAACACTACTTACTTAGTTGAATTGCCAGTCTACAGATATATTTCCGTAACCCCTGTTGGGGTCGTGGACAGAGTCACTAGCTACCACACCGGAACTCCGAGTTCAAATCTCTTCTCCAACAAGTTTTTGTTTTTTGAAAAAAACCTAGCAGACGCATCACACTAGGGTCAGCCGTCTTGGATGGAAACGGCTTCGACTCTGGGAGGATTTTTGTTTAAAACGAAATTTAAAAGAAAACAGAATTATGATAAATAAAAGATTTTGTTAAGATTTCCTTATAACTATAATTCTAGGGCATTCAGGCATAACTTATTTTTGAAAAGATGAAGACTTAGGTTCTGAGTGGTGTCTCATGTACTCTTAATACCTGTGTGCTTGTGGAGTTCGCTGTCTGTGAGACCTAGGCAGGTACCAGGTGAGACAGGTACCTAAAAATAAGAGTTACTTAACTTAAATTTGTGTGGCGATTTTCATGCATATTTTGTAGAATATCACTCTGAAGTAACTTGTGGAGCTTTAAAGTTCTGGTCCATGGAAAGCGTCTGACACTTTTGAAATCACTTCAGAGTGATATTCTACAAAATACATACTCGTATAAAAATCAGCCATACAAATTAAAGTTAAGTAACTCTTATTTTTAGTTACTTTTCTCACCTGGTACCTGCCCAGGTGTCACAGAGCGAACTCCACAAGCACGCAGGTTAAAGTACATGAGACACTACTTCATCTTTTTAAAAATAAGTTATGTCTCAAGGCAAGGGATCTTACTTTTTTGAGAAACATGGTATTAAAAGTTTATTTCTACTTTGGTTTTTCGTAAACAATTTTCAAAATAATGTCGATATTTGGAAGAACATTTTTATTTGAGGATTTTTTGAAATGACAGGTTCAAATTTGATCTCAGTTGTGGGGGACGCCACCAGCAGGTCTTTGTCTCTTTTGTATATATCACATTTGCCAGGAAAATAATCAATTTCTTTATCATTTCTGAGTGAAAAAGGTAAAACTGTTAAAAGTCGCTACAAGCAGCCGTGTTCGAGATATTTTGATTTAAATTATTCGATACATGTTTGTTAAAAATTTCGAAAAAAAAAAATTTATTCAACATGGAAACATTTCAAACGCTATTTTGTAAACAACGATAAGCAACCGAACACTTGATATAAAGTCTCAAATCTCTCGAAGACTTCTCAGGGTTACACGTCTCTACAAGACAACCTCTGTGCAACAGGTTGACTGCGAATAAAATAACAATTTCTTCAACCAAATACATGAATCAATGGTTCGAAGCGCAGAAATTGTATGTCCAATTCTGCTCATTTTCCAGAATCACAAAAACTAGGTTTTGATATGCATTCAAGTAGAGTTCGTAATATTTTCACAAAAGAACTGACATTTTTTAGTTAAGTTTGGATGTTTTTAATTAGAATATAATGCAGACTAATGATTATTATCACAATTTTTAATAAAAATAGGTATAAAATGTAAAGTTGTATGGACTTGCAAATGAATAAATAAATAAATAGCACTTTATTCACCTATGAGGCATATACAGATACAAAACAAAAGACTGCACAGTATACCCTATCAGGCTAGTCATCAGATTTGACCATACAAGGTCCTAATAGAAGTGTATTTTTCTTTAAGATATAAAATAGTACATGTTACAATAGACACATTAAAACTTTAAACATTAAGATTTTAGAGAAGTATATACAGTAAAATCGAGTCATACCATGGCATTATACATTGTAATTGTTACATTGGTACAATCACATTAACCAACTAACGTCCGAGTAGAAATTCTTCTGTAGAATAAAAGGCGTTTTTTACTAAATAATTCAATAATAGGTTATTTAGTGACTGGTGTCTGCCTGTAGTATTTTTTTGACTTAGTATATTATTGAATTTATTATAAAATTTCATTCCTTGATAGATATGAGAGTTTTGACCAACTGTTAATCTTGAAAAAGGAGGATATATATTTTCTGCATTTCTTGTGTTATAATCATGAATTGCATTATGACTTATTAGTTCGTTTTTGTGTTTGTGAACATACATTGTTACTTGCATAATATACAGACATGGTAGCGTTAATATCTTTAATTGTTGGAAAATGGCTTTAGCGTGGTCATAGGGACGTGTTCCTATCATGATTCTAATGATTTTCTTTTGTATCCTAAATAACTTATGAGTGTGGCTCGAGTTCCCCCAGAACATCAGACAGTAATTTAGCGTTGATTGGACGAGTCCGTAGTAGGCTAATTTTAAGGTGTCCATTGACATGGTGTTTCTTAACTGCCTAATCATGAACGACATAGTACTTAGTTTTTTTGACAGGTGTAGTATATGGTACTCCCAGGTCATCTTCTGGTCGAAGATGATGCCAAGAAACCTAGTGGATTGAACTTGTTCTATACTTTTACCATTTATCTGAATAAGACAGCTGAAGTCATAGTTAACATTTTTTGGTAGGAATGTCATAAAGTGTGTTTTTGATATATTCATTAGTAGACCATGCTCTGTACACCACACATTAAATTGCTGTGCGATACTGCCAGCTTTATAGCATACTTGATGCAATGTGTCTCCGTTAATAAAGAAATTTGTATCATCTGCATATAATATTTTTTGGCCATCCAGATGCGGTGACATATCATTGATAAATATTATAAAAAGTAATGGTGCAAGAATAGATCCCTGAGGTACCCCCAGATTAACAGTACTTTCAGCCGATCTATGTTCATTAACAACTACTATTTGTTTTCTCTCCTTCAGATATGATGCGATCCATTCATTTGCTACTCCTCGAATACCTATACGTTCTAGTTTTTCTAGGAGAAGGTGATGATCCACCGTATCAAAGGCCCTACTTAAATCAAAGTATAAGGCCACAGATGACTGTTTTTTATTGAGTGCCTCATATATATTTCCACATAGTGCAGCAACTGCAGTTTCTGTGGATCTTCCACGACGAAATCCATACTGGTAATTTTTCAATAATTTGTGGTGTTCAATAAATTTTTCGAGTCTTGATTTGTAGGCTGTATCAATTATTTTTGCAATTTGACTTTGAATGGAAATATTTCTGTAATTGGCAGCTAAATCTCTAGGGCCTTTGTTTTTGTATACAGGAATGGATTTTGATATTTTTAATTCCTTGGGGTATTTATTAGTAGTAGTATTTTATTAGTAGCATTTATGAAACTCTCATTGATTATGTGTGATAGGGGTATGCTTATTATTTTTGCCGCGTATCGTAGGATTTTTCCATGAATTCCGTCAATTCCAGGAGTTGTTTTTTTTGTACTTTTCATTATGTATTCCTCCACTTCACACGGCGTGGTTGGGCAGAGAAAAAGTGTTTCATGAAAATGTTGAGGCAGTTTTGCTTCCTTACTTGATTGGGGGCATGGTATGTCCGCAAAATGCTTGCTAAAAATATTGCATATATCTTGGGGTTCAGTTACTGGCATGTTATTAAGCATGAGATGGTTCACAGGATTGTTGTTTTTTGCTCCATTCGCATTATTTATGATTTTCCAGGATTCTTTCATAATATTGGACGAATTTTGTATCCTGTTATTATTGAAGTTTGTGCGCGCGTAATTAACCTTTTTACGGTACAATGCTTTCAAGGATTTATATCTGGTTGTAATTATATCATTTTGTGACGTCTTGGCTATTTTTGACATTTCGCAGACCATCCTATGCAGTGATTTAGATTCTGCATTGTACCAAACTTTTTTGTTTTTATTTATTTTGATTTTTTTATGTGAGAATGCTGAGTTATAGTTGAAATTGAGTGTGCTATAAAATGCATTGAACTTCTCATCCACACAGGTCACATCATACACTTCGAACCACTGTTCTCCCTCTAAAAGCCTTGTGAAAGTGTTGATGTTACTTTCTGATGTGTCACGTATAAATTTAAATTTAGCTTCCTTATTTTTGTACTGTGTGTTTAGTTCAAATTGACATATCTGATATCTATGGTCAGATATATGTGTATCGCATACTAATACCAAGACAGGTTCTAGATTGGAGAACACAGGGTCTAGAAGTTTTGAGCTACTTCTTGTACACCTTGTTGGTTCATTTATATCATTTACCAAGCCGAATTCTCTAAATAAATTTACTAACTCTATGGAATTATTTGTTTCATGCATTAGATCAGTATTTAAGTCCCCACATATAACATATCTATGCTTTGGTGAGTAAATTTCATTGAGTAGCTCATAAAGGTGTTCAGTAAAGTTGTGAAAATTACTGTCTGGTGTTCTGTAGATGGTTACAATATATAAGTTGGAGTCTTTATTGATATTTAGATTAATGACAGTTGCCTCAAATAGTTTTTCAATGGATCTATTATAAACAGTTGATTTGCATTGAGAGATATGTTTTTCATTTACTAGAATACAGACACCTCCATGTTCAGCATTAGATCTACAGAAGTTATTCACAAGTTCAAAGCCATTTATACTAAGGGCATTAATTTCATTTTTTTTGAGCCAGTGCTCTGAAAAGCAACAAATGTCTATATCATGTGTATGCAATAGTAACTCTAGCTCACCGCCTTTGTGACAGAATCCTTGCATGTTGAGATGGAGTATGTTTATTTTCTTCTTATTTCCACTCCAGGTGAGTGCGCCTTCTGTTGGGGTATCGCTGTGTTGTCGTCATAGGTTATATTTTGGGGCTCTCTACAAAATCCGCAGCCCTGTTGTCGTTATAAGCCCAGTATTTCTTAAAATCGAAACGTTTGAAGCCCATACTCCTCGGCCATGCTGTTGGTTGGTATATGTCTTCTTTGAATTCCCAGTCTATTCCGAACATGAAACATTTGGATTGGGTTTCTTTAGTAGGTAGTTCTTTAATGGTTAAATTAGCGTTCGAGAAGGCATCCTGTTTGTTTATGAATTTTTTGATATCTTCTTCTGTGATGTTCCTTTTTATCCTATATAGATATAGCCACACTTTTCTTTAGGTTGAAAATTCTCTATCCGTGTCAGTAGATGCATTTCCTTCGCCATACTGTTTCTTTTTGGCTCGTCCAGGTTTATTTCTCTTGTAGGTAATTTTTTTGAATTCTTCTTCTCTTGTATATATTTTAGTTTTGTCATCAGAGTTTAGATTAGTTATTTCCATCATTTTATTTAGCTGTTCCTTCTCTAACATCTTCAGATTCTCTGATTTTTTAGCTTCACTTGATAATGATGATACACTACTATGAATTTACTACATTGGACAGAATGAAAAACTAAAATTATACACGTCATCTCGAGTTTTTAATGAAGAGAGACGAACATTCACATACTACAAAGTAGGGTAATGTAATTATAAACATTTCGACTTTTTACTGAAGAAAAAACATTTATGTACTATATGAAAACGTAATAAAAAATGTAATTGAATACTTTTCGAATGTTTATTGAAGAAAAAAATAAAACAAAATGAATCCAAAGTAGAATCGACATCATTATTATGTTTCTTCAGAGTTCTCGTCTGAAAAAACTTTAAGTGTAGTGAATGGAACAAGATCTTTGGCTCTCTTTGAGCTTGGTAAAGCAGAATCGGGTTGATAGGTCTTTTTTAGTTACCAATAGTACCTAGGTATGTTTTCAATCATGTCAGTTACCTTTGATGGAGTCTAATCGGTGCCTGTCGGATTGGTTAGGCATCGCTCAAGTTGGAAAAATGTTACTATGACTTTCCAGAAACTCTAGCATTCTGATTTTCTTCTAGAGTTATATATGTTCCGTGTTTTCATTCATTTGGTTATGTATGTATTTTCCGATCTAGGTTACTGGTTTTATTCTTCCTGTCACGATATTGGCTGACTCCCTCAAATTGGTAGTGGAAGAGAATAAAGAGTGTTGAAAAACTCGACAATAAACTCACGACCTGCTCTGACACATACAGCCAGGCTGATGTAAATTCCGGAATAAGTGTTCTCCTGATTTATCTTGTTGTTATGTTGTAGATTCTCGTCTAGTAGTGGTAATGAAATATATAAAACTATAATTTTACCGACGTAATTCAGGATTTTTCAGGTATTTACCAGGATAGTCAGCTTGTTTATGACATTCATTTGGTTATACATTAATTTTTTCGTGAAGAATTGGCAGTATTTCACCACTCATAAATATAATTCATTCAAACAACATGGTGGTCTAGGGACTTTTCTCTGAAGAAGAAAAACTTCTCCCGAATTCATCAGGTTCACTTGAAACTTGGGAGTACCTAATTAAAAAGTGACGAAGGAAATCTTGTCTCGAATTTTTTTGAATTGCGTTAAGATATTCCAAATAATATCCTTTTGCGAGAGCTACTTAATCCAACAAGATACATCTCGTAAAAGATTCATGGTATATTCAGCTCTCCTAATTGTATATTCTCGCAGCGAGAAAGATATCGGACAGAGCCGTCTTTAACTTCGCGGAATTTGGAGCATGGTTGTGACATGGTTGTGAATAAAGAATAAACCACGAAGCAGTAGACACTGCTTATTTATGGACGTATTCATCAGTGGTTTATATAAAAACTATGCTAGATCAAGTCACTTAATAATATATAAAATATATGATATACTAATATATGATTTAAGAAATATAGATGTATACATTGATATAAGAATTTCAGGATGTAAAAGTTGCTATAACAGTGAAGTAGAGGATACTTTTTCTTTATGGTCTCTACAGTTGTGTTTATAGTGGCATCGATTGTCATGATCATTATCCAGCGAGCACAAAAACATCTCAGATATGTTGAAAGTAAGAATTTTTGAGACATCATATCTCCATTACGATGTCCCATTCATACTTGAATAGAACGAGTAAGTAGCTACATATACATATGTCCGCCGCAGACAACTATTTTCAGGATGTTCCTGGGACATATCACAAGGCTCTTCTTTCTCGTTCTTCCCAATGCTTTTTTAAACCACACCACAACATTTTCAAAGCTTTCCGCCTACATTGAATCGCCATATATTGAACATTATTTCAGATGTTCCTGGAACATAACAAAATGCACTTTTTTCCCGTTTTTTGTCACTTATTGTACTAATTAGCAATAGTCAAAATACGGAGAGGAGTCTGGGGCAATTCAAAAAGAAAGTCATAAATAAAACTTATTTTCATAGGAACTTGAAAAATCACAAAAGACGACACAAAAAAATTAAATCTGAAATATTTTCTGCATATTTAAATTCAATAATTTTACAAAAATGCACAAACATATTCTCATGGAAGTAGAGACCTCTCAGAAATTTGCTTATAATCATTCATATTCTTTCGTGGGCGCGAGCAAAACATTTTGACATGTATATTTTGTTGGAATAAACATTCAACCACGTCTTTTTGAAGAACAACCCCTTGAAATTTTGTGATAATTCATCCCTCATATTTTAATTATTGGTGGGAAGTTTCCTTTCTACCGCCCACATGCATTTCAATATTTTTATGAATGTATTGAAAAAATGGAAAATATTCATTAAACATCTCTATTTTTACGCAAATGTTGATAATAAAACAATTTCAGACAGGGTTTTCATGTAAAATATTTCACTATTTTCCTTGAAATTTCCACACTGCTGGATACTTGACAGGGCGAACACATAAATCTTGTTCTTTTCTCATTTGCTTACGTGGTGCAGAGTATGCATGTTTTGTATTTTGCGTTTTGATTATGATAATTTCCTCAATGAAGATGGATTTTTCTAAATCAAACAAAAAATACTTCAGGGCCCCCTTCTACTACTAAATCATCTCTACACATCACCTGGCGAAGCCTTTCTACAGGAACACACTTTGCAAAAAAAAGATTGGGATAATGTCAGATAATCGAATTTCATCTGGAACAACAAGCTTATCAGATAGGAACAGCACTGGTTTATTTCGGCGTTTCCTATATTGAAAAAATCAAATTCCTCGGCATGTTGAGGTATTAAGATTAAATTTTACATATTTTTGCAGAAGTCTATATGTAGGTATTGCAATGGGTGAAGTAATGTTTCTAGTAGGGGCTGAATTCAAATGAGTGATGGACACTGGTGGATTCTAGAATAATCATTTTATCCTTTGCTCCATCATCTGGTTCTTTGTCCGAGTACTCCTCATTGTCTGGGAAGACTGTAGAAGTATTTAAGAGCCTTCTTGCGATGCTGAGGGTTATCTAAGTCCCACATGACTGCCAACAATTTGAAGATACTAAGTTTATTTATGGGCCGTAGGATGTATATCTCCAACGTACAATTTTTTTTGACATGAATATCAGATTAACAATAATATACAAAAATACTTATTATAAAGATATAACTCCACCTACTTTGCCACAAGAAAATCTTATATCTTTCCTGATTGCAAGGATGATTCCGGATTAGTCGCACAGGCACTAAATTTGCCTTTCAAAATGAAGACAGAATAAAACGTCATCATCTGAAGAGAATACGGAATCCACTAAGCCATGTTATACGCAGGCGATCATTTCTGATATAAAAGAATTTCCAAATGTTATATAAACAGATGGGGACACCAATACCGTTCGAAAATATTTAGTCCCTTTGCCCATAGAACAGTTTTTGGATGGTGGTGAAATAGCTTCCCGAATTCCCGAGAGTTTCGTAAAAGCAAATTTTACAAATTGCATGTTGTATGAGCCTTCTCTGGTTCCCTTTTCTGGTTCAACTGAATTTGAACATAACTGTGTCACTGATACACTCTCAATACAGTGTATTTGGAAAACCACTTGGATACATAATAATGTTGATGACAAATTCACAATTTTTACCGGCAGAGCCGACCTTAGCAAATGCGAGGCCTGGAACAAAAAATGTTTGCGAGGCCTTTTCAAAGAAAGTGATTATGTCGCTGCGCTGACCTACCGAAGGGTCTGGGGGGTATTTATACCGACGATTATGAAGACAAACTAACCCAAATGATCTCTAACACTACTTATAAAATCCTAAATGACGACACAACTTCTTCAATAAAAAACGTATAAAAAACTGAATGGCAACCCAACTCCATTCCTAGAAAAAAAGATAAATCGAACATTCGTAAAATACAAAGATATGCTCACAAAAGCAGAGCGCACAAACCCAGTTTCTCACCACAGAGTAAACCCCCACATTTCTACGGACTGCCAAAAATACATACAAACCAACACATCATTTGAGACTAACTGTGGGTTCCATTGGTTTTCCTTGTCAAAGGCACACCAGATACCTCCTTAATATACTGAGACCAATATCTGGAAATAGAAAAAGTTTTATAAAAAACACCCCCTTCTTCTTAAAAAATTAAATTATCAATCCAATATGGAGAGATTCTGATGAGTTTTGATGTTGAGAGCTTGTTTACAGATTTACCAAATGAAAAAACTTCGAAAATTGTTAAAAGTGAAATGGAAAGATACATCATTGAATACCAGAACAAAAATGAATGTCATTTCTATCATATAATTCCTAAAACTCTGAAAAAACATACTTCTATTTCAAAAATGATTTCTATCAACAATAATTTAGTAATGCTATGGGTTCTCCAGTACCACCCATTTTGAGTGATATTTTCATGAAACATTTTGAAGAACGTTTCATTGAAACATACCAGAATGGTGCCAGAGTATGGTGGAGGTATGTTGATGATGTGTTTGCCATTTAGAAGTAGAGATGACTCCAAACTATCAATAAACAAGAACCGACATTGAAATTCACTTTAGAAACAGGAAAATATAATCACTGCCTTTCTCAGATATATTGATAGAAAAATCAACCTCCCGAGACAATATACGACTGTTTATCGAAAGAAAACACACCAACAGATATCTCAACTAGGTACTTATACCTCTAACCATCATACTAGCGTAGGGAAAAGAATTGTGAAATGTATTTAAAATAGAGCATGAATAGTTTGAAACCCAAACCACGATCTAGAAGAAGAATTAAATCTTATGAAGTCTGTTCTTGAAGACAAAGCTTATCCAGATCAGTTCGAGGAAAAAACGAGTCATGAAATTGGAAACACTGATGAACAAACAATAAAACAACACATCCACAAGAATTACTCCATCCCAATATACATCCAACAATCAACATAATACCGTATGTCCCCGGATTGTCTGAAAAGATTGGCCGTAAGAATGATGAAAGAACAACATTTAAGACAACTAATACATTGAGACAAATACTTACACACAAAACCAAAAAATTGTGTTAACAGAATATAGTTATATAGGTGAAACATCAAGACCATCGACTGTGCAAAAGGAAGAACATAAAATTTTTATGAGAAATCGGAGAATAACTGGTTCCAAGATTTTCGAAAATATTCTCACATCTTATGGCTATCATAAATAAAATGAAACAAAAATTCTATTGAGAGAATCAACTCAGGAAAGAAGTCAGTTGAAGGAAACTGCCTGCATTCTATTATCAACGAACTGTTTTTCAACTAACTCAGTCAAAATGGACAGCACATAGTTACGTCTTCTCACACAACAGTTGAAAATTAACAGAATAGTGAATGACTGATACCAGATACCTTATGTATCGAGATAGCAAATGTTATCATAAAGAATGTCTTGGAAGGTTGCATTTGACATTATCAAAAACAGATTTTTTCATCTCAAAACCTAATACATATAAAGTTTCAACGAGTTTTGATAACGGAGGCAGATACAGGCTCCGAAACGTCAACGTTTTTTGAAAAAGAAAGGAATTTTTAGTTATTTTGAATTCTATTTGATTTTTTCAGATAGGCAAATTCAGAATAGGTACGTTACGTTACTGAAAAAATGAAATAATTGTTTTCAAGACAACAGTCTCCTAAACGCAGTAACTTATTGGGTCAAATTGATCATTGCCCTTCTATACTTGTGCAAATTCTTTGAGTCAACATTTTTTCGTTCTCAGATTGTGGAAGGTTAAAATTTCCAAAAACCTATGTCAAGAAACGAATATCGTACACACAAAAAAAATGCATTCAATACATTAGTTTTATTCCACCAAAACTTTTAATTATTTTTAAGCGCGAGTTGGGCCCCGCGTCGCGAGGCCTTCCTAAGTGCGAGGCCTGGAGCGGCCACTCCACTCGCTCCACCCTAAGGACGCCATTGCTTATCAGTTTATGTTTTTGAGGTTATATATTTTTGAATATCGACAATTCAATACTTACTTTTCGGCGGATGAACCAAAACCTCCGAAGGAGGCGGACGGAATTCCCAGCCATAGGGAATGGTCAAAGACAACCGATGACCGATCCAGGAAAGGCAAAAATGTTCGGAATATATTACCAGAGCACGTTCCGAGCAGGCGCTGACTCAATGCAATAGCATGAGTCAGTTTCTAGGGAAGCAAAAGAATTCAGAAAAGCCCCGAAAGAGGCCTTGAATGGCGAGCCTTCTCGAAGCTGATGACCAGCTACGAGGAGGTTCAGAACACCATTAAAGGGCTCCCTAGGAACGAAGCGCCTGGTATAGACAAGAAAGATGCAGTCCTACTCAGGAACCTCCCGAGGAAGTCTCTCGTGCAGCTAGTTTACATCATAAACGCCATTATATAATGGCCACACTACTCGCTGTGTCTGAAGCAAGCGGAAATTATCCCGATTCTCAAGCCAGGAAAATCGAATGCTATCGCCCCATTTCATTGCTTAGTGCTATCGCCAAGGTGGTGGACAGATTCCTCCTCAAGAGAATTTGCGACCTCGAGAAAGAGCTCAAACTCATTCCGGTGGAACAGTTCTGCTTCCGAAGAGGTCACTCAACGACCTCCCAGGTGGCCAGAATTGTCCACGACGTGAGAGAGGGCTTCAATCGAGGGCACAATACAGTCATGCTCCTGTTGGATATCCAAAAGGCCTTTGATACCGTCTGGATAGAGGGCTTTATCGTGAAGATGCTAAGGGCAGGTATGCCGGAATATATGGTAAAGATTATAGACTCGTACGTTGTCAACAGAACTTTCGTGGTTAGAGTAAATGACATAAGATCCGCGGGGTGGAAGGCCGAAGCAAGAGAACCGCAAGTCTCGAGCTTGTCCCCACTTTTGTATTCACTACATACGTATGACTTTCCCACGTTCCCAAACACGAACACGGCTATATATGCTGACGACACGCCAATATTCGCCCAGTCAAAGTACAGTAATATAACAGCAGCAAAGTTGAAAACGCATCTGCAACATAAAGTCATACCGTATCTAGCAAAGAGCAAAATTGTGGTGAAACCTGATAAGACAGAGCTTATGGATTTCACATGGAAAAGGCAACGTACCTTCGTTCACATTCCTGGGGGATTCAGAGCACTGGGTAATCAGATTGACGAGACCGAGACAGCGCGGTACCTGGGGGTACAACAGGACAAAAAATTAACCCTGTTAGGCATGTCGACTTGGCAATCCAACGAGCTGTGGAAGATATAAAACGGACATGTCCGTTGTTAGCCAGGGACTCCAAGTTGTCTATGACTAACAAGGTGTTAATATACAAGCAGGTCATAAGACCAACCATGACATATGCATGTCCAGTGTTCTGTAGCATCTCCAAGACTCAAATTTAGAGACTGGAGAGGATACAGAACAAGGCACTCCGTATCGTCACTAACAGTGACAGGTACATTCGGCTAACCGACATCAGAGAGATAGCTGATATTCCCACCATCGAAGAATTTATCAAACAACAGTCTGATAAATTCTTCAGATACTTCATCCTCGAAAGCCCGTTGACAAAAGGTATAACAGCAGTCAGAGTCCACCATAATAGGCCCCAAAAAAGGCAGGGAGGGCTCATCTACCAGGCACTGCATATTTTCCAGGAAACCCCAGAAGAAGACGTGTAACATAACACATATAAGACCACATCACCAAATTAAAATCCGGTTTTTCTTCCTCTTTTTTCCCGGAAGCTCATCAAACTCATCAATGAGAAAAGTCCAATGGTCTGATGTTTCACACGTAAAGTATTAATTCCCCCTGCATAACTTGGAGGAGGCAGGGAATCCACAACACCATGCGACATAACACTTACAGCATTCGAACTACACAACATCGTAGAACCTGCCGCAAGGCAGGTACGATCTGGTTCGGCCCTTCTGTGTCGAACCCCACACCACAGTCTTTCACTCCCTCCCTACCACCACCCTGTGGCTAAGCGATAGTTTTAAGATCTGTGCAACGTTTATATTATATTTACATATTTATTAATTTATTTATTTATATATTCGATATATGTTGTAAGCCGTTAATACTTTTTTATACTATGTAATCCAATAAATACTTTTTACTTTACTTTACTTACTTTTCAGGCCATGATCAACTTGATTACTGAATACACTATAATAGTGTCTTGTTGTTTTCTTTTTTGTTTTGCTTATAAAATGGAAACTAATAGAAATCTGGTTGCTCCAATGAAAAAAATAGTAGATAATTGAAATACGAACATTAGTGACTGAGAAAAACCGGATAATTTTACGTTTTTTTCAAAAATCCATTACTCCGTCATTTTTCAAGAAGTAGGGTTGGCCTTTCTTACAAAAGTATTGAATCATGTGTACTTTATGTGTGCACAAAACAGGCGCTGTATGATCATTAGTTTTGGCACAATTGCAATTAGAATTTTTTTTGCACTATCTTGCCGCGTGTCTGGATGCTCTAGTGATAGTCCGATTTCAGTTTTTCGAAAAGATTTCGAAAGTAGAAGTAAAGTACCACGAAATGTATTTTCTCATTTTGCGATACAATGCTGCGAAATAGGTGAAAAATGCTTGCAAACATGAATGAAAATGGCCGAGCCCGCGTAAGCGGTCGAGTACAAGGAGATACCGGGAGACGAGAGGAAGCGGATTATCACGTAACCCGTTCATTAGAAGAATTCCCCTCATCTTCCGGTCTCTTCTACCACTCCACAGCTTACGCAGACTCGGAGTTTTACTTCATGTTTGCAAGCATTTTTGAATTACTTGTTGTTTGATATGTATGTCGTTGTCTTTGTTTGGTTGTTTCGTGTATTACTGTTTTCAATTTCATTTATGGTTTCTTCCACGGATTGATACACGAACTGATATGCTATATACATCCTAGGAAAACATAACCGCGAACACGTGACGTTACATACCACTCATACCAGCTGTCAAACAAACATCATTTCCATAAACAATAATGGTGATTATTACATATTGATTGGATTTAACTGAGCTTATACCTGGACATTTTGAGCTTTGTGGAAATGAGAACCAATTCATATATTATCATTAAACAATCCCGGATTTTATTTTTTTGTGTATGGTGGCTGATAGATACGTTGAAGGTACTAATTAGTTATTGTATAGTGTTCATAATAATAATAAATTTAGAAATAACTGCAAAATCTGTGTAATGGTTTCTTCTGTACACATTAAGTTCTTTCAAATGTCGTTTTCCCTTCCTTTCACTCATCATCATGTCCTGATGTGAAAGAGAAGTCTTTATTTCGGAAATTTTAAATCCTACCCGGAAATAACTTTTAATTGATTTAATTCAATACATGGAATGATTCATTTACTCACAGTACCCAAAAATATTCGTACGTATATAGGTAGAAACAAATGATCTAATATATCCATTATTATCAAAGCTCTCCGTAACTTTAAACATCAACTGATAAAGCAGCCAAGTGGCCGTGGTGTTGAGCATTTGCCTACCCAGGCGGTCTGGATTCGATCCTTGGACGCGTGTCAAAGAGCTGAAGTGGTTCGAATTCCACTTTTATTCAAACTGAAGGTTCCGGATCCTCCTGGCTTGCACAAGCTCTGCTTTTGAGAGCTTTTCTCCGATAACCTGGGAGTTTCGTAAAAACAAATTTCACAATTTTTTTTTTACAAAATATGAGAAAATTGCACGAAAATTGCAGCAAAAAAAAACTCAACTTTCTGTTCTCATGACACTGAATCTCGTTATAATGACTTAGTTATCTAATTATAACGAGATACATTCTGAGATCGAAAAAATCCGCCATGTTTCTTCAGCGCCTTCGCACATAAGAATACGCGCGAAATAACTTTGTCCACGCTGAAGTACGCTACATATTCAACATTCAATACACCATTGTTCAATGAGTTGCATTCGAACAAAAGTTTGTTGTGGACAGGTACAGTTTGGTTAACATAGCTGAGATTGTGAAATTCCCACTTCTTGCGCGAACAATCAAGTGAATATCACTGGATAGTCCGTCCTACGACTAATGCGCATCATGGGCGTGAATATTTTCACAATTGCAGCTATGTTTGCCAAGCTGTACATTGTTTGATATCTTTGACAATCAATGGAGCAAAGTAACACTATGCGTAGCAAAGTAACTCCTATTTACGGTAGGTACTTTATTGCGTCCTGTAGTAGCGCCTATATCGCCCCTTTCTTACAACGCCGTGGTTGATTTGCGAACTCATTAGTGCGTGGCATGCTCGTGCCATGAGTCGCAGTGCTGTTCTCTAGGAATGGGTGACATAACCTGGAAGCCATCTGGAATGATGTGGTTGTCTCTGGATTTCCTGTGCTACCTTCTTGGTAAGCTTAATCATTGCCTTGTCGTAGATTCTGAACTTATCACCGATGCCTGGTACATAACGGGTTTCCAACGTTTGTAGGTTGTAGAGGATGTTGTAACTTTGTCCACACGTATATTGGCTGTACGTGACCAATGATCACGTATGGCTCTTTAGTCTGGTGGAGCAAGGGCCATCAAAAAATGGCGAGTGCTAAACTTAACGGACTACAAAGACAAGCATGCCTGGTGATTACTGCAACCATTCGCTCCACGCCAACGGCAGCAATCGTAGCACTCGTCGGATTACTTCCTCTTCACATAGCTCTGGAGAAAGAGGCAAGATGGGTACCATACAGACTCTACCAAGCAGCCATTAGTATACCACAGGCATGTGTCATGTGAAGCAGCAGCATCCTAGAGGGCATAATTTCTTACAACATTATGGGAATGCCTTCAGACATCATGCCTAAAACTATCAACCTTAACATGTCCTACACTGTGGTCTTTCCTGAAAGAGAAGACTGGGTCCGGAATGAAACTGGACGGCAATTGAACGTTGGTTTACCGATGGTTCCAAACTTTGGAAGGCATCGGAGCCGGAATATATGAGATGAACCCAGCAGTGAAACGCTCATTCAGTATGGGTAAACTTCCTTCGATTTTCTGGGCAGAAATATGTGCAAGGGAGCTGGAAAATCAATAAAAATATTTTCAGATACTTAAGAACACTGAAAGCGCTTGAATCCAACTGCTTTGAATCTAGAGCAGTATTGAACTGCAGAGACACCTTGAACCAACTAGCACAACGCAACAACGTAACCCTAGTCTGAGTACCAGGTCACACGGGCCTGAAAGGAAACGAAATAGCGGACGCCCTAGCAAAAGGAGGGCAGAAACAACGTTCACTGGACCAGAATCGGTAATCGATTTAGCATATTATTACACTGCCAAGAATGTCATAACAGTCTGAGAAGACGATAAATGAGTCGAGTATTGGCGTAGTCTACCGGGCCTAGCCCATTCCAGAAGCATTTATCGGTTGTACAACGAAAAAACAACTTAACAAGCTGTTAGAACTCAGTAGGGCACATCTCAGAGTAATAGTAGGTTTGCTTACTAGCCACTTCATCATAAAATCGGACTTGCACAAGATGCAGAGTGCCGGCTATGCATGGAGGATGATGAAATGGCCAAACATTCCGTGTACATGCCCTGCAGCGGACAGATTTTCAATATTTGGCAATACGACAGTGAGTCCAGAAAACTTGGTGAATTGTTGTCCCATTGCATTACTCAAGTTCGTAAAGAGATTGGATATATTGGGAGAAATATAACCATAGGGTGAGCCACAATAGTCCATTGGCCGCAATGTAGGGCTTGATACGGTCCCATTCAAGTTCAAAACCTAACCTAACTTTGTTCAACGCTTCACGAAATTCTAAGAAAATTTTAACAATCTCAGATGTATATTTTACTCATTGTTCACTTAATTAGTGGATGTTTAGAGGTTGGAATCGAAAGAATTATTTCTTAAAATTGAAAATTATTTGTCTCATGTGAATTCTTCTTTTATCGTCACGAGAGGAAAAATACTAAAATCGTGAGTAGCTGTCAAACTAGGATTAAATTGGAATCTTAGTTTAGTCCGTATCACTCAGTTATGTTATATTGTACAACCGACCCTAAGTAATACAAATTGATTGAGAAATATTTTGCTGTCAAAAGCAACCGAATTCTCGTCAAGACGAGATCATACTTTCCTCCCAAGGTCGCAAACGGCCGACGCCTCTCCGAGATGGGCGCGTGCCGTCGGATATGAACTCGAAAGTCATAGCTCATCCGAACAGCTGAAATTGAATTAACCGAATAGGCCTAAACTTTAAGGTTAATTAAACCCTGGGTACGGCTCTACCCGGTAGCCGACTTTCATATTAAATCAACAAGTGTCCTTTTGATGAAGTCGCCACGGCGGTTTCGAGGGTCGGGAAAGTTTGATGCGGCGCCGCGGCGGTGAAATATGCGGGCAGTCTATGTAGTTACAATTTCAATTAACTCTTCTGGGAACTTTTCGATGTCGGGTGAACAAGGTGTATTTCATGGTCGTGTTTGGGAAACAATACAGTAAGAGTCTATTAAATACGGTGTCGGAAAAATCACTGCAATTTCATTTTGATGAAATTATTGGTGCTCTGTACTAGAAATCATAAGAAAAATATGGCGTCGAACAGGGTGATTCACGACGAATTGTACATAGTCCATCCATAAGTACTATGGACCAAGGCCATTTCATATCTGGTATTGAAAAATGCCTTGTTGCCTTTTTGACAGATATACAGGGCGATATTTCAGAATATGTGAATTATTCTACGTCAAATATATCTAAAAGTAAAAAACGCAGACATATGAAATTTGGAACACTGAGAATGCTCCCTGAGCTCAATAAAACAGGTTTTTGAAAAAGTTCAATTTCAGGTCCAGATTTAGTTTTTCTTAGATTTTTATTGGTTTTGTAAAAACAACACCCTGTAAGTCAGATCAGACAATTTTTATTTTCCTCAGTTTAAAGCTTGAGGACAAAACTAAGCAACAATTAAAAAAAAATTAACGCGGAAGTTTTTGTTTTGTTTGAAAAAATAAAACTTTTAAAAATAGCATAATTTTAATGAATTCACATTCTGCTTATGACTGATGAGGCACTAACTACATAGGTAGTAAATCATCATTTTTCAACGAAACTTATAAGAAAAGTTCATATTACTGGATATAAAGTAATATTCAAATAACCGATGAAATTTCAGGGCAGTCCTAATAAAAAAAAAAAAAAATTCACGTTTTTATTGACCCTGTGAAAACAACACCCTGGAAAGCGGGTTGAACGAATTTTCTCTCTGTCACGTCAAAGCTGATGGTACTAACCGAATTAAAAAAAAAATAGCATATAAAAAACTTTTACTTTTGGGAACAGTGCAAACGTATTAGTCCGCAAGCCCTCGTACAAAATCTTAAGTGATAACTAGCAAGTTGTAACTTTGTATACTATTTAAGTATGACGAGTCCGACAAGATTTCGCAGAGAGAAAACGTTGACAGTGGTAAGTTTTCCTTTGGCTTTCAGCATTCAGTTTGTAAGTAAAGGTGAAAGACATTTACTAGAAGTAACCTAAAAAAATTGTCCGACAAAAAGTTTCGGTACTTCTAGTTTGTCCTCCACTCTAAACGTATCGATTTCACGACTTGTAAGTTGGCGACAAGCAGCAATCTGAGTTTTCTAGGAGCATACAATAATAAAATGAGATTTTCAATGGCACCATCGTCCAATAAAATTAATAAGGATCTTCAGTAGTCCGACGCTCCAAATATGAAAGATGTCGATTTGATGACAACAATGTTGGCGATAACCAGCAATGCTGACATCTTTTTCAAAGAAATAGAATTCATGCGACAATGATATACTTGTCCGACAATAAAATTGGTAAATATGTTGAAAAACTGCCAAAAAAATCAAAATTTTATTGTTTGTGTTTTAACACTAACCAAATTCACCAAGCTATACAAAAACATACACATTTTGGCATGTAAACATATACAGGCTGTTTATTCATGAAAAACAAATAGAGAGATAAAAATATCTGAATAATTTGTGTTGTAATCGCAATTAAATTCGCACGTGCGGGTATACATAAGAGATGAAATGCATGCCGGCCGCTGTCGAGTAGGCGCACTAAATGGATGTGGTTGTGGAAAACTGTGGTTGGACCATTATCGATAATAAGTATGTCCATCATTGGTATGACTGCCCTGAAAGCCCTTTATTCAGGGAATTGTCTTCTGGTTCGTATGTTTTTACAAAATCACGGTATATATAGTGTGTCCAATTAAGTCGGCACCATAAGGAAAACTTTTTTATTATTCGTTTACTTAATGAAAAAAAGTTATTTCTGATAAAAAGTTCTGCATGGCATAAAACCCAAAATGAAATTATTATATATTAATTTTTTGCAGTCGTATACGAGGTTTGTCGAAAAATGTGAATTTTGCTCAAGAGTAATGAACTAAAATTAATTGTCATGGAAAAAAGTTGTTTAGAATTAAAAAGTACAATCTGATATACAATCACTTGTATCTAAAATACCTAACAAAAAAAAACTAAATTTTATTTTTCATGGTAGATATAAGTGATTGTAACAAACTTTTTAAATCTAAACAACTTTTTCTCATAGCAAATTTTGATAATGTCAAAAATAACAGTTATTTATGTATCAAGGGCGTAAAGTAGGCGTTTATGGCCTGCGGCGTGGATGATGGCCCGATGGCGTTAGCCGAGGGCCATCACACGCCGAAGGCCCTAAACGCATTTTACGCACGTGATACATACAAAATTTTATGCACAAGCGGATTTATAGCGCGAATCATAAATACTGACTTGAATTGCAATGGTCTACACGTTTCATACGTTATGCATACAATAATTAAGGGTAACATAATATGAGGAATGTGAAGCTATAGTAGCTGAGTGCTATATTGGAGAATCTATTTCAAATAAATAGATCATCACCGAAAAAATTGCCAACGATTATGAACAAATGTTAGAAAGTGTATTGCTCTATTGAACTGAAATGATTCTCTTTCGTGTTAGGAATTGCATGAAATGATGTGTGAGTATAGACAATTTAAGAATTTTGTCCACTTTATCGCCCGCCGGGCCATAATGCGCCCACGGGCGGTAAAGTGTCACTTTACGCCCGGCGAACCGGGCGGTAAAGTGTACTTTACCGCCCGCTAGTGCATGAAGTTACATTATTCTAGCATGATACTCATATTTTTTATGAAACCTCGTGTACGACTGATTTTTTTTACATTTGATGGGTGCATTTAGGATTTAGGACCATGCAGAACTTTTTATGAAGAATAACTTTTAATCCTAAAATTATTAATAAAATTTTTTTCCATATGGTGTTGACTTAATTGGACACACTGTATAAATCTTTCGATCTTAACATAGATTTAGATGACGTTTACTCTGCCAGTGCAGCACAATCAGAATCCGAGACAAGCGATGAAAGTGATACTTTCAATGCAAGCGAAGAATCTTCTGAAGAAGAAGATGATGAATGATTCTTTTTCTTTTTTATTATTATTTATGTTTATTTATCTTTCAAGTTAATTAATAAACTGTAAACCAACATTGTATTTTTATGTAAATTTAAATTTTTACTTCTATCGTGATAAATATTGAGGTTACAAAATTTCAACATTTTTTGTCGGACAGGCTAAACAGTCCAATATTTTTGTCGGACAATCAATACTTTCGATGAGTATTATATTTTTATCTCAATTGCCAATTTTGTCCCACATCTGGTTATCAACAACATTGTTATCGTCAAATCAACATCTTTGGAGCGTCGGACTCCTGAAGATCCTTATTAATTTTGTCGGACAATGGTGCCATTGAAAATCTCATTTAATTACTGTATGCTCCTAGAAAACTCAGATTGCTGCTTGTCGCCAACTTACAAGTCGTGAAATCGACACGTTTAGAGTGGGGGACAAACTAGAAGTACCAAACCTTTTTGTCAGACAATTTTTTTTAGATTACTTTTATTAAATATCTTTCACTTTTACTTACAAACTAAAGGCTGAAACCTTACATATGAAGGCGAAATTGACATGTTTTTCACAAAGCCAAAGGAAAACTTACCACTGTCGAAGTTTCCTCTCTGCGAAATCTTGTCGGACTCGTCATATTTAAACAGTTACAACTTGCTGGTTATCGCTTAAGATTTTGTACGAGAGCTTGCGGCCTATATGTTTTTCTACTATGGCTAATACAGCACTACATCGAAAAAAACATTCATTTAAAATAAAATCGTTAGGGAAGTATTACTTACTCGATTGAAAGAATAATATTACAGGTCCTAACTTGTTTTTTAACATTCAAGTACTTTAGTACTTGAGCAAAATTAATTAAAGAAGATTGACGTAAAATATTTAAAAACTAATTGATTTCTATCCTGCAAGTAAAACGAAACCTTGGATGTCGTATCCAATAAAGATGACAGCCGACCAAATGTGAAAGATTGTGCTGAACTCCGTTTCATTTTTCTACGGGACTTTTTTTAAAGTTTGCTGCTGTCCGTCACCATAAGAAATACATGGAAATGTTTTACAGTCAACATCCATAACTGTTATTATGAAAAATGGAACGGAGAGTAAGTGCAATTACAGCATACAAATACTACATTCAGTTTTCTAGAAAATTTTATTAAGTTGACTCAACGATCCAAGGTAACAGGGTATCGTTTTTACAAAATCTCATCAAACATTTAGAAAAGCATCAAAATAATACTTAGTGGAAAAATGTTTTAATAAAAGTACCATCATTTTCACCCAGATTTGAATAATAGGTTGCACCAAACTTTTATTGATCCATGTGTATATGTTCGATTTTGGCATTCACCGTGTATGTGGCATTATCGGTGAATAGACAACAAAAAACTGGCCTTTCCGACAGCGCGCAGGTCGACAAGAACGACCACAATCCTACGACATTGATATCTAGAACCGCCATTCGAAAAAGTTATCTTTTCTCCGCTGCAATACTTATATGTTACTTTTCCGCATATTATTATGTTTTCATCAATTTAACTGTTGTGTGTGTATGTGCCGTAACCATCAAGAACAGCAAGGACTTCCAGGGCTAGCTCAGGAAGATAACTCAGACGGCACCATTACTAAGGTTGGTAAGTTTTTTGTTGCTTCGTTTAAAAGACGCCACTATTTCGGACATCCAATTTTATCCAACATTTTCAGTAATTTCTTTCTTATTTATAATATACAGTCCATTTCAAATTAGAACCACTAAGCTATCGCAAACCCCTTTTGGGAACGCACATTTTTTTTGGCCCTTCGCCCCGATTTTGAGTTTTTTCTAGTATTTCTATTGCTAGAAACAGTTATATTCGTGATTTTCAAAAATTCAAATAAATTTTGGAATAATTTGAATGATTTTGATTGCTGATTCGAATATCATTTCACCGCTTCAAATTGGTCATTATCAATTTCCCATAATTCATAATTATTAGCAGTCTATCAGTAGGAGCCATTATCAAGGATCACAAATTTGTATGTTGATAAAAGTACCTACTTGGCGCAGGTGGGCGCGGCTTCCGGAACTGATTGAGTGGTGAGTGTCCAAACGGTGTGCGCGTTCGGTACCGCAGGTGAAAACAAAACAAACTAAAATTATTGATTCCACAGAACAATCAGCTGATTATTCTGTGAAAAAGCATAAAATATATTTCAGTATCGCAGGATCGCAGTATCGCTTTTTTCAAGCCAAATTTAATTTGTATTTAGTTTGGAGATTATTGTAACTTTATAAATATTTATAAACATGTCGGATAAACTCCGTAGATATAAAACGTTCAGGATGACATCCCTGCACGAAATTCAAACGCTTTACGCTCTTGCACTGAAAACCAAAAGTGATGCTGCTGGTCATTCGCTTTTCAGAGTAAGATGCCGAGAGCTAGACCGTATTCGAGAGGAATTTGACAAACAGCATGGAAATGTCGTTGGTATTCTCTTGCAAGACCCAGACGCAGATTTATCAGTTGAAGATACGATTCGGGAAGGTTTTTTGAGTGATTTTTACGCTGTAAAAACGACATATTATGATTTATTTGAAGCTTCCAGTTCTAATCAGATACTGAATAGTACGGTAAATGCGAGTTTCGCTGCAGGAACCTCGCATATGAGGTTGCCTAAACTTGAATTGACAAAATTTAGTGGGGATTACACAACCTTTTCAACTTATATAGACTTATATAACGCAATGGTACATAATAATACCTCAATAGGAAATATTGAAAAGTTTAACTATCTTCTTTACAAGGTGGTCCACTTTCTTTGGTTCGTACTTTGCCGTTGACCGACGCTAATTATCAAATCGCTTATGACACATTAGTCAAACGTTATTCTAACAAAAGATTGAGAGCACAAGCTCATTGGTCGCAGATTGAAAATACGCAAAAAGTTAATACCGATAGTCCGGTGGCTCTTAGGAAATTGCTGGATGTATTTTCGGAAAATTTGGCAGCGCTTAAAAATTTAAAATTTCCAGTAGATAGCTGGGACTTTGTTCTGGTTATGATGATGTTAAAACGCTTAGATACTAATACCGTCACACGGTTCGAATTAGAGCACGGTTCTACTGACGTACCTACTTTTTTGTCTCTAGAAACCTTTTTGCACAAACGTTGTACGGCAGTAGATACGTTATCTCTTACTCCCCAGTCGAGTAATTATAAGAAAACCGCTTGCTCAAAAATGACTTCATTCTGTCCTACCAACAAAACAAATTCATTTTTTGCCAAATCCAATTCTAGTAATTCCCTGACTTGCAGTTTATGCAAGGATAATCATGCGCTTTATACATGCCCAGAATTTTTGAAAAAGTCTCCCACTGATCGATATCATTTTTGCAAAAGTTTGCATGTATGCTTCAATTGTTTAAGTAGTGTTCATTTACTTAATACTTGTAAATCATCATCGGTTTGCCGATTTTGTTCACGTCGCCATCATACAAGTCTTTGTATGAAAAATTCGCATTCGCATAATTCTGGTGGAAGTGGGGAGCTTCAAGTTCCTCGTCCAACCAGTACTACCAGTAATTGTTCGGTAACGAATACATCTGATTTGAATGTACAAATAACCTCAGCGCATGCTACCACGGGAGGTGTTAAGAGAAATTCCGGGGTATTATTATCAACCGCTATGGTTGAAGTTCAAGGCGGTGATGGTAATTTTCGAAAGTTAAGATGTTTGTTAGACTCTGGGAGTATGACAACTTTCGTAATCCAGAAACTTGTCAATCGATTAGGTTTACGCACAACAAAGTCATCAGTGGAAGTTAGAGGGTTGGACAATATGTCAACTGTAGCTAGCCTGGGATCGGTTACTTTGAACTTACGCCCTGTAGGACAAGCAACCCCAGTTTTCTGTACAGATGCCATCATTTTACCTAGAATTTGCGATACGTTACCTACTTCTGAAATTTCTGTTAGTGAATTGACACATCTTGCTAATATTAAATTGGCTGATACTAACTTTGGGTTACCTGGAGAGATTGATATGTTGCTCGGTGCTGACATATTTTCGCAAATCATTTTAGATGGTCGTATCTCGGGCAACGGGAACGGACCAGACGCTCTGAATACCGTCTTTGGTTACGTAATTATGGGTAAAATGGGGGGTACAAATATTCCAGCGCTTTCTTCGTTTTTTTGTATTTCGAAAGACAATTTGTTGAATGCAAATATTAGCAAATTTTGGGAACTAGAGAATATTCCAGATGCTCAGGTTGAGTCTCCTGATGATGAATTATGTGAAAACATTTTTACTGAAACCGTCTGTCGTGATGACTCTGGCCGGTTTGTTGTTTCATTACCTTTTCGCGAACTCAACCCAACATTTCTAGGAAGTCGCTCGCTCGCTTTAAATAGATTTTACTCCTTAGAACGTAGACTTGTTAAAAAACCGCCAATATATGCACAGTATTGTGAGTTTATGAAAGAATATCTCGCTTTAAAACATATGGAGTTGGTGAAATCTGAGGATTTGCCTATCCATTCCTATTATTTGCCGCATAGCTATGTTCTCAAGCCTGACAGCACTACCACAAAGCTTAGAGTGGTTTTCAATGGTTCTGCCAAGTCTCTAGGTAATCGGTCACTTAATGATCTTCTATTCACGGGACCTAAACTCCAAAATGACATAAGTACCATTTTAATGAATTTTAGGTTGCACAAATACGTATTTTGTACAGACCTCAAGAAAATGTACAGAATGATTCTTGTAGATCCCAAGCAACGCGATTATCAGCGCATCATTTGGAGATTTTCTCCAGATGAACCCATAAACGATTATCGTTTATGCACTGTAGTCTATGGATTGAAATCCTCTCCATACTTAGCCCTGCGTGTTCTTTTAGAACTGGCAAATACAGCGGGAAAGCAATTTGCTTTAGCAGCTAATGCAATTCGCCATGATACCTACATTGATGATATTGTCACTGGTAGTACGACACTAGAATCAGCTCACGAATTGAAAAATGAGTTGATATCACTTTTCAAACTAGGAGGATTTGATTTGAGAAAATGGAGTAGTAATGAGCCATCTCTCTTATCTGATTTACCGGTTTCGCATTTGTCATTGAATCCCTTGTGCTTTGAGGATGATTCAGACAATACCTCTCTCAAAATTTTAGGTCTCCAATGGAACCCCGCAACTGATTATTTCTTCTTTTCGGTTCAACCACTAGATAGACCATGTACTAAACGAACAATACTTTCAGAATTGGCAAGGGTTTTCGACCCTCTGGGCTTTTTAGCCCCATTAACCTTTTTTACTAAACATCTCATTCAAAGATTATGGATTTCAGGATTAGATTGGGACCAGCCACCCAGTAATGAGATTCTTTTAATTTGGTCTCGATATATTTCTGAACTACCTTTGCTCGCTTCGCTTAAGATTTCAAGGCATATAATTACCGACGAATGCTCTGAGTGTGAATTGCATGGGTTCTGTGATGCCTCAGAGAGGGGATACTCCGCTGTGGTTTACTTCAGAGTAATATCTGATTATGGAGTTTCCACATATTTTGTTACTGCCAAATCAAAGGTTGCGCCTTACCGCCAACGAATTACTATTGCTCGTTTAGAGTTGTGTGCAGCTGCCCTTCTGGCGAAGTTAATAGTTTTCGTACTGAAAGTCTATAAGAAAGGAATGTTGTTCAACAAGATTTTTGCTTGGACGGATTCTCAGGTTGCACTTGCATGGATCAAATCATCTCCGCATAGATGGAAGACTTTCATTGCAAATCGAATCACTTTCATTCAAGAGAAGGTTCCTTCTTGTCACTGGCACTACGTGGAGAGTGCAGTGAATCCCGCTGACGCAGCAAGTAGGGGGTTGTTTCCTTCGCAAATTCTAACTCACACTTTGTGGTTTGAAGAACCTCCATTTTTGAAAAGTATTGATAATTTTATAGTGAGCCCTAGTTTGGAACTTAATAAAATTGCAAACGCTCCAGAAGACGAACAACGCAAAATTGTTTTGCATGGTTTTCCTGTCGAAAAACATGACTTAGATTTATTACTGACTAATCATTCAACTTTCACTTCCATGCAACGCGTACTCGCATATATCTTACGTTTCATACGGAATGTTCGCAACCCATCTGATAAAATCTCAGGCCCGCTCAGTTCCTCGGAATTATATCAATCTCTCGTAACTTTTGTCAAACATACGCAAAACATAGCATTTCATAATGAATTTAAAAGTAAAGTATTCTCTAAACCGCTACGCAAGCTTAATGTTTTTTTGGATGATCAAGGAATCCTTAGAGTTGGAGGTCGCCTGGTATATTCTACCCTGACCTATGACAAAAAACATCCAATGTTATTACCCCGCTGTAGTAGTCTGACAAACTTAATTATAGACCATTACCACAAAAAGTTCTTACATCCAGGACTACGCACTGTTCATTTTTTATTGTCGCAACAATTCTGGATACTAGCTCCAAAGAGAGCCATCCGATCTGTCTTGTCTCGATGTATTCCTTGTTGGAAGACGCAACCCCGCAATTTTCAGCCTCCAATGGGAAATCTTCCGCTTTCTAGAATTTCTCAATGTAAACCATTTTCTCATACAGGCGTCGATTTCGCAGGTCCCCTACAAATTACTATGAACCGTTACAGGGGCGCTAAAACTACTAAAGCATATATTTGCATTTTTGTTTGTTTTTCCACAAAGGCTATCCATGTGGAATTAGCAAGCGATTTATCAGCTGATGTCTTCTTGGCTGCCTTGCAAATATTTCTTGCACGGCGAGGCCGATGTGAACGTCTTATTTCTGATTGCGGTACAAATTTTAAAGGTGCTAATGCACAACTTATCAAACTAATGGCAGATGCCGCATCCAACGAATCTATTTCGTGGTCTTTTAATGCTCCGAGTAGTCCGCATTTTGGAGGACTGTGGGAAAGAGGAGTCAGGTCAATTAAGACTCATTTGGCACGTGTTGTTGGTCAACAAATTCTCTCTTATGAGGAGATGTATACTGTTTTGGTTTTAATTGAATCCATACTGAACTCACGCCCTCTGACGCCTCTAAGTTCAGATCCTAATGATTTTTCGGTTTTGACACCCGGACACTTTTTAACTCTCGAGCCGCTTACCGCTATTCCGACCCCTGATTGGACATCTACGCCGCTCAATAGATTGTCTCGCTGGCAGTTGCTACAACGCCTCCACCAAGACTTTTGGAAACGCTTTAGCAAGGAATATTTACACACATTGCAGCAAAGAAGTAAATGGATTGATCCCTCCACACCTGTTACTCCGGGTACCCTAGTACTCATTAAAAATGACCAAGTTTCTCCATTGTATTGGCCCCGTGGAAGAATCAAAACTTTATACCAAGGTGCTGATAATGTATCCCGCGTAGCCGTTGTGGAAACTGCTAGCGGCACGTTTCGACGGCCGCTGGTGAAATTGTGCCCACTGCCAATTTCACAAGATTAAAGTTATGTAATTTTTTTTGTATGTTTATGTGTGTCTCATACCATTCCTAGTGGTAATCACTCCTAATTCTTTAGTTTTTTTTTCTCTCAACTCATTAATTTTTATTAAATTTTAAGTAATAAAATGCTTGGAGCATTTTGAAGTGGGGAAATGTTCGATTTTGGCATTCACCGTGTATGTGGCATTATCGGTGAATAGACAACAAAAAACTGGCCTTTCCGACAGCGCGCAGGTCGACAAGAACGACCACAATCCTACGACATTGATATCTAGAACCGCCATTCGAAAAAGTTATCTTTTCTCCGCTGCAATACTTATATGTTACTTTTCCGCATATTATTATGTTTTCATCAATTTAACTGTTGTGTGTGTATGTGCCGTAACCATCAAGAACAGCAAGGACTTCCAGGGCTAGCTCAAGAAGATAACTCAGACGGCACCATTACTAAGGTTGGTAAGTTTTTTGTTGCTTCGTTTAAAAGACGCCACTATTTCGGACATACAATTTTATCCAACATTTTCAGTAATTTCTTTCTTATTTATAATATACAGTCCATTTCAAATTCGAACCACTAAGCTATCGCAAACCCCTTTTGGGAACGCACAGTATATAAAAAAAAACTTTGATTTATTTTGTATTTTCTAACCAAATTTTTATATGTATATTTTTAACGTGTAATTTTATATGTAAGTATATAAAAAACTTCGATTTATTCTGTAATTCTGTATAATTATATTTTTATATCTGTTTCTTATGTGTAATTTGTATATATAGGAACTGAAAAATTTCTACAATCCTGTAAATTTCAAGCTGAAAGGTATGAGCTTAAATTAGTCCCGTGTCGTAGGGTATCGTTTCAATTAATGGATCAACTCAAGTTAGAATGATTAGTGATGAAATAATTACCAAAATAACAGTGCCTACGAAATTTGTAGTTATTGTAAAATAACAGATAGGAATTTAAGAATTTGTCTTGATCCAAAGAATTTGAACGAATCTCTGATAAGAGAATATTATGAACTTTCTACTTTAGATGAAATTACTTGAAATATGTTTGGAGCGAAAATATTTTTATCATTGGTTGCCAATAAAGGATATTGTCAAATAGAGTTATACAACGTGGCTTCTAAATTAACCACTTTTGCGACACCTTTTGGTAAATAAGGTTTCTCAAGATTGCCATTTACAGTTTCAAATGCTCCTGAAATTTTTCACAGAATTTTCACCGATATTTTTGAGGGTATTGAAGGATTGAAATGTACATAGACGATATTATAATTTTTGCTAAAAATATGAGAGAACACGATGAAATTCTAGAAAAAGTATTAATGAGAGCGAGAGAAAATGGTGTTAGATTCAACAAAATAAATGTAAATTGATTGAGTTGCTGAAGTAAGGTATGTAGGACACATTTTATCAGAGAAGGGCATTGAAGTGGATAATAATAAAATCAGGCCATTCAGAAAATTGGGGCCTCTAAGAATACAAAAGAACTGAGCAGGTTCCTAGGAATGGTTACATATGTTAAGTTCATTACAAATTTATCGAAACTTACGGTAAATTTACGAAAAGTAATGAAAAAAGAAGTATTTTGGAAATGGACTCATATCTATCAACATGAATTTGAAAATCTTAAAGAAATCTGATAAACAGGACAATTTTACAATATTACAATGGACGACAATCCCTTGTATTATCAGTTGATAGATCGAAATATGGCCTTGGAGCTGTCATATTACAGAATGGTGCTCCAGTGGCTTATGTATCATAGAGTTCATCAGAGACTCAACAAAAATATGCTCAAATTGAGAATAAATGTTAGGGATTGTATTTGGATGTCAAAGATTCCACCAGTATTTATTTGGGACGTCATTTTTAATAGAAACTGATCATAAACCACTGGAGGCTGTATTCAAGAAATCACTTGATAAATGTCCACTTAGGTTGCAGTGATTGAGAATAATTTTACAGAATTTTGATATCCGAGTCAAATACAAACCAGTTGTATAATTATATTTTGCTGATGCGCTTTCTAGATGACGATTATTTTGACGTTATTGAAAATGATCAGGTTTAGTTGAGTTTAGTTGATTATAATAGTATCAGTCCTTAGAAATTGGATGATATAAAGATGGAAACGAGTTTGAATTTCGAGCTAATCGAAGTTCTGAATGTAAGAAACGGATGACCTGCAAAAAAAAGTGAACTCAGTGATTTGGCAAAGCCTCATTGAAATGTTAGAGATGAACTTGTACAAAAAGGTGTAATATTCGAAGGTAATCAAATGGTTATTCCCAAAAAAATGAGAGTGGATATCAATAATAGACTACATTACAACCACATGGGCATTGATGATACTTAATTGCGACGGGAGGAGTTGGTATTAGCCTTTTATGGTTGAAGTAATGACAGATAGAGTAAGGAATTGTCCAACATGTTTAAGATTCATGAATAGTAATCGATAGGAAAATCTCATTAATAAAGTAATACCTGCTCTTCCTTGGCATACTGTAGCAGCAAATTTTTTCAGCCTTGATGATACACAATATTCACTAATTGTAGATACATATTCTAGATTCTCAGAAATACGCTATTTAAATTCAAACACAACTGTTGACAAAGTTATTGATGTCACTAAATCCATATTCACTATTCACAGATAATGCTCCACAGTTTGTCAATATGAAATTTCTAAATTTTTTAAAAGACTGGGAGATAATACATAGAACAAATTCACCTATGTATTCTCAATCCAATGGTTTTACATAGTGACATGTTCAGACCATAAAGAAAATTATGAAAAAAGTTGATTATTACGGAAAATATTTTCATTTGAGTTTATTAAAATACAGGAATACATCGATAAGTCATAATATTCCATCTCCAGCTCAACTTCTCTTCAACCGTAGTCTTCGAGGGCATAAACCGATTGAAGAATAATTGTTGAAGTATCGTGATTCCAATAAAAATTATAGTAGAATTTTTATAAATGTGAACTTCGATATTAATTAAACACTACTATTCTTCATTATTTATTCCACCATAAACGAACTCCAACACGACAATTATAAAAAAGGATCAACTGCTCCCACAACGGATAGCAACTAACTGCCCGTTCTCGATATCATTCTATTATCTAAACTTGATTCACTCATTGCACCATCATCCCATTACTCATTATCGCACTCTGACGTGGTCGTCAATACCTTTGCCTGTTCACACTCGGCCATCCTGACCGGATGATGGTCATTCAGTCTTGGAGACCTGAAACATGTTAAAATTCATTAATTATGCTAGGAATATCAACGGCTTTCAGAGCACAGGAACCAAAAGTTTCCATGGCCTACAGAACACAGGGACCATCTCAGTCAACACAGAATGGTCTCAGAGATGGTAGTGGGATTCACATTCATGTTTCAGATCACACCAGTGAATCGCAAAGTGACTTCCATCATTATCGCATGAATGTCTATTCGGTGCCCCGTTGGTCATGTCGAGACATCAAAAGGTGATGCGAAATGTGACTCGAAATTAGCCCAATGTGACATTCCATTTATACTTCGGAATCGAATGCACATTGAGACCCTTTCGATGTAACAATGTGAAAATGAATGGACTGATATTTATTTAAAAATGCGATTCAATTTCTGATTCACCTGTATGTCAAGAATGAAACAAAGCCCACCATGTTTCAACATAAATAGAAATTAATATTATATATTATATATATTATATATAATAATATTATTATTCTTACTGATGAGTTACTGTTCATATGGATTGGAATGCTAGAAAATAGAAAACAAATGCGTGAGTTGAATCCGTAGTATATGCTTCTCACAAACAGAAAAAAATTATCAAACTATGTCTGAATCATGAAAAAAAAACAGCATTTTCTTCGCGGCGAAATCAGTACCTATCCTGAAAATGCCAAATTCTGTGAATCACTGAATTTACCTTTCTAAGTTTCTACTCACCCTTCCGGCACTTGAAGAGATAAAGTTCTTGGTAGAAATAATAATTGGGCATTGTTAATAAACACATTTGATTCAACTATGGAAATAAAAAGAAGCAAACAGAACACTACACACTATCAGAAGTACCTATAGAATATTTGAAGAATGACGTCAACCAAATAAAAATTCTACTCGACTCTCGACTCGACAAACACATCTGGCCATTTTGTGCCGTGATGGTGATGTCACGATCAATTTTGTTACCAACCTAATTCCTTCTTTACCGACAAAATCGCAATTAAACCAAAATTCATGTTAATGTGCTTTGCAATTTTCTTCACATTTTATGCTCAAAGTGACACTGATGAGAAGAGAATTGTGAACAATTCATAACATTTGTCATTACTAAGTGGTAACAGTGATGTCTAAATGCAACTCATTTTGTTACCACAATAATCAAGAAAGCAACATCTCCTAGATGTTTGTGTTAACAAGTCCCGACGGTCTACAAAGCACAGGGACCAGAAGTCCCGACGGCCTACATGGCACAGGGACCAGAGGTACCGACGGCCTACATAGCACAGGGAACAGAAGTCCCGACGGCCTACATAGCACAGGTACCACAAGTCCCGACGTCCCACATAGCACAGGGACCAGAGGTACCGACGGCCTACATAGCACAGGGACCAGAATTCCTGACGGCCTACATAGCACAGGTACCACAAGTCCCGACGGCCCACATAGCACATGGACCAGAAGTACCGATGGCCTACATAGCACAGGGACCAGAAGTACCGACGGCCTACATAGCACAGGGACCAGAAGTCCCGACGGCCTACATAGCACAGGTACCACAAGTCCCGACGGCCCACATAGCACATGGACCAGAAGTACCGACGGCCCACATAGCACAGGGATCAGAGGTACCGACGGCCTACATAGCACAGGGACCAGAATTCCTGACGGCCTACATAGCACACGTACCACAAGTCCCGACGGCCCACATAGCACATGGACCAGAAGTACCGATGGCCTACATAGCACAGGGACCAGAAGTACCGACGGCCTACATAGCACAGGGACCAGAAGTCCCGACGGCCTACATAGCACAGGTACCAGAGGTCCCGACGGCCTAGGTAGCACAGGGACCAGAGTTCCCGACGGCCTACCTCATCTTCTTCAACACTTCCTGCATTATTGAGACCCGCCCTGTACCCTAGAGGTACTTCAGCTGGACTTGTTCCGATAGCTCTATTCCATGTATAATTTATGTCCAGTTGAATGTTTGAAATATTCTCGTCCCATTCGTCATCTGCCTTGTTCTCACCCATAGTTGCGAGATTCCAGAAAGGTTTTATTTCACCTTTCAACGTGTCCATTACCTCAAGACATTCCAACTGCGTTTCGGTGGTGATTGATCTACCTCTCAGCACAGAACTCTCTGAACTTCTTGGAAGTGAATGATATACCCCTGTCACTGATTATCTGCCCAGATACGCTAAAGGAGTACATACCTAGTTATTGTATTTTAGACTGCTAGTATATATGCAAGTAAATTTCGTATTTATCGTATTTTTCTGATTGGTTCTGCAGAAGGGGCCAACGTGATCTATATGAATCGTATGAAAAGGTCGAGCAACTATGTGGATTGCTTGTAAGAATCCAGGTATTTTTCCAGAAACAGACTTCTGGAACAGACAGTTTATACAGCTTTGTCGTACTCAGTATTACATTCTCTCATTTCAGGAAACCAAAATTTACTAAAAATTAACACGAATGTTTTATCGACTGCAAAATTGCCATCATCGTTGAATCTCAGTATTTGCCACACGCCTTTGCCAATACTGCCCTGTTACCGTGATCAGTCCTACGGTATACTCCCCCCCCCCCTTCTTAGATCGCAACTATTGAAAATTTCTCGGTTGCTACTTCGGTTACCCGACAACAGAATATTCTTTATTGCTCTTATGTTTGCAACAGATTCTTGAGTCACCAACAACCAATCGTCCTAGGACAAAATGGCATCATATACCTCATGATGCGCGTTTTCTATTGTTGGATTACAGCTCAGTGCATCAACAGGTATCATTATTGACCATGGTACGTGCTTTATTTCGGCATCGTAGTCCTGTAACTCTAAAACCCCTCTTCGGATTCTCTGATTGAGATCATTTTTTTGTCATGGCACTCCTAACAACGGCGCAGTCAGTTAATATCGTAAACCTTACCCCTAGTAAGTTGTGTCTGAATCATTTAACTGCGCCGAATCTTAGCAAGGGCTTCTAGTTCAAACGAATAATACCTCTGCTCAGTGGGCGTTGTTACCTTACTGAAGTAACCGACAGCTTTCTCATTGCCATCGTACAACTGTATTAGCATCCCAGCAATGCCCAAACGGCTAGCGTCGGTGGTAAAGGATTGTTTTCCTTTTACAATCAAATAAAGTAAACATCGGAGAAGTTGTAAACAGTTCCTTAAAGAATTTGAATGAATTTTCCTGTTCAGATTTCCATGTCCATCCTGATTCTTTTTTTTTTTGAGTAGTTTGCAATGGTTCAACTTGCGAGAATGTCCAACTAAACTCAGAAATTGTATGACTTGGTGTATATTACCTGGGTAAGAAAATCCATGTATTGCATTTACTTTCAATCAACTAGGTTGGAATTCTCCACCCTGTATCTAATATCCGATATATTCTATCTCATTAGTCAAAAACAAACATTCGATTGCACACCGTGGTTTCTGAAGCGCTCAAGTATGAGTTAATTTTTTTCTGATCAACGACAATTTATCGAAAAGCTAGTATTTTTGCCATCATACCGTGAATGTCTCTAGTGGAAGGAAACGTACTGGTCAACAATATTTTCCATTCAGCCCAATTTTCAGGAATAGAACACAAACGTTTTGTACCAACTTTCTGCAGAACCCTTCAAATGATTTATAACAATATGACAAACATTTAACTCATCCCAATGATATATGGTTGCATGCCCATCAATTTTTGAAATCCATTCTACAAAATCACACTCAAGAGGATTATATTCGGTTATATCTACATCTTTCATCGACATACCCAGCTCTGAACGATTTTCTCGTCTAAAATTGTCAAATAATTCTAGCAAACCTGCGTTCATATTAGATATCGTAGTTGAAGTTGAGAGTTCCGGCGTGACATGGTATTTTTGCTCTGTTTCTCTACTACTCGTTATTCTACTACTTCTTCTTCGTCTTTCTCTCTCTCGACTTCCTGCCTCGTTTGGTGTAGGAGATCTCGGAATGCCTTCGGTTTTGGTTACCCATTCTTGCTAGATACACTGCGGTCACTGGCTCGTGAATCTTGTAATCCCACTTCTGACTATTCTTCCACCATAAACGAACTCCAACACAACAATTATAAAAAAAAGGATCAACTGCTCGCACAACGGATAGCAACTAACTGCCCGTTCTCGATATTATTCTATTATCTAAACTTGATTCACTCATTGCACCATCATCCCATTACTCATTATCGCACTCTGACGTGGTCGTCAATACCTTTGCCTGTTCACATACATAATCAATATAAACAGAAATCATATAATGACCAGAACGAACTAACCTCGCGTAGACACGAGGAAATTGAGTACAAAAAACGAACACCACAACACAAGTCAACAGGGTAACCTTCCAAGGCACCAACGTAAGAGCGACTAAAATACCCCTACAAGTGGAACATAAGCAGAGATATCTGGAACCCATTTGAGGGGAGCCAAGCCAACCGGCCTGGGGCGCCGACCAGAGGAACCCCCAGGGTGTCTCTGATATGGCAACTCTAGGTTCGTAGGTGGATACCGGGGAAAAACGAACCAGAGGAAACAAAGGTTACCCCAAAACACAAGTTAGGAGAAAAACTTTCCCGGGGTCCCCCGCAACCACATCTTGAGGAACCTCCACCAAACAAGTGGAGGTGCACATAGGGCCATTCATACTGAGCGGCCTACTTGCAGGGCAGGGAGACACTTTTTAACCTGTTCTAACCAGAACGAAGTAACCTTACGTAGATATTCGAGTGCGTGGAAATCAAATATAATTTTTTTTTCTGTCTGTTCATATCAGAACGAACTAGCCTTATTTATATTATATATTATATTATTTATACATTTGAATGCGTGGAAATTATTATGTCCGTCAACCTGTTGCCTCCCTGCGCGCAACCCTCAGAAGTGTCCAAGAGTTTTGTGCCATGCACTACGCTTGAGAAGTGACCACCATGGTCCATATTAAATTGAACACAAACTTTTTATAGAACCAACAAATTCTTCTCCATTACAACTCCCACAGTCTACACGTCAGAAAGTGTGGGTTACCCATCGCCGCTATGAGACAGGCGAGCTGTCGATCAAAACTCAAAGAGGCCGGTTGATCCGAAGGCCCAATTCCGAATGAGACAATCTCATGGCGATTGGATTAATGTAAAAATTAAACTTCCAACGTCTAGTGTGTGGTCCTAGAATCTACCAAAAGAGTATTTTTCATTCTTTGAGTCTAAAATATGCAGAGTCAATAAGCAGAAAGTATTGCTGAACATACAGGGTGAACCGAAGAGAACCTACCGAATGATTTTTTCCATATATATATATATATATATATATATATATATATATATATATATAAGAATTTTTTTAAAAATCATTTTAGTGACCTTCATCCACTCCTCCAATATTATTGACTATCCTCCTAATAGACTTCCATCGACGATTCACGTTTTGTCCATGGATTCTGGTACTAGTTTAGAGGTGCATTCGAAGTTTCTGGAATGAAGAATGTCAGTGGGTCTGAAAATGACTTTATGACCGTGTAGCTAATATGTTTAGAAATATACCTGTTTTCGTTTAAATCAAGCGAGTTGTGTTGAAGTTACGACAATTTTAGTTTCCGTCGTATTCAAAGATTTTGGGCGAGCGCGCCATGCTCGCCTGACGTCATTTTAAAACGCAATGCAGAATGCTAGAAATTAACAGGACTTATCAGTAAATGATTCAGTAATGGTACAATTTGATAATATTGGGGAACCTGCAAAAATTATCAAAATTGATCAAAATAGACCTAGATCATAATTTATAATAAAGCTTGATAAAAATAGTAAAATATTCAGAAGAAATAGAAGATTTATTAAAAAAAAACTATCTGAATAGTTCACAAAATTCAACTCATTTGAATTATTATGGGGACGACAAAGATCCACCCTTTGATCACCATGGTAATTTTACAATTATAAGTCATATAATGGTTTTCATCAGATGTCTCATGCGTTATGTTGAATTAGTCCAAGAAACGAGGAAGCGGCCCAATGTTAAATGTGCAAAAATTAATATCTGAAAAATAAAAATATGAGCGTATAGGAAATTAAAATTCATATTGAGAGAGCATCTTTTTTGAGAAAACTTCATATATTTTGAAAAATAATCAATATTAATCAATTTTTTTGAAAAATACTTTTTTGGCTTGCCATAGGCTACACAAAACTGTAAATAACAATTTTCAATACCTTGCAATAAACGAGTTATAGAAAATCCGATTTTTTACGGTTTTTCCGATATAACTCGATAAGTATCAATGATATCAAAAAATTAAAGGTTATTCAATTGATAGATCTTTTTAATGGCTACAGTTTCTTAATTTAACTTTTTTTGATCGTAGCTGTAGTTTTTTAATTATCAACAAAAAACCGCTTTTTGCAACTTTGCCAATTTTTTAGGTTATGTGGGATCGAGTCGCATGAAATAGAAACTCATGCTGAATTTCAATTTCCTATACGCTCATATTTTTTGTTTTAGGATATTAATTTTTGCACGCACTTTTCCCTATTGCTTGGACTAACTGAACTCAACCGATACGTACTTCAAAAATCAGTCATATTCATGACTATATGATATACCAAAATTAAACCATTTTACGTGAAACGTTTGCCTTAACACATTTCAATTGTTTAATTATTGATCAAATTAAACGAACAATACTGCATAATCATGAATATATCATTTGAATGATTATAACTTTGAAGATTGCATATTAACATACTTTTCATATACTTTTTCAAATATTGACTCTTCAATAATTTGCAGACATCAAGATGAATACGAAAATTTCTCATTTTTTAAAATATAATCGTTAATACATCTTCGTCAATATAATCAATATTATGACCAAATAACTACGTATTTTTGTATATTCTTCCAGACGTAAGTTAAGTGCCCCAAAAAATATACATAATTATTGATCAAAATAATCAATAAAAATTATTGTATCATTAAAATATATCTTGAGTGATGATAATTTTGAAACCAAAAAATAAACGTATTTAAAAAATTTAAAATTGTTTTTCCGTTAACCAGCTGTCGCTCCCTTACGAACGGCAGCCCTCAAAAGTCGAAACTTGTGCGAGCCAAGGATAAACTAGGTCTTGCCTTTTAATGTGCGATTCCTAGCACGATCCGAGGAGAATCTCGAAAAGAGGTCCGTTGGTCACCCATACAATCGGTGAACCGGCGCTGTACATTCGAGCTATCCCCGCGTATTATTTAGTTTTCCTGGCATCAGGCAAAATATGAATATTTTACTTATTTCCTAATATAAAGAATATGAAGAATATAAAGAAATATATTCATTTACTGATCAAAATTATCAATATAATATATATAATGATGATAATTCTGAAAATGTACTATTTATTTATATCTGTTTCCAAACTTTGTCTCTCCAAAGTTTTCCTGGTTTCAGATAAAACATGTATACTTTTTATTTTCCATGATATAGTAATAAAAACGTTTCATTCAGATTAATAAATTTTGTGAACAAATAACCATGTATTTTTGCACACTTTTTTGAATACCTGAAAAAATATGTTATTATTGACGTAAATAATCTATAAAAATCATTATATCATTAATATATCTCTTGAGTGATGGTAATTTTGAGTCATATTATTTATGACCAGGTAGCCGAGTGGTTGAAGCGACATGGTTTGATCACTTTGGATGCCAGTCGGCGATGGTTCAAACCACGGCGACTGCAGAATTTTTTCTGATGGCACGAGAAAGTGCTAGGAATCGCACGTAAAAAGGTAAGACCTCGTTAATCCTTGGCTCGCACAAGTTTCGACTTTTGAGGGCTGCCGTTCGTAAGGGAACGACAGCTGGTTAACGGAAAAAACAATTTTAACAAAAAAAAATATATGTTTCCAAACATTGTCTCTCCAAAATTTTCCTGTCATCAGGCAAAATATGAATATTTTATATATTTCCCAATACAGTAATGAAAATATTTTATTAAAGTCGATTATTCCATCTTGGATGTATCTCCTGGGTGATGATAATTTTGAAAATCAAATGTTAATGTATCATTTGTATATGTTACCAATCTTTGTCTCTCCAAAGTTATCCTGGTATCAGACAAAATATGTGTATTTTTCGGTTTCCACAATATAGTAATAAAAACGTTTCATTTAGATTAATAAATTTTCTGACCAAATATAACAATGTATTTTTGCATACTTTTTCCAACGTAAGTTGAATACCTGAAAAAATGTGTTCACTTATTGACGTAAATAATCAATAAAAATTATTATATCATCAATATATCTCTTGAGTGATGGTAAATTTGAAAATAGAATATGAACTTATTATTCATATATGCTTCCAAACATTGTCTTACATTGTCTCTCCAAAGTTTTACTGGCATCAGGCAAAATATGAATATTTTCCATATTTCGTAATATAGTAATGAAAATATTAAATTTGAATCGATCCATATTACGACCAAGTAACTATGTATTCTTTGGGTTCCTTTTTGCATACTTTGCCTGACGTGAGTTGAATATCTAAAGAAATATTTTCATTTATTGATCAATATAATCAATATAAACTATTCTATCGTCGATATATCTCCTGGGTGATGATAATTTTAAAAATCAAATGTAAACGTATCATTTACATATGTGTACAAAAATTGTCTCTCCAAAGTTTTCGGGATCGACAAAATATGCATATTTTTCATTCCTCATAATATAGTAATGAAAATGTTTGATTCAAATTGATACTTTTTACGACCAAATAATGACGTATTTTTCCATACTTTGCCTGACGTAAGTTAAATACCTTAAAAATATGTTCAGATATTGATCAATATAATCAATATAAAGTATTCTACCTAACGATAGGTGACGCTGTTATTGAAGTTACGAAGCAACATCTCAAACTCAGTAACAGTATATAAATACTATTAAAAGCTATTTTGAATTGTCAATTAGTTATTGGACCCCGTAGGTTACCATGATAACAGGCACAAAAGGTCTAATAGGCTGATTAGCCTGTACCTACAACTTGCAACCCTCTTCGTCGGTAACCACTATGGGTTCGTTTAAATTTTATAACGGAATTATATCATTGAACAGTAACAGAAGGGTCAAAAAAATGAGAGGGGGCGCCACAGTAACTTTTAATATGTCTATGTCAAAGAGTACTTACTTGGGAAGTTGAGCAACCGAATAACGAAAATTAGATGTTATACCCAAAACTATAAGAGACTTTACCATACGATGTCATCAAGTTGAAAAGTTTTTTTAAAATTATTATTATTATTAGATGGCGGGGATAGCCAGTGGCTGAAATGCAGGTAGTTCTGTATAGAACCTTTCTGTACCCCGCTATCAGGTCTATCTCGTAGTACTCCGGATCTCCTAATGAACTCCTGGAGATTATTCACAAGGTTTTCCTGTGGGATGATATCTTCTGCACCGCAGTGTCCGAAGATATCCATCCTCATGCATTCAAACATTATGTGGGAGTCTGTTTCTTCCTCCTCATCACAAAATCTGCATTGTGTGGACTCTTGATGTATTCCCAACAGTTGCAGGTGTTTTCTCAGGTGGCAGTGGCCTGTCATCAGTCCTACGACCTTCCTGAGAGAGTATCGGCTTAGCTCTTGAAGGTGTCTTGATAGCTGGTCGGTTGGCCCCATCATCATTTTTTTTCTGTGAGTATTTCCTAAGGCACTCTCCTAGAGAGATTGATGATGGTTTTCAACCCATTTTTTTTGTGTACCGCTTAATATTCCCAAACGGGATTCCTCAGGCTGGTTCTGGTCCGGTGATCCAGTGGTCCAGTGATCCAGTGGTCCAGTGTTGCTGCCCCCGCTCTTGCTAGGGCATCTGCGCTCTCATTTCCCTGTATGCCCTTATGACCTGGTACCCAGACAAGTTTTACCCTGTTCTGGGCTCCCAGGTCGTTAAGGTTTTGATGTGCCTCCCAAACCAGTTCGGAAGTGAACCTGCACGAACGCAGGGCTTTAATCGCCGCCTGACTGTCAGAGAGAATCGCTATGGGTTGGTTTCTAGGACCTCTCCTTAGAATCTTTCTCGCGCAGACGGAGATTGCCGTTACCTTGGCTTGGAATACAGAGGCTTGAGTACCGAGGCTTAGACTGATGTCTTGCCTCGGTCTCTACCCGTATATTCCAGCCCCTACTCCTTTGCTAGTCTTTGAGCCATCCGTGTACCAGATTTGCCCTCATGACAGCATTGGTATGGCCCTTGATGTAACTTCCCCATATTCTATGATGGTGGTGTATGTTCCATCAAAGGAGTATGTTGGAGTCATTTTGTCCGACGGCATCTCAGACGTGTCGATTCTTATGACCTCCAGTATGCAGGAGTGGCCTTGGTTATTGCCCCTCTATTGACCCAGACATTTTAGCCTGGATGCTTCTATCCTCGCCTCTGCTGCAATATGCAAATACAGAGGAAGGAGGTTTTGGATTACCTCCAAGCTAATTGTCGATGTGCTGGACATAGCACCAGTGACTCTGAGCATGGCCAGTCTTTATGAACTAGCGAGCTTCCCCCCTGGTTGACTGGTTGTCACTTGTTCTACCTTTGGCCACCACAGCAGGGCTCCGTACGATATCGAGGGCCTAACAATTGCTGTGTATAGCCAGAGAGACTGTTTGGGTCCAAGTCCCCATGTTTTGCCAAAGGAGCGTCTGGCCATCATTAATGATGTCCTTGATCTTTTCAGCACTTTTTCCAGATGTTTGTTCCAGGTGAGCTTTGAGTCCAGGTTCAGCCCCAAGTATTTCGTCTCTCCTGACATCTGTATACTTTCACCAAAGATTCGGAGAGCTCTGTTGATCTCCAGGTTTCTTTTTCTGGTGAAAGGAACTATTTTGGTTTTTTGAAGGTTGACCCTGAGGTTCTCCCTCGTGCACCACGTCTGTACGTCTCTCCGATTCAGATCTACAAGGAGGCCGTCCACCATGAGATTCCACAGTAGAGGGGATAGTACTCCCCCCTGAGGGCAGCCTCTCGTAGCCCTTACCTCCATTGTGTCCCCGAACAGGAAGGCTTGTACTGCCCTAGAGCCAAGCATGGCAGATAACTAGTGGTTCAGGGCTGGATCAACGTTCCTTTCCGTGAGGGCTGATGTGATGGACGCATAAGATGTGTTATCAAACGCCCCTTCTACGTCAAGAAACGCTGTTAGTGCAATCTCTTTATTCATAAGAGATTTTTCAATACTGCATACTAGGGTGTGCAGCGCCGTTTTCCAGTTTAATAGGCATGTTGGTGCTCCGAGAAAATTGGATACTCTGCAACTTTATCTCGGATGTTCCTATCAACTAGTTTTTCCATCGTTTTGATCATAAATGATGAGAGACAAATTGGTCTGAATGCCTTAGCCTGGGCATATGATGGTTTCCTCGGCTTGGGTATGAAGACCACCATTGACCTCCGCCAGGTGCTGGGTACATACCTATAGGCCAAGCTCGCCCCAAAGAACCTGACTAGGTGTGGAATCAGTAGGTCTGCTCCTTGCTGTAATAATACAGGTTGGATTTCGTCTGGCCCTGCTGATTTGAATGGACAAAAGGTTGCTATGGCCCATTCTACTTTCCTGTAGGTGACTACTTGTTTCGCTATGTCCAAGGTTTCCTTTGAGGGCTCTGGGGTGTAACTGGGTCATTGATTCTCCTAGAGTCAGGAAAGTGGGTATCAAGGAGGGTCTCTAGAAATTCTTTCCCTGATTTGGTAAACGATCAGTCGTCTCGTATTAGCGTGCCGAAAGGATTCACCGGATCTTTTGACAAGAACTTATTCAGCCGTGAGCATTCAGCCGTGCTCTCAACTTCTTCGCAGAAATTCTTCCACGCCTTCCTTTTATCTCTTTGTATAGCTCTTTTGTACAGAGAGAGGGCTTCATTTCATTCGCCCCACTGCTTTGTTCTGAAGGCCTTGTTAAAGAAAGATCTGGTCCTTTTTCTCAGGATTTCCAGCTCCTTGGTCCAGAATTGGACCGTGCTGTTCTGTCTCCTTTTGGTTAGAGGGCAGCTTATTTGGAATGAGGAGACTATACTATAGTAACTAACGAACAGCTCGATTTGAATTTATTTTCTTAGAAGTAGAGCAATTATAATTTTAATCTTTGTTGTCATTATGATAATGAATATATAATAGGGCATTGGTAATTATGATTAGTACCTTTGGGGAAAAAGTAGTTTTCATTGAAGATTTGAAAGGGTTTGTAAATGTTTGTATTAATCATAGTGAATATTCACTTGAAAGAGCTAGTATGTTAGTGACACATGTGAAATTTAAATAAAGTTTGTGAAGATCGAATCATTTTCTGTGTAACTTGTACAATTACTATGGATCTTGATCAAGCAAGCGTAGTCAATCAGAAAAAACAAGAATTTGTTCAGTATTTTTAAATAATTTTCAATATCCACTCTTCACATACTTATTTACTGTCCGGTGTGAATTGTCAGTGAAAACATGCTTTGTAGCGGATTAGTTAAAACGCTGCGTGAAACTCTTCGAAATATATTCAGTATCATCATCGTTACCGTCAAAAAAATTCAACCGAGTTCGGTACAGCACAATTGAATCATAGTATTTCATTCCCTGTTTGAAAAAAGAAAAAGTAATAATTTAGTCAGCCGAGTGATCACGACTTCATGGTCTGTTCACTTGAATCCAATATGCAAACAACTCGGCGAATTCAAAAATAACATAACAAAAGGTCGGATGGAACATACGCTCCTGCTGTTTTTTGCAGGCACGTAATTCGCTTTGAGAATAGCACTGAGCACTGAGATATTTCAGAGCTGACAAGGGTTGAAAGCGTTGTAGTATACGAGGTGTTACCAGACGTTATTTGGGACGGACGGAAATCTTCGATTCGATCAGGAAAGTGTCTAATTACGGCTTGCAACCGAATGGATTTCGAATATTTCTTATGTGCTTTTAAATTAGTAATCCACTCTTTGGGTAACTGCCTTCATGAGTTAGGGCCAAGAATCAGCTTAACATCCTCAACCTCGAACATAAAATAGTGTTTTTTTATATAGCTGTCATTGAAAGTGACATTTGACATTTGATGGCTGTTAAAGAATGTGGAAAGAAGACACTTACTAAGTAGCGTGTTGAAAATATTTTTTTCCTCCTACCCCTATAGAAAGTACACACTTTCCTCCCTGAAACCAGGGAGAAAACTCATACTTTTTCTCCCTAGGGAGGAAAGTACTTTTCCTCCCCCTCATTTCAAGTAAGTTGTAAACGATGAAACTTGTGAATCTATTATAATCAAATTGTTTTCGTAATTTCTAGAACATCTTATATATGCTGTATTCTGGTAAAAATCAAACATGAATATTACTTCTACTCTAGTTCTTTAATAGCTATTTGTGTATTTAGAGCGCAAAGTGATTGATTGTTGCTAGACAAAGAGATTAATCTTTGGAGAACGACAATGACACTTTGTGCTCGAAATACGCACATTATTTTTTCTACAAGCGCAGCTCTTAGGCACATAACATTACTTATGAGAAAATCACTCAATAGCAATCCGAAATGTATAAGCTATCTAAATGTCCAATAATTCAAATCACTAACAAGAAAAAAGTAAAATAACGTTCTTGAAAAAAAAAAAGTTGTAATTGCCAGGAGATGAACCCGGGACCTTCGGATTACAAGCCTAAGACGCTAGCCATTGCACCACCGCAGATTCTCAGATACACATGACTGTATTGTCTATACTACTTTTCATCAAGTAAGAATAGGTCTATTTGCAAACAAAGTCACAAAAAGGTTTTATTGAGTGGGTAGGAGGAAAAATCATATGTATTACATGGAAGTAAAGTGCCTTTTCCTCACTTGGATGTTTACTGTAAACTACATCCTGCGGGAGGATAAGTGGCACTTTCCTCCCTAGTAATACAAATAGCTATTTCTACTACCTCAAGAATTAGAAATGTATCATGATGGAAATCTTGATCTTGGGGAAGATTTGCCTTGGGAGGAGGAAGACAGTGAAGAAGAGGACATAGTCTGAAACGGAACCCTTGTAATTTTGATAGGTATTTAAATTAATCGAGCACTTGGTATTATGAATTGAGTAAATGACGTTTGTCAAAAAAGAAAAAAGTCAATAATTGTCACTAATCTGAATTTGAAATTTTGATCGATTATTCATCTTTAATTTCATTTCGAAGCTACCATCCAACCACGGTGAGTAAAACTTGATTAATTATATGAAAATGAAACGAAACCAACATATTTCAGTTGTCACGTGGTTGAGATTTAGTACCAAAAATATCTCTGATTTGGATTCTGCGTTGGTGAGAGCAACTGATAATTCGTGAGAGGAATTTCGGAATTTGAATCCCTACATCCAAGAGCTTGATATTGCCCAACTAACGGCTGATTCTTTTGTATTCATGGTGAGACCGTTCCATTTATACCAGATATGCGGATAATTTATAATGATAATAAAAAAAAAGTGATTCGAGTTGAAGACAATTTCCGTTTCAAAAATAGACAATCCCGCTGATATATATATATATATATATATATATATATATATATATATATATATATATATATATATATATATATATATATATATATATATATATATATATATATATATATATATATATATATATATATATATATATATATATATATAGAAGACGGGTAGTCTCTTGACTGGACTAGTTGAAAAAAACTGAGTTTTGGAAAGTATCATAAAAAGAAACTTTTCCTTGAGGTTGCAGTCAATTGGGAACGGCCAGTGGATAGAGAAACTCTTTGTTAAATTGTCCAGCTTTCGAAAATTTTATTTTCTTTATCAAGACATCTGTAAAACACAAAAAAGTCCAATTTGTAAAAAATGTGACTTTAAGTTATAAAAAACAACTTACTAACTCGAGGTTGCTATTAATATCTAATAATATCTAATATATATATATATATATATAAGTGAAAATAGAGTATATTTCGTTTTAATTCCGAGAGTTCTTACCTTTGACAGCTGTTTCGTGCTAACGCACTCATCAGAAAGGATTTATGGAGCTCTCGAAATCAAAACGAATCCACTCAAGAATTAATACCGTGAGGCAAGACAGAATATAACAGGAAGTTATTCAATGACATCTACAGTCACTAGTTGAAACTTAATTTGACACGAACCAAGGAATCCAAAAGTAGAGGTTTGTCCACAAATTGACAGGCAGCCAACAATTCGTTTTTCTGACCAACCCAAGGTTCAATCAAGTTTCTAATACGTTATGAGGAACGCAAGCAGAATCTAAGTGAAAATAGAGTATATTTCGTTTTAATTCCGAGAGTTCTAACCTTTGACAGCTGTTTCGTGCTAACGCACTCATCAGAAAGGATTTATGGAGCTCTCGAAATCAAAACGAATCCACTCAAGAATTAATACCGTGAGGCAAGACAGAATATAACAGGAAGTTATTCAATGACATCTACAGTCACTAGTTGAAACTTAATTTGACACGAACCAAGGAATCCAAAAGTAGAGGTTTGTCCACAAATTGACAGGCAGCCAACAATTCGTTGTTCTGACCAACCCAAGGTTCAATCAAGTTTCTAATACGTTATGAGGAACGCAAGCAGAATCTAAGTGAAAATAGAGTATATTTCGTTTTAATTCCGAGAGTTCTAACCTTTGACAGCTGTTTCGTGCTAACGCACTCATCAGAAAGGATTTATGGAGCTCTCGAAATCAAAACGAATCCACTCAAGAATTAATACCGTGAGGCAAGACAGAATATAACAGGAAGTTATTCAATGACATCTACAGTCACTAGTTGAAACTTAATTTGACACGAACCAAGGAATCCAAAAGTAGAGGTTTGTCCACAAATTGACAGGCAGCCAACGATTCGTTGTTCTGACCAACCCAAGGTTCAATCAAGTTTCTAATACGTTATGAGGAACGCAAGCAGAATCTAAGTGAAAATAGAGTATATTTCGTTTTAATTCCGATAACGTATTAGAAACTTGATTGAACCTTGGGTTGGTCAGAACAACGAATTGTTGGCTGCCTGTCAATTTGTGGACAAACCTCTACTTTTGGATTCCTTGGTTCGTGTCAAATTAAGTTTCAACTAGTGACTGTAGATGTCATTGAATAACTTCCTGTTATATTCTGTCTTGCCTCACGGTATTAATTCTTGAGTGGATTCGTTTTGATTTCGAGAGCTCCATAAATCCTTTCTGATGAGTGCGTTAGCACGAAACAGCTGTCAAAGGTTAGAACTCTCGGAATTAAAACGAAATATACTCTATTTTCACTTAGATTCTGCTTGCGTTCCTCATAACGTATTAGAAACTTGATTGAACCTTGGGTTGGTCAGAACAACGAATTGTTGGCTGCCTGTCAATTTGTGGACAAACCTCTACTTTTGGATTCCTTGGTTCGTGTCAAATTAAGTTTCAACTAGTGACTGTAGATGTCATTGAATAACTTCCTGTTATATTCTGTCTTGCCTCACGGTATTAATTCTTGAGTGGATTCGTTTTGATTTCGAGAGCTCCATAAATCCTTTCTGATGAGTGCGTTAGCACGAAACAGCTGTCAAAGGTTAGAGCTCTCGGAATTAAAACGAAATATACTCTATTTTCACTTAGATTCTGCTTGCGTTCCTCATAACGTATTAGAAACTTGATTGAACCTTGGGTTGGTCAGAACAACGAATTGTTGGCTGCCTGTCAATTTGTGGACAAACCTCTACTTTTGGATTCCTTGGTTCGTGTCAAATTAAGTTTCAACTAGTGACTGTAGATGTCATTGAATAACTTCCTGTTATATTCTGTTTTGCCTCACGGTATTAATTCTTGAGTGGATTTGTTTTGATTTCGAGAGCTCCATAAATCCTTTCTGATGAGTGCGTTAGCACGAAACAGCTGTCAAAGGTTAGAACTCTCGGAATTAAAACGAAATATACTCTATTTTCACTTAGATTCTGCTTGCGTTCCTCATAACGTATTAGAAACTTGATTGAACCTTGGGTTGGTCAGAACAACGAATTGTTGGCTGCCTGTCAATTTGTGGACAAACCTCTACTTTTGGATTCCTTGGTTCGTGTCAAATTAAGTTTCAACTAGTGACTGTAGATGTCATTGAATAACTTCCTGTTATATTCTGTCTTGCCTCACGGTATTAATTCTTGAGTGGATTCGTTTTGATTTTGAGAGCTCCATAAATCCTTTCTGATGAGTGCGTTAGCACGAAACAGCTGTCAAAGGTTAGAACTCTCGGAATTAAAACGAAATATACTCTATTTTCACTTAGATTCTGCTTGCGTTCCTCATAACGTATTAGAAACTTGATTGAACCTTGGGTTGGTCAGAACAACGAATTGTTGGCTGCCTGTCAATTTGTGGACAAACCTCTACTTTTGGATTCCTTGGTTCGTGTCAAATTAAGTTTCAACTAGTGACTGTAGATGTCATTGAATAACTTCCTGTTATATTCTGTTTTGCCTCACGGTATTAATTCTTGAGTGGATTCGTTTTGATTTCGAGAGCTCCATAAATCCTTTCTGATGAGTGCGTTAGCACGAAACAGCTGTCAAAGGTTAGAACTCTCGGAATTAAAACGAAATATACTCTATTTTCACTTAGATTCTGCTTGCGTTCCTCATAACGTATTAGAAACTTGATTGAACCTTGGGTTGGTCAGAACAACGAATTGTTGGCTGCCTGTCAATTTGTGGACAAACCTCTACGTTTGGATTCCTTGGTTCGTGTCAAATTAAGTTTCAACTAGTGACTGTAGATGTCATTGAATAACTTCCTGTTATATTCTGTCTTGCCTCACGGTATTAATTCTTGAGTGGATTCGTTTTGATTTCGAGAGCTCCATAAATCCTTTCTGATGAGTGCGTTAGCACGAAACAGCTGTCAAAGGTTAGAACTCTCGGAATTAAAACGAAATATACTCTATTTTCACTTAGATTCTGCTTGCGTTCCTCATAACGTATTAGAAACTTGATTGAACCTTGGGTTGGTCAGAACAACGAATTGTTGGCTGCCTGTCAATTTGTGGACAAACCTCTACTTTTGGATTCCTTGGTTCGTGTCAAATTAAGTTTCAACTAGTGACTGTAGATGTCATTGAATAACTTCCTGTTATATTCTGTCTTGCCTCACGGTATTAATTCTTGAGTGGATTCGTTTTGATTTCGAGAGCTCCATAAATCCTTTCTGATGAGTGCGTTAGCACGAAACAGCTGTCAAAGGTTAGAACTCTCGGAATTAAAACGAAATATACTCTATTTTCACTTAGATTCTGCTTGCGTTCCTCATAACGTATTAGAAACTTGATTGAACCTTGGGTTGGTCAGAACAACGAATTGTTGGCTGCCTGTCAATTTGTGGACAAACCTCTACTTTTGGATTCCTTGGTTCGTGTCAAATTAAGTTTCAACTAGTGACTGTAGATGTCATTGAATAACTTCCTGTTATATTCTGTCTTGCCTCACGGTATTAATTCTTGAGTGGATTCGTTTTGATTTCGAGAGCTCCATAAATCCTTTCTGATGAGTGCGTTAGCACGAAACAGCTGTCAAAGGTTAGATATATATATATATATATATATATATATATATATATATATATATATATATATATATATATATGTATATATAGCTGCTGAGGCTACAGTGTAATCGTTTTATTTAGTTGATAATTTTAGAAATAATTTCATTCGCCTCATCGCATCATTCATTTCATTTTAATAATTATAGTCATTTTTGTAAAGCCTGCAGTTTAGGCAATATTAATCTTCAGTTAATTGATGTTATATCATTAGTTGCAAAAAAAAAAAATAGAAGAAAACATTTGAAACAATAATCTATATTGATTTTTGAAAACTTACACCTACTAAAGATATATATCTAATATCTTGGGATATAACAATTTTTTAGGCAATATTAATCTTAAGTTAATTGATGTTATATCATTAGTTGCAAAAAAAATAGAAGAAAACATTTGAAACAATAATCTATATTGATTTTTAAAAAACTTACACCTACTAAAGATATATATCTAATATCTTGGGATATAACAAGTCGAAGAAATTGATGCTATACCGGATGAAATTTTGGCGACTGACGAGGATGGTCAGCTCTTGTCTGATAACGATGACTTTCTATCAATGCCTACTTTCACTAGTAAGGATGGCAGTCTGTGGTGCAAAAGACCACTGAGAGGTGCTAAATCTACATCCAAGAACATAATCAGGCATGGATTGGGCCTTACAAATTACAGTAAGGATTTTGAAAGTATCAAGGATACGTTTTTTCTTTTCATGTCTAATGAAATCTTAGAAATTATTGTTGTGGAAACAAATAAAAAGCTCTCTATGAACATGAAAAGTAGAATCAGGAAAATCCTGAAAATATAAGAAAATGGATGCCAACTGACCTTATCGAAATAAAAGCATATATAGGTCTTTTGATTTCTCGAGGTGCTCTAAAAGCTACTTAGGAACCGATCGAAATGTTATGGACAACAGATAAGTGCTATTGCAGACCCATTTTTCCTGCTGCCATGTCAAGAGATCGGTTTCACTAGACACTAGACACTAGAGCAGAACGTAAAATTTTAGATAGATTAGCTCCAATAAGACATATATTTGACATATTTGTACAAAATTTAAAACTTATGATGTATCCTGGAACACACATGACAGTAGATGAGCAACTGCTGAGTTTCAGATGACGTGTCCCATTTCGGGTCTACATGAAAAATAAACCAGACAAATAATATGGGATTGAAGTTTGAGCTATGTGTGATGCTACGAAATCTTACACCCACAATCTGCAGATCTATTTGGGAAAGCAAAATAATATAGTGGAAAAGAATCAAGGTGAAAGGGTGGTTCTTGATATGGTTGAACACTTACAAGGTGGTTATGGGATAACCAGCGATAACTTTTTTACGTCTAAATGTTTGGCTGATAAACTTTTGGTTAGAAATTTGACCCTTTGTGGAACCGTACGAAAAAATAAAACCTTAATTCCAAAAGAACTTCTTCCCAAAAGCTCTCGACCGTCCCCTTCTAGTATTTTTGCCTTTACTAAAGACCATACGATGGTCTCATATTCAGCTGTAAAAAAGAAGGCAGTTATTTTGTTATCGACTGAACATTCTATGGACCAAGTAAGTGATGAGGGAAACATGCACAAACCCGACAAAATGACAAAAGAATTTACTACCCGTCGCATAACAAATAGATGTCCAATGGTTATTTTTGGACACATGATTGACACTACAGCAGTAAATTCCTTTATTTTGTGGAAAATAAAATACCCCGCGTGGAATAAGTCCCAATTGGATGCAAGGCACAAGTTTTTGTTAAGTCTCGGCAAAGAACTTACAAGAGAAAACATAGTTAGGAGGCTTGGTAAAAAAGACAGGCTTCATCAAACAATTCGTGACCATATGGTTACGGTCGTTCCTGAGTAAGGTAGTCGTCCAGTTGTTCCAGCAGGTGAAAGAACATCTGGACGTTGTACTCTTTGTCCTCGGAGAAGTGATCGGAAAACCCGTAACAAGTGTGAAATTTGCGGACAGTTTGTTTGTCTAGAACACAGCCAGAAGAAAATAATGTAACACATGTAATAATTAATTTCTTAACCTTTCGGGACTCGCGCCGCGGAGTCACACTCCGCGCATTTGCATTTACATCCCTTCCCAATGAACCGTTGACATTACCCAGCTGCCTATCCTAGTATTCCTAGTACCTGACTAAATTTGTTCAGTCTTTGCCGAGTCGTATTGGTGTATAGATCGATTATTCAATTTTCGAGTTATTTGAACTTGCGGAGTGTTACTCCGCGCACGAGTCTTAGTCATTTGAACTTGTGGAGTGTTACTCCGCGTGCGAGTCTAGAATCTTGAGAGTTTATATGTGCTGCACAAGTAAGTTAAGTGTTTTTTTTAATTCCTGTTGTCAAAACCTAATATTTCAGAATGGATTCTTTTGAGGCAGAACAGAGGAGATTAGAAAAGTTGATGGAAGAATGTTTAAATGAAACCGATGGCGAAGTGGATTATGATGATAAAAGTGATGACAGTGAGGGAGATGAAGTAATAGAGACATGTGATTTAGATACAGATACAGAACAGGAAATAGAGGCAGCAGATGGATAATCTGATATAGAGATGGAGGATGATGTAACTGTGAGAGATATGCCATATTTTCTTGGAAAAGAAAAACCTTACCAGACTAAGTGGTATAAGCATATACCTGGACAGAATATTAGGTTTCGAGCACATGATTTGATAAAGCATTTCCCTGGAGCTAAAGCAATAGTACGCAATTTAAAACGCCCTATTGATATATGGAAGAACTTTTTCAAAGATCAGATGCTTGTCGAAATTGTAAATCAGACTAACAAACATATAGAGCAGAACCAAACAAGATATGAACGTGAAAGAGACGCAAAACTAACAGATTGTTCGGAACTCCAAGCAGTGTTTGGTTTATTGTATCTTTCGGCAGTCATAAAATCTGGTAGAGTAAACGTGAAAGAATTATGGAGTTCTTTAGCCCTGGGAGTTGAAATATTTCGACTAACTATGTCTAGGAAGAGGTTTCAGTTTCTATTACAACATTTGAGGTTCGACGACGTAGACACACGGGAACAGAGGAAGGCTCTAGATAAATTAGCTCCCGTAAGGAATATTTTCGAGCAGTTTAAAACATATTGCCAGAGTGCATATACATCATTTGACAATCTCACTGTAGACGAAAAACAGGAAGCTTTTCGGGGAAGATGCAGTTTCTTGCAATACATGCCAAAAAAACCTAATAAATACGGCTTGAAATTATTTGCACTCGCAGATGCCAAAACTTTGTATGCATTGAATCTGGAGGTTTACGTAGGGACGCAACCTAGTGAACAATTCGCTGTGAGTAATTCATCGAAAGATTTTGTGATGAGACTATGTGAACCTATTTTTGGATCTGGGCGGAATATAACCGTAGATAACTGGTTTTCAAGTTTATCACTATATACAAAGGCCGTATTATTTTGACGTATCACTATTGACATCTCGAAAACTTTAAATGATGGAGTAGGTTAAATTAGATGAAAATTATTCATTTATTGAACAATGAAATGATGTTTCCAAATCAGAAGCATCACGAACCGTTTTCAAAATATACGAGGAAAACCGAAATGGCCCGTTTCCGGATAAGGAAATATGATCATAAAAACTTTCCTCTCTATTTGAATTTTCTCCCATGTACTTTACTTCGATTTTCAATTCGATGTTTCGTTCTTCGGGGCTACCCTCAACCTTATTTTCTCCAATACTGACCTGTATTGTTTTTTATGAATTCAAGCAGTCCTCATCTTACCAAGTTCAGATATGTATCTTACCTGGTATTTGTTTCTACATTTCTGCCCATAAATTCCATCATCAAGGTCCGAACAAGGCCCATCATTTTTGTGAAAAAAAAGTAACAGGCAAGGATCAGGTGGAATATGTTGTTGAGGTTCCAACATTGGAGGAAAGTATATTTTAACATTCGAAATCGAGCTCAAAATAGTGAAATGGGGATGTGGTTCGGGGATTGAAAACGGTTTTTTTTGCCATTTGCGGCGAAACGTGACCTCTTAGCGGAGAATGTCCAATGAAAAAAAATGCAGATAATGAAAAAATTGAAAACTTTTGTTTTCAACACTTTTCGACACAACCTCAAATTAACCGTCAAAAGGCTGAAAAACCGATTTTTCAGTATTTCGTTTTTTGCTGAAATGTTCACTTTCAAATGGTCTATGTAACATGATGGTTAATTGATCGATAAACCGCTTAAAATTGAGAAATCATTGAAAATATTGAGTCCAAGGTTCAAACCCTAGCGACTGAAGAAATTTTTCTGATGGCCCGAGAAAGTGCTAGGAATCGCACGTAATAAGGTAAGACCTCGTTAATTATTGGCTCACACAAGCTTCGACTTCTGAGGGCTGCCGTTCGTAAAAGGACGACAGCTGGTTAACGGAAAAAACAATTTTGAACAACAAACAATATTGAGAAAATCATGATTCAGAGAGACTATTTTTCTCAATTTCAAGCGGTTCAACGATCAATAAACCAGCAAGATACATAGACTATTTGGATGTAGACAGTTCAACAATTGGAATGATCAGGAGTAATCACACGAGTGGTCGCAATAGTATCGATAGTAATACTCTCAGAAATCAACGAGATCAAATTGGTCGGTAACACCACGAGTTCTTTAGGACGAGTGGTGTTACCTCAAAGCAATTTGATCGAGTTTAAGATTTCTGACAGAATTATCGATAGTATTATGAGCACGAGTAGCATTTATTGAGATAATTTCACGAACCAACAAAGTAAAAAAGTTCCATTGTCGTGAATTCCTGCCTGATAGACATGAAGTCTGTCAGACTGACATTCATATTAGTAGCAAGATGATATATTCTCCGTTATTGTTTGGATACGTGGTTGCCATTCCAAAGTGTTATTACCGGAACGAAAGCTAGGAACTGCGTATTATCGACGCATACGTCCCTTATTGGTCTTAATATTGCATGAAAGTATTTTGAAAATTATGCATTTTGAAGAGATATTTTATGAATACATTAAATTATTATGGACTGAATGCGTATTGCAGAAACGGTTCATCATGTGTCATTAATGTCAGTTGAAGAGTTGAACCGTCAAACTGACGTTCCTCTATTCACAGAAATTGGTGTAACTAGGGAAACGTATAAATAAGGAAGAAGCAAAACACCGATTTGAATGTACTGGAGACAGTGTTTTCGAAAAGTCCTTTTCTCATTGGTTTGAATTCAAAAAATTATGGCATTTGGTTGGTTTATATAATATGAGGGAAATTGTCACTTAAATAGCTTCGAAATACAAAAAAACACCAAGACAATTGTTCGTGGAAGATAAGGGTAATTTTTATACAATAGTGTTCTGATCAAGAAGCAAGATAAATTGAGGGTTACAAGTCCTTCTCAATAATATGCCCGGTAAATATAGAAATAATTGACGTGTAGACAGGAAGTGAAATAATGTCTAGTGGATCTTCAAGATAAAATTGTCATGGATAGTAGATTGACCAAGATCAGAAAAAATGCCTACCAGACACTCAGCAGCTTCCATAAATCATAATATTTCTGAGTAGAAGGACTATAATATAGCCGTGTTGGAATATAGACATACCGAGCGGAAACAACGATATATTAACGGATAAACTTCGTTATTTATATTCCGAGTTGCAGTCACATTCTAAGCACAATTTTTATTGCCGCTTGTTTCGCGAAAAATAGTTGCCAATCAACCCAAAAGTCAGCAAAGCTAAGTTTCTGCTGAATAATCTGCTTTTATACAATGTATATATGCAGATAATTGCTTCGAAGTAAGCGGCAGTAAAAATTGTGCTGAGAATGTGACTCTTTGTTGACCGCAGCTAGAGATGTGAATAACGGAGTGTGCTTAGAATGTTACCCTAATTGTGGCGGCTATTCATGTAAACACAGAAATATTAGCGGCTCTCTTTGTTTGTATAAGCGTCAAAGTTTGACATAACTCAAAATTGAAATGTCTCGTTTTGAGTTATCTCCTACTACAGAATGCTTAAATGAATGAATATTTTGGAACCATTTTTGGTGTGAATACAATTCAAGAAAAAAGAAACTACCCAAACACCAAAACTACGCCACAATCACACTCGATGCGTGTTTCGCCAACAGAGTTAGTATTTACTTACTGAGTAAGCTTTTAGCTCCTGAAGATGCTAACTTTGTTGGAGAAACGCACATCGAGTGTGATTGTGACGTAGTTTTGGTCTTTGGGTAGTTTCTTTTTTCTTGAATTGTACAAAATGGTTGTTAACATGCGGATTGAATTAAATGTTGAAACGTATATGAATGAGTAAATGGATGATTGTATGCTGTTCATGGAATAATTTTCCTGAATATCAGTCGACCATGACAAATAGCGACTATTGTTTCCTTCAATTCATCTCGAGTTACTTGTATTTTGTGACAATTCATTTCGGCCATATGAACATTCATAATCAAAGAATAACTCCCTCGAGCTTAAGCTCTCGGAAGTTATTCAGATTATCTATGTTCATGTGGTCTCATTGAATTGTCAAAATACAAGGTACTCTCGATAGAATTATGAAGAAAATAATAGTCGGCTTTTTGTTATGGTCTTGGGATATTACCTACGATCAGTCCCTCATAAAAGTTTTCATCTTCATGATTCACCTGCTAGAATAAAATTCAACAATTTTTTCACGACAAATCTACCTACGAATTTCATCACAGACCGATCCAAATATGACACTGTATTCGTGATGATAGCTGGAAATGATGTGAAACGTAATGTAAATGATATATCATTGAATTTAAATTAAAATATTATGTTAAGTAAGAAGTATTATAAATGTCCTTCCATTCAGCACTTTCAGCAGTGTTTTCAGAACAAGCGCAGCGTAGGAGCGACTGTTTTATACAATACTTTTTCACGAAGTCATATTGAAACAACATTATTGGATTGATGCTTAATTTTTAGTTTCGTGTTGGGAATATGCACCTTTGCTGCTGTTTCAATTTTCCATAATTCTAATTTCCAACAAGCTCCCATGATTCTAAAAATTAGCCAAACCCAAAAATAATTCGAAGGATTTGAGAAACGTGACGAGAGTATACAAGTTAGAAGTCACCTAGGTAATGTTGGTTGCATATACGTGTAGTCCACTGAATTCCCGCATGGAACATTAAAACTCTTTGATTTGATCTTAGTCATAATTTTGTTTGAAAGTGGTTCACAATGTTATAGTGTTAGTAGAATTTTTCTAGACTTCCATTGTATACAAACAAAGATAATGAATTCTGTGCATGTGTTTGTCCCGACGTTTCAACATTTGGGATCTACTATCATTATCAAGTGTGTGAATGTGACAAGATATTTTGGATACTTATTATGTAGCATGCAACTAATGTACCTGTAAAAATGTAATTAGGATCTTCGTGGTGTCTCTCCTAGGTAATCATGTTAATTAATGTGATAGCGTACGCGTTCCAACCCAATAAAAATTAATTTCGGAATTTTTTCAGGTACAACGACCTTTTTTGGCGGGTGTTATTATTGATGACCGGTCATGATACAGAGTATTATAGATATCTCAATCGATCTAGCTGAATGATAAGTGGCTTTCAAACATTCCGAATTTCTATGATTGGTTGACTGAACATGTCATTATTCAGAATATATGCCGACTCTTCAAACTTTCTCTTATACCAATGTTGTTCTTTGTGGATAACTTCGGTTTTCGATCATGCGATGCTATACTGATTAGTCCATACGTGATCTGATATTCCCGACTTTGATGTTTCTCCTCGCTGAGTATTATTCTTGTGTTCACTGATTCTCACATTTAGTGCCCTCTTAGTTTCTCCTATATAATCAATCCCACATTCACACGGAACACGGTAAATGCAGCTTTTGGAGTCATTATAGTCGTTGGGTGGTCTCGTTTTTGTGAGTTGGCTACGAATGGTATTACTTGATCTGAAGCGTATTCGGATGTTGTACCTCGATCCAATTCGCCTTATCTTGTCCGATAAACATCTCACATAGTTAAGACATAGGTAAGGCTCTGTTGGTTAATCTGATTTATCGGCGTTACCTCGTCTGCGGTTGAAGACCGCTGCTATATGTTTGTCGTAGCACCCATTCGGTCGCAGATCTTTCTTGTTGTAATTCAATTCGTTGGTCAGACTCACATCGATGTTACAGAGGCTGTAGGCCCGGTCAACCAACGAGTGGATAATTCCTCTTTCCGTCGGTCCATGAAGGTTAGACTCGAAATTCAGGTATGTCCGGTGTGACTTGGTTTTCTGTACACTGACGTTTGAAACTTACCATCCGTTCTTTGGACTTTTACATCAAGAATGGGTAACCCCTGCTGGGTTTCCTTTTCCATTGTGAAATTTATTGACGGACTCATGTTGTTTGGGAGCCGCAGAAAAGCCTCGAGTTCTTCGTCTCCATGGTTCCATATGACAAAGTTATCAATATATCTCAGCCACATCCTAGGTATCTTGTCGGCTTTGTCTATAGCAAAAGCCACGAACTGCCTCATACTGTTATTATTGTTTACATCTCATTTGAATACGATGAAATGAATTAATTTTAGAATTTTAAATTTACGAACTTTTCAAAATACTCAAATCTTCTTCTGTTATGGAACTCGCCGAAATGAACGACTGGAATATAAAGTTAATCTTTCGATCAGCAAAGTGGTTGAAACTATTTCTGCTAGTTCGCAATTCCCAAGCGTGCAACATGTTTTGCGATAAATATATATTTTTATTCCAGTGATGTAGAGAGCCACTACGCTCATTAGTGAACTTTTTACTTTTCTATTTTTGGTTCTTTTAATCATTAATAAAGAACTTGCGAAAGTTCCGGAATATTTGCTCTAGAGGTATGAGAAAAACATTCATATTAATCAGCCTCGGTAATGTAATGGTATATGAAAGTATAAATTTCAGTTTGGAATCCAAGTTTTCATAACTGAAGGACTACTTGCAGCTGCGTCCACAGAGAATTTGATGAGAAATGGTTGTGATTTGCATTCGCAGATAAAAGGGAGTGATCAAGGACATTATAAAGTTGAATACAGGAATTAACATAACCCACACATAACTGCGTGTCGATTATCTGAAGATGTTTCCTTCAGGCATGAGAAAACGATTTTATTTTATAAGGTATCTAGATTTCACGTCTGTAACTTATAAAGGGATGTAAAAGAAGAAAAAAAAACGATACATATTATAAAACAAAGAAGAAATCGGTTGAGACAATAGTGGCATTCCCAATTTGTGACATTTGAACAACAAACAGTTTTTGACTATCTCCGAATGGATATTGCCATATGACATAATATAACAGATGATGATTGAATAGGAAAACATTTTTCGAAAATTTTACATTGTGACAATCTAGTATTTACTACCATTGACTACCAAAAGATTCCATGTTAACAACAATACAAAATGTGGCACACTCATTGTCGGTTCGTTTGGTGTAAGGATTAAAATTTTAAATCTAGTCATTTCCTCCCTAGAAACCGCACGTGCTTTAAAATCTATCACATAATTTTGGAGTACTCGTATTGATCTACTTTCTTCACCAACTTATGCTCATAATTCGTCCAATGCATTTCTATTTCGGTCATCTGGAAGTCATTGATTCCATATATGTCTTCTGTTGAACATATAATTTATTACTTGTTGTATACGTAAAGACGATAATATTGTATTCGAAATAATAGTTGATAAAATGTAACAAATTGAAATAGATATATGGATACTTTATGAGTAGCAAACAAAAAGTTAAAACTGAATAACTTCTATGAAAATAACTTCCGTAAGAGAGTGCTCTTCATACATGCGATTGACAAAGCCTGGCAATACTATTTCATGAATGGTTTATTGCAGGCAATGCTATACCATCATGATTAACATTGACTTATCTATCTTCGCAGATACATTTCGATTGGTTCACAGATCAGTGAAGTAATCCATATTTACTTACTGACAGGTAGTCATGATCAAAAATAATAATCTATACTTCCTAATAATAGGCATATTCTTTATATTATAATCTGACAGTTTGAAGAAAATTCGATTGGTTAACATATAGTTGCAGAACAGAAAAAAAATTAAGATTATTAAGGATAGCCACAACATTTCGATAGGCAAGGCATTTTAGGCGTATGCGTCTATTTATATATGGAATTGAAAATAATATGTTTCATCCATTTAATAGATGGGTGAAGGTCGACCTCTCTTCGACTCATGTACCATTAGGAATGATCTTTTTTCCTACGACCACATAGTGAAGTAACACAAATTGCACCCTCTACTCCCATGGAAAGTGACCTTCATTCATACGCGTGCGGAAAGTTACTTTATTTATTATTAGGGACAGTAGGACAATTCCATTCAGTTCTCTTCGCATTCAGGTCCTCGACCAGAAGTACCTTTCGCGCTGTATTAAACAGATTATCAAAATCGCACTGTGACAATCTCCAATTCGGGGGGTTGTATACAGCAAACACACAGGTTCCATCTTCCAGCTCGACACCGATATGTTCGATGCCACTCTGGCAGGCTGGAATCACTGTGTGCGCTATCCCCGTCCTGACAAGGACAGCAACATCTCCTCCTCTCACTGCGTTAGGGCGATCTGCCCTAATGGTAGTAAATCCCCTCAAGTTCAGTCGATGAGCCTATCAATGAAGTCAATGGTCAGTGGTATCTTGTTACGAACCCCATTGATTTTAAGCATGCATGCCTTTACTGGCATTTACAGGTTGTAGGGCTCTAAATTTCCTAGGATTGTCACGGCAGCCCTGAGCTTCTGCAAGGCGATCTAGCCTTGCTCAATGCAGCGATGGAGTCATCCAACACTCTGCAAAGCCCATTGATGTTGATAAGTCTATGCACTGACTTCTGCCCATTATCGAACCCAGATCTGTGAGACCAGAGTTTCCGTCTGGGGGACAGGTATTCTTGTGAGAATGTGGGATGAAAGGGGAACCAGGATTATCTTCTGGTCTTCTCTGGGGTGGCTGGCTTCTGTTTTATTGCAGGTTTTGCCAGGCGTTGGTGGACGGTGCTGGTGCTGAAGTGTATTTCCCTTTTGGTTCCAGCTTTGTTCTTCTGGACTCCACGAAGCAGTTGACGCTTTTGGCGGGGTGTCAGTTGATTTCTTACATATGTAAATGACATGGGGTCCCGCGCACTTGAGGCATCTCACTCCCCGTGCGCAGTTTGTTGCTGCGTGACCCCACCTTTGGCAGCGGTCACTACTATTTTTCTGTTGTTTCGCTCCAGCTCTCACGTTATCCTTACATTTTGCAGGGTTCTTATATTCTTTTGCACGAAGCTGAGCAAATCGCTTTTGGGAGTGGTGGCGAGGTACAGTGCCCTTCCTTTGGTTCTAATTTTCCGTAAGTCAAGAATGTCCACCCCGTATGTTTCCTTGTCCTCTAGAATGAAATCCCCTCAGACCACCTCGCTTTCCTGTCCTCTTATGATGAATGCATGTTTCCTGGCTTCTGATAGTGTATACGTCTATCATCTGCTTCATTTTTATATGGTCATCAACAGTCCCCGCAAATATCTGTGTTTGTTTACCAGTAAGCCGCACCTCAAAGTCCGCTTCCTTCCTGATCATCCCCTGTGTGGCTTTTTCCATGGGGAGGGTACCTTGCATGATTATGGGAGGCAGTTTCTTGTATTGAGTGGGAGGTGGACCCTTTGGTTGCGGCTTAGTGGTTTTGGACACTGCTTCAGTTTGTTCTTGCATTGGTTGTTGCTCGTTTTCACTCAGTTCTGAGAATTTATTTGCCGTTGTTGGTGTATCTATTGTACCAGAACACGGTAATGCATTATACAATTTGACCGTGTTGTACTTTATCTCTCTGGCTAACCAAGATGCTCGCCATAAATATCAGCTCCAGTACTATATTTCACCGAATATTCAAAACCATTTAATATTTGTTTTTTGTGATGACAATCCGACACAAAGCCGTGCGAGTTTTCTAGTTTGAAGTTCTGGCCAAAATATCATTCTAGAAGCCTTGTGGGGAATCTCCACTCTTGATATTCAACGAGCAAAGTGTCCCTGGTTTTAGATTGATATATTCAAAGAACCAACGCTGTACTAATTTCCGTAATAAACGTCATCAGTGACATTTATTATAGATTCGATTGCTCTGAATCCCACATACCTTTACATCTGGCGCCCAGCTACGAGGCAATCGAAAAATGGAAAAAAGGAACGAAAACTCATCGTAAAATACCAGAAGCAAAAATACGGGAGCTATTAGTAAGATACCGGTAGACATTTCAGAAGGCACACTGACACCAAAACCTCAAGGTAGGAGTTTTTTAGTTAATACTAATCGTCCCAATGAGAACGACAACATGGTGGGATTGGAGCCGCTTCCAGAGATATCTGAAGTCACCAGTAACCAAAAATCTCCGAAAATTGGGGGCAAAGACTCTTCAACCAAGTCGAATGATAGATCAAATGTCTTTTCTGTCTTGCAAAAGTAGTGTGTTTCTAAGAAACGATAACGTTTCAAATTCATTATCTAATAGGTTAATTGGTAACTCTGGTCCAACTATACTGTTGGATAATACAAATAGTCAAAATATAATACAGGGTGATAGAAACCCGTATTTTGGAAAGTGTCAAAACCGTGGTAGACTTTCATATACCCTCCCACAGGAAAGGGTACGTAATCCATTACAGTATAACATGACTTCATTTGATGAGATACATACAGGGGGAGCAACAAATTTTCAAGGCAAAAATCTTGAACAAAATTATTCAATGTGGAATAGCCAGCCGGTAATAACAGTTTCCAGTAACGACAAATTCTGCATCATTTAATTTCTCTACAGAGGGTAGTCAAAATCAAAATAATCAAAATAAAAGTAATATCTCAACTAACAATGAGCTGGATATAACAACATTAGTTGCTCAAGTAATTTCTACAATGAATAATTTGTCAACAAATAGTTCAAATGTACAAAGTAGTGACATTTTGCCGTTCAGCAGAAATGGTAGTATGGAAGCAAGTAAACGAGTTCCAATCTTTGATAATAAAAATGGTCTGCATCCCGTTGATTTTATAAATCAATTGGAATTTGCAATTCTGTCAGATAATATTCCATTCAAATCCTTTATGTTTATCATAGCAAACCAATTAAAAGGCGAGGCATACTTATGGAGTCAAGCATGGCTAAATAAATATTCTACTTTTCAAGAGTTCAAAAAGTCATTTCTTGATCAATTTTGGCATGAGGATATCCAGGCCGAGTCAGAAGACGAACTAAGGAAATTTCGTTATGAAAATGGGTCCTTGGTTCAACATTTTCTTAAATGCATGACTATGTCAAAACATCTTAATCCACCAGTAGGCGAAAATGTATGGGTGAAAAAATTTGCCAAACTCTTTCCTCCTAATATTTCAAGTATACTGATATCATGCTCCAATTTTTCGGAGGCAATTGATCGACTTCGACATGCCGATTCATTTTTCGGAACACATATTACAGTTTCCCACTTTAATGCGAATCCATCTTCAGGTTATGATCAAAATAGGTCTCGGTATAATCATGATAACCCGAATAATAATGTTTGGAGAGGTAAGTATGCAACAATAAACCCAGATAAGGTTCGAAATATTGCAGAGTTGCATTGGGAACGTTCGGAAAATCCCGAGGAAAAACAGGAATCGGGAATTTCGGAAAACAACCTGCCTCCTCACGATTTTCAAGTCCTCCCGTGAGGATGGTAAGTAAAAGGACTCCAAGTATAAATAATCCGCGCAACGATTTGATCACAGATAGTGATATTGATAGTGATGGGGAAATTGTGCGAGCCCCAAAAATTGAAATATTTCTTTATGGATTTAGCTATGCTGCACTGATTGATACGGGAAGTGATGTTTTTTGTTTCAACGAAGAAGTCTGGAACCAGTTGGAATGTTTTCTCCAAAATATTCCAACTTTTAAATGCACCGGTGTAAAAGTCGGCGCAGCTTTCAAATCTAAGCAGAGAAGAGTTCCACAGCAATCACTGATCGATTTTTCTATTGGAAATTGTAAATTTCGCCACGAGTTTTTGTTGATTTCTGACTTATGCGTCCCAGTTATTATAGGCATTGACTTTTTGCGTTTAGTAAATTTGAAAGTCGACCTTGATGATCATTGTTTATTTTTCAAATTTTCTGAAAAATGGATAAATGTTCCGGAAATATTGTCTACCAACAAGGAATTTCTAAGAATCGATTCATTTGAAATTAGAAGTGTTGGTAGAAAAAATAATATCTTTTTCGAAGCTCCGACGGAAAAAACGCTGGAAGCTTTAGACGACTTTTAAACGATAGTTCGAGAGTGTTCTTTGAACGAAAAACAAAAACAAGTATTTGAGGATTTATTAATGCGATATCGAAAGTTATTCTCGGATATACCGGGTAGGACAAAAGAGTACGTACACGAAATTAAACTCAGAGATAACTCGGGTTTTATTCAGAAGCAGTATCCAATTCCTCTGGCGCATAAGACCGCGATAAAAAATCAATTGAATAAAATGGTTGTTTGGGGCATTATAAAACCGATGGCCACCCCATATGTTTCCCCCTTATTAGCCACTTTGAAAAAAGACAATACTTTCAGGATTTGCCTCGATGCACGTTATTTAAATTCAGTAATGGAGAAAGAACATGATACTCCAAGGCCCATTGAGGAAATTTTGCACACTATCAAAACGGCCAGGTTTATGTCCTCCTGTGATTTCACTAGTGGATACTGGCAAATCCCACTTAGTGAGTCCTCACAACGGTTCACCGGTTTTAAATTTGAAGGAACCACCTATTGTTATTGTAATCTTCCTTTTGGGTTAGCCACCAGTGTTAGCACATTCGTCCGTTGTTTGACACAGATTTTCGGTCATGAATTTGACGATTTTTTAATAGTATATGTTGATGATTTATTAATCATTTCAGATAGTTTTGACCAACATATGATTAATTTACAAAAAGTTTTTCATCGATTATTACAAGCGGGATTCACGCTGAATTTGAGGAAGTGCAGGTTTATATGCAGTGAGCTATCATTTTTAGGGTATGTTCTAGATTCTACAGGTATAAGGCCTGATCCAAAACGAATTCAAGCTTTAAGTGATTACCGTTCTCCCAGGAATACTAAAGAACTACAGCGGTTTTTGGGTCTCGCACAATTCGACCGTTCATTTTGTGAGAATTTATCTGAATTAACGGCACCACTTACAGATCTGTTGAAAAAGAAGTCGCGTTGGAAATGGACCGCGGTTGAACAAGATGCGTTTGAGAAAATTAAACGGAAACTCTCAGAATCTACATTGTTGTACCACCCTCGCGATGATTTGCCTTATTGTCTTGAAACTGATTCAAGTGATGTAGCTCTCGGATGTCAGCTTTTTCAAATAGTTGACGGCCAGCGCCGACCTATAGCTTGGGCTTCTCGTCTTTTGCTAGATAGGGAAACGCAATACTCTATTAATGAAAAAGAAGCATTGAGTATTGTCTGGGCATTGTCAAAATTTAGAATCTATTTAATCGGAAAGAAATTTACAATCTATACGGATAATAAATCCATTACTTATTTGAAAACTTGTCGTTTACTATCCGCCCGAATATCTCGGTATGCCCTGGCTAGTCAAGATTATGATTTTGATATCCATTATATCCCAGGATCTCAAAATATCATTGCTGATGCACTCTCGCGGTATACGGCGCCAAGACCAGCGGCACCATCAGACAAATATTTTCAAATTCTTTTGTTGAATTGTAAGTTACCATCAGAACTGAAGCTGGCTCTTCGGAATATTGGTAAACTCCAAAGAGAAGACCAAAAACTTGGCGATATCATGAGTAAAATTGATGAGGACACTTCGTTGCAAAAGCGTTTTGTCGTAAATCAGGACATTCTTTATGTTCGGCAAAACTATGAAGAATGTTATTTGTTGTGTGTTCCCAAAAATTTGATACGGGTATTCGTAGAGGCGTATCATTCGTTTTTCGGGCATTTTGGGGCCTATAAAACTTGGAGGGCTTTGCGTTCCGAGGTATGGTGGACTATCATGTCTCGTGATGTAAGACGTGTCATTCGAGACTGCGATGTTTGTCAGAAAGCAAAAAGTTGCGTTCTACCAAAACCAAAACTGAACTCCATACTCCCTTCAGGAAAAAATGAATTGATAGCCCTCGACCTTTATGGCCCTTTACCTACGAGTCGTGGAGGCGTAACTTATATACTGGTGTTACTCGATGTCTTCACTAAATATGTAACCCTTTTTGCCCTTAAACGAGCCACTACACGCGCTATACTAAATCGTGTCATTAATGACTTCTTGCCCTCAGTTGGGCCCGTAGAAAAAATATTAAGCGATCACGGTACGCAATTTACCGCTTCAAAATGGAAAGAGACGTTGCAGTCTCATAATATTACTGTAATTTATTCTTCTGTGCGTCATCCCGAAGCAAACCCTTCCGAACGGGTAATGCGAGAGCTCGGTAGGTTGTTTAGGACATTTTGCCACGATCACCAGACCAAGTGGGCAAATCAGCTGCAAAACTTTACGGAATTCCTTAATGCTGTAACTCACGAGTCCACCGGCTACAGTCCATGTGAGCTCCAATTTGGAAAAACTCGAAGGAAATTGTTACCTTCCAAACTTTGCGGTGCTTCAATTCCCGAATTCGAGGTTTCACACGAGCAAAAACTAATTTTAGCAAAGGAAACGTTAACTAGTAAGGCTGCTCGTCGTAATAAACAACATGCTAGCCGTCCCTTCAAAACATTTCAAGTGGATGACTTAGTATTGTTAAGAGCCAATCCAATTTCGTCGGCACTCAAGTCAGAGACAAAAAAATTCCTTCTTTTGTTCGAAGGACCCTACCGGATTAAAAAGAATGTTTCACCAGTTACTTATATTTTACAATATCTGGAATCTGATAAAGAGAGAGGCATTTTTCATATTTGCCATCTGCGACCTTATTATCAACATGATGCAACTTTGGCTCCATAAGCATGTACGCCAAAGTGCAGGGGGGCAAGCTGTACCAGAACACGGTAATGCATTATACAATTTGATCGTGTTGTAATTTATCTCTCTGGCTAACCAAGATGCTCGCCATAAATATCAGCTCCAGTACTATATTTCACTGAATATTCAAAACCATTTAATATTTGTTTTTTGTGATGACAATCCGACACAAAGCCGTGCGAGTTTTCTAGTTTGAAGTTCTGGCCAAAATATCATTCTAGAAGCCTTGTGGGGAATCTCCACTCTTGATATTCAACGAGCAAAGTGTCCCTGGTTTTACATTGATATATTCAAAGAACCAACGCTGTACTAATTTCCGTAATAAACGTCATCAGTGACATTTATAGATTCGATTGCTCTGAATCCCACATACCTTTACACTATTTGGAGTATTTTGCGGGGTGTTGAAGTCTTCTTTGGTGAAATTAACTATTCGTTAGTTGTGGGAAGCTCTGTTTGGAGACTTTAGGAGGTTTTTGGCTTTCGTCAATTTTTCCATCTCTTGTCTGAATGGCCTCCTGCAGTCGTCTAGTAGATTCTGATTTACCATTTCCAATATTTTATTATTGTCGCTGAGCTTTCCTACGTTTGGTATTTCTTTGGGGAATTTGTTCAGGTGTGCCTGTATTTCACCTAGTTGCTCAGCGACTTTGCTGTTCACCATAGCATTGAAGTCAATTATAGCCAGCATCACTTCCAATAAGATTTGGGTGTGCTCGTCTGTGGATTTGCGACTTTGGCGTCTCGGGCTCTCATAGGGGAATGCCTTCACCTTGGATGAACTGGAGTTAGCGTTGATGAAGCTAAAATGTTCCTATGCAATAGTTAGCTTCCATCTTCTTCATCCTTTTTCTTGAGTGCCTCCATTTTTTGACAATGGAGCCTCTCTTCGATCGCCTTTTGCCTTGCCTTCATCTTCAGAAGTGCCTCATTGAACCCTTTCATCACTGGAGGGGTAGTTCTGTCACCTATGCCAGCTTTTTCGATATTTGTGCAGTCCCGTGTTCACCACACTTTCCATATTCGGGCCAAAGTTCGTATTTTTGATCCTCCTGGGAGAACGCCTACGGCAATATTTACGAAAGGATCATTATGATGGGGCCAATCAACCGCCTCACAAGACATCTCCTCGTACTGATTCGAATACTCTCTCAGAAAGGTGGTAGGACTCCCAACAGGGAGGAAACACCTACATATGCTGGGGGAACACCAAGGATTCCACACTATGCAGGTTCTGTGAGGAGGAAGAAGAACAGCCTTCCACATATTGTTTTAATGCGAAGCCTTGGCTCGCATGAGGATGGATATCTTCGGACACTGCAGTGCAGAAGATATCATCCCACAGGAAAACCTTGTGAGGAATCTCTAGGAGTTCATCAGACGATCCAGGGTACTCTCGAGATAGACCTGACAACGGGGAGCAGATAGGTTCTACTCAGAACTACCTGTACTTTGGCCGAAAGACAGTCCCGCCAAGCAATAATTATAATAATAGAGTTGCTGCGAGGGCTTGTCAAGGCTAAGGTTCCTGACGCTGGGAGAAGACAAACCAAGAGCTCACGGATATATGGGAGTTTTGAAAAGTAGCCTATGGAGTCTCGCAATGGAGACAGGGCCGAATAGAGAACTCTGAACGATTTCGAGGGCTAAGATTCCTAACAATGAGAGAAGACAAACCAAGATCTCCCGGATATATGGCAGTTTTGAAAACTAGCCTATGGAGACTCGCAATGGAGACAGGGCCAAATAGAGAACTGAACGATTTCGAGGGCACACACAATAGATCTGAAGAGGTCGCGGTGAAGGCTTGTTTCACGAAAGTCCCAAACTGATTTAACCCCCTCATAAAGGGTTTTCTCCAGCTCTGCAAAAAATATTTTGATGACGTGTTTTCTAATTCATTCTACAGTGTGGTTCGATACTGCTGGTGACAAGAACGCATTTCCTGTCAGACATTCTTCTGCGTAGAGAACATTAGGCGGAAAGCCCTGTGAATTATTGTTATTTTTGGATTAATTATTCCTAAAAGTTCGAGTCTTGCGAAGAATACGATAGAAGAACAGTCTACGAACAATTAAATGGGTGAGAAACCGTTCTTTTTTAATTTCACGGATAATTTTTCACGATGATCGCCCGTGCGACAGAAACAGCGAGCCGGTTAACGGTATTCGCGATCGCAGGTGCGATTTATGTGGCTCTCAAGATCGAATTTCGCGATTTATTGCGTCTTTCTCCGAAACTATTGCCCATACTTCTCCCGAGCCGGTATCTCGTGGGACATCGGATTTATCAAGAATCGCCGCTATCACGCCTAAATCGAATCATATTATTTTTCTGCATATTATGAGTTCGCGCGTCGACTTATCTCGACAGCGACGTATGGGGAGCATTTCTTTCTCGGAGCTGCGGCTATTTCTTTCCGCTTTTTTGATAAAGATTTCGCGAGGGTGCTCTCTGAAAGTTGGCAAACTTTTATAGCGCGCTTTTATCGCTACTTGATGGTCGAAGCGTGTAAATAGATTTCGGAGGGAATTATGGAGATGGACTAATTCGTTTATTTGCTGACTTGGGGGTACCAGCAGGCAAAAGGAACGAAAAAGATTTATTGATCAGCTAATTTATAAAAATGAGTACAATTATTTAACTAGTTGGCCTGCATCAAATCAATCAACGAATTCTTGAAAATGAACAGACTTCTGTGTGCACTTTTTTTTACTTGAGAGCTTTTGTATTCGAAGGTGCTTGGAGATGTATATGTATATACCAAAACGCGACTTGATGAGCGATAGAGGACTAGGCACGACAATGTGGGGGTTTCTAGGCATCGGTAGAATTTAATGAAATCTCAGTATGTTACACCTGAGCTATAATAGTCATAATTGCATGCTATGTGACCACGATAAAAAATACATCAGTTGATGTTGATATATAGGATGTATACAGAAATCATAAAGGGGTTTCTAGGCATCTACAGAATATACCTAAATTTTAGTATGTTACACCTGAGTTATTGTAGAGTGATAATTGCAGTCTATGCAACCACGATAGGTATTGCACTAGTTCATATGCAGGATGTAAGAGAAAATATAAGGGGGTTTTAAGGTATTTATTGAACTTGTAGGAATGTTAGTATGTTACACCTCAAGTATAATAGAGTAATGATTGCATTTTACGCTACCACGATAGGTATTGCATCAGTTGATATACATGAAAAATATAAAATAAAAGGGGGATATTAGGAATCGAAATAATTTGCTGAAATATTAGAATGTATGGTAGAGTAATAATTGCATTATTAGCAATCACAGTGAGAACTGGGTGTTTGAGAAATCTCATTGTGGTGTTTGGTAATTTAAATTATCATTATTATTATTACCAATTGCACCGATCGACAAATCAGGTCATTAGGATAGATTTTGAGTTTCGCGACGGCGCAGTAATTCACATTACAGATGAGTCGAAACAACTCAAATCTCCGTAGGCTCAAAATCGCTGTTATATTTTTGGTCTTTGTCACCATTTTATCCTCTACTTGAACACAAAGCCGTTAGTCTGGGTGCCAAATGACTAACAATAGGGTAAACTTGTTTTGAGGTATGAATAAAATGTTTTCACTGAATGCTTCTGTCATGTAGATTTTTTATTCGATTGATGCCACTCTGCCAGGCTTGAGCAATTTGAGTATTCCAAGATGGCGTCCAAGGTGGCTCCACAAAAATTGAAAATTTTGTTTCGACGCGATATTTTCATGTTGCATATCATTTTATATGTTTTTCAGGTCAAGGAATCAGAACACAAAGTCATGTTTGGTCAAAAATTAATGAAAATTAAGAAACTTAATTGAACAAAACTATATTTTAAAGCATTAAATGGAAAATGAAGAAACTGTTTTAATTAATAACATTAAGCATACTACAGTAGAAATAAAAAAGATACATTCCATATTGTCACCTAAGTTCAGAATAACACAGTTGTATTCGAATCGAAATAAAATTCTTCTTCATGGTCACTTTCATTTATTGATTGAGCTATTTTGTTATTGGATTGCAGCACTTTTTCCCTCTATGTAAGAATTTACACATTCAGCTACATGAAATTTTATTTGCACTACAGTGACATCTCATAGTTTGCATCAGGGTTGTTGAGATCTCTATGAACACTTCGTCATAGCTATAATGAAGTCTGGTACAATTACGAGTATTTGGGAATTCGCAATCGGAAAAAGCTGTCTTCATGGTCCAATTTTCGTAAATGTTTACCAGTCTGAAGACACTCAAGAAGTTTTTTCTTTCCTATCCCATGGAGTGGGCAACAGAATAATAGCCAGACGGCATGAACAGCTGGCATACTTGAAATTATGTACTGATATTTCGAAATTGTTTCCTTGATATCTACTAATGCCCTTCCTGGTTTTAACGATACCATGCAAACTTCATGTATTTGAACTGGCGTAGTATCTTGTCCAGTAACAACCGAACGGTTCTCCAATGGGACATCGCACATTTGTAGAAACGTAGTTGCATAAAAGCTGTTGCAGTTAGCCTTTGTGAGCATAACTTGACAGCGTTATATTCTGAGGGGGCAGTCGTGAATAGTTCATTTGAATTTAATCTAACATCATCCTTCAAAAGCAACAGTAATTCAGGACAGATATTGTTTAACGCTAAACCTAAATTTTAGAAGATGAAGAAATTAGGAGGATATAGAATGAAGTGCAGTGAATGTCCAGCCATATAAAATAGGTCAAACAGGTGAAAATTTCAATATATGGCACTAAGAACATGTGAGCTCTGACAAAAAAATCAGTAATGTATGAAAACCTCCAAAATAAAAAACGAAAATGGATAAAGATGATTTGAAAATCTTCCACATATGTATAAAGGAAAGATAATGAACCTGTTGGAGTCTTTGAAAATAAACCAGTCAAAGAAAATCCCTAATTCTGATGCCCTCAACGATCATCTTTATTTGTATAATGAATCTATCATTTCGCAAATAACTCAAACCCCTACCTTTCTTTCAGATTACTTGGATTTGAGTGTGTGGAGTATGTCACTTTGTGGAGGTTGTTAGTTATTTATTGATTAGAAGGCAAGTGTATAGGTAGCTTTGTCCACAAGATTTATTTATAATAACAATAAAGTATACTTATTTTTTTTTTCCTTGGTGTTTTGGCATCGACTGCTATGGTCATTAGCCATGTGTTCTGGATAGGCCATGTTACTAACTCCATACGCCACTTTAGGAGCAGCACTGTTAATTTTTAACGCAACAGTGAATCGTGGAGGATTATTCCCAGCCGACACGAGCCTCAGTCATTCAGACTTTCACATCTGAAAATGAAAAAATATCCGTCTGGGAATCGAACCTGCAATCTCTCGATTACTAGGCGAGCGCTTAACCACTGCGCTAATCCCCGCCCTAAGTATACTTATTATTATTATTATTATTCGGTAATTAATCACATGTTTCAATGTAGGATGTTCAGTTATGAAGATGGTGTAATAATATAAACTAGTCAACAAATTATAAAACTTTCAGTAGAAAATAAAAAAAAGTGTTTTTATTCTTTTAGTAAAATTCACAACCTGCTACAAAAAACCTTGTTTAAACAATACAATTTTTCACATTAACTGTAGGTAAAATTGGAATTTTTTATTCGTATTCCTTGCCCTAAAAATTATATATAATGATATATATACCACAAGTTAATAACGCTTCAGAATAAAATTTTCAATATTTCGGGCGCCATCTTCGCCGCCATATTGAATTACTCGAAATGCTCAACTCTGGCAGAATGGCATCGATTGGTTTTGAAATTTACATAACATAAGCTATCAAAAACAATCAAGACATTTCAAGCAAACCTCGAAACAAGCTTTTCAAGCTGGCACCGAGACTATGTGTGTACATTTTTATGTGAACTTTACAAACTTTACTTCAATATGTGAATTGTTTAACAACGTTCCACAACAGACAACATCCAGAAAAAAGGGCACCCCTCCAAACAGTCAACAAGATTTTGTTTGGAATTGGTATGTCGTTGATGCAATAATTGATTTTCTTCCTTTTTTTGCGGAAAATTCGGTTCGAAGTTATATTTTCAAATCTATTTACGAGCTTTCGATTGAAAACACTGGGCATGTAATAGACAATTTTAAACAAAAAACTATTTCTGAGATCATTTTTAAAACATGCTATAGGTAGCGTCATTAATCCTTCCGGAATCCTGTCTCACACCTAGGGCTTCGCAAGTCCAAGAGCAAGACTGATCAGTTCAGTGCTCAGTTCACCGTAGCTCAGTTGATCTCGGCGGATTTCTTAGTTCACCGAATTGATTTCTCAGTTCACCGCAGCTCAGTTTTCAATTTCTCAGTCTTGATTTCTCAGTTCACCGTAGCTCGGTCCGTCGAGTTGATTTATCTTGTTCCAGTAGTAATATATTTCTAGTACCCGAGTCGTTAGTATTCAAGTGAACCATTTTGTGACGGTTTTGAAAGTACCAGGTAAACAGTGTGTATAAACTCCCGTTACCGTAACTTTGCCAAATACTGTTTTGGTATTAATTGAATATTTATTTGCTGCCTTCAGAGAATAGTGACAATTTTAGTTGATATTACCGCATTCAAATCCACCGTGTTACTGTGCAGATTCTCCGAATCAAAACGCTGAATTTATTTATAACTTTTCATAACCTGACCGCCACTGGCAAGTTGGACATCATACTATCCTTTTACAGGTTTATTTTTGTTTCCAATATCCGAACGTAACGTTGCCGCGTATTCTCTTGAATTTAACAGACTCTTTGAATCTCGAACCCCCACAAACCCATTAGTTGTGTCTGGAGGAGGTCTTGGTCTCGAAAAATAAATTTAGTCTTGGTCTTGTTATTGATCTTGATGTTTCAAGACCAAGACGAGACTGGCTCAGTCTTGGTCTTGATAGTCTTGGCCTTGGATCCAAATGCGTCTAGAAATTTGAATTATTCAATGATTTTCAATTAATGAATATGTTATCTATGTGGTATTTTCAAATGGTAAAATAACCCATATACAGGGTGAGTTAATAAAGCTGCGGTAATAGGCTGTCGAAAATTGTAAAATCTCACTATTCACTTGTCATTATTTTAAAAACAGTTGAAGTATAGAATACTGATAAAATATTTAATCTAAAATTCAAATGGGTGTGTATCAATATACTGGATGATATATTTGAAATAAAAAATCGTTGCCAAGTTTAGCTGGAAGTGACAACACCACAGTATCAAAAATATTGCCAAAAATTTCAAATTTAAACCAAATAACTTTTGAATTGATTTTTTTCTATCTTCAATAGTAGGAGGTATGGACCACTGCGACCTTACAACATACACCTCTTTGTTTCAAACTGGAAAACTGCGATACTGAATTTGAAAAATCTATTTTCGATTTTGAGAAGACAAAAGTTAAAAACCTGCTATATGAAAAACAAATAATTGAAATGAAATACCATAACATTTTGCATCAGATCTTTCTCAATATTGAGAGATTGAGTTCATTATTTTTTTTCCGAGATCAAGACTAAGAGTCTTGGTCTTGGTTGAAAGTTAAGTCTTGGTCTTGGTCTTGAGAATATTCACTCCCCTGATAACACATAGACATCCAATGGATATTCACTGGACATCCGTTATGGATATGCTGGATGTACTATGGACGTCCAGGAAATATCCAAAGGATATACTATGGACGTCCAATGGATGTTTGGAGGGTACCAACTTGTACATCCATAAGATATCGTTCAAGGATATCCATAAGATATCCCTGAACTATATCCATAGGATATCCATAAAATATATCTTATATATAATATCTATGGATATATTATGAATATCCATTAAGGATATCATATGGACATCCATGAAGAATATGTCATGGACATCATGAAAGGATATCCCATGGTTGAAGTTCACGGATATCTCATGGATATTCTTTAAGGAATTCTTATGGATATACAGGTTGGTACCCTCCAAACATCCATGAGACATCTATAGACAACACTTTGAAAGACACCGTTGTCTCTGAATCAGAATTTCAACCTGTTGACACTCATTTCGTGCTTCAGGTCTTGAAAAATATTAAATCGAAGGCCCATGGTCAAGACGGCTTGAATATTTAAATTATGATTCTTTGTAGTCCATTTATAATTGTCTATTTAACCCATATTATCAACGAATGCATTTCTCATTCTTACTTCCCCATTTCATGGAAACGCGCACTTGTCATTCCTTTGCCGAAAGTTTCTGTTCCATCTAATTTTGATCAGTTGAAAGGTATAAGCATATTACCAACCTTATCCAAGGTCTTGGAAAAATCCATAGAATATTAAATTCGTCTTCATACTACAGAAAACAAGATACTTCCGATTCATCAATCCGGATTGAGGGCAGGGTGCAGCTGTGCAACTGCACTAACAGCTGTCATTGATGACATACTAGCTGCCACAGATAAAAATGATATAAGCATACTAATCGATTTTTCCAAGGATTTTGATACGCTCAACGACTCCATTTTATTATCAATTCTGCATTTCGCAGGTTTCAGTACCACCGCTAGGAATCTAATATTCTCATATCTCAGCCATCGCACTCAACAAGTCAAACTAATGAAAACAATTTCAAATTCAGTTGAGTTGAAACAAAGTGTTCCTCAGGGTAGTATTTAGGAGCCTTTACTGTACACATTATACACCTCTAACTTCCATACATACCTAACACATTGCAACTACCAGTTTTACGCGGACGACACCCAAATTTACTACTCTTTCAGGCCATCTGACACTCAAGATATCAATCAATCAATAAAGACCTGGAACCTCTCCTTTCTGTTTCATCAGATCACAAATTGAAAATCAATTCCAGCAAATCTTCCGCTATTCTGTTTGGCAATCATAATACAATAACAAATGTCCAACAGCAGTTGACGCTTCGGTTAGGAAATGACATTCTCCCATTTACCGACCACTGCAAAAATCTAGGGTTAACACTAGATTCTAATTTGCGTTTCAAGAATCATGTCACGACTAAATTGCGCTCAGCATGGGTCACTCAAACTATGTGATTCACTTGTGTTGTCCCAATTCAACCACTGTGACACAGTCTATACTTCATGCTTAGATGCTAACGATCCACGTAGGATTCAAAAAGTCCAGAACTCTTGTCTCCGACTTATTTATGACATAAAGAGAAGGCAGAGAATATCCTGTAAGTTGAAGGATGCTAGTTGGTTAAACATGTTCAACAGACGCAAACTCCACTCACTATGTTTTTATTATAACTTATTGAAAACCAAAACCCCTGTGTAACAAAATAACATTCAGGACAGACATACATAATCTCAACCTGAGAAAGAAAAGCTGGACATAATAAACAAATTTTCAAACGATCTTTTTCGTACCAAATTTCACAGTTTGGACATATACTGGATATACCTCGACACACTCTATCAGTAAATGCATTCAAACATAAAATTAAAAAAAAAAACTATTATTCGAGCAACAATAACTTTAATTTCTTTATTTTTCTTTTTTCTCAATCTTTTTTTTCCTGTTTTAATACATAGTCCTACATAATTTATAGATATTACTTACTTTATCTCAAAACATAATATGGTCTTCTGTATATCTGAGTATTTCTATTTGTAATTTGACATGAAGGAAATCTCTCATTTAATTTCTATTCCGGACAGTGTGGCAGAATCGGCCACAGGCCTAACACTGTACCATTTATTTACCTCATTATTACAGATGTTGTATCACATTGTTATATTTTTATTTTGTAAAAGGTAAATAATAAATGATATTATTTTTATTATTATAGTATATTCTTTGAATATTTCCTGAAGGTCCATAGTACATCCAGCATATCCATATCGGACTTCCAGTGGATATCCACTGGACATCAATTATGGATATGCAAGATATACTAGGGACATTCAGTTTATATCCAAAGGATATACTCTGGACGTCCACTGAGTGTTCGAGAGGTACCAACCTGTATATCCATCTGAGTTAGCAAAACCTGGAAATTCTTCAGCTGATCGCTTCAATTTCAACGTGTTATTTTTGTAAATTTGAAGTTCTTGAAGTTATCCATTCCTCTACATAAGCATGATTGATTTGAATGCAAATAATTGAAATAAACAGTCACTTACCCATTTCTTCAAGGTGTATCTTCACGAATGATAGAATGTTAATGAATTTGACACGCTATGGAATAATAACCTGAAGAGATTGGAACTTTGATTTTGTGGGAAAAATCCTTTTTTGAAGGTTTCCAGTGTTTTTTAGGTTTCCAGTTTCTTTTTAAAAAAATGTTGAGTATACTATATTATGTGGTATCCGTTATCAAAACTTGCAGAAAAGTCTGTAATAAGTTGGTGTGGAAATGACAAGTTCTCTGTTCTATATGAGAGTTTTTGTGGTTTTTATGAACCGATATCTGACCTAGCCATCGAGGTTTTTTGTACGCTATGCCCAACAGCTCGTTGGAATGAATGTAAAACAGTCAGTCTTGAATAGATGATTTACTGTGACAGAGTTGTATTATTTCACGTTAAATATATACTTATCAGTGGCGCAGTCAATTAAGGACCTAGTCAAATTACAAAATGACGAGTACAAATTTACTTGGAACCCTTGGAGAATTTGTTCCGGGGAAGTCGGATTACGCAGTATTTTCGGAACGGTTAAAACAGTTTTTTTTGGCTAATGGAATAACTGAGGAAGATCGGAAGCGGGCGACTCTTCTAAACACGTTGAACGAAGAGTGTTACGTCTTAGTACGTAATCTGTGTGTACCAAAAACTCCACCGGAAGTCAAATTTGACGAATTAGACAAATTGCTATTGAAACATTATTCGCCGGTGCAATCTTACTTTTCGGAACGGTATAAATTTTATAATGCCAAAAAGGAACCTGGCGAAAAGGTGTGTGAGTGGTCCGCCCGCGTGAAAAGTTTGGCGGGTAAGTGCGGTTACGACGCCGTAATTTCTCTGGATTCGTTAATGAGAGACATTTTCACGGTTGGTGTAAACGAAGTGCGTTTCATGGATCGTCTATTTGAAGAAAATGCCGCGGATGGTAAAAATACATTTCAGTGCATGGAGAAGATTGCCTTGGCCAAGGAGTCAGCAGTGATTGATCATGACATGAGAGTTTCCAAGGTGCCCCAGGTTCAGATGGGAGTTAAGTCCGAACCAGAGGATATGCATTATGGTCAAAAATCAGGTATTTCGGGGAAATACAGGGGTAAGTCAAAAACTCACCAATCCTCAACAAAAGCCTCTCAGCAATCTCAATGGGAGAGAAAGTCGACGTTCAGTAGGTGTTCAGTTTGTGGTCGCTCAAACCACAAGTCATCAGATTGTGCCTACCGAAATTGTTTTTGCCATAAATGCGGAGCCAAGGGCCACTTAGCTCCCATGTGTAAGAAAAGCGATGATCACAATTTCTTACAAGAAAACTTTCTTCAAGACTCTGATGATAGCGAGGAATCATGTTTCAACTTAAGAGATAAGCAGCTCTCGAAATGTGATGGTTCGGGATACAATTTCTTCCACTATAATTTAGCGGGCGATGAAAAGCCTATCTTTGCTAAATTGAACATTGAAGGCAAATCGTTTAATTTTGAAATCGATTCGGGTTTTGCCCACGCGGCTATATCGGAAAAAATGTATAACAAATATTTCAAAAAACTAATATTAAGGGACAATGACTTATCCCTCAAAGATTACGTCGGGGTTTCTTTCAAACCCTTAGGTTTCTTAGATCTAAAAATAAATTATGATCTTCAAGACTATACATTGAAAACATATGTCATAAAAAACGGAGGACCTTCTCTAATTGGCCGTAATGGCCTAAAAATGTTAAACATTGGATTGTGTAAATTGGATAATAATAGGTTATTATACGTAAATTCTGCAGCCAAGATTCAGGGTTTATTAAAAAAATTTGATCACATTTTCGACGGGAAATTGGGAAAATTTAATAAGTTCAAGGTCTCACTGAAACTGAAAGAAAATGCCACACCACGTTTTTTTAAAGCACGCCCGGTTGCAATCGCACTAAAGCCAAAAATCGAAATAGAATTAAAACGTTTAGTCAAAAATAATGTCTTGGTTCCTACAGAATTTTCAAAATGGGCCACGCCAATAGTACCAATTCTAAAAAAAAATGGAAGTTTAAGAATTTGTGGCGATTTCAAGGTGACCTTGAACCCCCAACTTGAATTTCAACAGTTTCCACTACCAAGAGTAGAATATCTGTTTAGTCAATTAGAAGGGGGTATTAAATTTTCCAAAATAGATCTTTCAGAGGCGTATCAACAAATTTTATTGGATGATGATTCTAAAGAACTAGTAACCATTTCTACGCATAAAGGTCTATTCACTTACCAGCGACTACCCTTTGGCATTCATTGCGCACCATCAATATTCCAAGTTATTATGGAGCAATTATTTAATATTTCTGGCGTAATAGCATTTCTCGATGACATACTGATTACGGGGAAAAATGATCAAGAACATTTGGAGAGGCTGGAACTAGTTTTACAAAAATTATTCGATTGCGGTCTAAAGGTAAAACAAGATAAATGTAGCTTTTTTCAAGACTCTTTGACATATATGGGACATAGAATAGACAGATTTGGGTTACATAAAACACAAGAAAGAGTGGAGGCTGTGGTAAAAACAAAAGTACCCACGAATATCACGGAATTAAAATCTTTTTTGGGGGGCGTAAACTATTATGTAAAATTTTTGCCAAACGCCTCCACTGTTCTCTTTCCTTTGTATAATTTATTGAAAAAACATGTTTTATGGAAATGGACTCAGGAATGTCAAAGCAGTTTTTCTAAAATCAAGGAAATGTTGATGTCTCCCTCGGTTCTGGCTCATTTTGATCCCAAACAGCAAATTAAATTGTTAGTTGATGCATCTAGCGTCGGTCTGGGGGCGATTATAAGCCATACTTACACGGATGGGACCGAGAGACCAATCGCGTTCGCGTCTAGATTATTGAACAAAAACGAATTATCTTTCTCACAGATTGAAAAAGAGGCCTTAGCCATTATATTTGGAATCAAAAAATTTTATCAATATCTATATGGGACGAGATTCACCCTGTACACCGACCATAAGCCTCTTTTGGCGATTTTAGGCGAAAAAAAAGGACTACCGATTTTCGCAGCTAATCGTCTTCAAAGGTGGGCCTACATTTTGTCCTCGTTTAATTATGAAATCAAATATGTTAACACTAAACAAATTTATTCAGATTTTTTATCACGGTTAGGGGGAAAAACTGAAAATATTTATTATCACGCAAATAATTCATTAGTGTTTGCCTCCAGTGATAAAGATAAAATTTCTTATTTAAATTATATAAAAAATTCTGGGTTTCCAGTTAATTTCTTGAAAATCAAGGAACAAACGATAAAGAACCACATTTTAGGGAAGGTAATTTTTTACGTTCGCAGTGGTTGGCCAAATACTTGTCCTTCGCCTGAATTCAAACAATTCTTCATTAGAAGAAATGAAATTTCGGTTGAACATGGTTGTCTAATGTGGGGATACCGTTTAATCGTTCCACCTATCTACCAAAACAGTATATTAGAAGAACTCCATCTAACACATACTGGCATAGTTAAAATGAAGGCTTTAGCGCGTTCTTATGTTTGGTGGCCTAATATTGACGAATCCATAGAAGGTATTGCCCGATCATGTGAAACCTGTGCAATATATTCCGATAATTCTCCTCAGCCTTCTCTAATCATGTGGGAAACTCCAAAAGATCCGTGGATTCGCTTGCATGCAGATTTTTTTGGACCATTTTTAAACAACACGTTCTTAGTTATAGAAGATGCCACCTCGAAGTGGCTCGAATGTGTTATTGTTAACGACATGTCCTCTCGTAAGACCATAGAAATATTCAGAAATTTATTTTCGAAGTTTGGTTTACCTAAAGAAATCTCCACGGATAATGCGCAAACATTCGTATCTCAAGAATTTTCTGATTTTTTGTCTAATTTAGGCATCATTCATAAGGTAGGGGCGCCTTACCATCCCGAAACAAATGGGTTGGCAGAATCGGGGGTTAAGGTTGCCAAAAGAGCGCTGAAGAAGGCTTACAAGGACGGAATAACTGACATACAACTTATTTTAGACACGTTTCTCTTTCAATATCGTAATACGCCTCACACCACTACTCAAGAATGTCCGTCAAATGTGCTATTTGGTCGTTCGTTGCGTACCCGATTTGATTTACTGTTACCCTCTACAGAAAATATAATCAAAAATAAACAACTGAAACTTGAACAAAAATACAAAAAACGTAATGAACTTTCATTTACTTTGGGAGAATCAGTATGGGCACGTGATTTTCGTTCAACTAAAGACAAACCCAAGTGGTGCCAAGGGGTGGTGCGCGATATACTTGGCCGGAGAACTTACGTAATTGAGGTAGATGGTGGAATAAGGTGGAAAAGACATCTAAGCCAATTAAAGAAGAATTATTGTTCTCAAAAACCTAATCCTAATACAACAATTATTCCACGATCTAGCTTAACTAGTTCTAAGGATTCTGTTGTACAAAATGATATGATAGATAGCCCAGGGTCGTGTGAAGGTAGTGGTGAGAGTGATAATAGATCAAGTGATACAGAAGATTCAAATGCGCGAGTGCTACGTAGACGCAGCGGAATAAAAGCCCCCGATCGCTTACAAGTATTTTAAAACGGGCTTAGGGTTCTTGTAGGGGTTGTAGTTATAAGATGATCAGGATCAATGATGTTTATTTTTCATTTTTGTGTTCTCACATAATTTATAGGGAAAAGGTGTTCTATATGAGAGTTTTTGTGGTTTTTATGAACCGATATCTGACCTAGCCATCGAGGTTTTTTGTACGCTATGCCCAACAGCTCGTTGGAATGAATGTAAAACAGTCAGTCTTGAATAGATGATTTACTGTGACAGAGTTGTATTATTTCACGTTAAATATATACTTATCATTCTCTTTGACAAAGTCTAATGAAATTTGACAAGAGAGTATTTCACGATGACATTTGCTATTTTGATACATAGGGTGTCCGGTATCAATCGCCATACTATTATTCATGCTTCTTCCCTGATGAATGCTCAAGAAGTTGTGCGTTTATCTTGTTCGTTTAGTTGATTTTCTATAGTTTGAACATCAAGAACATTGACCTTGGCAGCAAATATTAATTTTGCTGTCACATATCAATCAGCAAAGTATTACTTTTCCTGCCTAGGCAGCACAGTGGGTACTTTGCTGCTATACTCAATGGGAATAAAACATTTGAACGTAAACATTTATTAGCAATTATTACATAACACTTTTAACAAGAATTTAAAAAACAACTGCGATTTCTATCAAATTTAATTTTAATTGAACACTACAGGAAAAATAAAGAGATTGTGGGAATTGTAATAATGTGCAAATACAATATCCTCCTATATCATTATGAACAATCGGCTATGAATTCAGCCTCGGCTGTCAATCTACTACTTTGCTGCCTAGTTAAACAAATAACTATTTCTGTGACAGGAAAAAAATTTGACACTTTATCTCTGTTGCCAGGTAACAAAATATAACTTTTCATGAAATTACTTTTTTCCCCAGGGAAAAAGTGAGTACTTTTTTCCCGGACATATGCACACATAGATAAAGGAAGATACTTCTGGCAATAATTTTCTTGACGCTACTTTCGCTGCTTCTACCAACTCCGGTGGAGTCAGAGAAAACTCGGAATCAGACATTTTTCAACTTTATATTAGATATATAGAACAAGGTATGTGGGCGGACGAAGCCATAAGCATGTAGGCCTCTCAATCGGGCCCGTTATGCACCCACTACTTCTGGGAGATGGTTCAGTTTTGAAGGTAGCCTATCTCGCGAGCGAAAGAGGCCAGCCTTTTGACCGATACCATCCTCACACTCTCCGGGTTCAGTACGATGCTTCCGAGGTGTGCTTCCCGTATTGCTGCCACTGCCGGGCATTCCGTGAGGATGTGAGTAGCTGACTCCTCATCCTCCAAGCACCACCTGCATTCGGTATCATCCGTGAAACCTAAAATGTTGAGGTGCCTGTTGAGGTGGCAGTGTCCCGTCAGGAGCCCTGTCACTAATCTGATTTCCTTTCTGCTCAGTGTGAGCAGAGTCTTGGTCCTCCTGGTAGAAGGGCCTCCGATGTGGAGTTTCGATTGCCTCATGCCTGGTGTATCTTTCCATGTATCCTGGAATTTTACTTCCAGAATTTCCTTCATGGTTGTGACGCACCATGATCTTGAGACTCCTATGATAGGTTCTGGTCCCATCGCTGGGCTTTTCGCACCTTGTCTGGCCAAATAATCAGCCCGTTCGTTTCCAGGCACTCCGGTATGACCAGGGACCCAAAGTAGCTTTACTTTATTGGCGGAAGATAGCCTTTGCAGATCATCGATGCATTCAGACACCAGCAACGAAGTGACTCTATATGATGTAAGAGCCTTGATCGCCGCTTGGCTGTCGGTGCATATCTTGATTTGCTGGCCGCGGTGGCCTCTGTTGAGATTTTCTCTTACACAGGCGAGTATGGCAAACATTTCTGCCTGAAATACAGTAGCAAAAGTTCCTAGAGCGTAACTAAGTTCTGCTTTCGGAGACTGCCCGTATACCCCAGCGCCGGCTGACTTACCCATTCTGGAGCCATCTGTGTACCAAATGATCCCCTTGGTGGGAAGCAGGCGGTGCCCGATCCGCTCCCAATCTTCCCTTTTGGGAATTTATATATTTCAAAATAACTATTAAACAATTACTGAGTTCACAATTTTCAAATCAAATCATTGAATTAAACTGACAGATGTTTGATTACTTTGAAGTTTTCTTCAGCAACGCTGGTCTAATTGTCGCTATACGTACAACAGCTTACTAGTTTAAAAATTCAAATTTCATATCGATAATATTCTGACTTCAATATATTGCGATAATATGTTTTTCTCACTATTGAAAAATATTAGATTTTAGCTAAAATTTTAGCTAAAATCTAATACTTTTTTTCCCTTGTATAATAAATAACTAATAATAAATCGAAAAATAACTGGTTGATAAATATCGAACATATACTCCCTTCTGATATACAGTGTGTCTCACTTCTGTAGGAAATACCTCTGTAACTTCCGTAATGTAAAGTAAAATTCTTAATTTTGTGGATATATTCACCAAATATGCACAAAATTATCACTAAGGGATGATTTTGAGTATATGTATGAAAAGTCACAGTAGGAGGCGAAATAGGTCAAGAATGTCTTCATTCTAGAGGAGGATTACTAAGAATCGACAGTTCTGTGTGGGAAATTAAGTAAATTATGGAGGTGTTTTCATGAGAAGTAAGACAAATTTAGAATTCAACGAAATGATTTTTTTCGACAATAGAATGGATTGGTATTATAATGAATAATGCAGGTCCCTAATATGTGTGATATTTTCCGAGGGATATCCATTTCAAATCCATCGACGGATATCTTATGGACATCCAATTTAAATCCAGTAGGAGAACGAACAGATAAAAAAAATTCAGTCCATATGGACAAGCGTGAAAGTAACTCAGAAGTTGACAATTTAAAAATCATTCTTTCAATTTAAACTCCTTTACTATATGCTTTGGATATCTTATGGCCATCCATAGGACATCTTCTGAAGGATATCCATTTCAAATCCATCCACGGATATTTTATGGATATCCAATTCAAATCCAGTAGGAATTCAAATTGAATATTTTCAAAAAACGCAATCCGAATATACGAACATGAAAAAAACTGAGGAATTGATAGCATGAGAATAAATCTTTCAATTCAAACCTTACTGTATATGCTTTGAGTATCTTATGGCCTTACATGAGGATATTTTCTGAAGGATGTCCATTTCAAAGCCATCGGTGGATATCTCATGGATATCTATTTCAAATCCAGTAAAAAAACGAAAAATGAGATGTTTTCAAATAATTCAGTCCATATGTCAATTAATTTTGCAATTCAAACTTATCGATATTTGCTCTGGATATCTTATGGCCATCTATACGACATCTTCTAAAGGATATCCAAGTCAAATTCAGTAGGAAAACGAAAGATAATAGTATTCTTCAAATGCTTCGATTCGTGTACAAGCATGGAAGAAACTCAGAAATTGATAATATCAAAATCTGTCTTGCAATTTAATCACATCCATAATTACTGTGGATATCTGTGGATATCTTATGGATATCCACAGGACATCTTGTGAAGGATATCCATTTCAAATCCATCCACGGATATTTCATGATTTCAAATCCAGTCGGAAATCGAAAGATAAGAGTATCCTTCAAATGCTTTAATTCGTGAACGGTGTACGAGCATGGAAGAAACTCAAAAATTAAAAATCTGTGTTGTAATTTGATCACATCCATGATATCTGTGGATATCTACGGATATCCATAGGATCTCTACTAAAAGATATCCATTCCAAATCCGTCGACGGCTATTTCATGGATATCCATTTCAAATCTAGTCGGAAAACGAAAGATAAGAGTATTCTTCGAATGCTTCGATTCGTGTACGAGCATGGAAGAAACTCAGAAATTGAAAATTTAAAAATCTTTCTTGCCATTGGATCACATCCATAATTTCTATGGATAGTTTATGGATATCCATAGGATATCTGCTGAAAGATATCCATTTCAAATCCAGTCAGAAAACGAAAGATAAGAGTATTCTCCGAATGCTTCTATTCATGTACGAGCATGGAAGAAACTCAGAAATTGATAATTTAAAAATCTTTCTTGCAATTCAATCACCTTTTTCATAGTTGCTGCGTTGTTCTTTGGTTCTTCTTTGTCACTTTTTTATTGCATCTTCCGTTACTTTTTGATTTTCTTAAAGGATGGTCCATTCAGATGCACCTGAAAAAATCAACAAATACATTTCGAAAACAAAAACACCATAGATATTTCTGTAAGAATTACAATGGAAGATCAGTATGGATTATTCGTGATTTTTTTATGTAGAATCACAAATATTATGTTCCATATATTTTCAGGTAAGAATAATGAACTGATTCGAAATATCCATAGAGGTGAACATATTTCAGCATTTTGGTTTTTTGAGATACAGAGGTACAGAAGTAGAAATTGATTTAATAAGTGTAGTGAGTGTACGGAAAGAATTAAGAGTGATTCATGGGACTGATGGTTCTGATTATTCAACCTTACGAGAAGGGTTGATTCACTGCCGGGTCGTGAGAGAGTGTAGGTGACCGACGTGGAATGAGACACAAGGAGAAGAACAAAGACAGGAATTTTAGAATAATTCAATGAGAAATTATTACCTATCAGCAATTTGGCCAACTTCAAATTTCCAAATGAACTCTTATTTCTATCTCCAGGCTTGCTGAATAGTGAATAGAAGGAATTTGATACTGTCACATTCAGATATTTTCTAGTGAAACCATATAGTTTCCTCTTAGCATAAATAAATCATCAATCTGAAAACCAGATATACACGATGGTTTCTTTTCATCTATTTCAATAAAAATGTTCAGTTTTCGTAATTATTTGCATTACTCACAGCTGCTTCGATATTTTTCAGCTATGCTTCTTTATAAAAAAGGAGTAGTATAATAATAATAATGATAAATACCATCAGAAAGCAAATTGAAACATAGCAGTCACCGACTAACTCAATTCGGATGTCATGGGTTCTTTCTGAAATTTATACCGAGCCAGCGAGTTGATGAAGCCAGCCCAAAACACAGACTGCTCCAGATCTCTAAGGAGATTTCTAAATCGAATTTATGATAACATTAAATAATAAAAGCACTGGTGGTATATAGTATGAAGACTACTCTGTTTGAGTATTGAGGTTAGGGCTGGAATAAAATGCCAAACGCTCAGTTTACAAACTTCTAATAATCCATAATGATGAATACAGAAATCATTTCAATATGTACTCTGAACGGTGTTGTCTCGATGACTTCCAAGCTCCCGTTGTGATCACAAAGGGCTGACAAGTGAGAAGGTGGAAAGAACTCGTTAAATGGGACTCAAAGGCCAATGTAGAGAACAACAAATATCTATAGATATAGATTGTTATCAAAAATTATTAGGCTTGTAAACCACAAAATTAATGTTACAAATATTGTCCACTTTGATAGTGGGGCCCAATAATCAATTATAATATACAGGTTGTTTCTTAAGTACGTGTAGAAACTTCAAGAGTATGTTGCTGACGTCAAAACGAGAAAAAAAGTTTCCATAAACACATGTCCGCAAGTTGTTCGTTTCTAAGATACAGAGTGTCAAAGTTTAATTATAATATTTGTTTTTTTGTGAATAAATGCCAAATTATTTGTGATATTCGAGTGAAGTTTGGTATCTGGGATGATTTTTCAATGACAAAATCAAATTTTGTGTTAATTGTGAAAAAACTAATTTCTAATTGAATTTATTTTGTATTAGAAAATCTTGTCATTCAAAATCACTTGCATCGATTATTTCAAATCTCAATAACTCGAAAACAGTTGCTCGCAGTGACCTCTATCAAGAATTTATTTTTTACACAAACAATAATAAATATTCCCCGATACCAAATTTTACCCAAATATCAAAATTATTTTGAAATTAATCACAACAAATTAGAAATAAGAATTCAACTTTGACACTCTGTATCTCAGAAAAGAATAACTTGTGGACATATCTTTATAGGAACTTTTCTTCTTATTTTGATGTCAGCAATACGCTCCTAAATTTTCTACACGTACTTGAGAAACACTCTGTATAATTGAATATATCTCAATTAAACTATTCACAAAATATGGCAAATCTATAACCCAAATAAATAAATCTGCACAATGATGGTGTGCAACAAATACCAATCAATACAAATGATAATTTTAAAAAATAGTAATAATTATAGTGAAATTTCTCCCTGTCAATCACTATTAAAAACAAACATATGACACCCTTGTTATTGATGATAACAATTATGATAGGGTAAATAACTTCATGTGAAGTACCCTCGTAAAAATGAATGATAAAATCCAAAAGAAATCTGCATTAAATAATAAATGAAATCAAAAATTAATTATAAGTGAATCTAGGCCAAGAAAGGTTTCGTAAATTTGGAAAATAATATACAGAAAAAAAATTGCTCTATCCGTGTGCTTCCCCACTGCTGTACAAACCCAATACAATTAAAAAATGAGTGTGAATAAATGTTGAAATAGGAAATAAAAAGTTGAACTGTAAGATGGCTATAGTTACACCAGTCTGTATTCCTTCAGCGAAGTGGCTCAAGGTACCTGTGGTATTGGTACAACTAGAAAGTCCAACACTTTCGTCCTCTCAGCAGCTACTAACAACGTACTGATCCCTTCCGTCAACAACCTAGGGACGGGTAACTCGAAGACTCCAGTCACCACTGCAGACTACTAGTGAACGGTCCCTCCAGTCCCTCCAAGACGTTCAGTGTCCTGAGGTGGATGAAAAAGACTGCTTGACAAGTATAAATGGCAGAATACAGGTGGCTTAGTTCAACTTGAAAATCCAACACCCTCGCCTGCTCAGACTACTGTTGGATGGTCCCTCTTGTCCCTCCAAGACTAGCAATGTCCTGAGGTGGATGGAATGGACTGTTAAATTATTATTTCATCAACTCCTAGTTTAATATTCTTATTGATTAAGATAACTTGAATAGTAAAGGAGTAAATACTCTTCGTTCTCATTGGTTCATTTGTTACGGTTTTCACACCATTATCAAGTTCGATTCTAGTCAATAATTCAACATGGATTTCCACGTAATGAATTAATCATTAATAGGACAAGTTAGAGACTTGGAAACAAAATCTACCTTCAGTGTTCCTACTTCTATGACTGAAAACTCCACCGAAATATATTCCTGAGTTATAGGAGTATCTGTGTATTCATATTGTTCTCTTAAACTTATGTTTCCACGATGAACTGCGACTATAAACTATTGTTACCAACTGAGAGCAATACAAGAGACATTCTGTTTCGTTGATTACATTGAAAGTGAAGCATGGTAGGTATTGGTATTACTGAAAAACGTGCCTGTATTTCATGTTGAAATCCAGAACTAATTCAACATTTCTCTAACTTGTGACCACAAAAGCTAGGCGTATTGTTCCTTCTGACTTTTCCATCAGAAGTTTAATGAACTCTATTCCTAAGTTTTATTATTCATACAATATTAGGGTGGATAAGATCTGTCATATTCATGCATGGATAAGGAAAACCTGTGTTGTGGCTGAAAAATACCTCGAACCTCCTTCAAATAACTTCATGACCTGGGTTTCATTTCTAATAGATCAACTCAGTGAATCGATCGAAGAGAGCGACAAATTATCTAACAGAAATATTCCATCTTCACTGATCATTCCTCAATAACATCCCAGTAATTCATGCACGGAATCACACGGTAAAAGGTAAAGGCTGTGCGAGCTTGCAAGCTCGCTCACTTCTCTGGAATACTGCAGAATGGTTGGAAATGTATTGCATTTCCCTACGAATGAAGCTGCGACTCAAAAAAAGTCAGTTGCAGCGCCATCATGTTGACCGACTCCAACCTGATGAATAAGTATTGTTTGATTACAATATGCACTTGCAATAGCGCCCTCTTTGAGGAAGGTTGCACAAATATCTGTTGGATGTAGTTCAATGTCCGTAAGGGAAAGTAGTTGTTTTCTGTCAGAGATTTCTTTCATATTCGCCACTTTTGCAGAGAGCAGGGTAATTTCGACGTTGTCAAAATCATTAGTTTATTTTCTGTGATACTATCCAGCACACTATGTCGATTTTTGTTCGAAACATAGTATCTTTTCATATCTATGAAATTCCTTTTTTCCCAACTAATTATGGAAAAAATGTATTAATCGTTTCTTAAAATACCTACATTCACAAAACATTAATAGATCTAATTGTTGTGAAAATCGGTAAATTAATTTTTTGATAATTTTATTTATATCAATAATGATCTGTGACAAATTAAACGGTGTTGTGAGGAAAGGTTTAAGCGACCTTCAAAGATTCTGTGGAGTTATTTTAATTGAAAATTTCACTGAATCCCATATAGGAAGAAACTGATGAAAGTTTAATTTCCATTCATTTATTCTCTTGTGATAAATGAAACTGAAAATATTATAATTTTTAGAATTTACTTCGAGCATTTACGAAGTGGCGGATTTGATTTTTATGTTCTAGGGGTTTTTATAGGTTAAGGTTAGTTGATACATGTATTTTATTTAAAAATTTCACTGAACCTAGAAAGGAAGAAATTAATGAGAGTTTAGTTTCCATTTATTTATTCTTTTGGATACATGAAAGTTGAAATATTATAATTTTCAGAATTTACAAATTTTGAGCATTTACTTCATATGTTTTGGCGAAGTGGTAAAGATTTTGATACGTAATGGTTCAAACATATTATGAAACTGTATTTCAGCTAGTCTATTGGAACGTCGAATTCATTTCAGAACTCTCACAAACCTATGAGTGGTTCTAGAGGAGATCACGATTTGAAAAAAAAATTATGTAATTTCACGGATGACGAAAGTTCCGTTAATTAGTGATCACTAAGACAATAATGTGGAGCGATTTAGTTGCTTTAGATGATTCGTCCTATTCGTTTGGATACTGTATGTGAATGAAGTACATTGGTGTGGTGAAATTTTTATGTAAATTTTTCTTATGTCTCTTACAGCTCGTCTTACCCTGTCCGGTGGAATAGAGTTGAAAGCAGTACGAAATATCTGCTGAAAATCTTCTTTTGTTGTGGGCGTATAAGAATACACCTTGATTTTTATATGAATGTAAATAAAGCAATTCATTGGCGTTAAATCGGGCGATTGCGGTTGTCATTATTAAGACCATCGATTCCAGACCTTTGGTCATGAAAAGTTTCGTTTGAATGCATCTTCACCACCTGTCGATTATATAGAGGTACTCCATCATGTAAATACCAAATTTCTCTATGGCCAATTGGCGTCAGTCGTTCCAAATGATCCGTATAGGGATTTTTCAAAATATCTAGGTATCGTTCACACGAAAATGAAAATAGTAGATCTGTTATATACATTCTATATGCTATAAATGCTTATTGTCTAGCTACCGGGATAGCATTTTTCCGAATGATGTATTTTTTGTTTCAATTCAGTAAAACATGATGATATTCCGAAATTTTCCATAAAACAATTTGAATTTTCGTCATTAAGGTGAAGTATCACTATGAAGTTGTCCTTTAAAGACACTTCCGTACTGAATGTGGATTTGTATCGCTCCAGTATAGACTACAAGCCCAGGCACAATTTCAGGGGGTGATTTTATACACCACGGGTCATATATAATGTTGAAGTACTGGTCCAGAAACGAACGTTAGGCACTATGCCGTCAATTTTCCGCGGTACAGGTGAGTGTATAGGCGAGTTGAAATGTCGTAAAAAAGGGGGTACTTTTTGATTATTTTATACATGACGGCAATGAAAAAAGAATGCTCTAAAACCCAGTGCCGTCAAAAAATAGCGGTACAGGGAGTCGGAATTTTTTTTTGAAATCGGCGATTTAACCCCCCCTCCCCAGTTAATCGAATACTTGACGGCGTTGATTCAGTTAACTTTGCCTTTCCTTAAAAAACTATAATACATATATGCCGTCAGAAAATGGGGTCAGAAATCGCGAATCAAAACCCGATTTTTACCCCTTATGGGGGTGGTCATTTAGAATTTGACGGCACCGATTTCTAGCTTTGAGTTAACATTTATTTAGTATTATAAACATGGTGCCGTCAAAAATTATGGTTCATGCAGAAATAAATAAAAAATTACTAAAATTTTAGAGAAAAAATCAATGTTTTCTTATAAGTTCATTTATTTCAGGACGGCATACGGTTTTTTTAAGCAGAAACTACTTATAATGGCTTTATAATTATGCCGTCAATAATTCATGGTACCCAATTGAAATACAGAATAAATATAAAAACGAAAAATAAAAAAAATTTAAAATTGCCTGCACATTTATAAGAGTTCATTTTTGAAATATTATTGTGGATAGCACTTCATTAAAAATTAAAAAACATAGAAAAGTTGGTGCTGTCAATTTTCCCTTGTTATATTTTATGCATTTGACGTGAAATCTCTTGCTACTTTTGGCTTATTTCACCTTTTGGTCATAATTTTGGTCAAAAATTACTAGACGACATTAATAATATAATATTGACCATATTGAACAGTAATTTAAAATTGTGGTGCCGTCAACATTAAACGGAAACTCTTCGTAAAAAGAGAATTTCAAAATTTTACCGATAATCTTGGTTATATTCGTTTTTGGTCCAAAAATCGAATAGCGAACTTTCATGCACTAATATGTGATTTATCATCAAAAAAGTAGTATAAAATATATTATAAAGTAAGTGATTAAAGATTTGAATAACAATGTATAAATCATTAAAATTTTATGAAAGATTATAAACTAAATAACTATTATTTATTTTCATAAAAAAGGCATTAGTTTTTCATAAAGTTTTAAAAGCGTTAGTCAATCTTCATGGTATTTTTATTGAAATTCATAATAAATAGATTTAATAAAATCAGAACATGGAACATACTATAATATTTATTCATTCAACAACATAAATTTTTCAACAATTTTTCGAGTACATACATTTTCTTTACTAGGGAGATTATATTCTCTAAAAGTGGAGAATAGAAAGGAGATGTCAAAGTGGGGATATGTATGCGCACATGGACTATACGCTCCGTTTTTCGTGCTCAAAAACTGGCGGCAATTACACGCGATCGACATTCAAGTATTTAACTCTTCAATGGATGGTCCTCACTTCTAGCGACCTAGAGACACTATCAACATATTAGAGACTAGGGATATGTCTGGCTTCTCAGGAAACGAATTTTGTTTACAACGTTCCATTGTCTGCGAGAAATTATTTGCTGCCATAATTTGCCATAACGTCATTTAAAATAAATTACATTCTACGAAAAAAATAATGATATTAACTCCTGAAAAATAAATTGAAATTCAACTAACACAAAAAATATCTAATATAATAGAGTTTAAAAAATAACACCTTGTTGTGCCAAACAATACCCGAATCTGTGATACAGAGATAATGGGTGGTATGATTAAAAAGAGTATTTGCTTTTACTTCAAGTTAATGCTCCTTGTTGTAGTTTTCACTTCAAAAAAGAAAAGCATTTACTCCACATAATTCTTGAAGTAACACTTAAGTAAGTACAAGTAGCAATTACTCTATACTTTGCTTTATTTACTTCGATATATAGAAGTCAATACTGCAGTAATTACTAATGTTGTCAAGTATTTCCTCCATTTGGGAGTGTTTGGTGTAGTTTTCAAGAAGCTACTCATAGACTTACTTCATATCTTCAATGGAAAAGGTGTTATGGTTTTTTTATGAATTATCGTAGGAAAAGGATGAAAATGTGTGAACGTAGAACGTATGGGGAGGTACAATATAGAAAATTATTTCGGTATGTCAATTATTTTAGCTATATTGCTACTATTAAGCTCTGTACTTTCAGGTTCAATTAAAACAATGTTGAACGGATAGCTGAGAGTTCTTAGGAATTTATATTCAGACGAGGGGAGCAGCTTCATCAAATTTAACGAAAATGGAGGTATTTTCTTGGGCATTCTGGAATACGCTTTAGCGAGTGATTCAGCTGCTTTCTCTTTTTCTGCTTTGATTGCTGGAGTCTGCCGTTCGTCAAGTGGTATTTTTACAATCTTCCAACAAAATAACGAATGCCATCTGAAGATCTACTTCAACATTTTCAGCAACATCGGCACTTGGTTCAACACTATCATTTCCCTCACTCATGAGCATTAAGTAGCACAGAACAAACAACAACAATCGAACCAATCACGTCCTAGTGTTTACTACTAGTTTATACTTCTAACCTAAGTCAATACTTCCCATCGAAGAATATACTTTATGTAAAACATTATACTCCACAAAATACTAGGAAGTAAAAGCTCTTACTTGAAGTACAAGCAAATACTCTTTTTGATCATACCACCCAATCTCATATCACGGAGTAGATTTGGCGTAATGTAGGCACAAAGTTGGATAAATTTGCCCCTTAATTCATTAGGATTTGTTGCTCTCTGAAATGCATGTCGATACGCGGATTCTTTCAGATATTCCCAAAGATAGAAATCATTTAAATCTGGTCATCTGGGAGGCCACAATATCATACCACATGTAGATATTAAGCGATGACGAAATGGGATTTGAAGAAATTGTGTCACTGGTCGTGACTCGTGACATTGTGACTTGAACAACCATTCTGTTGAAACCAAATGTCCCCAAAATTAATAGGAAGTAGCTGCATTGTCGGACTAATATGACTTCGACATGATAAACACATTTTTCAGCGTATTGTATCATATAAAATTGACGGCATAGTAAAATATGTTATCTTTGAAGGATATAGCATTGAAACAGCTACATTTTAGGTTGTATTAAATGACCACCCCCACAAGGGGTAAAAATCGGGTTTTGATTCGCAATTTCTGACCCCATGTACCACCCTTTTCTGACGGCATAGATATATTATAGTTTTTTAAGGAAAGGCAAAGTTACCTGAATCAACGCCGTCAAGTATTCGATTAACTGGGGAGGGGGGGGGAGGGTAAAATCGCCGATTTAAAAAAAAAATTCCGACTCCCTGTACAGCTATTTTTTGACGGCACTGGGTTTTAGAGCATTCTTTTTTTCATTGCCTCTTTGACCAGAATAGTGCCGTCATGTATGAAGTAATCAAAAAGTGCCCCCTTTTTTACGACATTTCAACTCGCCTGTACACTCACCTGTACCGCGGAAAATTGGCGGCATAGTGCCCAATGTTTGATTCTCGACCAGTACTTCAACATTATATATGACTCGTGGTGTATAAAATCACCTTCTGAAAATGTGCCTGGGCTTGTGGTCTAGTAGGGAGAATTCGGGTTGTTGAATATCCCATTTTTGGTCAATTTCGCTTCGTCGCTTCATATAATATTTCTCAAAAATTGACCATTTACTTGATTCCTCATCATGATGAACGCCGCAAAGTTCATCCTCCTCCCGTAATCAGATAGCTGAAGGCCCAAAGACTAAATAAGTAAATATTCTTTACATGGACAATTTATTTAATTCCAAATCAAATACCGCATCTCACAAATATGCTGTTGGAAAAGCTGTGAAGTAAAATTTGGTTTACTAGAAATCTGTTATTAAAAAAAAATTGAACAACGCAATTTTGTGCCATCAGGCAATTCTAATGATACCATTCTTGTTTTGCTGAAATCTGATATGGAGATGGATCGAAATGGGCATCATTCTATTTCATCAGGTGGTTCCTTTACGGAAATGTGCTGTTGTCAAGTTAAGGGAGTAGGAAATCATTGATAAAAGCTTTATACAAATTTTTAATGGAGAATATCTCTGCAACGATATATTTCCGCAAAACAAAAATATTACTATTAGAATAGGTTGAGGGTCCATAATCGAGACGATCAATTGTTTTTTCCGTATCAGATTTCCAGCATTTCCGCAAAACAAAAATGGTACCATTACAAATGGCTGAGTGCCCACAGTCGCGATGTTCAATTTTTTTTTCTATATCAGATATTCAGTAAACCAAAGTTCAACCCGTATCTGACAATATACAACTTCATTCCATTTGTCACTGAACATTGTATTGAAGGATGGATAGCAGCCTAATAAAAATTTCAAAATTTAAGGCAGGTATGCAGAATTAGATGACATAATGAGTTTTAGGTATAGGAAAGTGTATCATACTTGGGGTTTATTTCCATAATATATTTGAACCTTGGAAAAAAAGAGGCGGTCCTTTTGTTCGAGAGACTGCATCTGTCACTTTTTCTAAGAAAACTCGACTAACTCAGAACAGTTTCATTTCGTGTATAGGATACATGAAATAGAAAAGAAATTATGAGGACATAAATAAAGGTGAAATACATGGTGTGCTATTAAAAATAACAAAGATGACATTACTTTCGCTGACAATAACAAAAATATTTCAGTTAATTCTCCTTTACATCTTCACCCATTCATACATAGACCACGTTGAATCATCAAGATATAATCTGTATATAAACAAGGGACAGTAAGAATTTCTATACCAATAAAGAAAAGTTTATTAATTCTGAAATTAGCTCGAACCATCTTTCTGAATTTTTTTTTTCTGGAATATGAAAACGTCAATAGCTATACTGATACCAATCCCTATAGCAATACTCCATATTGCGAATAAAAATATGCAAATCGAAGAACATCTTTGCTCACATAATTTCTCATTCTCCATAGGGCAATACGAACAATGCAGAATTTTTCATTTATTTCTGTGATGTGTATTTCCTAGTTGGGATTGTTGTCTACATGAAAATATTATAGGTGCAGACTATTTTTTGTTATTGAGTCACTAAGTATAATAAATAATCATGAAATAAGTCAAATCCGTTTCAGCAAATGCAAAGTTTGAAGATCTCTCAACGTCAACTTCTAAATTTTAAAATTAGAACACTCAGTATTCATAATTCCATAGTTTAATTTTCCAAGTTCATAGACATCAAAATTGATATCGGATACAGAAATATAAAACAGCACGAAATTCACAAACTTGCACAGATAATGTAAGCACCTTTATGCCGTACAGTGACCAGACGAAAATGCAAGCTCAGCATAATGTTTCTCTATAAATATACCTAATGGGCAGGTCAAGATTCATTCATTCTTTATCAATTATTCAGTCACTCGTCATCTAGAGTTGAAGTTAGTTCAAAATTAATTATCATTAAAAATGCAGTTTTTCATCTCATCTCTTATATTTACATTTTTCTATAATAATTCATTGTTTATTCATTCACCTGCTTTTTGTAGCAGCTTCGTTATTTGATTTAATTTTGGGTTTCAATAAGTAATAGTTTGTATTAAAATGAGTTCTTTCATTATTTGGATGAACTTGGGTTGGGTGAATACAGAAAATCCAAGCGAGTTCAGAGTTGCGACAGTATATTATGGCGAAGGTTAAGATAACATTTTCTGGTGAAGGGTCCGGTTGGTAAGATTCGAATTGTGTGAAATGTTTGATAGCCAGTATAGTTGAACATCATCACATTTATTACAAAACCTCAAATACCAAAGCGGGAACATTGGAGTAATCCAGAATGAAGTCGTTTTAAATATCTTCAATGGCAAAGAAAGGTTTGCAGAGCTGCCGTTAAGTATGGTCACCAACTGCATAAAGTGAAGCGAATTAGTTTGCTGCAACGCTATTTCCCATCCGTTTGCATTCGTGACTCAAGTACGTGGGTTTGTGTTATACAATGTTTACCTGAATAATTTATATTATTGATCGATTTCAGAGAATTACATCACTTTCAATTTAACAGTAGTGGAACTTGAATACACAGTGGAAAATAGTTGATATTATTAGTAGTCACTTATTGAAGTTTGTTTTCGAACTATCCAGTTGAGTACAGTGTTGACCGGCTGAATTTTTGGCCAGAACTAAGAACAGTGCAGAGCAGTACAAGAATATAGTAGTATGACTCATTTAGAAACCAAAAACGTAACAATACAATAATTAAAAATATTTTTTTGCATCATACACCAATGAATAGAACATAAAATGAGTGATTTTTTAATAAGTATTCTAGCAGTGAACCGACTATGCCATCACACGGAGGACAGTCTGTATCTCTCATTTATTAATTTGTAATAAACATTTGAATTCTAAAAATCGTGTTTTTTTATTGTTTTGCTAATTAAATGAAAACTAACAGTACAATCTGGTTGCTTCGAAGGAGAGAATTGGAATGCAAAGAGAATGAGATATTTTACGACCCGATCGGATTATTAGTAATGGAGAAAAACCGGAAAAAAACTAAAAAAAATTACAAAATTCATAACTCTGCCATTTTTCAAAAAATAGGGTTGGACCTTCTCATGAAAGTATTGATGTGTACTATAATGGTTTTGATGATTTATTTTCTAATTTGAAATTATGAAATACCATTTATTATGAATTTTGGAATTATTTTTATTATTATTTATTTACAGACTCTTATGCAAAGTTCATACTCTTGGCTTGGTGGAGCATTTCTTCGCCTCTCAGTGGGATTCTCTGGGTTCCAGGGCTCTTGATGACGTCAGCGAAATGAATATTATAATGAATTCATCAAATTCAGACCAAATAAATGAGAAAGGCCATAAATTTCAATAAATATAAAGATGTAATACATGCAAAAGAATAAATAAATCACTGCTTAAGTTGATAACATTCCATTACTTCATATTTCAATTTTAAACGTGAATGAACAAACCTTATATCTGAAAATATGCTCTATCACATCATATAGTCAGACCTCCCTTGCGTTAATAACCTTGGTTGGTACAGCTCGCCTATTGAGTTATTATCCTAACCTTACTAATTTATAAAATCCCATGTCTTCGCGTTTTCGAATAAATAATAATACGGATTGTTTGTGAAAAAGTTTTCGGTAAATACGAGTTTATTATCACTCCCGTGCACTATTGAAAAGTAAATGGATATCGTTCATGAGCTCAGGGGAAAATATATGCATATATCAGACAAGAATAAGTTGCAACTTTTTATAAGGCCTTTACCTGCGTGTGTGTTTTTGGTGTTGAATCTCTGCTTGTCCTTTATGCTGTCTCGTTCATGACGATTCTACGAAGCTGTCTCAATTTTGAGAAGTGACTACTGGAAATTTTCATTCATCCACTGAATCAATTTCTTGGGAAATGTCGAGGTTATTGTTTTTGAACTAATATATATCATTATGTGTTCATCACTGCACTATTAATAACTAATTATTTACACATTTTTGAGGAATCATTTTACATTTTATTGCTCACTTATAATGTTGCAACATGCCCCCTTTTTACTTGCTTTCATTCTCCCTTCTTGACAAAAAAAAATTGAATGTTCATGTTTCCTAGTAACAAAAAGTAAAATCTCTTAAATACTAATGTTTATCAATATATTGCTAATTAAATACTATATCTAGAAAAATGGTTTTGATATCTTTAGAAATCTTGTACTTTCAGGATTCGTATATTATTTATCAATTCTGGTTAATTTATTTCCTTCTTTGTCAAATTTTCTAACGCATCGTTTGATGTCGTGAAATAATTGAATATCCAATTTCATCAATGTTGTCATTTTTTTTACTTCATTTTAAAAATAATTCTTGTTTATATTTCTCATTTTGCATAAGTATTATTCCTATATGTTTATAATCGACCAAGTACGTTTTTATTTAAATCGCTATTGCTATTTTCTTACATTTATCGTTTGAAATTCTCTGAATTCTGTCTGACAGTTGTTACGTCAAATGCTGATTGTGGCTTTTCTCATATTATACGGAGTACTCAAAATATTCTCCCTTCTTTGACTTTCAAAATATCCATCTGTTATCCAAAGTTTCCACTTGACTTTAGAAATGCTATGTGTTTTTAATTTTGTAACTATTAAAATCATGACAGTACTTTATATTTGCACAAAAGAGGCGCTGACAAATCATAAGTTTTGGCACAATCAAAATTCGATTTTTTTTGCGCTATCTTGCAGCGGATCTGGATGCTCCAGTGATAGTCCGATTTCAATTTCTCAAACAGATTTTGAATGTAGAAGTATATTACCACAAAATATTTATCCGCATTTTGCGATACAATGCTGCAAAATTGGTGAAAAATGCATGCAAACATGACTGAAAATGGACGAGCCCGCGTAAGCGGTCGAGTAGTAGGAGAGACCGGGAGATGAGGGAAAGTGTACTAGGACGTATTCTGTTCATTAGAAAAATCTCCCGGTCCCTCCTACTACTTACAGACATGGCTCGAAAACCATTTTGAATGGTATCACCGATACTACTTTTTAAAATGAAAGATATTGTACTTGCTTGATAGAGGGGTCGGGGGGCGGCACACGAAAAGAGAATTCAATTCTCTTTTCAACCATCTAATTTTTTTGGACTTTGTTGATATTTTTTTCACCAATTACACTCGACATATCAAGTATAAGTGGTGCGTATCATTATCTTGATAAATTTTAACTGTTTGATGTGGAGCAATGAGACAACAATAATTTGAATGGTAGTACCAATACTACATTTTGAGAGTAGATACATTGCAGTTACTCGACAGATGGCGCTGAGGGCACATCAGCTTGAACATTTTGAAAGACAAAGAGATCTAAATTGTAAAAATACGTATTAACGATAATAAAAAAGTATATGGTTGGAAATAGAATTGAATTCTCTTTTGAACGAAGTGTGATTTGATTCCCCATGCCATTTGAAATATTCAAAATTTCTGTACCCACCCGCTCTCCCTATCGGTCAATCGCAGTGTCATTTATTTCAAAAAGTAGTATTTTTACGTCGAACCTTTCAAAAGTTAATCAAAGAAAGCTGAACTGTATATTTGATCGTGTATGTTTTCCAAACTGGTATCTACATAATTTTCAATATAATAATGATGATTTTTATTGATTGTCACCAAAATACACATTGTAAAAAAATTGACATTTCTGTAAACCGTTTGCAACCCTCAGAAGTATTCGAGAGACATAGACTTATACAAGTAATTTAATACAGACTGGTCAAAAGGCAGAGTTCAGTCTAGTTAGAGGTTACACGAAGTGACCTCGAAAAATCCTGCTATTCCACTCAACCTCATATGGTGGGTGACAAAAATAACTTATCCCTAATATTCATTATAACTATGTAGCATATTATAACTATATAGAAAAACAAAGCAGGTATTTCATGAATGATTATTTTGGAGAAGTTAAAACACCAGTGAATAAATCGTTTTTCAATTCTCTGGCAAATTTAAATAAGGTTAAATAACTTTTTCAATGGGTTTTCCACCTGAACCTTATGCAAACAATGCGGAGGGCTAACTCTTATTGCGGAGGCAAAGGTCGTGGTACGATTGTTGGTGAATGGACCCAAATATATTGCTAGAAATACAATTTATCGCAGAGAGAATGAAATAGCTGAATAAAAGTTATCATTTGGACTCCATCCACAGAAATTCTGATAAAATATTTCATTCTCAAAACCAGTATTTATAACAGACCGTCAGATAGTGACAGATTTAGGTTCCCCATTTTCGCACACAAGCCTCGAATAGGGTACATTGATGTTGAGTAAAATGAAGGGAAATTTACAAGTGGCTCCTGAGGAGAACATATGGAAAAATAAAAAAGAAATTCCATTAAATTTTCCGACGACAAAATCTACTTATCCATTGTAGATTGTAGGGGGGTCGTACAGGCTGTGCAGCCTCACAAGCACTTCGACCTATAAGTTCTTTTGTGCGTGACCCTTGGTCTATTCGAGGCCCGGGATTCCGAGACTTCTTGTGAAGTTTATCAGTTTCCTGGGAGCTAAGTTCCTGATGTCGGAGGGCATTAAAAAGGCCCCTTCCAGGAACTTGAGCCTCTTGCAGAAAAGCGTTGGGCATTCGCAAAGCAAATGTTCTGCAGTTTCCGCGAAGTTCTCGCAGTAGCGGCAACTATCACTCTCTGATTTACCCATCTTTTTGAGGTGGTACCCCAGAGGGCAGTGTCCAGTGAGGAGTACCGTTACCATCTTCGAGTCTTTCTTGTCTAACTCGAGAAGCTGTTTAGGTTTCTTTGGCGATAGGCACATTAGTCTTTTCGCTTGTCTTTGTCCTGGCACTTTGTTCCAGTGAGATTTCATTTCATCGGTTTCCCAGCGTCGGAACTCCTCTTTCAAGTGGGCTTTGGAGAGTCCACAGAAGGGTTCTGGGCCGGGAAATTGTGTGTTTGCCTCTTCTTTGGCAAGGCAATCTGCTTCTTCGTTACCTTTAATTCATTTGTGACCTGGCACCCACATCAGGGTGACCTGATTGTTTGTTGCCAGTTGTCTCAGGGAATTTTTACAGTCTCAAGTCAGCTTAGACTCACAGGTGTATGACCTCAGAGCTTTTAGTGCTGCTTGGCTATCTGATAGTATATAGATTTCTGCCCTTCGAGTGCCTCTTTCAAGGCATTCCTTGGCACATAATTCTATAGCATGTACTTCTGCTTGGAAGATGGTTGGGGTGTTACCAAGGGGTTTTGAGATCCTAAAATTTGGTCCTGTAACGCCCACTCGAACCCTTTCATCCATCTTAGATCCATCTGTGTACCACACTGATGCATCCCTTCCCAGTTGAGGTCCGTTCTCTGTTCATATTTGGTGGCTGTTTATGACCACTTCAAACTGCATTTCGAAGTTGTACCTAACTGGCATTAAATCTGTCGGATTAGACATGGCTTCTAGGGGAATGTGTTCCAATATACTTATTCATTCGCGCCACTCAAGCCATTATGTTTTTCGGTCTAGTACCGTTGTAGGTTTTCATAGTTTCGATGGGCTTGTGTGGGAAAATCTGTCAAAATCTCGAATTTTCCTTACAAAAAACTCCCTTATTTTAACCCTTTAGCCACCTGCAACACACAAGCCTTTGGTATTCCAAGGCCAGGTTCTATCAATTAATGATTAGGTGAACACGGCTCGCGCTAAATTATGGAAAATGGAATTTTCAATATGTTCTCTCCAGGAGCCACTTATAAATTTCCCTCCATTTTAATCAACATCGATGTACCTTTCAACCCTATCCGAAGCTTGTATGTGAAAATGGGGTACCTAAATCTGTCACTATCTGAAGGTCTATAACACTGAAAGAGAAAATACTCTAGACATACAAATAAAACAATGGCTAAAAAAATTTAATTTAATAAATTTAATGTTTGTTGAGCCAAGTTCAGGGCTTGACGAGATCTTGAAAAGTCTATAAATGATGATGGTAATCAGGTTGTATAAGAAAATTTGGTACTTTGTACTACTGTTCATTATTAAAAATGGTCATACCAACTTACATATTTTTGAATTTAAACCTTACATGCCCTTCCTGACCAATAGGTTATAGTACTCTTGATTGAAACAACCCAACTCTTCTCGTGTGAAAAATGATATTATATTTCAAGCTCCTCAAGTTCCTTGGTTCTTATATTCATTAACCGCAGTTCTGGAACGCTTCTGAATCCATCACCTGGTTCTGGATACCTGATTGAGAGTTTAATTCAGCCAGTTATCATAGGTAGCTACATTTGTTGAATATTTTTCTATTCTGGCAATCGGCCACCGATATTCATCGCTCATTCAATGGCGAGAAGTGAAGACTCAAATTCTCAACTGAATTGAGTAGTCTTGGAGTACTTGACATAGTTCTGAACTAATATGACGTTTCTAAACTATTCATACTTAAATAAGAAGGTAATAATATATTTAAGTATAAGTCTAAATGAATATAAATAAATTAAAATAAGCTTTCTGGCAGAACTCTTAGTCAAAGTTATCAGTAGACACTAATTGGATGATTTTCAAAAATCAAAATTAAACCATCAATTCAATATTGCCAATGTTACCAATTGATACATTATCAAAGAACAGCTGATTAAATGTTGGCTTATATTTAGATACAATGAAACCAACATCTCGTCTATGCATAAAAGATTCAATTATACTATCTCTCTCTGCGTAATGGTGTTGAATTATATTTATGGTTTGGTCGGAATTATCACATTCCGTCAGAACCATACCTATATCTATTAACTACGTCAGAACTGGGTAAATTCTCTTATTGGCAAAGCAATTAAAAAATAAGAAGTAGAACCATTTATGAAATGCGAAGGAGAATTCAAAATCTAAATTAACTTTGACAGTTGGATGTAACCCAAAGAGACTAAACTTACAATGAGGGTTCAATAAGCTCTAGCCAATCAGAATCTTGTAGCATCAACGCGTCATAGTGACGTACTTGGATATGAGTACAGAGTCGAACTCGAACCAAGCAACAAAACTGTCAGCAGTAACTCTCTATACCAAGAGCTAGTCCGTTACTGTCTATAGAGAACGGCGGCCATGACAAGTCCAACTACTTCACATTGCATCACAAATGTTCTTTCATCTCTTTCTATCGATGTCCCCATTGTCTTATGGGGTTTAAACTCTCCTTGTTAAATAATGTTTAGTCTCCTTGGATGTAACCAGGGTTCCTTGATAGGGGGGTTATGAAATGTCATCGATTTTGTCAGGCATCTTGTTTCGTCATTGGAGGGAAATTAAGGTGGCTATCCTGAAATTGGAGAAGCGCCAAATTTGAATAACTGTAAATTATCCCATTTTGTTGGATTCCATCCGAAACCAATCGATGGGAGTAAATTTAAAAACTTGCGAGTGATTAATACATATCTGTTATTAATATATTTCCTAGTTTGCAGAAGTATCTCGAAGACTTCTGAGAGTTTCAAAATTGACGAAAATAACATTTTTAAAAAGTTCTGAATGTTGGTTGTAGTTGATAATAGTTATCAAATTGAATGAACTGATGAGAAAGTATAAAGTCTATACAAAGGAATGAGCCGTTTCAGAAAAACAGAAAAGGTGGAAGAATCACATAATCTGAGATTTGAAATGTTAAGAATGGAAATATATTTCAAGGACTAATCTCAATATATCTGTTATAACACTAGTTGAATAAATTGCACCCTTCAAACAGAAATTCTTTTCCAACAACAGTCTAATGAAAGAAATCAAAAGCACTCTCTGTGTTGACCTTATTGCAAAATCTCAGGTGCCAGAAGAAAGTGTGATTTGTAATATGCTTGATTTCCATTTTATTCTAAAATGTGTGACTTTGCCTTGTACACATTTTATTGACAACATTTATACACTTACAGAAATAATTCATGAGTTGTCGAATACTGTCATTTATGACACGAGTCAATGTTTTATTTTATGCATTTCAGTATCATTTATACATTGTTTCTGAAATAGTAATCTACAATTTTTTTATTTAAAAAAAATGAAACAATTCTATATACCTAGCTAAAATTATAATTGAATGGCAAGAAGTAAAATTGTGCAAATCTATAATATTCTAAATAAAGCTGAACATATCATTTGTTTTTGCAACGTTCCATAATGATTTTGATAAGTTTGGATAGTTCTTATACTTGGTAATGGGAACTTTTTGTTTCTTCTTTCTGATCAATAGTGTTATTGCACAGAACTGTTCAATCAGATTTTCTCGTTCTTTGCAACGTTGTTATAAAAAACAGGTGTAAGAAGACTGTGAATCCTCATCTGATACAGATTCTCTAATGGAACTTCAGGTGCTTCTTATATAAATAAATTATCGATGACAAATCTATGCTAAATCCCAGTGGTGAGTGGGCAGACCTGCAGTAGATCTTTGCCAACATGTCTTGTACGAATAACTAAAAAGGAACACCAACATTATTTTGTAATCTCATAGCAAAAGTATTGGCTTTCAAAAGTTTCTATCCAAAACCAAAATCGGTTCTGTTTCTCATAAGCACAGTAGGATCTCACCGTTTCTCCTAAGCCTTCGTCTTGACTCCACATGTAGGAGAGATCCTTGGAGATTTGTTTCAAACCCATAGTCTTTGAAGTTACTACAGAAATTGATCCAGTTCTGCTTTTACTGTATTTTTGGGGAATCTATGGAATGTCAATGTATCAGCATGGTATGTTGCAGGAAGATTGTTACAATATTAAAGAAGTAATTAACAACTAGGAATACAAAGTACACACAGAGAGAAATAAATGTATGTTTTTTTACATAATTGTGAATAATTTCAGCACAATTTGTTTCTAAAAAGTTGACAGCACCAATTTGTTAATTTTTCTTCTATAATATTGTATTAGATATATTGTGTATGAACTATACAATTCAGTGTTGTATTATTCTGAATAGTTTTGTTTTAATTTTATACACAAAATGTACAAAATTAATCGGTATGTTGTGCGACGAATGTCAACAACTTGTGTACTGTTTATGCATAAATTGTAATGAATGGCAACAATTTGTGTACCTTGTTTGTACAAATTGTGTAGGAACATCCACACGAAATAAGATAAGAATGAGCATCAGTTTCAACCTGATAGCTTCTTCATTTATTATTCTGTTCAGAAATTATAAGGTTAATTTACCAGGAGGTTGAAATAAAATTAAATGTCATTCAAATAATGTTTATTTCGTCACAAAGAACTAATAACAAAAATAACTGAACTATAAACTCTAATTACAAATGAAATAACATAAACACAAAATACCAAACAGAACAAAAATGAACCATACATTATGTTATTTTGGAATACGTTGAATAATGTTAAAGTTTAAAGTAATCTACGTGTCATACTATATTTATTCAAGTAGGAAGTAGGTACGAGGATGCACCTCTCAAATCGTTGAAAATGATGAAAATGAGTCAGTTTGTAGGTTTCATGTTATAACAAACAATAATAGCAATACTAACCTTCAAATATTAATATCAGTTTGCAAATATTCTAACACTTCCATTTGACACAAAACCACATACAGATGAGCAAATAATAGGTAAATACACTTAACCAGCTTCGCCCTTCGATCAGCACAAAACAACCAAACAATAGGGCTTTTCGGACACCTACTCGGGTTGAAGAGGTCCGTAACCTGAGATGCCAACCCACGTTCGGAAACTTTAGTGTTTCATAGGCCGATCACTGACTCGGGTTAATTTTTTGGATCGGGTTAGTAACCCTGAGTAAGTTTCCGAAAAGCCCTAATAATGGACTGGACATTTGGAATGCCGCGCATGCGTATTTAGTTGGGTGAGACGACGCCTTGGTCAAATTGTGGCAAATTACACAATAATTGTGTTGAAATAGTATACAATTTGTGCATATCAAATACAAAGTACACAACGGGTGTAAGATGAGTTCAATGCGTTGTAGATGTTTTCCATATAAATTGTGTTATGGTAGATGTGCATATTTTTGTGTATTTTTAGGCAATGTGGAAGTGCATGAATACTATACAAATTGACTCGCACAAATATTTATTGAATTTCACAAAACGCGTATGATGAAAGAATTGACAATTGTGTAAAATATCTACACAACTGTGTCTTACACAACGTTGTGCATGAACCTGCTGCAGTCTTTTCTCTCTGTGCAAGAATTTAGGAATATCATTTTATTATTATTTAAATGAGCCTCGGGCTTTCGTAACGTTAGTTATTAGCAAATTGACGCAAATGTACCTAAAGTTACCAATTTCAGGATAGCCAACTTAATTTCCCTCCAATGACGTAGGTATTCTCTCCCTTTCTTCAGTCTTCCCCTGGTCAAAAGTTCACTCATTTCATAACCCCTTCCTATCAAAGAACCCTGGATGTAACCAAACTTTGTTTTGAGATAAACAAACGTATATTAAATAATCAATTATCCAGCCTAGGTGGAGTATTCAGCAGGGTTCTTCAAACTGTAAAATAAGATATTAATCAACAAAAACACTGTAAGTCTTATTCAGGAACTCGTAACTCAGTTAGTGTTTGGTTCATATTGCTGTGCTCTATAGTAAAAATGAAGAAAATTAACGTTTGTAGAAATACAACCGTTATAGCTCATAGATTTATACCTACTTCTCATGAATCCAAGTGTACAGTTTGCTGCTAGGTTATACGAAAGTATTTTTAGTTCAACGATTTTAATGACAAAAATTACCTAAAGTGAGTTTGAATCAGTAACGTTGCCATACCCTCCGGTCCGTTCTTCGTGTCGATATCGTCTACTTTCAATCCGAGCTCCCCTCGCTGTCATCGCCTTCTCGCAACATAACATGTCCGTCACGGTACCCGGCGTTTGCCTATGCCACAAATCATGTCGTCCCTGGAGGTCGGCACTCACCTGTCACAAAGCGAAAATCCGGAGCGACACACGTTTCGCAACAATACAATCACGACGTGGCCGGAAAAGTAAACTTCGGCTGTCGTTCTTCTTCTTCTCTGGGGCATCTCGAGCGTCAGTCGGGTGTTATTGTGTGTACGGGTTGAGCAGGTGCGAAGGAAGAGGAACGGTGGGATTTCGTCATGGAAAGTACGTCTGGGTTTTGTCATGGAAAGTAGGGAAATGAAAGTTGCGACGAGGATGATTCCTCGACGTGAGTTGGGAGCTTTGAGAGGTAGAAAAAATCGTTAGGTCCGAATGCGTCATACACGGAGGAAATGGAATGGACAGGGTACGAAACCCTACAAAAATGGCATTCACACTGAGGAACTTTTTACTAAGATATATCTCATACATATATTATTAAAGATCCGTATTTCAAATAATTTTGAAGGATTTCTATCAAAATATTGTATATGAGTTTATATTTTTTTTGTTTTAGTATTGTGTGAACTAGTTTTTCAATTCTGTCTTTTGATTCCAATACTGAATTTATTTTTCTTTTTTTACTATGGAAAGACTAATAATTCAATTATTTTCCAGAAATGGTAGGTTTTATATGCCAATCATGTATAAGTAAATTATCATTTGATCTAATTATTTTTATGTCAAGGAAAGGTATAGTCATTTAATTTTCTATTTCAATTCACCCTTTAGTTTCGTTCGACACTCTACTAATAAATGCTGGTGTTCCGCTGGGATCCACTGTAGCTACTTTATTTTGTTAATTTTTAGAAAGCTTCAGAGCAACGTACACATCACCCTGTGGTGACCTACTTTCAATGAGCATTAACACAACATATATAGGGATATGTTCATAGTTGGTTGTCTAACGTCATTCATCAACATTCCCACGATAATTTTGATTCGAAAACCACATTTAATGATCAATTCACATTTTACAAGTTGTCACTACAAGGAGAATAATCGAGTTCTGGATGCACCATCAGAATAAATCATAACTTTTCTATTTTCGACTTGTTCTCATTGAAACTGCATACGTTGTGGTCCTGTTTGGTTTCCAGAGTAGCAGCTTGTATTTCCGCTTACTAAAAAAGTGTGATCTGTTTTATGCTTTGCAAATTATTTTAAAAGGAATATACCCTACTCACTTTAGAATCCAATGTTGTGTTTAAACGAATTTTCGTGAGTGCTTTATATGTTTGTCTGAGTTCTGGTTATTAAGCATAAGGATTGTCTTCTAATTATTGTCTTGGCTTTAGTTTCTTGGGTTTAATGTGATTGTAACCCAAATGTTTGGTGTTTACGTTTATTTTTATTTGTCAGCTGTCTGCTGATATTTCAACTGTCAGCTGTCACCTGTTTCATTTTTTGAGCTACCAGTGTAGCCAAAATAGCATTTGGGGTGTCTGATCAGAAACAACCAAACACATAATTATTTTTAAGCTGGTCAGATTGGTCGGTCATGCATCGAACATGCACATATTGAAATATCTCAATGCTGGTACCCTAACTTCCTAGATAAAAAAGTCTTCGAAGTGGAATTCGTTTCCGACTGAGACGAAGAGTTTGATGGTAGAATTAAGGAAAGCTACATGTTTTGTGTGATATTTTGAAGTGATCCTGTGTGAATATTTCATTCTACCCATCTCACCATCAACTCCAAAGTCCTGGCTTTTGATGGATGCATATATTAGACAGTTACGACAATTTTGCGATTGAAAACTTTGTATCACGCCAACACCTTTTTTTTTACATGATAAAACCCGTCACGGAAGGTGAGTTTTCCAATTTTTTTTTCATCGTTTTCATGCTAGCGACTGTTATTTACTAAACAACATTTATAAGGTTGTTGTACGCGGAGGAATTTAACCCAGGAAATTGTCACGGTTCTTGTCTGGTTGGGTATCTTCCAAGCTTTGGTTAAGCCCTACGTCTCCCTGTTGTGGATATTTATAGTATTATGGCTGTAGACTACCTGGTGTCGCCTGATGAATTGCTGATTGCTGTCAGATATGGTGAAGCAATTTTCATAGAAAGTTTTCGTAGACTCACTTCCTTCATCACTCCAGTCTTGGTTGGCATAGGATCGGGTCCAAAATCTTCACGTTGAAGTCACTAGAGGAACAGATTTCGCTCACAATTTTCATATAGGATGAAATCCTACCATTTAAATTTATAATTATTGATTCTTATTCAACATTGATATTCTCCGGTTAAAGTTTATGTCTTTCAACGACTATCTGTAAACCACCATATAGTACTAGGCGCTGGGAAAATTGATTTCCCAATAAAAACTCACACATAATGAATTTAACCTCATATGCAACAGATATCGAATATTGAATATTATTAGAATCACTATCTCATTTCAGAAAACTGTTACTCTAACCAGTGAAGATTTATTCGTATTGAGTGTTTATGTTTTCATTTATTTTTCATTTATTCATTCATTAACACTCTTCAACTTGACAACATCGTATATAAAAGTCTCTTATAGTTTTGGGTATAACATCTAAATTATTCATTATTCGGTAGCTCAACTTTCCAAGTGGGTACTCTTTGACATAGACATATTAAAAGTTGCTGTGGCGCCCTCTCTCATTTTTGTGACCATTTTATTACTGTTCAATGATATGATTCTGTTAGAAAGTATAAACGAACCCATTGTGCCTACCGACTGATACATTCAACCAAATGTTGGCTTTATTCAACAAAATACAACTAGTGACATTTACATTTAAGTCTGAATAATGACACTGTCATACATACATTATTTGTAATGAGTGAAAGTGGATAAATACCACATTCTCCCTTACTATTAAAAACGATAGTAACTATCTGAATGTCTTGAGGGTCGTCTTGTTCTTTCTGAACGCCGATTCATCAGTTCATCCGAATGAGGAGCAGTAAAAAGCATTCTACTTTCAGGGGCACTGGATGTTCCCGGTAATTCGCATCTTTCAGTAGATATTTCTTCTACAGTTGTTTTATCACATGAATCTCCATCCACCAGCACTCTACGATCCTCTGTATGAGTTGTGTTATCACATGAGTCTGCTTCTATCGGCACCCTAAGATCTTCTGTATGTTCATTTGGTTCTGAATCCAAGTTATTTCGAACTCCTATTGGTGCTAGATGTTTGTTCGAAACCGTAATTTCTCGTCCATCGGATAACTTTACATAAGAGTAGTCTGGACTTCCTTCCAGTAGCTCAACTTCATCTACGAGAGGTTCATATTTATTATGACGAACTTGCTTTTTCATTAGTACAGGACCTGGAGTCATCAACCATGAAGGTAAAGAATACCCGTTCGATGATTTTCTGTTATGATAAAACATTCGTTCATGAGGTGTTGTGCTGATCGATGTACAAAGAAGAGATCTGATTTAATGCAAAGACTCTTCTAAGACGCTTTCCCACTGAGATATTTTCAAACCTTTAGTTCGAAGAGCAAATTCAACTGTCTTCCAGATGATTCCATTTTGTCGTTCTACTTGACCGTTACCTTGAGGATTATATGCCGTAGTTCGACTCGTCGCGACGTTTTTAATGTTGAGAACTTCTCGTGACATGAAACAAGCATAGTGGTCTATTTGTGTAAAACTGGGCATTCCAAAAATACAGAATAGACTCGTCAGATGTTTGATCACAGAAGCAGATGATACATCTCGTGTAGGAAAAGCAAACGGAAACCTTGAATATTCATCAATTACCGTGAGAAGATACTTATTACCAGATGTGGATGGCAATGGTCCCTTGAAATCCAGTCCAAGTCTTTCGAACGGTAAAGTAGCCTTGACCAGTCTACTTTCACTTTTATGAAATCGTGATTTAATTTCCGCACAGATAGAACATGATTTTGTCATTTCTTTGACCACTTCTATTGAGTAAGGCATGTTTTTGGATCTTATAAAATGAATCATCCTAGTAATTCCTGGGTGGCATAGAGACTGATGAAGGTTATATAATTTTTCTGGTGAACTAAGACTGGAACATATTCTTGATAAATGTTCTGCTCTGGATAGGGTATTTGCCTGGACGATATATGATATCAAATTTGTAACAGGAAAGTTCTAATCTCCATCGTTCAATTTTTTCATTCTTTATTTTACCCGTGTGTTTGGAATGGAACATGAATGATACTGATTTTTGATCAGTTATCAAACGGAATACTCGTCCAATGAGAAAAAGTTTCCACTTCCGGAGTGACTCCACAATAGCATATGCTTCTTTTTCTATTGCTGAATGTTTCCTCTCACATTCAGACAACGTTCTTGAGAAGAAAGCAACTGGTCTTCCTTCTTGTGAAAGAGAAGCGGCTATTGCAAAATCGGAAGCATCCGTTTTTAATGTGAATGTTATGTTTTCATCAATAGCAGTAATAACTGATCTCGATATAGCCGATTTCAGAATGTTAAAAGATTCTACGGCTCCTTCGGCAATAGGAAACGTTGAGCAATTGATAAGTGGCTTAGTTAGGTGTGAATATCTTGGTATCCATTTAGCATAGTGCGAAAACATACCCAATTACTCGTCTGAGTAAAGAATTGTTATTTGGTAATTGAAAATCTTGAAGAGGGCGAAGACGTTCAGAATCTGGTTTGATGGTCCCATTTTCGATGGTGTATCCTAGAAGATTTATAGTGCTTAGATTATAGCGAGACTCAGTTTCATTTATAGTCGAATGGTATTTTTGCACTACTCCAAGAAAACTTTCAAGATTTTGTTCACGATCTAGTTGATCTCTACCACAGGATTTTGTATTGGGTTCATTTTTACAGTTTTTTGTTTTACTGCCAATATTCACACGTAGACAACTGTCACAAGTTGCCTGGTGCCAAACCGAATTCTAAATGCATATAATAAGAAAAAAAGTAACAGGTGGAGAATGTTGTTGACCTTCCAACTTTAGGGAAACAAATATTTAAACACGAAAACACTCAAAATAGTGAAATGGGAATGACCTTCTAGCGAAATATATTCGATGAAAAAGTTGTGTATAATAAAAAAATCGAAAACTTTTTATTTAACACTTTTTGATATAACCTCAAATTAACCGTCAAAATGGCAAAAAACCGATTTATCAGTATTTATTCATTTTCTCGGATATAAACGATTTAGTTCAGATGAAAATAACTACATATTATAGGATAGGTCACAGTGGTCAGATAGAACTATACAAATGGTAGAACTATACATATGGATTTACAATATATCCGAGTATAATGTTCGGAGGTTCGATAATAATCAACTACACAAGTTCTGGAGCCACACTGTTGTGGTGTACGATAAGGAATACGTCAATTGAATTCATTAAATAAGAATATATGCATATATCTGCATCCACATATATATATATATATATATATATATATATATATATATATATATATATATATATATATATATATATATATATATATATATATATATATATATATATATATATATATATATATATAAATCAGGATAAATCAGGATAGATTTATCGAGGGAAAATATATAAAAGTATAAATAGAAAAGTTATTGGGTATAGCCCTCAAATTGTTATGCAACCATAGACACGTGTTTCGAGCTTAAGCTCTCATCAGTACGGTAAAATCAAGTGCGAAGATGTACAACACTTGGATGTAAAAATAGAAACAAAGGAAGTCAACAACAGGAAGCCATCCACACATTTGTGGCTTCGGTTACCGTACTGATCAGAGTTTAAGCTTGAAACACGTGTCTACGGTTGCATAACAATTTGAGGGCTATACCCAATAACTTTTCTATTTATACTTTTATATATTTCATCTCGATAAATCTATCCTGATTTATATTCTCCTGGGTAGGATTGTCACGCTGGTAGCTATATCTGCCTCCGTGGCAACGTTAGTTGTTGCTTTGAAAGTTCGAAGTCTTCTAACCGAAGCCACAAATGTGTGGTTGGCTTCCTGTTGTTGACTTCCTTTGTTTCTATTTTTACATCCAAGTGTTGTACATCTTCGCACTTGATTTTACCGTACTGATGAGAGCTTAAGCTCGAAACACGTGTCTACGGTTGCATAACAATTTGAGGGCTATATCCAATAACTTTTCTATTTATACTTTTATATATATATATATATATATATATATATATATATATATATATATATACATTCATAAATACACCTATAAACATAAATATACAGCCAGACACATATTATGCACATTATATCTATAAATATATCGGAACATCTTAGCGACTTAGAAATACACATTGCATAATAGAGCTAAAAATATAAAAATACAAAAATACAAAAATACAACAATTCAAAAATACAAATATGCAAAAATACAAAAATACAATACAATACAATACAATTTTTAGTTCACCTGTAATTGAGGTATTCAGTAGTGGAATACAAACAATTGTTCGTTAAAAATAACCTTAGTTTTTTTTTGAATAACTTTAAAGGCTTGGTATCTTTAGTGTCTCCTGCCAGTGAAGAGGTTTATTCATAAAAACTTGTGGAGTGTTTTTCGATTCTAATTGAATCACCGTATCTGGTTGAATATCGATGTGTGTAGATATATGTCTTTTTTTATCAAATAAGCATGATTTTTTCTAGTTTTCGAGTTATTTTTGTATTTAGAAGGTCTATAAGTGACCATTTTTATTATTGAAATGTCCAATTGGAAATGGTCTATGTAACTAGGTGGTTTATTGATCATTAAACCACTCAAGATACGTGAAGTATTCGTGGATAACTGATCTTTCAAACACTTGCACTATTTCGTGCACTCCGGCTGCGCGTGTTTGAAAGACCTTTTTTCCCTTTATACTTCAATATACTATGTTTCCTGAAAGTTGAAATCTCAACAACATTTTCAACCTGGTCCTTGCCTGTTACTTTTTTCTTTTTCACAAAAATTATAGGCATCAATCTAATAACCAGTTTGATTTTGTTTAATGAAACTCTTCATCCACTGCAAAATCGTTTTCAATTTATAATAATCTCCTTATTACTGTAACATGACCTTATTATTCCAAAAACTAGAACAACTACAATTGCCATAAGACAGGTGACTTTCCCTTCTTTTCATTATTCAGGGTTGCCAAGTGTCTCAAAACTTATGACAGAACATAACACATCAGATTTAACATGTTCTATGAACATAACATAATATTTCTTTCCATGAGAACATAAATTTATCCTCTTTTTTTGTGAGGTTACAATATGAAAATAATTCATTCCAACAATGTCAAAATACTGCTTCTTCAGTTGACAGAAAACAACTTCCTCGGCATTGTTATGGATTCTCTTGGATACAGTGTTCCCAGATCCAAGATAACGAACTGACCCTGGAACAAATTCTCAATGCCGGCAACTATTCTCGAAGTAAAGGCATAGATTCACAATTAATTTTAACAAACAAGTCAAAGGAGGTTCAGGATCGTTATATATTTACTTCAGCCTGGGGCTTTCCGCAGCTTGGAAAACGTTCTTCTCCTAAGGAAATATATTGGAGATATGTGCGTTTGCTGTGTTTATTTTCGGTTGGTAGAGAGCTCCACTGTATTTATCACAAAGCAACAGCGAAGGTGCCTCGAGCAATAATTAAAGGTTTGCGATAATTACTATCGCCTTTATTTTCTTGAGATACGCGTAGTTCGCAGAAGGCAATTACAAAAATGGCTCTACCTATCCTATTTTCCCATTATAGATACTATAATATGGTTTGTGGAAGGAGCGTTGAGAAAGATTAAGCTTGCGAAACAGTGTCGTAGATTTCAATTTTAGTTCAATCAAAAATCGGTTTCTGGCTTTAATTGCCAATAGGAAAAAAAAGACCCAGACAGTGTTTACTTGCCAGTATCAAAATGAAATTCAAATATAAAGTAGTGCTTCCTACTATGAAATGAAGTATTTACAGTAATGACAACAAGTTTTTGCCCTCAATATATACAGGGTCTTTCACGACCAGCGTTCGTTAGGAATATTTGGAGAACGATTCAAAATAAAAACTTGATATTTTGTGGTAGTGGGTTTTACAAAATGGCCTTCTCAACTAAAATGTTGTCAACTTCCGGTCTCTTTCCGTTATACCGGAAGTTGAGAACAACTTCCTTATTTCAAATAGAACACCCTGTATTTTATTACATTTTTGAATTTTTTAGCCTATTTTAGGCCCACTTTGTATAGCAATGCCTATACCCAAATTTGTTAGTTTTCGAGATATAGATTTTTTACTGAAAAATTTGACAGTTACAGCACCACTCCGAAAAAATCATAACTCATAGACAGTAACAGTTGAAAATGTGAAATCCAACAGAATCACACCTTAAGCATCAAGTCATGAACAGGTCCATTGCATTTTCGAAAATAATTCACAGGGTGGTCGAAATTTCCACCTAAAACATAACATCGAGAAAACTGATGAAACACGATTTTTTCAAATGGAAACTATACACTATTCTATTATTTTTGGATACTACGAAACAAAAGATATCATGTTCATGAAGAATGTCCTATATCTAAAATACACCACTGGGGATTTTGGGAAATATTTGAAATGTAAATCATTCGAAGCAATACCAAACCAAGAAAGCTTTGAAAACAAATGAACTAATATTAACTCTGTCGTTGGTAAAAGGTAACTCAACATGAAAATGGATGGATTGAAATAAAATACTGACTACGTTTATCTGGACGATCTCTATCCGCTTCAAATTCAATAGCATTGAGTCGAGTGAAACCACCCTTCAGTTTATATCGCAATATTTAAGTGCATCGAAGAATCCTATTCTTCAATCCGATTGAAAAAAGCTAACTTCACAGCAAAATGTCGAATTTCGTAACCTTAAATTTCTTGTGTTCTGCGATTTAAATCACGAATCGTTGTTCTGTGGGTCTGCTCTCTTCTTTACCATACGTTTCTTTTCTTAATTATAATTTTGCTCTCCATTTTGAGAAAGACAATTCTCAATATAAACGCTAATCTGAATTTGGCTACTTTTACCTGTCATTTGTCAATTTCAATCTCGTTTATCTCGTAATTTCACTTCTCTTCAAGGCGATCGGTTGGGTCCAATCCTATATTTTATGGAATTGACTTGAGTGATTCAATCCAATCCGAACACTGTATATATCGATTAGGTGAATCGGATCCAGTCAAGTCAAACCCATTTTGAGCGGATCCAAAGTTGTGAGATAAATGTAGTCACTGTCAGAGAGATGAATTATATCTATGTTTATTGATATCGAATACAGTAATTTTAATTTGTTTTTACTTTTTAAGGTTATATTTTAGAATTCAACTAATTTCTTTAAATTCAAATAATATTGTGGTTCATTTCAACAGATGTTCAATGACATTGTCGTTTTGTTCTAAACAAGAATATATTCTTTTTTGCATACCACTATTTGTAGCTTTCTGCATGGAGTCAGGATCAAATAATTGAAAGCTCTCAGAACCCTTCGTTTCATGTTTTCTTTATCAGTCACAGAATCCGCATAAACATTTTCTTTGATACATCCCCAGATCGCGCCAGGTCTGGAGAGCGAGGAGGAAATTTAAATGGACCATTGTAGCAAAGCCACTGATCTTCGAACATCCCATACAACAACCCAGCAACGGTAGCAGTACTATGTGCAGGGGCTCCATCCATCTGATACCATAACTTGGAACGGTATTGTTCAGAAACATGCCTTATGGATTCACCAACCACATTCCTAATTATATGCGAATATCTATCTCTATTCAAATTCTCATCATAAAGATATAAACATAAAATTCGGTATTCCTTTATAGCGCAAAAAAATAACTCCACGAGTCCTGGAAGTTGCGCTGTCGAACAAGCATTGGATTTTCTGCTGCCCAAAAATAACTATTATGGCGGTTATACATACCATTCTTGCAAATTTGGCTTCATCTGTCCATATAATGTTCATCATGAACTCAGGGTCCTCCTGTATCTTGATAAGAAACCATTCGCAGAATTCCACTCGTGCAGGTAAGTCGTGAGGTTTCAGATTTTGAACCTGGTGATATTTAAAGGGACGCCACTTATGTTTGATTAAAATCCGGTTTATTGAAAAAGATCCAAAATCACGGCAGTTTCTTAGAAGTCTTCTAAGAATATTTTTATTTGGTATTTGTAGATAAGGAAATCTTTCTGCAAAAACACGACAAGTTCTTTCCATTATCTTATTGCATTCGCCATAAATGATTATTAAATTCAG